>CM036542.1:18319118-19026618 GCA_020745685.1 Tautogolabrus adspersus | reverse complement strand
ACACTCATCTAAACTCAATTTACCCACCATTGTATCTGAAATAGAGATATACTCGGCTGTTTGGTCTGACATTAATCTTTGTGGCAAAAGTTCACGCTAGAGCCCACACTGTGATGCTATCAGATGAAAAGACAATAAGGATGAGATAGGAAAAGTACTACAAATAGCTGCAAATGTGTTGTCATAGAGCAGTGTATTCCTTAATGCACTATACCTAACCAACTTGAGTGACTGTTTTAAACTTCATGGAAAACCCTCTCCGTGGATAAACTTAATGCTTCAGTAACACGGAGCCATCATCTTCTGAATTCACATCACATTTCCCCTTTCATCATGGAAACACTCCAACTCTTCATTTCTTTATAGAGCCTGAACAACATATGGAGAGTGAATTCAAGGACTTCTGAAGCACAGCACTCCCTCAGTCCCCCTCTGTGTTTGTCTGAGTCTAACTGTCAGAGGGAGAAGAAAATGAGGGACATGCAAGAGACCAGACAGCTGCATTGGATCCCCAATTAGGAGATGCCACACACAGAGAGCAACCTGTGTGTACGTGCATGGATGCATGCCCACACACTTAGACATAAAGCACAAGTTAACGAATGTGCACATACAGTATACATAATGTATATATTCACACAGATGTCCTGGAGAGATGAGTGTGTGTCACATCAAACGACGAGAATCCATAAGGAGAAGGTGTTCCTCAAAGAGATGATAACACCATTCTGATGATAGAGATAGACCCTCTAGGACTGTCTTTTACACTTCACACAAAGCCATGAAGTGCACAGAATTTTTCAAGTATTGACATTTCTCCTTGACAGTTGGAAAATACCGTCAATTTTACAGTATGTCTTTGTGTAAAGCATTTCTTTTTGGAAAAAAAGTAACAATCGTTCCATTTTGGAAACGATTCTAAGGAGTATCCGTGTGTTGAAGGAAATGCGTAGCTCGTCCTAAAAGGATTGTGATAGTGAAAACTAGTCTGTCAGGCAATCTCCCTGAACCAACACAACCCCGGTGATGCTGTGGAAAGATTGGTCGACTTTGGCTTTGTACTTTTTTTTTTGGTACTCAGTAGCACTTCTATGAAGCCAAGGATAATAGAGAATATAAGGTTAGCCAGACAGTCCTGGCAAGACCTTTGTTTTTTATCAATCGTAAATACAAATGCAGATAATATAAGATAACTAAAGAAAAATCAGACAACAAATGTGTCAACATGTTCGTTTTCAAAGGATTTTATTCCAAAGACTGAAAACAAACAACATAGAGAGGAGTTAAATCAACTAATTATGAGTCTCTCTGTGGTTAAGGAGAAATTTAAAAAATATATTTATTATGACCAAAGGCTAGGTATAAGCTTTATACACTTTCCTGTCTGCACATTCCATGCATGTCCAGACCTTTTGGACCAGGTGGTCCAACTTTGTCTCTGACTTTTGTATCAATAGAATTTGTTAACTATTTCTATGTCCACTTAAAACACACATTAAGGTATCATAAAGATACTACCTTCATGTGTATCAGTTTTTGAATGGAGGAGCAGGGTAGAGTTTTCTGGCACAACTTCACCAACTACCAAGGTGCATGAAGTGTGAAAGGCTTGAAGAGGTCAAAAAGCTCCAGCAACATATGCAGTATGTAGATCAACTTTATTAACTAAAGTTTACTGAAGTTAACAAAGTTGATCGTTATCAATGTTTTATATAAAAGAAAGTAGGACAGCTAAAGAGAGGCAGGATATGTAGGGTGGAGACAGTGAGGTAGACATGTATCGAAGGGTCAAGGCCGAGAGTCAAACCAGTATTCTGTAACCTTTGTATATAAGGGGTCTGCTTTACCAACTGCTAAACCAATGTCTCCCAATAAGTAGGTTTTAATACATGTCGTGCCTCTGACTGCAGGAAGCCTATCACAATTCAGATCACTGGATGGTACCAGGGTTGGCCAGTCTGGACCCCTGGACATTAAAGGGATATCATCTGGATGGAACTTACACAAGAAGACAAAGAATGGAATCCAAATTATTTCCACAAATTAAATTTCGACAATTTCCCAGTTTGGGATCAATAAATCTATCTATCTATCTATCTATCTATCTATCTATCTATCTATCTATCTATCTATCTATCTATCTATCTATCTATCTATCTATCTATCTATCTATCTATCTATCTATCTATCTATCTATCTATCTATCTAAATTAGCAGGCTTGAAATAAACTGAAAAAAATACTGCACAAGAATCCCTATATTTATACTTCAGCAAAAAAATAATCAATTTTGGTTATTGAGCTACAGTATGAGCTATGGTTTAGCTCACTTTGTCAGTGTTGGAAAATAACACCATTGTTGCTTCACACTTTCCTCCCATTATGGACTCTTTAGTCATGCTGAACTCCAATATAAACAAGTGACACAGCCAGATCCTTTTCATTGACTGTTTCTTTTTTTTGGAATAAGGAAGTGCTAACCTTAACCATCTGGCTTTTGTAGTCCTTTGTGAGTATGTTTTCAGTATTTGAATAGTTTTTATGTGCGTCTCATGTGTCGGCTGCTGTCGGGTCAAGTGCAGGTCGTCTTTATTTCAAATCGCTCTCGGCTGCCGGAGTCAATGAAAAAAGGCTCCAGTTGGGACAGAACAGGACATTCTGCACTCTCCTCAACCTCCTTACTTCATCATCTGATCTATTATCAATACTTTCTTCCAGTTCTGCTGCACAATAGTAGATTGTTGTGGCTATCTGGATAAAATGGAATTTTTGAGCAGTGAGTAAAGTCTCGAGTGAGACACTACTTTGGATAGCTTATTGATGCCGTAATTTGACATTTCTAAAAGGCAATGCCGTCATCTCTTCTAACTCTCCTCTTTTTGTTTAGTTTTTCTGTCCGGCTGTAATAGTGCAACTAAAGAAGGGACAGGTGGAGTCACACTTAATCTTCACACACATCAATCTGAAGATGACATAAACACAACTGCACGTTGAGGAAACTCGGTATTTGCTTTTCCCTTTGCAAAACCAGGTAACTGTGAAGATATTTTTTCACAGTTCATAATGTGTCATCCAGGTAGAGCACTCTGGTCTCCCTCTCTCTCCTTCTAACTCTCAGCTACTCTCTCGTTCTTTTTCATAAAGCGTACAAACAGTCTGGAAATGTTTGACTCTTCTTGCCGGGAAAAACAACCTGCCAAAACATCGATGGTGCATGAGATCGTTGTCATGCATTCGTGCTTACTCCACAAACAAAAACACATACAAGAACACGTATTTGTAAGGAATCACACCCACACAAGAATTTGTATGCTCGGATATGTCCAGGCACATTCAGTTACACACACACTGTAGCTGTTTACACTCCACACACACACACACACACACACACACACACACAGACACACACACACACACACACACACACACACACACACACACACACACACACACACACTATTTCATCACACAGAGGCAGAAGTCAACAAAGAGTTGCGTATTGCCAGATGGTGCGCCTAATGTGTGTGATTACTGCTTTGGTGTTTTTTTGGTCTGTGATGTTGCTTCGCGTGTGTGTCTGCATATGTGTTTGTCTTTGTGTGTGGGCGATTAGTCCCGTGCGTTTATGAGTGTTTTCTACATCTGCAGTGGTTGGATTCCTCCCCAAACCGCAGGCCAAAGACCTTGTTTACCACCAGCCAAACACCCTGTGAAAATTCTGTTTGATTCTAGCCTGTTGCAATCACTGCATTTGTAAATACCCTTTAAATATAAGAAATCGCAGGAAAATTTGTGAAAATTGAGCATAACGTAGAAGTGGGGATTGTCTCTTGCAACCAATTTGGAGATCATAAGCTACTCGGCTGTCGTGTTGTGTGTGATAGCGGCCTTTTAAAGGCTTTTTTAAAAACGTCTTTCTTTCTTAAGTCTCCTGTCCCAATAGAGTTTGGTGCGAGGCTGTCAGGCGGGCGAGTCTCTCTTCTCTCCTCCACGCTGACAGAAGCAGTTGGCTGACAGAGACTCTCCTGATGGTGACAGCTAAATGATCTCTTCTTTATTAAACACCTCTTACTATCTCTCGATCGCTCCCTGACTACCAAGCTTCCTCCTCGCCTTTGGTGTCTCTTTTTATCTTTTGACTGACTGCTCTCCCTCTCCTCGTCTATTCCTCATTCCTCGGAGTCTCTCTTCCTCTCCTCCCTCCTTCCCCCACGTTTTTCACCCTCTCTGCTCGCAGACTCCCACACTGTATCTTCCACCTAGCATCTTTATCGTTTCTGTCTCCCTCCTTGTTGTCTCCTGTTTTTTTCTCTTGAAAGAAAGAGTGAATAAATGTCCATCTCTCACCTGTGGCTGTCAGCCAGTCCGCTAGCAAGCTTGTCAGTCTGTCAATCTGTTTGATAGTCACACCGCCATCCAGTCAGTCATTGTGCAGCAGTGTTAAAACATTAATTAAAAAAGTCTCATCCATAGATCCAGGCAGGAATCCAGGCTGATCTCAGCCATCCAAGATTTCTGTCTGAGTTTCTCCCTCCCTCCTCCTCTCTGTCCTTATTTTCCCTTCTCAGCCTCTTTCTCAGTTTCCTGTCTGTTTCTTGCAGCACTCTTTTCAGACTTGACTCATAAAAACATTATTTAGTTATTTCTGATAGCGCTAGAGTAGAAATGGGACAGAGGTGGCAATAAGGAAAAAAAGAAAGAGATAGAGGCAGAGCTATCGAATGGACAAAGAGACTAAGGCAATAAAATAGACGAAGGAAAAGTTGGCAGAGTGAACAGGTAGAAAGAGGTATTAAGGTTGTCCTTCTATTTTATAGCACCTATAAGCAGGATTGGATGCTGCAGTCTGGTTATTGTCGTAATTTAAGGGGCAGTATTATCTGAGTTCTGAGACCTCAGGGTGGGATTTCAGGTGTGTATCGACAGAATGGATGGTTGCAAGTTTGATAGAAGTTTGAAGTGTCCTGTGGACACCCTGAGAAACTGTTCTGTTGTCAAACTTTGTTCCATTTCATTTACCAATTAAATGTTTCTTACATTATCATCATGATACATCTTTACTGTACCTTTGTTTGGCATTCATGTGAACCTGTGATTGATCACTAAATGTAACCATTGTCTTCATTGAAAAAGAGCTGATCCTTAACAAAAAACTATGATCTGATGTGAACCACAAGTTCCATGCTCAGTGGGGGCGACATTCCTTGAATTCTTCTTCTTTCAACTTAAGTATGGTCGACTATTGAGCTGAGGGTAAATGCTAGCTTAGAAACTTTCTCACTATGATAATCCTATCTTGCTGATATTATGCAAGAATTATTATTGATGTATTCACAATCTCAGTTGAGCATTGTGGCATGCTAACAATTGCTAATTAGCTTTTAACACAAATCAAAGCAGGTGCTAATGGAACTGTGTAAAGTTTTAAGGTATTTGCTCATGTTACTAACCTGACTTCATACCTGATAATCATGCTAGATCATGAATCATGCATCTAGCATATTGAAAACATGGATGTTTGTTCCAAAGAGCAAAACAATCCATCCTCTAGTTGAGACTTTTCCCTTAAATCATCAAATGTGAACTTCATGATGGCACTACATTTAAAGTCAGGGAATGACAAAAACATGAAGCTTGGGGTGCCGGATATTCTAGTGGTTATGTTGTGCTCCCCATGTATGGAGGCTATAATAGTCCTCGTCCCAGTGGCAGTGGGCTCAAATCTGACCTCGGCCCTTTGCTGCATGTGATCCCCTCTCTTCAGCTGTCCTATCCAATAAGGGCAAAAAGGCCAAAAACGTATAAAAAAACAACCTAATGAAGCTTCGTGCCAAGAGGATCATAAATGTCTTTACAATATTTGTTGGCATTAAATCCATTAGTTGTTTTCACATTTCAGTCTGGACAAAAGTGTTGAACAGAGAATACCTGACTGACAGACCATCACTGCCAACAACGAGACATACAAAATCATGCAAAACCAACAGTTTGATTAATTCAAACAGCCAGTAAAATACCAGTAATGCATCAAGTGTTAACACCATTCTAATGATAGAGATAATGTGTGTGTAGCAAGACTTAATCAACGGTCATTTAAATATCTCATTGTTGTTTTATCCTTGTTTTTGCAGATATGGGAAGATTGTATCAACAAAGGCCATCCTGGATAAGAACACCAACCAATGTAAAGGTAAGCTGGAATCCATTTGATTCTGTACAGTGTGGTAAATGCAAATTCACTGAAAACTTCTCATGATGACATTTTGACGAGATTTAAATCTAGAAAAACATCTGCTAAGAGTTTAGGAAACTTGGCAATTTACAGACAGACCAATCAGTGCATGCTGGGGATGTGTTTTGGTTCCTTTTTTGGTATTTCCAATTTATCGATGCCAACATATTTTTACAATGTGCCGACATGTCAGTCAACAAACATTGTGAATCAAGATAAAGTGATGTGATGTGCCGTTGCACAAAAGTCCATTTGTTTTCCCTAGAATAGTTTGTTGCTTTTGCAGTAAGGGTCTGTGTTTTAACATTAACATCAGAAAATTATTAGCTATATAAATTATAATGATCTGACGTTCTCCAAACTATCCAAATGATGCTAGAGAACCTTTTTTTTTCCTTCTCTCCAAAGACGATTTGAGGATTACACCCTTATGACACTTTGCGTTGAGCAGCTTTAGAAATCAACATGTTCACGTTGTTGTCATCAGTGAAATCAAAACAGAGAACACCATCTAATACACACAATGGGCCTCATTTATCAATCTTGCGTGAAAACAGGCGCAGATCTGAGCGCAGATTTGGTCTTACGACAGGACACACGTGCGATTTATGAAACGTTCGTATCTGACCAATCTGAGCGTACGAATGAGCGGGCCTTGATAAATGCGGCGGCTGAATTCGATCGTCATTAACATGTTACGCCCATAAATATTCCTGGTTCGGAGGCCTCGCCCACTGAGGTCAAACATGGAGAGACGAAACACGATTAAGAAAAGAAACTTTTCTGACACGGAGATCGGCATCCTGACATCGGAGGTGGAAAGAAACAAAACAGTGCTTTTTGGCAGTCTGAAGAGTGGCATAAAAGGGGCTCATAAAAACGCTGTCTGGAAAAAGATAACGGAGGCAGTCAACAGCGTTGCCGTACAGGAACGGACTCCAGCTGAGGTTTGAATATAATTCTCAATAACTTAACCCATGCCTAACGACTTAAATGAATCTTTTCATCCGCAGCCTAAAAGCTTATGTCTGCTAATTGATCAAAACAATTCTTTACATTTAGGTCAAGAAAAAATGGTCGGATTTGAAGCTGGCCACCAAGAAACGTGTTGCTGCGTTTAAACGCAGCATCAGGCAGACTGGAGGAGGCCAACCAGACTCCAGCCTGATCCTGACGGGGACGGAGGAAAGAATTGCCTCCTTAATTGGGTCCGAGTCGATCTGTGGCATAAGTGGTGGAGGTGACACAGACGCACTGGCATCAGACCCAGAGCAGAATGGTAACTAACAACCCCCTTTTGCTTGCATTAAAAAATCAAACTGACTGTACACCATTTCTTACAAATAATAAGGCTTACACATGTTACATGGGTGACATTTTTATTGTATTAAATATTTCAGAGCCAGGCACCAGCATGATGTCAGCCAGATCTGCTCCCCAGGGCGGTCCCACTATTACTGCCGAGAGTGAGCGCGTGCCCTCGGCCCCCCGTGCTGCGCCCAGACCGAACCTGATCACGGCAGAGGTCCTGGAGAGACAAGGGGAGATATGTAGGTTATTGGCCTCAGTCGTCGGCGCACTTGACGCAATTAATGAGACACTAAAAGAAATAAATGAAACTCTAAAAAAGCCATAATAAAATGTTTAAATGACTAAATGTTGTCTGTGTTTAGTATGCCTTTAGCCAATTCCACCAACAATACTTCACATTACTGATTAATACTGCAGAGCATTTGCAAGAGTTTAAGGTATACTTTACGTTTTAAAAGCGACAAATGAGGTCCTGTCTCCTCCGTACAGCCCCCTGTGGAGGCTGTGCTGGCCACGGCTCCATGGGCATGGGCTCATCCGGCTGCGCCGCTCATTCACCAGTGCAATGTTGTGCAAAACTGAACAGGCCAAAATGATATCGCACACTTTGTCTGGGGTATACAGTAGCATTCCCCCTGCAGGTCCGAGACAGAGCCACCTGCCCTTCAGCAACCCGAAGCAGCGCTCGACTGTGACCCGTGTGCGTGTGTGCGCACTGTTGAACCTGCGTTCCTGCTCTGTAGCGGGGTTATAAGGTATTCCGTTAGAGGATAACCCTTGTCACCTAGAAGAACCATACCAAAATGTGAATCATCTGATACCTTGTTTAGTGTAATGCAATTTATCGAGGGTAGCCACTTACCGAGGAGATGACTTTGGCTCTGCAGTGCGCCCTCCTGCAGCCGCGCGCCAACAGAGCTGTTTTGAAAAATAAAAGAATCGTGTGTCCCCCCTGGCCACCTGGCCACCACGTTTAAAAGTGATAGCTTGGCATCACAAATCACCTGGACATTTATGGAGTGGTAGTTTTTGCGATTGATGAATGCGTAATCATTCATGGATGGTGCCTTCAGGCGCACAGGAGTACAATCAATCGCTCCAACCACATTTGGAAACCCAGCAATCTCATAAAATTGCCTTTTAATCACATCATTGTATGGGAACCGAATGTATTTTCGGGAGAGAGATTTTATTGCAGCCAACACTGCTGGCATCGTCCTGCTGATCGTTGGCTGGGAGACCCCAGCCCTGTCCCCGACCTCTCGCTGAAAGGTCCCGGTGGCCAAAAACCCCAGCGTGGCGAGCACCTGAACTGGTACAGGTAAGGCATTTGACCGCCTGGTTTCTCTCTTTAATCCAGCAGCTACATTATTGCATAAATCAATAAGCACATGCCTTGGGAGCCGAAAGCGACTGATCAACCAGGCATCACTCTCCATGAGGAGATCCCTGCGGTCCCTGAAGACGCGCTCACGTCTGACACGCACGTATTGCTCCTCCAAAATAAGCAAGTCTGCCATCATCAAGACTTGATAACTGTCAAAGCATCTGTTTAAATAGGGGAATGAATAAACATCTGACCAACCACAGTGGAACGATGATTATCTCAACAGGTGCTTTCAATTTTTGTTCCAGTTCTGTCACACCCATCGGACAAAAACAAAAACAATTACACCTTTTTGCCTTTAGTTAATTTGCAAACACACATTTCTGCTTGTATTTATGATTCTTTCACATTTTAATGTGTAATAATTAGTTGTCATCTTAGGCTATTTATCCTATTGTTTAATTTTTTGAAAGTGGTATCAGTAAAAACATGGGCTTTAAAAGAAATGTTTTCGTTTTAATAATCCGTTTTGATCTGTTCTAAATATGTGACTGCTTATGCTTAATGACAGCTGAGGTTTGTTCATTATTTTCCGCCAGATTTTGCTGTGCTGCACCGCAAATCCACAGACTCGAATTTGCGTACACGAGCTCAGACCTGACGTGAGATCTGATCGCAGCTTCCGCTTACGTCCAAATTGATAAATGCCGAAGTTTGCGTGGAAATGGTCGTACGCACGGTTTTCGGTCGTACGTTCGTTTGATAAATGAGGCCCAATGTGTTTCAAATCATCTCTGTGGTGAATGAGGCGCACTCAAGTGTCTCCTGATGAGGGTCTGCTTGATTGTTGGAGTGGTCGGAACAAAGCACTAATCAATATGATTGTAGTCGTCTGAAGAGGCACGCAAGAGCATGTGTTCAGAGTGATTGCTACTCATCTGCCGAGACTGCACTCAAAGGTATGCTGACATGCTTCAGGACAACAGCAAAAACACCCAGTAATCAGTCAATCAGAGTCAAATGTATGAATGCTGAAAAATTCAGTCAGATTCATGACAATGGCAGAGATCTTAACGCACATGTTTAAAGGCCACGGTCACGTCATTATTAAGGAACACCAAACCCCAAGAGTCTCCAGTGAACACTCTTTTACATATTATCTTGGATATTTTATCTGAAGCAGTAGTTTCAAATAAAAAAAAAACATTATGAATACATTACCTGTTTTTTGAATTCTATAACAAAGCACACCTGAAAACACATTAAGATGCATGCCTTGATATTTTTTAAAACATGGCCAAAGAAAGGTCAGAAAATTCTATAAAGCCAATTACAACTATCAGTTTCTCTTCTGTTTAATACGTTTTGAATTCATCTCATTATTTTATAAATGTTACAGTTTAAAAAACAGCCTATGTATTCATTAGCCTCACGTTGTTATGTGTGCTCATTGTAAATGGTAAATGGACTTGAGCTTGTGTAGCGCTTTTCTAGTCTGCTGGCTACTCAAAGCGCTTTTACATCGCGGGTCAAACCTACCCATTCATACCCATTTACACACTGATCGCAGAGGCTGCTATGTTAAGTGTTTATCAGTATCAATTAATCCATTATTATTCATATGCCGCCAACAAAGCCACTTGGGGTAAAGTGTCTTGCCCAAGGATGGATCAGACATGTAGCTGCAGGAGCTGGGGATTGAACCCCCGACCTTTCGGTTGAGAGATGAACGACTCTACCACTGAAGCACAGCCGCCCCAATTGTGGCTTTATACTTTTTTTTTTTAGGTATGATTCTCAAATGGATTTTTTTCCATTCAAAATCACATTGGACATTACTGTCAAAGTTTGCAAAAAAGCTGCCGTAATCTGTTTTAATATAATATATTATATATAGTTTATATTATAGTATATATATATAATATATATATACTGTATATTTTAAAGATATCCATAAACGATCACCAATTACTTTTTATTCTTCAATTATTGAAGCCAAAGCATGATTCAGCATTTGCCACTGTTCTAAAGAGAGCTCCTTTAATGCCCCTAAGCACCTCAATGAGACACACTGCTGCACTGGGTCACACACATGCCCCTTTATAATTGTGAATTGCTAGTGACTCTGGCTACTGTGGTTATTTCGCCCTTGTCCTACATAATTATGCTTTCATTAGTACCCAGAAGGGATTGAGACATGCATTTATATTAAAGCAGTCCTCAATAAATACACATTTACTCCTGTTTTGTCTAATGGACTTGGACCTGATGGAAATTGACTTGTATTGCACTTTTCGAGGCATCTGAACACTCCAAGCTTTAATACTACATGTCTCATTCAAACCACATTCACACACTGGTGACAGAGGCTGCTACTTAAAGTGACCACTGCCCTATAGTAAATTTTTTATTCGCACACATTTACATGCCGCTGGTTCAGTTTCTTGCCCAAGGACACGTGGACTTGTGACTTGAGGAGCTGGGGATCAAACCCCCAATCTTCCGGTTGAGGGATGACGGATTCCACCACTGAGCACCAGCAGCAGCCCCCTGATGCTGACTGAAACCTTCAGCCTCAAACAGTTTGAAACAATTGCTAATTCTTTAACTGAGATATTTATTGGGACTGTCATCTTGAGGAGGAGTGAATAATCTAAGGGCTACAGACAGGGTAAAGCATTTGCATTGACCACATTTGGTGAAATTGCTAAAAAGGCACTAAAAGATGGCTGCAAAGTCAAGCAGTAGGATGAAAGCACTTTTTCACAAGAAGTAAGAATTTGTATTTCATTTTTTGGTATTTGTGTCTAGTCTATTTCAGTTTCTCTTGCCAAAAAATGTAATCTTATCACAGAGATACAGAGGTGTGTGACTCTTATCTGCATAATTTACACAAAATTGAGTTAACATTCTTTTATTTCGTTTTATATATTTATTATTTTTTGTGCAAGAGCCTCTGTGTTTGTGAGTCAAGAAAAAAAATGTGTGTTTGCAAGTGGATAGCAGGGCCATTCATTGCACCAAATTGCATTATAGTAAATACAGAATACATTACAGGCAAGGCTTTTATGAATACTAAACCTCAGAGTGACGGTTTGAAAATGCAAACTGCATGCAGTCTAGCTTTAGATTTATGCTCTTTATTTAATGCACAGAATGTAGCAACTGCAGCTGTTGCTGCATGAGCGTTTTTTCACAGGCTGCGTCTGTGTCAGCATTTTCACTGCGGTTGATGCAGACTTCATACACCTCTTAGCCAGTTGTTAACTCACAATGAAGGATTTTCATTATCAGTCGACCATTAGAATGCCTTACAACCGGATAAGTGTGGGTTTGATTGCAGAGGCAGTCAGCAGGGACAAGATAAGTGCTTGGCATGACTAAGAGAGTACAAATTGGTAAAGAGAGTTCTCCTGGAAAGGGAGGGAGGCAGGGAGGGATGGATGGATGGGAGGGAGGAGACAGCATCAAGGAGGGGGGGGGGGGGGGGGTTGTAAAAATAACCTAGGGCTGACAGAAAAAGGAAGGAGACCTTTTGAAAGTGATGATTTTGCAGACAGCCTCTTCTTTTCAGGAATATTTTTGCAGAGAAAAAAAGAGTGTGAGAGATCTAGACAAAGAGACAGGTAGATAAATACATCTTCCTACCTTGTTGGAGTCTGCAGGGAGAGTGTTCGATAAGTTTGTTTACTGATGTTGTCGTGTCTCAGCTTTTGAACCCAAGTTCTGTGATGGTTCTTGGTGCCGTTGTAGAATCTCAATAAAAGAAATCTTGAATGCTTCTTTTCTTATTTGCCTTATTTGTTTATATTTCTCTCTGGGGCTTATATACATTAAAGCGATAGCCGTATAAAAAACAAAATCCTGTCAGAAATACTATGTAATGAAGTTATTTCACTGAGAAAAAAAGCATACCTTTTGCTTTGATCTCTGTGATAACATCATGATTTTCTTTGTGGAGTCCTCATCTCTGCAGCGGGCTCAATGTTAAACACACTGACAGTTTTCTTGTTAGCAGCGTGGGAGCACCGGGGGAGGGAGAGGGCACAGAGCACAGGATGGAGGAAGGAAGGGAGAGGAAACCACTTTAGATTGTAAAGGATTTCCATTTCCCAAAGACAAGCGCCCTCCCTCTTGCCTGCTCCACGTCTCCTGCCTTTTTATCCACCACCCTCTCTCTTGGTCGCTCATCTCGTTGTTACTCTCTCTCTCTCTCTCTCTCTCTCTCTTTCTGCCTGCCATTCTTCCTCTCTCCCCCTGACTCTCCCCCCTTCGCTCTGTCTCTCTGCTTTACCTCCTCTACTCTGTTAGCCAATTCTGATGGCCGAAGGCCAGGAACTCTGGGAGCTCAGGAGATTAGATGGGAGCTAGGGATGTGTGTGCGTCTCTGTGTGCTCATGTTTATCTGTGCTTCCATCTGTGTCCATGAGCCCGATATGAGTGAGTATTCACGTGTGTGTGTGCACTTTGTAATAATTGTTTTTTTTCCATTTGCGAGAGGAATATTTGTCAGGCCTGACTGAGCGAGATTAAATTTCAACGGTGTGTCATCATAAGGCCGAAGATGTGAAGGACAGAGCACAAATGAGAGGGATTATATCATTCAGAGATATTATTTTCACTCTTCTGTTCTCTGGAAAAATCCATATCCATGTGTGGATAAGAGCTATCACTTAAATCCACATGAGATTTATTGTAGACGTTAAGGGTGTCACGTTACGCAGAAGTCACGTTTCAGTACGTACCTCGGTTTTGGGGTCATAGTTCATCACAATGGGAAAAAGCAACAATGCAATTTTTTCTCTCCGCTAATTTATTTAGAACAGATAGTATACAGTTTATTGTTGTGTTACAATTGCAAGTTACAGATTTTTCCCATCCAGTGTTGTTGAGAACTACCGTAAGAGCTACTGTATATTCTTCTTCTTCTTTTGTTCTGTTGCGTCTGCTTCTTCTTCTTCTTCTTCTGCATTTGTTGTTTCATAGTGGTCGGCAATCAGTTACAAGCATTACCGCCGCCTGGATTGGCGTGTGGATACAGCCATGTGACTGCCTTTTTTTCTCCACTCAGACGTATTTGTGATACGACTGCATTATCCAAACTGTGACGTCTGTACCGGGCCGGTTCTGCACAAATACAAACACCCTGAGTAGATTTGAAGGGGTTGTATCATATGGCATTTTTGATACATACTTGTATTTGTTTTAGCTGGTACACAGACATCTCATCAAACTTATTTTTGAGTAGCCATATTGTTTATGAAAGTTTACTTCATGTATTTTGCATTTTATTCTCATATATGGCTGTGTTTAGTTGGAGTCTTGAGGGAGAAAAGAAAAGAGGAAAAGAGGTCCAAACTCATTTCCTTTTAAGTTCACACCTCTGTATTTTTTACATTTCTAAACATGCTGTCTTCCCCACCGACTCAAGTGACATCACTTAAGGTGATGTATCAGCAAGCTCTCTCTGGAGCCACTAATTAATTTATACAGCTTTTTTAAAATCATATGCCCTTGTAGGAATAAACTTACTTTGATGTTCACTAAAACAGCAGCTTCAGTGATACTATTGCTTTGTTTCACATTTAATGATAGTGTTGAATTAATGCCATCAAACAATAGTTCTCTGTTTTGGACTTGTGACTAAATTACATTTTGTGAAGTTAATTTTGGTTTGAACTATAAAACAAATATCATACACCCATTAGTCAAAGTGCAAACTTTTCCAACCTTCATGAAAAAAATGAACACATCCTGCCAGTCTGCCCCAGAATACTGTACAGTACGTTAATATGTTTTCAATTAAACTGGCTGATTTGGAGTGGCCATTATTAGATCAATACAGATTCAAAACTGTGAAAGCCTGTGTATGCATGCTTGCAGATACCTGTAGTTTTTTTTCTCTGCATGCATGCTTGTGTTGATCTGTGTTGGTCAAAATCATGCACTTTTATGTTGACGTATATTGCAGCCCAAATGTGTGTGTGTGTGTGTGTGTGTGTGTGTGTGTGTGTGTGTGTGCGTGTGTGTGTGTGTGTGTGTGTGTGTGTGTGTGTGTGTGTGTGTGTGTGTGTGTGTGTGTGTGTGTGTGTGTGTGTGTGTGTGTTTGTTGCATCCTACTTTGGCTAAATGATGGCTTTCTCATTAGCAGCAGTATAAATATTTGTTTGTGCTGAACATATCTTGCTGTGAAAGCAGCTTGCTGCCTTTGAACAATGAAAAACAGCTACATGCTTATCAGCAAAACCGAGTGAGGCTCCAAATCCTGGTAAATACAAACAGACAAGAACAGATGTTGGGAAAGAAGAGTGTGTGAGCGAGCAAAAGAGAAATGGAGAGAGAGAGAGGGAGATGTGTGTTCTCTCTCTCTTTACATGTTTACAATTTTGATTGCGATGAGTGTGGCTTTTGAAAAGTGGATCATTTAATTGTGTTAACAAGCAGCGCGTTGAAAACTACAGCTGCAACCTCAAAGCTGCTGTGCTGTGAGAACATTTACTTTTCTCTTTCTCAGTGCATGTGTGTTCATTTCTTTCGTTCATTTGTCTCTCACATTAACACGCAATTCTCATTTTTGTTCACATTTACCACACGGTTGTACTCAAACTGTCACTCACACAACATACAAACTGTTTCTCTCTCTGTGTGACCCAGTAAAACAGGGCGTATTTATTGATATGTGTGTGTTTAGATATTTTGTCTAACAGGGCTGTCTGTATGGCTCGACCAACATCAAGAAAACGTCAGCGATTTGACACATGAACACAAAGAGACGCACAAAATGATGTGGACCTTTTCACAATAAAATCGATTGATGCCCATTCTCTTAGCGGTTTTATTTCTTTAAACAAGCCTCTCTATCACTTTAATAGCTACATTAAATGCAGACAATTTTTCTTGATGTCACTTGTGCGGAGGCAGAGACATATAATATTGACCTCTACTATAGAAGCTGTACATGTACTGACAGATTTAGTGTAGCATAAGGACAACTCTAGATCAAATGCAATGCAGAGGGAAATTAAATATCAGACAATCCAACTGCAGCACATTTAACATGTGGACAAGTCCGTCAGTATTGACCGTCACATTTGGTTTAGAATACGTGTTCATTTTACGAGTAGACATTAAAGCACTGCAACACATTAGCCATTACAAGGCAAAGACATGATTTCATTCAAAGAGCCAAAGCGCACAAAAACTTGTTTAGTCATTTAAGGATGTTTGGATCATAAACACAACGACAAGAGTTACTGTTATGACACCAATTCTGTTGATGTTCTGTGCTAAAACACATTTAATGGAGGAAATAGCAGCCCTATAAGATACGTGCCCTGACTAGATTTTGACACATTTAGAGGATTAATGCAGTGTTGGAAACAAAACACAGGCTGGTTAGGCTTGATAAAATTCAGAACAGTACAATGTGATATTATTTTCTTTTATTGTTTTTATACTTTTATTCTCACAATAAATGTCCTTCTCATCATCCTCCTCTTCTTCTTTGTGTTTGTGTATGCACAGGCTATGGCTTTGTGGACTTTGACAGCCCTGCAGCAGCACAGAAGGCGGTGGCCTCGCTCAAAGCCAGTGGAGTCCAGGCACAGATGGCAAAGGTAAGCCTCACCCCGACCCTTCACTCTCTGCTCTGCTTTACTTGTTGTTATTGATGTATTCTTGTGGTGTCGGGTGGCGTCAGGAGGCCTGGACAAAGAAGGGTGTTCAACTAAAATAGGATATCTTTTCGATGTCTGGATTCACTAAACCTGGCATCCGCCATCACACACACAGTGACTTTCAACCTGATAAATAAACCCAGGGTGTTTGGATCTAGCCATGAGCATATTCACAAAAAAGATCACTGTTAACATCATTTGACCTATTGCAAAAATAAACAAGTCTACTTGCAGCAAACAGTCTTTGACATCTGGATACGAGTAGTTAGGCTCAAAGCAAGAATGAATAATCGCTATTCTCAGATTATACATAGAAATGAAGGAATGTAGGCAGGGGTATGGATTTTAGTTCAGGAAATATTCTGGTTTCTGTTTTTAGTTTGTTTGCAGTCTAAGTAGTATAGACACACAGGCTTTTACTCCACCTGTTTGCCTGTTACTAGGTTGACCGAAAGTTAGGTTGAGACCGCATTTTCAAGATGGCGACTGCCATTGTTTGGCTTCAAAATTCCCCTTCAGTAACCAATGGGTGATGTCACTAAGACTAGATCCATGTTTTATACAGTCTTAATCATGTTGAGTGAGATCATTTCAATTTGAGCAAACTTAAGACCCAAAAATGGCTTTCTTTCTGAAACAACCCTGGCAATGTCAAACTGACTTTGAAGAAAAATAAAGTAATAAAAATAGAAAAAACATCCCATGTTGTAACGCTATAAGTGGTTGCCTGGGGCTTACTTTGATTTTTTATTGATACAACAAGCTCAGATTGACAGCTGATCAGCGGGTGGTTGATCTTAGACATCTATTATAAGCTACCACAACAAGTACCCCAGTAATTATACCACTAGGACTGAAAATGTCTTAAACTTTGAGTCACCTTCATAACCTCAAATCCTGCTTCACAGAACAGGCCTCAAGCGTACCATCACTGGAAAAAGCTGATTGTGTTGATGGTGATGAAGAAGGATGTTATAGTGGTTTATTTTATTTGTGGAAACAACCAAAATAGTAACAGTGGTGAAGTGATGCTGATAATCATCTATGTCAGTAACATTGTTGCATTGATTCATGGAAGACTGATAGGTTGAGCTTTGATTAAGTCAATGATGAGATTATGGATTGAGTCTGTATAGAGTTATTGATAAACGACTATGGTCATGATGGAACTATTGATGAACTCACAGAATAGATGGGAGAAGGATGGAGCAGATGACACAGATGGCGGAGCTTTCATCCTTTATTCTTCCTTTTTTTATGGTTTCTCTTTCACTTTTTCTTTGTGTTTCTTCTGTTTTCTTTCCTACCAAAAGGCCCATATTCATTCATGTTTATGTGTGTGTGTTTTTGTGTAACTGGCAACAGTACCGTGCT
Organism: Tautogolabrus adspersus; assembly: GCA_020745685.1. Classification (NCBI taxonomy): domain Eukaryota; kingdom Metazoa; phylum Chordata; class Actinopteri; order Labriformes; family Labridae; genus Tautogolabrus; species Tautogolabrus adspersus. The sequence continues at coordinate 19,008,699 of CM036542.1, read as the reverse complement.
AAAACATGTGGGCCTAACCAGCACAATCACATTATCCTTCAATGCGTGTGAGGGAAAGACACTGAATAGCCTGCCTTCCCTTCACATTCATTAAAGCTGTATCACTGCATACTGCTTTTTTTATAAATGAAAGAAGAGTGCAATTAAAATGGGCCTAGTCTTCAGGCAACAGGAGCATCCCATTGAATTAAACAGCAGCAAGCCTCTGAGCTACCTTTGCCGCGCTCTTCTATTAAACCTCTTTTCATTAGACTTCCATCTCTTAGTTTGTTCCTGACTGCTGGGGGGGCATTTTGAGGAGCACTGTTGATGTGTTTAGCTGTTATTAAAGAGAGGAGAACCCTTGACTCCTCTGAGATTGAGTTTTCCGGAGGGATGGAGCAGAGGGCAAAGAGTCAATTCCAAATGAAATTACACACACTTCTTACTGTTTCATGAGCTAATTATGCGCAGAGCTGCAGACGACCCAGCTAACTTTCCCGATTCAGGGTGCAACGAGGATGTCAGTCTAAAAAAAAAAAACACGAATGTTGGATTTCAACATTCTGTAAGACGAGCAGCTTAATTGCAGTTTGACGAAATCTTGGTTTAACACACTCAGTACCAATTAGATGGAGACTGAGACACATTTCATTTTTGCCATTTTCCCTCATCGCTACCAGAGTAAGCTGAGGTTTGTAGGTTAGCTGAGACAGAAACTTTTCTACGTAGTCTGAGAGATAGTTAAAAGCTTTCCATCAAAGACAGCAGCGAGGTGGCAGCAGGAAGAGAAAAAGCAATGATTTGTGGAAGAGAGATAAGACATAAAAAAAATATGCAAAGATTGATTGCTTTTGGGTTGAACAGGGATTCTTGGAGCTTTTGCTGGTCTGACATTGGACATGTTGGACTAAAACGCTGTGTGATAGTGTGTGAAATGAGATCTTATTTATAATTTAGAAACTATTTAGAGTTTTGCAATATTAAGCAACATTGCACTTATACTTGGGAAATGCTGATAAGTTAAGGCTCCTTGTCTGATCTTGTCCTGTACATGCAGAAGAAGTGTTTCATTACAAAAAAAATATTATCCTGCTCTCTTATAAACAGTCAAACATACTATTCTCTGTAATTTGTATGTGGAATATGTTTTTAAAGACACCTCGGATGTTATTGAATAGAAATGATCAAAATGATAGTTTATGGAGGACATCCTTGATCCCTATGGTGCAGATCAAACTGGGGTTTGGCACTGGTAAGTGATTGGGTTGTATGCTACTTTTTGCTTCCTTCCAAATTTGAGTGAAAACTATGACAACCTCCTTTATGAGTGGAAGTGAATTACTATGAGAAGCTTATTTTTTGTGTGAAGCCTTGGGCAGCATTTTAAGGATTCAAGAATTCTTTTCATTTTTAGCTCTGCTGCACCAGATGGACAGTGTACAGTGTTTTGGATGTTTCATGATAAAGCAGCTGACAACAGAAAGGTTGAAAAGTTCCCTCAGGAAGACAAGAGGGGTGGGAAAAATTGCAGTTGTAATGTAAAGTGTGCTTGATGCAGTGCAGTTTCAGGCCACTGCCAAATCTCCTGGGCTGCATTAAACCTGCAGGTTTTTGTTTTTAATTAGACTTTAGATGTACATGTACAGCAGCTCTTTCCTCCATTTACTTGCACTTTTAAATGGACCATGGGGATAGGATTCTCTCCAGGGGCTTCAGTGTTTCTAGCAAGTAACATGACAACTCAGTAACATCCTTATAGAGACAGTGGGAAGGAGTAATAACACTGAAGAAGAATTTGATATCATACGTATATCTGACTGAATATTTAGATCCAGCTTCAACATCAAACAAAGTTAACCACAGAAAAGAAAAAAGAAAAAAACATAGGCACTGTTGTTACGTTGTGTTTCACATGACCTGAGGGGAAATCAGCCACCTGATAAACCTAAGTGAGGGCATCATGTTTTAAATTGCCTCAAATACCAAAGGCAGCTGGCTATAAGATGTCGAGATGAAAATTCAACGCCAGAGTTAATTCAACCTCAGAAGATCAAGTTAATAACAAGGATGAAAACAACTTCATGACATTACACATGAATTAATAAGAGCTCAGTTGAAGCGCGGTTTGACTGTTTTTGTGTTTGTAATTATATCCACTGTGAGACACAATTTATCCACTTAAGTCTAGAGCTCACACTGACATCATCTTTGTGGTTGGTGCTTGTTTTGGTTGAGAAATAAATGAGACAAGAAGAAAAGAGAGCAAGATGTGAAGAGAGACAAACGTGTGTGTGCGTGTGTGTGTGTGAGTACTCACTTCCTTCTTGGTAATTACTCTTGACCTGAAAGATGATTACTGCTACAGCTGAACTCTCTCTCTCTCTCTGTCTGTCTCGCCAGCTTACAGTCAGTTTTTCTGTCTCATTCCTCTTTATTTTGTTTAGTATCTCTGTATTTATATTAAATCCTAATTTGACACTTGAAAAAAACACTTTAACTCCTACATTACAACGGAAACATTAGAATATTGAATTGTGGGCACTGATTAAGCTCAGTCGATAGAGCAGGCGTCCCATTTACTAAGGCTACACTCCTACTCGCACTGGTCGCAGGTTTTATTCCCAGTCCTGACACTATTTGTTGCATGTCATCCTCACACTCACACAAATGTCTTTTAAAGGAATATTTCATTCTAATGTATGAACGTTTACAGTATGTTGAGGATCATTATGTTCTTTTTTGTGCTTTTGTACTTTTCCTTGTGTGTCCATATCCTGGTGCTCACAAAATAGCATTCTGGACTTTCTGTTAAACAATACTGTTTGTGTGTGTAATTATGTGTAATCTTGTTAATACAAAAGACTGACCCCCCCCCCCCCCCAGGTAAAAAGCATTTAGCAATGTAAAAATATTAAAATATATACAAGGTGTCACTTTTACCCTGCAAACACTAAAACTCCTATACTCTGCTTTGCATATGAACAACTGTGTGTGTGTGTGTGTGTGTGTGTGTGTGTGTGTGTGTGTGTGTGTGTGTGTGTGTGTGTGTGTGTGTGTGTGTGTGTGTGCGTGTGCGTGTGTGTGTGTGCAATAGCAGCTACAGAGCACCAAGGTCACAATGCTAATTAGAGAGATGCAACCACCGGCAGTGACACTTCACACCTCCCTCTTTCTCTCTTTCATTCTTCTTCTCTCCTCCACTTCGTCCTTGACACCTCCCTCCTTTCCTACCTTCTTTTCCCTGTCCCTTTTTTTTTTTACTTCCCACTCATCCCCCTTTTTTAGCCTATAGTTTATACTCTTTATTTGACCCCTCCCAACCTCCTCATCCTCTCTCCTCTTTTTTTTCAACCCCATTCTCTCTCCTCTCTGTAGGTGTCAGGGTGTGTGTGTTTGTCTGCAGCAGGTGCTGCAATGCCTCCTCCAGAGTCATTAGTTACAGGGTTGAGTGAGGACAGAGAGTGAAGGATAGAGAGAGAGAGACAGAGGGAGAGAGACGAGGGGGGTCTGTGTGGGTTGAAAGAGGGAAGGCTTGGTGTGATGAAAAAGAGGATGAGGACAAACACACAAAGGTAAAGTGCACTTTGTTGCATGACTGCCATTTATCAGCCCTGATTAAACCCCTGGGTTAGTCACGTTTCTTTCTTTCTTTCTTTCTTTCTTTCTTTCTTTCTTTCTTTCTTTCTTTCTTTCTTTCTTTCTTTCTTTCTTCCATCATTCCTTCCTTCCTTCCTTTCTCTGGCATGTGTGTCTGATAAAAGCCAATTGCCTGAAGTTGTCTTTACTGATGTTTGTGTGCGTGTTGGTTTATAGCTGTGTTTTCTATATGTGTGTTGGCTTATTTAGATGTATTGTGTGTGTGTGTGTGTGTGTGTGTGTGTGCGTGTGTGTGTGTGTGTGTGTGTGCGTGTGTGTGTATCTGACAGCTGAGGTCAGTGATGGGAAGAGGAGGACAGCGAAGCAGACTGACGTAAAAAAGATGAGCAGAGACAAAAAAAACGTACAATATAGACTGGTAGACATGGGCATCTCCCTTTGCTCTCTGCTCATCCATCACTCTATTGTATCTTTCGTCCCTGTTCACATTTCTTTCACCTCAGTTTTGTCCCTTCCGTCATCCTTCACCTCTGTTTGTTCAAACCTGTCCGTTTTACTTATTTTTCACTGACTTTATTATCCTTCTCCTTTTTCTCTTTTCCTACTTGTCATACAATACAATATTTAAACCTTTCACAGGTCAGTAACATTGTGTAGAATTTCATTGCTCTCTGCCTTCTAATGCAATACAGAATGAAATAATGGAGTTTCCATTTAGTGGCATATGATCTGATGTGAATAAAATGGGCTACAAAACATTTGAATTCTAAATACACACAACCATTTAGTTGCGTTAACTGCTTAGATTAACTGCCCTGCATGGAGATTTTTTTGCTTGTTGTTCTTTGTGTCATTTGTCCCAAGCGACTGCACACTCAAACTTTTGTGTTCATGTCACATTACACAAAGGAGAACAAACTTACTAGCATCAGCAGTCATTGTTTAACAGGTCTTGATGTGGTGAGAGCACACCTTAACCTCTGAACATTAATACTTGATCGTTGTCATGGTGATGTAGCCGGTGATTACAAATGAGATGAGTTCAAACAAACACAGTGGACATATTGAAAACTGTGTTTGAAATGTAGTCTTTAAAAAGAGCTTGTTTCAGTCACACTACGTACTATGTTGAATTATACCACTGAACAATCTCTACAATTTCTATTTAGTTGTATTTAACAGTAGCACATTTTTACGTTATTCACAGGCTCTGGCATAGTTCCACTTCAACTCAGAAAGCTGGACTGTCATTGTTTTCCATTTTATATTCAACCGTCCTTACTCTTGAGCTTGTTTCTTTGTCTCCAGTATCATCTAAACTTTTGTTTTTGACCCTGTGCCTTCTTCATATTATAAAAATCTTAGATTAGACATGCGATTAATTAAAATGTTCTTTCTTCTTCGTGTGCCCCATCCTTGTGTCTGGTTCAAGGCAGAGTTGACTTTGTAAAATTCAGATAATGAATCACATTCAGTTTGAAAGTGGAGGACAGCAGCATGGCCAAGGACGTTTGTGTGTGTGTGTGTGTGTGTGTGTGTGTGTGTGTGTGTGTGTGTGTGTGTGTGTGTGTGTGTGTGTGTGTGTGTGTGTGTGTGTGTGTGTGTGTGTGTGTGTGTGTGTGTGTACTCTACTAAAGCTGAATGTATGTGTGTGCACTCATCTACTTGAACCTGCATGTGACTTTTTGTGAGGCTGGACCACCTCCGGTCCAACAAAAGCAGGAGGCGAACAATAAGCAAAAGGAGGAAAGAAAGGGAGAGAGAAGAGAGGAGAGGGAGGGAGCCGAGTGAGTGAAACCCAATCGAATTACATGTAATCTGGCCTGAATGTGCACTACCATCAGCTGCTCTCCAATCTTATTAACCCTGCATTACCAACCCTGCTGTGTGTGTGTCTTTTATGTCAGTGTGTGTGGAGGAGGCAGAGAGATGGAGGAGTTAAGTGGATAAGTGAGAAGAAAAGGAATAGATGGACAGGATGGAGGGATGAGGGAGGGACAGAGGCAGAGAGAAGGAGGAGAAAATGAAGATTAATATATGTGTTAAGGTGATTAATGTTCCTCTGTGGCTTTGCTAATGGAAAAAAATAGGTCTCATCACAACAGTAATCATGATCATTTCTGGTGACACTTAACAGTTTCTTCATTTTGCTCTAATAACTTGTGAATTTTATCCATCAAAAAGATTGCATGTGAATACAATAAAACGATACACAAATGTAATCTGACCATAAAGCCTTCATAGGAGTGTGACAAAACTGTGGAAGAAAACTCAGGAGCATTTTGTCTTTGACTAGAATTAACCATATTTGGCTACTAGTTGGCCATCTCTGTTTTTAGCATGCACAATTCAGATAAACAATATAATGAGATAAAAGTTCAGTCTGATTCTTTTACAGCGTTTGAAAAACAGTTTAAGACTGCACAACAAGACAAAAGAGTTTAACTTTATACAAAAGAGAAATTGACCAACTTATTTCTGATCCATTTGTGGAAAACCTTTATTAATTCTTACTAGAGTCATGCATATAAATAATTATATAGGATTTGCATGTATCATTACAGTATTCTTGGACTTTGCAAAATACAAAAAACTTACATTATTTTATATTTTCATCCATAAATGCAAAAATCACTCTGCATCTATTTTGATTTAACTAATATAACACGTTTTTGTCTTTCTACAGTGTGCTTTATATAAAGTGTTTGTTGTTTGAAAGAACTCGTGTTTAAACGCCTGGAGCAGCAAACTGTAGCTGCAGTGATGTGTCGCCAGAAGCCATCCATCCAGAGGTCCCCGACTCTTAAATATTGTATTCATGGTGTTCATTTAAATCCCAATGATGATTTTTGTATCTGAAACAGAAGCTGTGCCTTGTTTTGAAATGTAGTTTGCCAGACAGATAGTTAAAGGGGAAGTAACAGCGAGAGACTAAAACAGAGGCATCTAAAAGTACTCATGATGGAGTATAAGGGTAACATTGAAGTTAAAAAGTGATGTTTAATCAGAAATGACCTTGTTTATTGCAGAATCAGTCCAGGCACTAAATGTGCTCCTGATTTGCCAAAAGATATAAAAGTATAAAATTAAAGTCATTGATAACTTAACAAGATGCTCCATGTTCCTCATATAAGTGTAGACGTTCGGCTGCTCCTCCGATATTCTACCTCAATATAAGATAAGGGCAAACCACAGCCTATAGGTCATGTCATGTTACGACGTTATGTATCCAACAATGACACGATTAATCTCATACTAATTGTCATGGGTTGGAATGAGGAGGAGGAGGACCCAATTGCAGATGAACAAAAATGATTTATTAAACTAAAAAAAAGGCAAGAGCCAAACAAAACTTACTAAGAAAATCCAAAACAGGTAGCCACAAGGAACGATACAACATAGAAACACTGACGCTTGACATAACAATGAACTGACACAGAGGGGAAGAAACACAAAGACTAAATAGACAGGGTAATCAAACACAGGTGAGACAAAAGACACAGGTGAAACTAACAAGGCACAGGTGAGGACAATCAGGGCAAATCAAGACTGAGGGGAAACACAGAGACTGTAGTAACCAAAAAACACAGAGAGACACAAGGAGAAGAAAATACAAAATAAAACAGGAAACACTAAAGACAACACTAGGAAACATTAACACACAGGGAAACAAGCAACACTAGGGAAAAAGAGAAATAAAACCAAAAACTAAACTAAACTCCAAAATACAAACTAAACAAAGACCAAATCATGACACTAATTCTGTCTTTATTTTGAATATTTTGACTTATTCTTATTACATTATTAGTTTTTTTTGATATCTCATTTTTATCTTTAATGTCTTTAGTTTGCAGCTTTTCTCAAAGATCCCTTAACATTCAGGATCAATTCTATTTGTGCGCGCATGCGTGCGTGTGTTTACCAAAACATATTTGTCGGGAAAGGTTTATTTTAAACTCTGTTCAGATCCTTACATCATATTAAAGTCATTTTTATATGAGACGGCCCCTGGTTAATTAAAGTCACAGATTTCTTGCTTTTTAACTCACAATGTGCACATTTCTCTGTGGACAGCAGCAATTAACAGACTATGAAATGTGCTGCCTGCCTGGATCATGCCTGACAGCAGAAACAGAGCGTAAAGAAAAACAGGGTGGGTTTTCAGTGATTATGGCTGTACCCTTTAAGAAAATGTCTCCAAATCCGGACTTTGTACTAGAAAGGAAAATGCAATGATTGAAGACCTTTTAAGGGGCCTTTCCTGCTTCATGAGAACCTTCTCTTAGTTCATGAAGATTTAGTCCAAACCCAGAGAATTAATAGTACAGCAGAAAAACAAAGCATCTGGACCATGATGTCATGACATGAGGTCATACTCAAATAAAATACAACTACATAATGTACAGTCAACACACTTTAAAAAGCCAGAAATAACTTTGTTAATACAAGGCAGTCATTATGTTTTCTCTAAGATATCATTAATTAAATCAAATTAAATGCACGTCTTGGTGGTGGCCATGAAATAAAATGTGTTTATGTTTGATTTCTCCCCCAGGCCAACAATTACAAAAACAACAAGGGGTGTGTAATGGATGTAGTGTTTGTCCAAGCACTTGTAAGTAAACCCAGACTTAGTTAATGGTAGACCCCAGGAATAGAGCATGTATAAGTGGAGAGTGGGGGTGGGGCTTGGATTTGATGGAGCTGGTTTGAGAACAGCTCTATAAGGACAGAGATAACTGGAAAACACTATAAAAAAACGCCTCTCCTCGCAGTTTTTCCCTCTGTGGAATCAGCCTTTGAGTGGGCTGCTGGAGGGAGGGAGGCTGCGGAGAGAGATTGATGAAGGGAGGGAGTGGGAAGCCCTAAATGTAGCAAGGGAGGATGGAGAGAGGGAGATGGAGTGAACGTGGAGTGGGCCGCTTGAGCTTGGAGAGGGAGAAATGCAGGGTAATCAAGGAGACGGAAGAAGTGCGAAAAGGAAAGAAAAGGGTGGCGCTGAATTTAAAGTTCCCCCAAACACACTGTGGAATACTTATGAATGAAGTATATTAATAGTGGTAGCAGCGCCTGACTGAAATGTCCCTATTTTATGAGAAACTATTAAGTCTCTGCTCTGATTGGCTGTTCAGTCCTTGCTTCTCTCATTGTTATTGGTGGCCAGGGTGTTTGTTGTTTGTCAATGGGCAGGCAGCAGCAGCAGCAGAAGTAGAGTCAGATAGATTCACAATCTGACAGCATAATTCAGACATCGATCAAACTTTGTGGACAGCAGTATCCAAACTGCTCCTGCAGACAGAGAGACAGAGAGAGAGAGAGAGAGAGAGAGAGAGGGGGGGGGGGAGAGAGGGAGAGAGGGAGAGAGAGAGAGAGAGAGAGAGAGAGAAGAATATCACAAATCAAATGCTGTAACCTTTTAGTGCGTCGGAATCTGCACATGCTTACTGAAAACCAATGAGGCTTTTCCACTTGCTTTGCCTATCAGCCTGTCTAGTCTACCTCTTCACTTGTCTTCTGTCTTTCAATTAGATATTCCTGCTCCACATCTACAGTACCTCTTGAGAGTTTTTACAGGGTCTCTCAGGGTCAGTTTTATTTATTGATCCAAACAGGAATGCACAAGGAATCATGATGATGGTGGAGCAAACACCTGAAATGCCAACTGGTCCTTGTAACATGTACTTAAATTAAAGATTTGTACACATGTTGATGTCTCTAGAGCAAAACACTCTTTTCTATCTTAAGTACTACATTAATACCAGCAGTATCTTTCAAAATCTGGTTCCAATGTTTCTTTAGCTCTTGATCTGTTACACTGTTATAGGTAAGATGCTACATATATAGAATGCAACTTTACCAGCTATTAGGTTACAATATGCCAGAGCTGCCTTCTGCAATTGTGGACACACAGATTTATATTCAATAAGAACTGTACACACAGTCAGGTCTTTAGAATGAAGCACAGGTGTAGTTGTCAGTGCTAGTGTCAGTGCAAAGAAAGTTCCATCACTTTCAAGCCTATACCAGTCAATCAAATTGTAATCGTATTGTGATGAATCACACTAAAGGTAATCATGCACAACTTTGCAGTTAAAGTTCATATGGCTCTCTAAATAATACATTTAGGAGACTTTACTAAATCAACCACGAGCAAGCACTCTGGGACAGTAAGACTAAGCTCCCTTCAACAGAACCACACTCAGAAGTACACTGCTATCTGCTGAAGCTGGTGGATTTCATAACAGGACACACCTGAGATTACGCAGTGAAACTGAAACTATATATGGCTCTATAGTGTTAGATTTGGAAAACATCTGGATTTGGGATTTGGTTGACCGTCTCCTTTAAGTTTCCGCAGAACTGAATTTACGATTGTATCATCTTTCTCTTCAGAAAGTGTCAACACTGTATAAAGATTGTTAAAGGTGCACTATGTAGATTTGGTAGTGACATTTGAAAGTTGGAGAAGTGAATCAATTCTATGCTATATTTTCTAAACTAAATACATAAACTTTATTCTAAGAAAAAAATGGTCCCTGGAACACTGCTTGGAGCTTAAAAGCTACCAGGAGAGTTACGGTTTCACTGTTGCGGGCCCCCCACCACAACTTCTGTGGTAGCATTTTATCTTCAAACAGTGTTCCAGGGACCACATTTTCCTCTGAGGACAGTTTGTGTGTAGAGTTATGAACATATACCACAGAATCTGTACATTTCTCCAACTTTCACATTTCTCTACCAAAACTATAGTGCACCTTTAAGGTGTTGAAAATGTAGTCATTTGATTAATGTAAATTATGAAGATCATAAATCCCCTTCGAAATAACTACATAGTCATTCATCACTTTTGAATCAATATGTCTCACATTGTTCCACAAACTTTCTACACTCTGTTTCCTGATTTAAGTTTAGAACTGGCGCTGCTATAATGATTATAATAACTGATTATAATGAGCCTCTTACAGAAGATTTACTGTTGAAGACTCTTGGTTGAATCCCAAACAATATGAGCCTTTGAAACTAGATCACAATGCTTAATAATTCACTTGGCAAATTCTCTTTCAAATCTTCACTTAGTGAATCTTTCAAACAGGAAAAAGATTAAATTGCCACCTATTGGTTAACTAACATTTATCTGCAGTTTGAAGGATAAGCAGACAAGCCAGATGATAATTCAAACTGATAAATTGACGTCAATGTATTTGAGTGTATATATATGAGACAGCACACATATAATCAGTGCTTTAAAATGTCACATTGATTTAATACCTTGCAGCAACAGACACTCTAAAAGTCAAGGGCATGGTATCCTAATGTCTTCATAATCATGAAATAAGACTGCTGTGCACATAAAGGAAAGGTAATAATAATTTTGTGCAGTATGTACTTTTGCAGGCTTACCTTCGGGTTGCAGGTACAAAAAGAAAATTTCATTTTATGGGAAGAGCTTAGAAGATCCAATGGAGAGCCAGTGGCGGTTCTTTTTTTCAGGAGCATTCACACTGGCTGGAGAGGGCAAATTGGACATTAGCAGCCATGGTTCAGAGACTGGATGAAAATTCCCGGCTGCTCCCATGAATGTTAAATATAGAGGTGCTTGGGTCTCTACCCCTATGCATGCTTTTATAATAAATCAAATGGAATCGCTGCTTCTTTTCTTTTTCTTTCTATATGGGTGTCTCTGTGTGAGTGTACATGCTATAAGATGCTTATTGATTTGATGAATGCTTAGTATTGTGTTTTAGGTCATCAGTAAAATTTGGGGTTGTGGTACTGCCTGGGATGTGTCTTCAGGTCCTCTAAACCTGCTGAATATTAGCTGGATGAGTCCAATGGCTTCATAAGAGGAGAGGATGTGGTCTGTACAGGTAAAATGAAAAAATGAACGTGAGTTTGAGTTTGCTGTCATGGCATGTCCTTGGTGGAGGATATGATGGTAATTAGGCTGCTGTTTTCTCAATGGTGCACCAGAGAGGAGTGTATTTAACCTCTTGGCGCTGTGTGTGTGTGTGTGTGTATATAAGTTGTGTGTTTTCATGGGCAATCTGTGTGCATTTGCATGCACGTACTAAAGATGAAACAGTCAGATGTCCATGTCCGTGCATGTGCATATGCATGAGTGTGTCTAGGTTTGTGGCCAGCTGCCCTTTTTTCATAGTATTTGCTGACTCGGGCCAGTTTTCCCCTTCGAAAAGTAAATAACCTTGGTCCGGCAAGCTGTCAGCTGGCCCCTCTGTGCCCTTGTCCCGACATCTAAAGATGGTAAGAAAATCTCTGCATCACAACAAAACACACCACAAGTATATCTTCAAAGAGTCAGCACACTAGAGAGAAGTTGTAACTTCAAAAAGCCACCTTCTGATGTAAAACTGGTGCAGTTTACAAGCTGTTAATTTCTGCCAGCATTTTAGTTTAATTTCCTAACGCGTTGCTGTAAATGTGTCGTCTGCAACTGGTACTGTTCTTCAGCCAGGGGGGCTCAGGTTCAGTTTGGTTTTGAAATTGATGCCAGCGGATAAACAGACCAAACCTTACCAACATTTGAGAAGGGTATAAAGTTGGTAATGTGGTTGAGGTAAATAAAGATAGTCACATAACTGTTTCTTAAAATGTAGGTAGGAGTTGTATAGTATTTTGATATTACAAACAGAAAATTGCACTTCTAGGACAGAGCAACCTGTAAACCTCTCAAATCATACCTTTCCTTCACTTTTATGCCCTCTATTGTCTTTCTCTTCTTTTATATCTTCCCAATTTTCTCTGTTTCTATATCTGCCTTCCTATCCCCCGTCTTTTCCTTCCTTATAGTTTTGTCAGTTTGGTTCTATCTAGTTCTACCATTATTTTCTTCCGACTAAAAGTAGTTTTTCCTCTCACTTTTCCCTCATGTTTTCCACTCCTTCCTCGATCTTTCTCTCTTTCCCAAGCCATCCCCCTGGAGGTTAATCCCTCCACTTTCGAATAGAGATAACCATGGCAACAGGCCATGGCTTTCGGGCTTTAGGTCTGTTGGACAAAGGCATTGATCAGGATGAAATAGTGTCAGGTGTTAGCGTAAAAACCACACAACATGCACACATGGTGTGAGAATGGAAGGCAGAGATTGACTAACCCTGACTCTGCTGCTCAGGCTCTCATATTACAGTTTTGTAAAAATCAACCAAGTAAACATGTTCCTGTCGTTGTTGAATTGATTTGTTGTTATATCTAACAAATCCCTCATAACAGGATGTGTTTGAAATGTTGCAGAGACAACCAAGTAGAACATTACGACTGTATTTAAAGGGGAAAAAACTGGAAAGCAATTTAGGATGCTAGAATAAAAAGATAAGACAGCAGAGATTAATATTTGAAACTTTAAAGTGTCTGATTTGAAGCCCCAGAGCCGCTCTGGAAATGTGTGTATATAAAGCAACTTACATATTTTGCTAAATCCACTCCAGGTTACTGCCCTTGTACAAATTGAACCATCAACCTACTGAAGTAGAGCTTCTCAGCAGCATAGATAGGAAAAATGTACAGTATGTCCAAAAAATTTGTTTTACGGTGTATAGCAGTTACACTTGCCACTTGACCTTGATGGCTGGACTGCAGCATGACAGATGTAGTGGGAAAAGCAGAGTTGATGAAAAAGGTCTTTTATTGAAGTGTAAACCAGTATTCCTCTCCTCTGGGACTTTATAGCCGAGGCCAGCAGGAGGTGTGGGTGGACATGGTCAGCTTAACTCCCCATAATACAGCAAGTCAACCAGCCTGTGTAACTTTAATAAGGGCTGCAAGTGTTATATGCCCTTGGATATGACAGTTTCATTTTTTCTTATTGCAGCACAATTACGTTGGGAAAAAAGGTTGTAGCCTTTGCCTTAAAGCCACTCATTTGCACTCTGACATACACTTTTCTTCACTTGTACTCAAGGGGAATTGTTACACAAATCCAAAAATGGCAAACTGCAGGATACAATAGATGCATGGTGCAAATGAATCAGTAATCAAAAGGACACTGCATGCAAAATAAATCTGAATTTAGTCTTTTTGTTAACTAACCTTGTCTTTTTCCTTCATACATGTCTTCATTACGCTAGCTGACAAAGGCAATCAACCTGCAGCGATTATTTATATTTTGAAAAATGTGCTGAAAATTCAGAATGATGCAAAGTTAAGAACACACAAGCTACCATCAAACTATGCCACTTTCCCAATCAAGCCTAAAAATAATTCAGAGTCTGGTCTCCCTCACTTTGTGCTGTCAATGATATACTATCCACTGACCACCCTACAGGCCTGGGGCACTTTAGTTTTGATGACCAGGGGCCCGTTTCAGAAAGAAGGTTTTGTGCAAACATTGAGTCAGTTAACCCTGAAATTAGGGAAACTCTAGTTCCTCATTTCCTCGAGTTCACTTTGTTTAATATGTCAAGCAGGCCTATGATTAAAATACCACCATGATCCGAGTTTGTTCTTATGTTTCATTTTGAGCTGTTTTAAAGTCGCTTTTCTTCTGCTGGTTTGCATCTTAATGAAAATAAATTTGAGGTTTAATACGATTACACACGTTTGGAATTGCGATATTATAATTCTGATTAAATATATATAAAAATGAATAGACTTCATTACGCGCTGTCGCGAGCAGCTGTTTTCTCCTTCACCACTTCTCTCTCCGTTGCGCTGCAGCAGTGTTACTTTTTTTTCCTTATTAAAACCTTTACATATTCGCCGTATGTCCGCATGAAGATGTAGGTTATATTTCGAGATGGTTAAAGTACGAGGATCTCTTTTTTGTCTCCTGTTGTCATGGTGAATCGCAGTATCGGGGCTCCATTAATGTTGGCTTTTCATCCTCATGGTGCACGCGCTGAACACCGAGTGAACTTACTCAGAGTTGATTTAACAAACTCAAATCAGCTGATCTGGAACCAAAAACTGAGAGTTTCCCACCTGAGGGTAAATCAACTCAGAGCTCAGAGTTAGACTTAGAGTTTGTTGAACCGTCTTTCAGAAACGGGCCCCTGATCTTCGGAGTTTTCTTTTGCATTGTTATGCAATAACAGCGTGTTTGATGTTAATGTAGTTGTTTTGGCTGTTTGAACGTTGTTTCATTAGCAGCGCTAATGTCGTGGCATTTGTTTTAAAGGAAGAACGTATGACATTTTACACATAAATACAGCAGAAATCAAGTTTATCCTATGTAAATATCTCTCTGAGTCATGACCGCCTACAATGAGTGAAAAGCGTGCGTCCTGCCAGCTGTACTGTTGTAGGTGTCTTGTTTACATTGTGTTTAAATGGACGGGACGGCCTTGCGTATAAATCTGTTTTAGTCAAGGACTAGAGAAAAGAAGAGTACCATAGCCTACTCTCTGCTTATTTGGATGTCACATACTGTAAGTGTGTTTAGATTACTGTCATTCCGTGTCAAATTATGTGCAATATGAAGCTATGAGTTAAACAAAGTGTGCAGACATTATCCTGCTAACACAACAATGCAGGACACAGGCAGTTGCAGCTCGAGCAAAGGACAATTTCGTCTGCCGCTTGCGCTTAATAGTGCTTAATTATGGTGCGTTCTAATTAATAACTCCTTGGTGCGAACAAGAGTGGAGAGGGGTTGGAGCTGTGATGCTGGAGGAGAGCGGAGGCTTAAGAATAGCGCTAGTGTTGCCAAACAGCAGTTTGTTTTGGTTTAATGCTTGTGCTCAAGGGCGACATCTACTGGATCAGAAAGTTGCACATTCTTCCTTTAAATTTCTGCATTTATTTTAGAATTTCAATTTCTGAACTTGCAGCACCTTTTTCCTCATTTGGGCCATTACAGATTGGTAGCCACCATACTGTATGCATGTCTGTAACCAGACACATTTGAGAAAAACCCTTCAAGTTTTGTAAGAATCCAATGTGCCTCCTTCTTCCCTCTGAGCCAGTTCTTGTGTCTGAGCCAATGTTTTATGTTTTAATCACCACAGTGCCGAGAGCACAAACCTACTCCTCCCCTGCACTCTGCCAGAACTTTTTTAATTTTGCAGTTTCCCTTTAATTTGTTTTCTCTCTGGCTGTGGCTCCTAACTTCATTTTCCAATAATTTGTCTGAGGACAAGCCACATGCCATTAGCGGGGAAGCCAGAAACAAAAAAGCTGCATTCAATAAGTTTGTCTAAAAAACTTTCTTTATTAATTTTCTCTTCCCTTATCCAAGAAAGTGCTTCCTCTTTGATAATCCAGCTATCCAGCAAGCCTTCTGGTTTATTGCATTTTTCTAATGAAATGCTCTGATACAGACAGGCAATCAAGGAGCAATTCTGTGAAAAGAGAAGAGCGAGAGAGGAAATGGAGCAGGTAGAATGTGAGTCATTGTAGGAGCAAAGCTGAAGTTGCTTTCAATCTGTTAGAGTAGGTAGTGCAGGTTCACAGTGTAGGCTGCAGACCGTGCACTCAGGATTGCAAGGTTTGAATCTTGCTCTTGACCAACTGACCGCTTTGTATCCTCCACATGTACTGTCACACTTACAAGATATTTTTTAATAAAATAGAAATACCATTGCTGTTCAAAATGAAGACTTTAGCAAGAAAAGAGATACATAAAAACTGATATACTGTTGATGAAATAAAGGCTAATTCAGACGACTTCAGTCAATCATGCAGCGTCGTTTAAGCAAATAGTATGTTGACATTAGTGACTGTAATCAAACTAAATTAATTTGTCTGTGTGTTTGTTTATAATTTAAAATGTTCAACACCAAAAACATAGTTTTCATCTTCAATGTGACTTAAGTTTTGATTGAGTTTGACTTGAGTTTTTTAAACAGTGATGATGATGTTTATAGTTAACAATACGTAGTCAATCCCCTGTTTAAAAGTGTGCATTAATAACTTTTTAGAGCTTAACAACAATGTTTGTGCCTAACTTATAGAAGTTGTCTTTTATCATTAAAGAGGCCTCTTCCAGCTCATACTATTTACAGTCGGCGTTCCCCAGGGATCAATATTTGGTTTTCTTCTATTTTCTATATTGACGGTGCTGCTGCTGGGTCTCATAAAAGCCACAGGATACATTTTTATAGATGTCATTGCTGATGATGCTCCTCTTTATATTGCCCTATAACCAGTGAATTCAATTACTGTGACACACAGTTTGGTATACATCTTCAAGAACACTGTTCACAATTTTTAGAGTAATGTTTTACTTTAACTTATCTATGTGAAAACACATGGCCAGAGATGTTATCTTGTTTCCTCAGCATTTGCTAAATTGGTTTAAACGACCATATAATGAAATAAAATAAAACCATTGTTCATGATTGAATCTCAGCTTGTAAAGACATTTGCAACTGTAGCTACTGCTCATGTTCGTTGCCCTTGTTTTTCTATTAATTAATTAACCGTAAAGCATTGGCTCTGCTAAAAAAAAGTTGTGGCAAAATGTCCATAATCGTCATTAGTTTTTCTCACAGTACAGTGTTGGTGTTACAACAAAACATTTATAAAAAGAATATTACAGCTGTAAGATGAAATAACATTTGACAAATTCAGCTTTTTGTTTATTACCCCCTTTTAATCCTTCCCTATTCCTGCCTTGATCCTCTCAACCCAGAATTACCTTGCTAATTGCTATGTGTATGTGTTTATTTTTGATGTATGCTTATGATGTAGCACCAGACCCACTGACACACACATACAACTCGCCCTCTCTCAAAATCTGGGTGTGTGCTGCAGAGTCAGAGACAACTCCCCTCTTTGGTTCCAGACTCCATGAATCATTTAAAGCAAGGATTTCCCTGAAGCCTGCGCTTCCCTCAGGCAGACACTACGACATAAGGCTGACGAGGCCAAGAATGTCATAGAGACACATTAATCAGACAAACAAGAAATGTGTTTCACAATCTTAAGGGTTTCAACATTTCAGTCTTATCAATGATTGTTCTGTTATCTTTTAATATGAACAAATTGGATCTGGGTCAGTGAGGATGCACAATCATCATACATAGAGATGGGAATGTTTGTGATGTTGTCGAACATTTCAGTCATCTCCATCAGAACCTCTTAAAGGTAACATGTCTTATAATAATAATAATAACTTTATTTATATAGCACCTTTTAAAAACAAACGTTTTACAAAGTGCTTTGACAGACAAAGCAATGGCAGTACTTGGACACAGAACAGAAGACATTAACAGTAAGGCCAAACAAGAGGAAGATATATACACAAGAAGCAAACACCAGTAATAAAACAAGACCATTTAAAAGAAGTAGACGACATCACATCACAGGTAATTAAAACAGAAAGTGACACAAAAAGGGGTGAGATAGAAGATAGCTGGTAAAAATATAAAAGCAGCAAAGGTCAGGAGAGTAAGAATTTTTAAGGTGGTTAAGAATATATAAGAAGAATAGGAGCAATAAAATGAATAAAGGAAAGAATACATTTAAAAAGGAGGGAGTCACATAAAAGCGAGTCTATAAAAGTGAGTTTTAAGAAGTGATTTAAAAGATGTCTTGATCTGTTAATATTGAAAACATTGAGCTTTTAAGCTCTTGACATGCTGCTTTATTTTTTTTGCCAATAAAAATGTTTCAAATTATCTTTGAAAATAATTCAGAATTTCTACTCAAGGTTGATGCATTTTTGCTTTGAATCTTCATTGTTCTTCTCAAAAAAGGTTAGGCGTTTATAATGACTGACAATTTGGGTAGAGGCAAAAAGCATGAGTGAAAGTGAAAGTCCCAGGTTGGAAATCACTTGAATTATTCATTTAATAAAAACAGAGAAATAAAGAGTAGAGAGGTTTTTGTGTAAATCTAGCTGCATGTCTTTTGCTGCCAGACTTCACTGGGAATTCCTGACTCAACAAGGAATGGAAATTTAGCTTGCGCTTTTATTGACCTTTAACAAATGCATGCATTCATGTGCACATAGGCACTTTAGTTAACACACAGTTACACAAAAATCCCGCACAAACAAGCACATGCTGGGTCGCACTTCTTTGAATGGCAGGTGCATGAAAGAAAAATACTTTTCTGGAAGCCTCGTGACTGTGTGTGTGTGTGTGGGTGCGTGAGTGTGTGTGTGTGTGTGTGTGTGTGTTTCTGTGAAGGCCTGTCTCAGATCATCCGTCTGCATTCCTGGTAATTAGGCTGGCCAACAGCTGAGTCCCATTAGCCTTGATTACAGCATTCAGTACCACAGAGGAGGACAGAGAAAGAAAAGAAAGCGAGATAGGGAGAAGGATGTGTTTGTATTGTGCACATAAAATCAATTTCAATGCATTGTATCTGTTATTTGTATGGATTAGGGGGGTGTAGACCTTGCATTATGTTTATTATTTTACTTTTTATCTCATTGGTATAGTTGTTGCTCTCAACAGTCAGTAGTGTTTCTTATAGTAACGCAAGGAACATTTTGTTTTGATGCCAATGATCATGTGTTTTGCATTTAGTTGCGCAACTCTTCAAAAATGTATTTTTCTTAATCGGCATCCCACGGTGTTTAAGTTCAGAGATCTTACCAAAATTGCAAACTTAACTTAAACCCAAAATGGATCACAGGCCTGTTTCTTGCAGACCCTCACAAGATACGAAACCTCCTATTTTTTCAATAAGGCTAAATTCCACATTTGGGTTTTTTTGGCTGCAAAAGGTTCAGGGTCGCACTGTTAAAAAGTAACAACAACCACACAACCACAGAAATGGTAACTCAGCTGTTAGGAATCAGGCCCACACTCATAAGTTGTGTTTGTGTGGTCAGACTGAAGAATAAACAACAGCATCATCAAAAAAGAAGAGCACGACAGATGTAACACTACCAGGCCTGGTTGTTGTTTAGTCTGTTTGTGAGTCTAATGTGTCTTTCACATCAATCCCAAGAGGGAAGAATCTACTCAAGAGGCACTTTTATCTGCATTCAGCTCAGGAAATGTTTATTTAATCTCTCTGTATATCCACATCCACCCTGTCTCCCTCCCTTTAGCTTTCTCTCTGTCTCTCTTGCTCTTCTATCCATGTCTGACCCTCCCTGATGGTTTTGGTGTCTCAGGATTGGGTGATTGATTCCAGCTCTGGATGGCTGGCAGACAAGCAGCCTGTACTCATGGTGTGTAGAAGGCGCTACACTGTGCACTGACTATGTGATGAATTACCGGCATTTTAATATGCGCAGCAGAAACACAGAAGAGAGAGAGAAAGAAAAAAGAAAGTCAAAATTACTCAGGTAGAGCAAACAGGCTAGCAAATTGCTGAAAAGCATTAATAATCACAAAGTAATAACTGCATGTGTAATTATTAGAGCTGGAGCCCCAACAATCTAGAGAAGCTTCTCTTAATGCTTTAAATAAGTCATGCAAAGTGTTAAGACACTGGCAGTGGAGGAGAAATGTTCTGCCCAACACAAAATTGAATTAAACATTGAAGTCACTCTCTCACTAAGTCGAGTGTGCTGCTATTTCTTTGAATACTCTGAGTTTCTTTGCCACTTCACAACCACTAGAGAGCTACAGAGTGGAAAACAGCTTTTTCAACTTCAGAATATTTTTTTAAGTATGCCATCACTTGAAAAGCCTCTAGCCCCAGTTTTAATGATGCTTGAATGTTCTGCTCAGTTCTTTAAAAAGTTGGCTAAGCTAAATGACCTTTGCAGCCAATTAACCACATAAATAAACAGGTGTAGAATTTACTGAGTGTTTTCTTTTTCTGCTCCAGAAGTTGTTCGTTCTTGGAAGTTAAGAGGATGTGACAGTGGTGATAAAGGCCATGCCTTCTTTTGTTTTATTGCAGATTAAACCAAATTCTCTGGAGATAATCGACACAAAAGTGCAAAAAAGAATAAACCAGCTGTGGCTGTGTGGGTGCTGAAAAGGGAATACTGTACATTTCCTTTATCATCATGTGGTTGAAGGATGTGGCAAAGTTACATGGAAGCATATCACAGGAGATGGTGTTGCTGTTGAATTGAAGATTAGCATTGCTGTGATTTTGCACAAGACAATCACAGCAGTGCTGATATACAGGAAAACAGCTTGACCTGGAGTGTGATAGTGCTTTTATACAACATTTCTACAAGCAGCATTAAGTACTACACAATGATAAGCGACAATAGATGAGCATTTGTGTGTGATTATTAACTCTGCTAACACAACTACTTCAGTATTCTGGGACTAGGCTGTTCTCAAGCAACATAAGCATTTCCCAGCACTAGCTACTTTGTGTCATCATGTGACCAAAGACCAGCTACTTTTATACAGTATGTATTTTGATCTGAAAATGTTTTTTAAAAGGATAAACTCATCCACTAACGAAAAAGTCATTTTACTTTAGATTTGGAACTGCTTCCATGAGAACAGTAAAGTCCAGAGCCTTCTTAAATTAGGCCACTTAGTTGTCATTACTCACATTAAACTTAACACTTCCAATGACTAGAAGTGAGTCAAGGTGAAAGCGACTTAACACTTTCTTATCCCAAACTGTATTCTGTTTAGTATGTAATTCAAGTGGCATCTTTCTCTTACACAGTAAATGTAATAATGTCAAATTTACAGGACTTCCTCTGCGGGTTGTTATGATTGCGTATACGTAGTCCTCCGGAGTCTGTGATCAGAGCAGCGTCCCAGCAAAGGTCTGTTCAACACAGATGCGCTCTGCTTAAGAGAAATAGAAGACCTCAGAAATAGACCAATCAGAGTCAAGTATTTAACACAGCTGTGGAACAAAAGTAAAAGTCCCAGTCCTCTTGTTCAGGTATCAGCATTTATTGAATGCCTCTATGTCCAATGCAGTAACTTTGTTGGTGCTAACTATTGTCAAAGTTAAACTATTATAGTTGTTTAAAATACATCAACATGTGGATAAACTCAACCAGAAAGTAATTGAGCCATGCAGAAGTCAGAAAATATACTGGAGAAAAAGACATCTGCAAAAATAGATAGCAAAGTGATTTCACTTGCAGGTCACGTGTTACTTCAAACATACAACTTTCTAAAATAACATCTTACACAGATATTTCTGTTTTGTGCTCCTCCGACTACACAAGGGATGACTTTTATATATTAGAGGCAGCCACATGCCAACAGCAATAGGAACTGACCAGAGACTAAAAGATGAGGTAATCAGTATCCAAGTGTTGATTTCTGTGAGCCTCCAGTCATCATGTATATGGAGAAAAGTGTATATCTCCATGGCTAATGAAACCCTGGGGATTTCAGGGTTTAGGGTTCATAAAGTATTTATGATATGTTCATTAAGTATTGATTAAGCCGTTACAGGGAGTTTAGACACCCAGACAATCATTATGAAAGATTAGAACTTGGCTTGAGGAATAGGGCAATGGAGGAAATGCAAAGAGAGAAAAAAAGGGGTAGAGGTGAGGGATGAATGGAAATGAGGGAGGAATAAAATGAAGATGGTGGGGGGGGGGGGGGGGGGGGGAGATGTTATACATGGAAGAAAGAAAAGAGCATGAAGGCTAGAGGAAAAGGAAAATAGGGAGAGGAGGAAAAATCTGCTCTTTAAATATTAATTAAGCATTCAGATAGCATTTTAGCCAAGAAGGATACCATTATAGGAGATTACGATTTAATCTGAGGAAGAGGAGGGGGGAATAGCAAGTAGAGGAGAAAGGCAGAGGACTTAAGAAGGAAGGTGGACATGAGAAAGGAGGAAGTTAGGACAGAGATAAGGTGGGCTGAAGGAGGGCAGAGGAGAAGGAAGAATAGATGGATTAAAAGAGGAAATGAGCAGGATTAAGTAAAAGACCAGCATAAAGGGTAAAAGGAAGGAATCAAGACATAATGAATAGAAAGTCTCATTTCCCTAATCATATACTGCTTCTTTAAAAGAGTGCTCTGCAAGTTTTTTTTTCCAATGCATTTCTAGTCCCTAGTCCTTGCTTTATTTTTCCAATGTTTTTCTATACATCCATTTTCAACACCTGCTTTTTTCTAAGGGTTCTTGGAAAGGTTAGGATGTGTCATGTCTCATGTGAAGTGTTGCTATTTAAGATGCAAAAGAGGTAGCAAAGAAATGTGACATTCAAGCACCGTCTCAGCTAACATCCATCTGTCTCGCATGCAGATCCAGCAAGTGTTTTCCACAGGTATTTAACTAGCACTTTGCCCTCTCTTTACCCTTTAGCTATTTAGTAGGTGTTTTTGGCGTTGCAGGCTAACCAGGAAGTAGCATGATAAGAGGTGCAGATCTGCTGTAATGATTCAGCAATGAGGTTTAATGGGGCTGAAAACATGGTCTGACTGGCTGGCAGGTGGGCTACACAGTCAGGGAGAGAGACACCGTGGGTGTGAAGCTGTTTCCAGCTAAAGACAGATGTTACAGAGAGAGATAGAGAGAGAGAGAGAGAGAGAGAGTGAGAGACAAAAAGATGGAGAGAGAGAGGGGGGGACAGCAAAAGAGAAAGAGGTGAGTCATTTGCAACATGCAGAGTGAGAGATCACTACAAAGTAACTTTGTGCAAAAGGCAACTTTGAGCAAAGTCAAGCAGAGTTCATTCACATGTGGGTGCTCTGCAGCACTTAAAACTTCATATCGCAGAAGTACATTGGCAAAAAAAATGGTTTTACAAACAGATGTATGTGGAGATTGTGTTATTGAAGTGTAATGTGATTTCCCTGGTTTGAGACAATTTAAATGAGACAAATACAGCTAAGGAGTTGCAGACAGCCACAGATGTTAGAATTAGAAACTGTAGGAGCTTAGGAGATATTACAGTAATGGAAAAAGTGTGTGAAACAAAACAGCTGACCCTCTTTTTTTCTATAATTTGGGAAAACCACTATGACATTGTGTTTAAGACATATTGTCTTTGGATGTAATTAGCTTGTTACTACCCTGACCACAGCGCTAGGAAAACTTCTGTTTTACCATTTACTGTCTTTATGGCAGGGAAACAGGGAGAACATGCAGGATTCTGTCGCTGTTGCCTACATACATGGCCAAGAAAATTCTGCTACACACACAGAGCAATGTTAGACTGAAAATGGAAATCTTTTTCGTCAAATTGAGCTTTTGTTTTTTTACTGTCCACATCTACAGTAAGAGTTAAAAGCTCAGTTGAGCATAGACTTAGGTTTTCTCTGGAGCTAATCTGTTTGAATGACAGGAACTCAGAGAAACTAAAGAGTAGCAATGGATGTGTTCAGTAGATTTTGTGCTTTATACAACGAATTAACTTGTAACTTGGATTAGTAATGGTGCCTTTCGCCTTATTAGCTTTGGACAACTGAATGTTCCCATGGGAGTTCACCATTTTGCCTTAAAGATAGTTCTCCTTTTTATTGCACTGGCAGTAGCTGGGTATGTAAATTCTTTGTTAACCAAGGCCTTATTAAGATGTTGCTTCTCATTATTTGTTAATGTGCAAAGCCCAGTACCACTGAATATAGCCACTGTGCTGCAGTTTGTCACTGGGTATAAACATGGTTCCCGTAAGGCAATGTGTTTTCTCTGCAAACCTGAATACATCTCGGTTTTATAAAAATAAAGCTCACAGTAAAGTCAGAGTGGAACACATAACCATGCAGTTTACATTTGAATAATTGCCCCAGCAACCCAGTTTTCGAGATATTACGTATGTCACTTTACTGCCTGTCCTAATTACATATTTCTCTATATGTGCAGATGAAACTGTATGAATCATATATCAAGCTTTAAAAGTTCTGGGACGACACAGTCAGTGTTCCATAGCGGCCTCATGTCTGTCTGTCTCCTGTCCGTTTGTCTGTTTCGACCTGCCTGTTTAAGTGTTTACGTGGTATATTTTGTTGCACTCCAAAACTAGCTCACTAACACCGATATGAAGATTCATCCTCAACATTCATCCATCCATCCATCCATCCATACCCTGTATTTTCTCTGTTTGATGTTATATGTTTTCAATTGATTCCCATTTGAACATATCTGAATCTATAATAATTAACATACATCATGTAATACTCAGGTGGTTGGATGAACACTTAAATAGTATTTTCTCATTGTTATCAATTCTCTTAAAAAAGAGGTCTCTTCCCAATGGGCCTCCCATGCAAGTGGTGAGGGACAGACCTGAAAGAGTTTAATCTGCATAAATGTAGGATATATAAATATGTTCATGAAGCTTGAGTTGGGAAATAAGGAGGATTTTTTTCTTAACATTAGCCACCACTGTTTTTTTCTTAGTAGACCTATCAACTATAACGTCACCCACTGATTCATAGATCACCTTTGTGGATCCTTGAGTTCAGAATTTTTTCCATTGCCATCTTGGTTTATTGAGACCACAGGTGACTACATCCCTATCCTGGTTGACAGGTGGTGTCCACTTGTTGATCACAGTCATGCCCTAAAGCACTGCTTTATGTCTGTTTTACTCTAACTGGACCTATCTACTTGTGAGCATCATGGTCTAAGTCCAGCGGAAAAGAGAAGTAGAGCAATTTTCTCTTTAGTTTCCTACTTTTTTCAATTGGTTAAGTTGCCCCCTGCTGGACAGGTTAAAGACACTTTTGCATTAGCTTCACTTCTGAAACTAGAAGGCTACGTTCACTTCTTTTATACAGTCTTTGAAGACGCGAACTGAATCACTGTTCAAGTGGACACCTGGCTGTTGTTTGAAGGCTAGCTTTAAAAATTGTGAAGTTAAAAGCAAAGTTTTAATAGTTGTGTTGAAAAGCAGTTCAGTAAAATGTAGAAGGGTTTGATGATCTCAGTGATCTCACTCTGTAAGAAAGATGACTCTAAGATCAATGACAGGCTGCACAGCTGTTACATATGACTCTACGCCTTTGATGTTGCTGCTTTCGCCTGTCACTACTTGCACCAACACACACACACACACGCACACACACACACACACACACACACACACACACACACACACACACGCACGCACGCACGCACGCACGCACACACACACACACACACACACACACACACACACACACACACACACACACACACACACACACACACACACACACACACACACACAGGCACGCAAATGTGGAAGATTACATTAAAAGCCAGTTGCTGTGTGTGGGAAGACAACTGCCACTCTGTGTGTTGGACTGTGCCAAAGGAAAATCCCTGCTGACGAGGAGAGATATTCAGACAGAGGAAAAGTGAAAATATTTCACTTTTCTTCAGTGGAGCTGCTCTGCTTATTCTGAGTCACTGATTACATAGATGGCTTTGGTCACAGTCGGCCAGAAGTGGAACTCCCACTCTGGAAATCAAACAGCTCTGCAGCATGCAAAGGAAAATCCTCCATGGAGAAGGGAAATATTTATGCTCAAAATGAGCCACATAGGGTGGAGGTTTTGTCACACTTTCACACAAGTATTCACAGAGTAAAACACACACACACACACACACACACATAGTCAGAGAAATGTGTATCGTTGTTTGCAATGGCACTTAAATTGAGCTTAAAATGTTAGATTCTTACCATGCAGTGTGAATCATACAGCATAGCATCGCTATACGTTAGTATTTGTTTCATTTTCTTTGACAATAATGGAATCAAATGTCTGATCAGTGTCATTCCAGATCTGCACTGGATTCACTGTCAATGACTTATATTCGTGTTGCTGGGGGTTAGAGCACATGAGACAAGCAGAATATGAGATGGCGCACTACATTTGAACATGAATAGCTTTTTTATAGACTGTATCAGAGACTTTCTGTTCACTTCTGAGTGTTGACAATATACAAATGGATGGTTTATTACAAATGTGATCATTGATATCCTTACAGAGGTCTTGTATATTAGCATAGTTGTTACAAAGGCAAGTATGGATATAAGCATCATTATGGCATCGAGGAGAGATAAAGCCAATGCAGCTAACTCTTATCAAACTAGAGGTGGGGGAAAACCTTGATTTATGGAAAAATCGAGATTCTTATCTTCTGAGATTTTAATTAGATTAATAACTTCCAAAAATCGTTTATTTAGGGGTAATCAGTCACTCCCTGCTCAGTGCTAAGGCTAGCTCTTTAACTCAGTTGAATGCCAAATGGAGCAGCAAAAAATTCAGCCAGTCTCACAGATGACTAGAGTAGATCCTGAAGCATGTACTAATTCAAAAGTAGACTTTGAATCATGAATCCAGAATCGTTTTGAATCGAAAATAGATTCTCAATCGAATCGTGACCCCAAGAATGAAAATCGAATTGAATCGTGAGACACCCAAAGATTCCCAGCCCTACATTTTGAGTGCCTAAAGAAATGTTTTTGACGACTATATATGTATCCAAATACTTTTATGAAAATATGAAATCATGTCTTGAAATAATGTTTTCTTCTGTCTGTCTGTCTGTCTGTCTGTCTGTCTGTCTGTCTGTCTGTCTGTCTGTCTGTCTGTCTGTCTGTCTGTCTGTCTGTCTGTCTGTCTGTCTGTCTGTCTGTCTGTCTGTCTGTCTGTCTGTCTGTCTGTCTGTCTGTCTGTCTCGGTACCAAAATGTACCAGTCTATATATCCAGGATGGATGCATCAGACCCCTCCCCTGCATCCATCCTCAGTGCTTTACTCGCTCACATATACACACAACAGACACATTCACACAGGCTTTGGTCTGCTGCAGAGAATTATTTCAACAGAGTGCTGCTAAACAGAACAAAATCATTGAATTAAACTAGTCCAGCTAACTGAGAGGCCCATAAGAAGGAAGCTCCCACTTAGACTCAAAAACATTTTTTTTTAAAGTAACTCAGTGAACGTCTTTGAATCCTGAGGTTTTTTTTTCCTTATAGCTTCAGGGGAACTGAGCGTGAAGCCGGTGCGCTGCCCTTTCAATGAAATGTTTATTCCTCTTTTGAGGAGAGTTTTGCCACTTGAGTTAAATTCACAGACATTTTCTGTGGAATATTCACTCATAAATATGGAAAGAAAAACACTTGAATGCCACCGCCTTAACCTTTAATGCATTCATTCAAAACCAGCTTTTAGTGGGAGTTAAAGTTAAAGTTATTTATTTTTCGGTCCTCATTTTAAGCATTTTAGACACTTAGAAGTCGAGCAAAAACATTTTTGCTAAACATAAGGGCATTCTCTGTTCATCTCCAGTCCTTTCTGTGCACATAAACTGCTGATCTATCAGAGAGGAGATGTATGACATTTAATATTTAAGAATATTTCCATGGTCTTGTTTAAGGAAAACATGCTTTTATTGTGAGAAAACAAAGATTTTATCAGGGTTTCAGAAGGCATCTTTGATCAGTGCTCAGTTATCTAAAACATGTCCAAAATATGAAACTTCTCCTGAAACTGCTGCCGATGCAAAATAAGGTCATCTTTTTATAACCTTTTATTTACACTTTTTGTCTCTCCCAACAGCAACAGGAGCAGGACCCTACCAACCTCTACATCTCCAACCTGCCCCTGTCCATGGATGAGCAGGAGCTGGAGAACATGCTGAAACCCTTTGGTCACGTTATCTCCACACGGATACTGAGGGACGCTAACGGCCTGAGCAGAGGAGTAGGCTTTGCAAGGTATGCATGGGGAGAGACAAACACATGCACACAAACTGTCACCTACACTAATGGATCTCTGCAAATCTTGTATAAGCAGCTTAGTATGTGAAAAACTTAGGTTTCATCTCCCACTGACAGCCAGGCTGAGACCGGTTATTTGGCATCTTATGCACGTGCCAGATGGACTGGTTTACCTGCAAGGGCACTACCAGCAAATACAAAGTTTGGTGAAAATAAATAGACCTGCCTGCGCCCTCTTTGCTATTTCAATATCTCATTTGGTTTGAAGTTACACTGGTCATTGGGCTTCCTTTATGTAGACTCCTCCCCCCAAACATTCAAGTAGATTTATTAATATAGGGTCAGAGGTCAAGAGGGACTTATTGATATTAAATCAAAATAGGAAGAGCAGAGTTGAATGAAAATACAAGATGACATGGAGAATAAATAAAAACAAAGTGTATACAAGAGATGGTCATAGATTCAAAAAAAACAATCTCATGTTAATGTTGAAGACATGTTTGACAGTTCAACATTTTTATTTTTTTGTTTATCCTTTATTTGAGCAGCAAGTCCCATTGAGATTAAAAATGTCTTTTTACAAGACAGACCTGGCCAAGGTAAGAGCCAAACAAATCACAAACACATTCAATACAACATAAGCAACACAAAATCACAACAATAAAAAAAGAAATTGCAATACACAGTAGCTTTTCAAAATGATAATAACCATGTGCCTCTGTCAACACATCCGTTATGATACTCCTACATATGTGAAGTGATATACTGTATGTGTGTCTGATTTTGGCTCTTTTTCAAGATTATTCCATGCCCAAGGTTCATAAACGAAAGGCAGCTTTCCCCAGATTGATCAAAACTCAGGGTGTCGTGAAGAGCAACCAATTAGAGGATCACAACCAATTAGAAGACTGCAACTGCTACCCAATACAGCTGAAACCTCTTATCTGATTTCTGATTTTGTCCTGTACGTGTGTCATTAGTGTTTTTAACAACAACAAAAAAACTAATCCTGCTTTCTCTAACAGACAAATTTATCACTCACCAAGAAGTGTTTGCTGTTAAAAATATCAAATCACTTTATCTTACAGATACCCCTTGTTTTTTTGGCTTAAAAAATAACTGTGTAAAACTAGTCTGTATTTAAGCTGATGGTGTTGTTTGCTTTTGTAGCTCATAAAGAGGCATATATATATAAATGTCAGTCTTTTTCATAACCAGTAAGAAACTTCCCATTGAAGCCCAGTGGGCCAAATGAAGAAGAGGTGTAAGAGTGAACAGATGACCAGCAGCAGACTGATTCAGGCAGGTCCATTTAAAAATGCCAGGGCGGAATTTTGTTTCTAGTCCAATCCTGCTGAAAGTCATGCTATTTATTGGAATTGCCACATTGAATAGTAAGTAGATGTAAAAATGTGAATGACTTATCAGATGCATAATTATTACAATATGTTTTTTAATAATAATAAAGACCATCTATCTGGGTTGACTCCCTGCGATTAACCACTAACTCCACATTCCTGTACCCTTGGCCCCATCACCTTCCTGTCTGTGTGTGTTAGTGTGCTTTTTGTGTGTGTGTGTGTGTGTGTGTGTGTGTGTGTGTGTGTGTGTGTGTGTGTGTGTGTGTGTGTGTGTGTGTGTGTGTGTGTGCGCGTGCGTGCGTGCACACGCGTGTGTCTGTATGGGTGTGGGTGTGTGTGCGTGTGCGTGTGCGTGTGCGCGTGCGTGTGTGTGGTCTTCTCAGTTACACCGTGGAGTGTGCCAGTGATTAGAATGCAGTCAAGGCTCCATTCAGGGTCACTTGCTATGTGAAGAAAACCCAAGACACACACAGAGACATGCATGCCCACGTACCACACGCACACACAGCCTTTTCCTCTTTCTCTGTCACTGTTTTTCTTACCCACACACACACACACACACACACACACACACACACACACACACACACACACACACAGACACACACACACACACACACACAGACACACTCACACACTCACATGCTGGCTTTTGCTTGCCAAGCAGGCAATTAGTCATTGAGCTGTGATTGGGTGAGCGGAGCTGAATAGGGGCAGACAAAGAGGACATGACACACAACAGATCAGAATGAATGGAGCTTTTACACTGGGACAAAGGAGAGGAAACCCCGTAGAAAACACACACACACGCACACACAAACAGACACACATGCACATTCTGAAGGTGTTTTGCTAAGAGATGCAAAGACTAGCAAGGACAGCTACATATAGAGGCAGGTATTAAATGCACCTGCTGTAATGTAGGACACATTTGCATTCACACATTTCTGCATACATTGGCACACTTTAACAGAACTAAGGTACCTTTTGTGTTTATAAAATAGTAACAGAAGAAGCCAACTGTCCTCAAGTAACACCTATTTCCTTCTCTCTCTCTCTCTTCTAGGATGGAGTCGACAGAAAAGTGTGATGTCGTGATCCAAAATTTCAACGGAAAATTCTTGAAAACCCCTCCCGGCATGACAGGTAGGCGTCCATCAGTAAGAAAATAGCATTGCACTGGATACACTGGCACTGTTTCTCTATAGGTCAGGGTGCTCATAGAGATGCATCATACACACAACCTTCCTACACACAAAGGTTGCTGCACTCAAAGGTCACATTGTTTTGACATGAACTCAGTTTCCTGCCTACCTTTAAAATCACTTACAGTAAGTTCCAGGTGTTTGTGTGTTTAATACAAGTCCTCTTCTCTGTCTTATTGGTGAGAATGCAGCACTCTTGTCATTTACTATCTGTGAACAGCATTGTTAAGTTATGTTATATTTAATGATAAGGTGGGCATCTTGCACGAGTGGGGCCGTAAATTATTTCAAGTTCAATTTCAATGCAAGAACCCATCCATTACTTGAGTTTTGATAACTTTACAAACATTATACTCATTTCATTGACTTTGTATGAGGACTTTTTACACATCATTCTAGTGCATCTTTAATTCCTTTGAAATATACCCAAAATGCTGTAATTCAGCTGCGTTTGTTGTCTCAAAATAACTTTATTCAAGAAGAACTTAGCATGAAGAAATCAAAGAATATATTTGATGGTTGAATGCCATTCTTTTATACTTGGCATTGTAAGTACGTTTCAAACCTCTGAAACTATTGGCTATTGTTTCAAGATGATTTATGTCTCTGGGAGCGATGACCAATTTTTCAGGGCGATCTGTGTAGCCAGCGGTTTTGTGATAAAGGACTTTAAGCCAAGATTTCCTTTTCTATGGGAGTCATTGTGTACAGTCTGACCAGTAACTTGAGAAGCAAGAAAGGAGTAAGTGTTGAGAGACAACGTATTAGTGCTGATATTCAACTACGCTTACAAGCAGATATCTGTTCAAAGGCATTAATAAAAGAGCTAATTCATCATAAGATGACTGCTGATGGGTTCCAGCATAGCATTGAGGCTGATTGCGTTCCGCTCCTTTTGCTCTTCACACCTTTTTTCCTCATACAGCCAATGCCAACTGAAACGAAACTGGATGATTACACTTGGGATGACTGTGACTCAAAGATAGACTTGGTCAACTCTTGAGATTGGTGGTTTGATCCAGCTCCTACAGTCCATATGTCGAAGTGTCCTTAGGCAAAACAGTGAACCCCACATTATACAGAGTGGCAATGTCAGTGGGATGTGAATGGGATTAGTTAGTACTGATGGGCACTTTACATCCTCTGCCATCAGTGTGTGAATTTGTGTGTGAATGGGTCAATGTGACATGAAGTATAAAAGCGCTCTGAATGGCAAGAAGACGAGAAAAGCACAGTATAAGTACAGTCCATTTACATTTTACTTTGAAAACCAGCACACTTGTGATAACAAAATCCCACCTGGAGCCTCGATTTAAAGATTCTGAGGTTTCATGCAGCATCCTTGAGAGGAATAGCATTTTACAATGTTATTATTAGCACTTAAAACCTATTAAGGTCCAATATCCAGTACAAAACATGAATACATTTCTTTCCTCACTTTAGAAAATTATAGGCTATCCTTTGCCTCAAAGCAAAACATTATCTCATAACATTTTAATGGATGCTCTAGAAAAAAAAAACCTCGGTTTCAGACACGTAGACAAGTATGAATTGGGTTACTTAATATAGGCACATGTGGGGATTTTCCTCTTTATCTGTAGCAAAAAACATACATTTATTTACACTATCCAACTATCAGTGTATTTGATCTATCAGCTATAGTCACGCAAAAGGACATGTCTGTATTCTGGTGTTACAACATCTGTGTGTGTATGTGTAAAGCATGGTCCGTGTGACTGATAATATATCAACATCATCTCTGCTGCCCAGCTCCTTAGACCACCTTGAGTTGATTAGAGGGAAGATGTGACTGATTAAATCCTAAACTGTAGAGGACACAAATTGAGACACACACACATGCACACACACACACACACACACACACACACACACACACACACACACACACACACACACACACACACACACACATCCCCCAGAGCAAACAATCTGTCCCCCAAATTAACAGCACAGACTTGTTGCCTTTATACACAGAGGGGTAGAAAAGAGGGGGTGTAAGGAAAGGGAGGATGAAAGGATGGGAGCAGAGGAGGAGGAGATGCAGTGAGGATGAGATTCAGGATGTCTCTCGTTTTGAAGAAAAGATGAGGGGTGTGTAGGTGTGAGAGAGAGTGACATATACAGAGAGAGAAAGAGAGAGCACAGCGAGGTTACTGAACATGAGTGGATAACAGAACGAGGACAAGGTGAGAGTAAAGAGGAGGCTGAAGTGAGGAGAAACAAACTGAAAAAGACAGAGTGAGAGATAAGAGATAGAAGTACTAAACAATCAGATAAAGGGCAATAAATGGAAAACAAGGACAGACGCTCCAGCAGTGTGACTCGTCAGGTACAGCATCACTGGCTGCTCATTTTAAGCCAGGACGCACACATACACACACGCTCTTATGCCTCTCTGTAACGTATAGCTGTGTTATTTTGTAGCACCTGAGTGATGCATCATTGCTGCTCCTGTCGGCAGCTTGTAAGAATCACACTATCTTAACTGTTCCTAAAAAATAAACATGACTGCTAGCACTATTAGCAAAATAGCAAAGTTACATGTAAATTCCACAACACCTTTATACATATTATGATGATAATTTAGAAAGGAATTAGCTTTTTCAGACACCAAAAGGGTATGATATATTGATATATCAGTGAATATTTTTTACATAACCTTCATAAGGTTAAGGTCATACGAATGACATTTTCAAATAAAAAATGGACCAAATGACCGTGTGTTTTATGAAAGTAGTGACTTTTAAAGGAAAAAAGTGATTTTGTGATGAGAAAAAAAGCAGTGTTTTGACACTGCTGTTGGTCAAAAAGGATTCAAGCGCAAGCGGGGGACGAAATTGTCCTTGGCTCGAGCTGCAATTGCCTGTGGCCTGCATTGCTGTGTTAGCAGGCTAATGCTAGTACTCTTTAGTTAGCTCCCAGCTTCACATTGCGTACATTTACAAGGAATGGCCGTTATCTAAAAACGTAATCACTTTAGCTTCCATAATCACTGCTCCTCCTGTGAATAGATTAACGGTTGCAATAACTAGTTTCCACAAGTGGCGCTTAGGGGCGTTACAAGTCAGCCTGTGTTGACTACGCCATCGACTACGTCACTGGGGGGGGATCTCATTACAGTCACGGACTCTACAAGGTCCTAGCACGGACCCAGTATGGTCGAGGTCCCACCGGAAATAGGGGTTTAAGTTTTAATAAGTTTTTGGTGGCTTCATCTGTATGTGACATTCAAATAAGTAGTGATTATGTTATTGTTCTTCCTGTAGTCATTGACTAAAACAGCTTTTATATGTAAGGGAAGTCAAATTTTTTTCCCTCTCCAGTGTGTGTGTGTGTGTGTGTGCGTGTGCGTGTGTGTGCGTGTGTGTGTGCGTGTCTGGTTTGTGTGTGTATGTAAACTTAATTTGCTCTGAACCACAAACCGGTAAAACTGTGAGAATCTGGCCAACCAGATCTGTTGTGTACTGATCCACAAATCACACACACACACAGTTGTTACTGATCTGATACACACACAGAGAAAGCGTGCCAGGTTGTGTTGATTTATGTCAGTGCTTTTCTGTGTCACTGACAGTCTTTGGCATTTCACAGGCTTTTGCAGTTACATTACATCAGGCCTTTTGTGTTTTGTTTCTTATATTTGTTGTCTTAAAAAACCCCTCAATATACCGAAAGGTTAAACCTGCTCTGCTATTACAGTGTAATGTACAGTATGTGTGCATGTCATGTGTGATGTGTGTTCCTCTGAGTAATCCCACAGTCTGTCTATGCAGCCTGATGTATTGACAGGCAGCGGTAATATTTTATTCTCAAGCAGCCAAATGAATGCCAACATTGATCACAAGACCAGAGCTTCCCTCAGCCCTTGTTAACAGGAAGTCCATTGATCCACAGCTTCCTGACTCCTCAGGTCATAGAGATAGAGGAACTAGATCTGACATAGACTTATACTTCTCTGCCCCGATCCTTTGATTAATACAGAAAGTGCTGTAGTTTAGTCAATCCTTATTAAACCAGTATATACCTTTTTGTTAGTCTCATATTTAAAAAAAAAAAAAATAGTAATCTAAAAACGTTCACTTCATTTATCCAGCAGTATTATTTTTTCACAATAATTAAATGTATTATAAATAAATGTCTTCTCCTTGTGTGTTATAAGTTTAAGTGAATAGAATTCCAAATTAGACATTCAATGTGAGGTAAATCAGTCTGTGAATGTACTATTCGATGTTATTAGGTTTTCCCTGTGCTTTATGTTTCATTATTTCCTGCAACCCTACTGTGAATGGGGGTGTAAGCACCAGCAGGAACGCTGAAATCAGGCATGATTAAAGTCATCAACCATAAAAGCGTTTGAAGTGATGTTTAAATCTTTCTACGAATTATTATGCCTTCATTGATTTTAGATATCAGCACAGTTTTCACGTGATCCAAGAGTTGATTCTGTTCATGATAACTGCAATAATACACACAAGTACATACAAAGATTTCTTTCTTTCTTATCTTTTCTCCTTTTCTTTTCTTTTTTTTATGCTCAAATGAATCCCTAAATAGTGACAGATAAGTTGCTGCTCATATACTCATACCAAAGCAGCCATACAAAGGCTTTGCGGTCTAACCCAACACAAGTTCATATGACCTGGTCTTCTTTGTAAATAAGTAAGTAATCAGTAAGATGCAGGCTCACTTCTCCATTTTACTCATTCTCTCCGTCTTTTTTTCTCCTTTGTTTAATTATTTGTCTCCTTCCAGTTATCCTTCCAACATCTTATCTTTTTCCATTCCTATTTTCCAAATTTTCTCCAATTCTTCTTTTTTTTCTCTGTCCCACTATCTGATGTTGCAGTTTTGATAGTTCTTTGTCCTGCCTTCCCCTTAGGTTGAGACACACACAGGAAAAGAATGAGAAGACTCAGACCAGTTCCCATAATCAGTCAGTGGTTTCAATACTAATCAGGATGCTTTTAAAAATGTGTGCAGTCTTCAATATCTGGTACAATCACGAGGCATTTAGTCCCCATTCATCATGGAAGTGGTTCGATACTGTACTATCATAAATGGAAAATTAATTTTATTTGATGTTTCTGATAATGGAGGGACACATTGAAAGAGGCTTCTCCGAGAAAAATATTGTGTAATTATGAGGCAGAGCTGCTCTGTCGGACTTGGTGTCAGCTTACATGTGATATTTAGAGCTAATTATTTTTCACTTAAAAGAGCTATAATGTGACACTTTAGAAGCAATAATCAAATCCCCTGATTGCTGTCATGTTCTGAAAGTCGCAAAGACACTTAGTTCTATGTTTACATCAGTTAAATTCGAACAGATATGTCACTGAATAAAAACATTAAACCACTGGTTTTTCATGTTTCTGAGAAGAAATGTTCACATATAGTAAACTTCCTCTCCTGTGAATTCATTAAAGATGGTGTTGGCTGTCACAAAGGCAGCAAATTGAGATAAAGACACAGGGAGGAGATTATCTGTTTTCTTTTTAGAATAATAAGTAAGTGGAAATTTGATCTAAATCTAATTTCTCTCTTTCGCTGCTTGCAGTTTTGTTTATTTCAGCAGACATCTGTTGCATTTTTAATGATATGAAACCGCTAACAGCAATATGAATAAACCTTTTATAATATATCTCCTCTTATTTCAGTGGCAATTCCTTTTCTTCCTCTCATATGTGATGCTTGAACATTTAACCCTCTAGAGTGTGTGTCGCTCTGCAGGGCTTTTAGCTCTTTGACGCTTGAACAGGGGGAAAAAAATGGCTTCCTATTCAACCCAGCTCGGGGAATCCTCACTCTGACACATTTGGGAATTGGATCCCATTTTCCAACTGAATGATTTCCCATGTTGCTTGCTAATGGATTAGATTTTATTTTAAATGAGAATTTTTCCCAGTTGAATGATTGGGGTCCCGCAAATATTATATATCTCCCCTCTTACCCTTAGTGAAATCTGAAACCTTTGTGCCATTATAAGCTAAATGTTTAACTTGCCTACAGATTGCTTTCTCGTGTAAAGGGACCAAAGCTAAGATCAATAATGTTTACTGTGTTTCCTGCACTTAACCAATGTGTCTATTGTAACCCGTGCATGAGGTCCTCCCCCATGTTTTTCTTTTCCTGCTTTTCTTCTCCGGTGTTCCTCTCACCAGAGAGGAGCTGGATATGTTTGTTTGCTCTGCTGGAGTTTTAACACTTTCTATGTTGCTCTACCTTAGTTTGTAATGTGCCACTGCTTCAATGAGTGGTAACAGTATGTGATCCACTCTTCACAACATAATCCACCCACCCTGCCACCTTTGAGCATGTCCTGTCATTTTAACACAGAACGATACAGACTGAAAACTGCTTTGTGGATCAGTTTAGAGTTCTTTTTTTTACCTTGTAGCATTCACAAATACAGAGATAGAGAGAGAGAGAGAGAGAGAGAGAGAGAGAGAGAGAGAGAGGGACTAAAGGCAAACAACCAGGCTCTCTGTCATCCTTCTAACATCTCTTGCAGGCTTTACGTCTTTTATTTCCTATTTACATCGCCTGTCTCTGCAGCGAAAGGATGTTACAAAAACAAAACCTATTCACCTTGTGATCTACAAAGCAGTGACACTTTGATGGATAAATGAAACTGGTAAATCAACTGCTGAAAGCCTTGGTTAATGAGGACAGATAAATCTAGTTGTAAACAGTTCTCACGCTTGTAAACAAACATAGCTTTTGTCCACGAACATATTTAGTCCATTCACTTTATAAGTTGCTCTTGTCAAGTGTCCAGCTCTTTGAAAAGACTTGTGTTTCTTAATAACACTGAATACAGGGAAGAA
Organism: Tautogolabrus adspersus; assembly: GCA_020745685.1. NCBI lineage: Eukaryota > Metazoa > Chordata > Actinopteri > Labriformes > Labridae > Tautogolabrus > Tautogolabrus adspersus. The sequence goes on along the minus strand of CM036542.1, from coordinate 18,971,241 downwards.
CATGTGTGCAGTGGTACAGACAGCATAGAAGCTCAGTGTGTGTGTGGGTGGGGGGATGTGTGTGTAATGAGTTTGGATTCATTTTGGTATTTCACAATATACAGGTAAACTTCCGCGCACACTGTCTAACTTGTAAACATGATTTAATTGGCAAAGTTTCGGTACAAGGCCGGACTTGCTAAATAAGAAGTGGCTACAGGCCTGCAACTAATCATCATCATGACGTCAGATCTGATTTGGTAAATTAATAGACAACAAATGTCAGCTTCCTGACTAAGAAAAAATAAAGGCAGTCTCTGGTTGGCAACTTTTTCTCCTCCACAGTGTTCCTGCTTAAAGGACCAATTTCTAAGATATCTACTGAATGAAATCATGAAATGGCCTCACTATATCATCAGAAACATGCTAGTTCTGAAAACAATGCAGCAGCCAGTATGTCCTCCTCATATTTTCTCGATTCGGGTCTGTATTTGTTTTCTCCAGAGAAGGTAGGCGGTTTTGAGGCAACCCCAGACGGCCCCTTTGGACGCCACTCAGTTTGACTGGTAAATGGCAAAACAACAGGTGTTGCAGTGGTGGAAGCGGGCAAGCGACCTGGTTCAGATATAACTGATTCACGCAGACCTAAAAAGCCTCAGCATTTTTCTTATAAGCTCCACGACCAGAAACATTGTAAAACTAGGATAAATATCTGAGATGCTTTTGAAAAATGGAGAGAGGTTAGAACACAGAAAGGTTTTAAGAACGGTGGCTAAACACTGAAGCTTCCGTGTCCGCGAAATGGCAACCTGCTGCACTCTGACTCTAGTAGGGAAGAGGGGGCGGGGGGAGACAGCTCTCTCCAGTCTTTTGAATTTGGACTGCAGTACTAATTTTAAACGCTCCGTGTCAGAGTTACATATGGCTCCTGCAATGGAAGTATCCACACTGACTCTTCTGTTATACTGAAGTCTTCCAAATGTGAAATACTGACAGCTGGATTATTACTTGTTTCATTTTCTATAAGACAATAGAGTTGTTTGTCTGACAACTTAGCAATGATGTTGGGATTTTGACAAAGTTTGAGCCCTTCTACCAACCTGTTAGGATATAGACAATAACAACACAGACTGGAGGAAAAAATGTGAATATTGAGGTGCATGGGGTTACAAAGATTGATTTATATGGGACTTGCACACTCATTTTTACTCCTCCAACTTAGATTGAATTGAATTTCTTCAACTCCACTTTCAACCATGTCCTGTTTACAGAAAATTAACATTTGGGGACTCTTTAGATGTCCAAACATTTGGTTCAAACTGTGTTAATTAACTTGACGTGTCCAAATGTGACCCGTTTACTGGGGCAGACACAGCTGTACCAAAATTAATCATGAATTCATCACTTCGTGTTACAGAGCTGCAAGATTGAGAGCAGCAGGGGTCAAACTGACAATTAAAAATGTCCTCTTCCTTTTAAAGGCCTCTTGTGAAATGTAACAGATTGTAGTGATGTAGCTGTGAAAGCATGCTGAATAATTCATTTGATGCAGCAGTCAGAGCAGCTTTCTTTCTGCAGGTAATCTCGTCTCTGCATGCTTTGTGGTTGTTGTTGCCTCCTGATTGTGGAGTGACAAAGTTTCCCCCTCAGGAATAAATAACATTTATTATTGTCTTTATCATCATCAGTATTTATGACTTGTCAGTGTGCTTGTGAATAAATAAATTGAATTGCATCCTTTTTTTATCCATGGAGGAATACATGATATCCCACCTCTGCCACCACAGGCATTAGTTGAAGCTAACACAACAGAAAAATCGCTCTTCTTTGTTGTGTTATTACTGCAAACGATGACAATAAAAGGTTTTAGCTATTTTCTGTGCTATTATGATACTGCTATTGTGCTTTATAACTCTACGCAGAAGTCATTTTTCATTACCATGCCTCACCCTCCAATTTGTCTGTAGCGGTGAAATGCAGACACGTTTCCGATGAATACCACAGCTAATGGCTTTGTTGAACATTTTAATTGTTTCAATGAAATGTCTCACTAGACCAAAAGCCTTCGTCGGTTTGCTGATGATTGCAATGTTCCCTTTCAACCTTGTGAACATTAGCCAATACTTAGTAATCCATCGCAAGTGGCAGACCTTCCACCGTTTGAGCCAGGTTGAATATACGGTTTGTATGACTAATTTTGCAAAATTAACTTATTATGCCCAGAATAAGAGATATCCGCTCTGTCTGGAGGTGAAAATCCTGCAAATCTATAGGAAGCATGAACTACTTTATTGTTATATTTCAATAGGTTTGCTGTCATAAGCTCAAACACTTGAACGTCTGTGTACTTTGTGCTATTTTGGCGTTACTATGACAGTATAATCATGCATGTCAGATTAAAATATTATATGGTTAAACTCTAAATATTCAACATCGGGCAGCCATGAATAAAAATCAGAGTCATCTATTGTCATCTCTACATTTATGGGCTGGCTAAATTCCCCACCCGACTAAACATGAGCCTCTTGCAGCCATCTCTGAAAAACACAGAGTTTAAGCTGTATGTGCATTAAAAGATTATAAAAACAGACAGTTACATATAATCAGACATGGACAGATCAATCAAAGGCAAGTCTAAACAGATAGGTCTTTAACTGCTTTTTTAAAAATGTCCACAGAGTTCACAGCTCTCAGTTCCCGAGGAACACAGTTCTAAAGTTTAGGTTCAGTAACCTCAAAGGCACAGTCTCCTTTTGTTTGAAGTATTTTGCAAAGAACAACCCGCAGACCCTGATCAGAGGACCTCTGGGTCCTGCTAGTGTTATCTGGCTTCAGCATCTCAGTGATGTAAGCCAGAGCTTGAAAATGCAAGGTAGGTAAACACTGGCTTATAGCACTCTGCCCGTGTTTAATGACTGGAGCCATTTCACCGGCTCTGACAGAAAAAGTAGCTTACAGAAACACTGCTGTGTATGTGACTGTATGTAATTTTTAATATATTTTAGTAGTTTATTCAAAATGGAATAAGGCCGTTGTGACAACGACATTGTTGCTGTATGTCATTTTTAAGTATCACTGTTACCTCAGGTCTATCTTGTCTGTCATTCAAATCAAGGGAAAAGACATCCTTTAGTTTATCTTGCTCTCATAGGACCAGCTGCATCTTCACTATAATTATAACAAAAAAAGTTTCAGCTTTTCATCACTTAGTAAAAAAAACAATCATTTAGCTGTTGATGGGGTAAGCGTAGTGTATAAAAAGAGACAGAGATGGGAGATTGAATTCCACAAACAGATGTATCCTTTATAATGCAGAGGACAAACAGTTGTTTTAGATCAGCAGGGAGTTTTTCTCTTTTTCTGCGGTTCTTCAGAGAGAAAAAAAAGTATCTTGACTTTAAACTTGACAAGTTGTCAGCTGTCGACAATCTGCTGTTCTCAGTGTGTCACAGCAGGAAAACAAAACAGAACACAGATGCTGCCTCCAAGTCTGTAAATCTGTGTGACTGTGTCCTCACGTCAGATCTTCTTTCATACTTATGAAGTAACTATCATTTATCATACAAACAACCATATCATTGAACCTTTAACTTGTGGCTGCACTATATGATATTTGATTTTCCTCTCAACCTGACAGTTAAATCAGTCCCACATCATTTTAAAAATGTAAATCTTTAAGAATATTCTGAACTTAACCCTGATCTAAATAGAACATTTAGTGAGCTTTTACATTTGCAGTTCACAGGCTGCTCAAAAGTTTTTCAAAGCTTCATAAATTGACACTAATATCCACAACAGAAGCTGTGTCCTCTGGTTCAAACTCAGACACCTTACATTTCAAACAGAACAACCAGAGAAGTCAGTTCTTCTTACCTCGGTTTGGAGTGTTAAAAAGTCCCGGCCCTTGGGAAAATATCTACTGAAGGTTGAAGGCGTATTTTGGACGGGGTGAAGTGAAAACAATAATTAATGAGCGGTGTTTTTATGCTCAGATTGTGGCATCTTTGGTGCAAGGAGCCTCCTGCACTGTTTTCTTTAATCCTTTATATCCCTTTATTACATCCATGCAAACAGCACACCGAATTTACGTTGCTTTTTTCCGTGTGTGCAAGTACTTTAGAATGTTTTAATGGGCTAATGGACTTACTTTGCTTATGGTCGCGCTTCATTTAATGCAGTCGAAACATGAGCAGAAATGCATTAAAAAGGGACTTTAGGTGACTGACTGTTGTTCCTGTGACAAGGCTGAGTGTGAATAGGCTTTCATGCAAAGCACAGTTTGAATTGCCGCAGTGTATGAGTTGATAACGCTATCCACTTTATTAAACTCTATATTGCAATTCTATTCAAAGCTATCATGAGGGAAATTTCGGTATGTGTCGATTTTAGTGACCACTAAGGACACTTTTTTTATGTCTTCTCCATTAACTGATCCTGTCCTGTACATGTGTAAGTACTGTTTCCTGACTATAAAAAGGCATACTGTCGTCTTTATACTGTCTAGTGTATCACTCTCTTTGACTGTTTTCCGCTGAAAATGAAAATAAAGTCACTTCTGGACTGTGTGCTACAAATTGTTGCATCTGACACTGACCCTGTGGCAGTGTTAAAAGCAATATGTAACCACAGCTTTCGTAGGACAGACAGAACCATCAGTATTCATTAAATCTGTTTTATAACCAACGCAAAACTCCTAACCAGTTTGTTTCTGCGCTAAGCAAGAGTTGTGTGATGTGACATAGTGTCACAAACACACATACATACACCCACGTGGATGACTGTTCATCAGATGAATGCATAGAGCAGGCTGGGTGAAAGAGAGAGAGAGGGAGACGTGGAATGAAGGAAAGGAAAGAGATGAAAATCAAAAGCGAGGGATGATAACAGAGGCCCAGCTGTGTGTCCTGTTATCCAGTAAGAAATCAAGTTAAAACCGTGTAATGAAAAAGTACTCTTAAATTCTGTATAATCACACGGCCCTGTGTTTTCTTCATACTTACCTTCAGAGTACTCAGCTCGGCCAGAGGCCTTACAAATAACTCTCATCCCAACCTTGAGCTTTAAACATTTGCCTCCACTGAGAAATCCTCTTCTCATTTCTCCAGTTTACAGAGATGAAGAATCTTTTTTTTTTTAGTAGGTGAGGTAATTGTGGCATTTATTTTTCTCTTCATAACGTCTAAATTAGTACCAGAAAGATAATACCGCCTCTGCTTCTTCACAGTATTTTGTCTTTTTAGTGATGATTTGACTTGCTCTGTTGTTCGAAATCATTGCCAGTAAAACAAGAAGAGTGCAAACTGAAAGTCTCTTCTAAGATTCAGTCAATGACTCAAACATGCCTTGGTGGACAGATCAAAGTAACAAGTGGAAAGCAATGTGTTCAAGTAGGTTGCTTATACAACTTCAGGGATAAGAAGCGTCTCATTAAATTGAATCAGAAATGAACAGAGAGGTACAGTGCTGGGGCTTAAGATGTGTAGAATCCTAATGACATTCAGAGGCTGTTTTCATTTTTATTGTTATGATGATCTGCATCTTCTGCACTTGTAAGAATGCTTTGTCTCATGTTATCTGACCAACCTTTTTTTTCAGAAGGATGTGGTATTTGTTGTGTAATAAAATAAAAGTAACAAGGATAGGGAGCTTTTGTGAGTTTGAGTGACCATTTGCAGGGGGAAACCACAAAATAATATTTTTAAATGACCATACAATTCAGTGAAATGAACATTTTCATTGCTCTAGTTATAAAAATGAATTACACTGAAACACTATTATATTCCTTTTCTACATGTAAAACATCAAGACAATTATGTATAATCATGTTTTAATTGTAAAGCACATCCTAAAAAGTGCACATGCTTCATTAACTGTAAAACTGTAATCAAGCAGATGTTAATATATATCTTTTTTGGGGGTAATTTGTCATTTTTAGACTTACAGGCTGCTTGTGCTGTGTGAGTATGCAGAATAAAAGGCTGCTTTTGAGTTAACATGTGTGCACATTTCTTCATGCATACCAATCAACACCTGTATATCAAAGAAAGGTACTAAAAGCATCAGAGATCACATGAAAATGAATCATTTGACTTGAATTTCTGACTTCTTCAACCATTAAATGTCTTTGCTAGGTGTCCAGGTTCAACACTCTCTGTAGTGTTTTTTGAGTCATGCTGTTGCAGAAATATTTCCCAGAAATAGAAACCATTGCATTGGCTTTCTAAGAAATTCCAGAAATGCTTTTAGAATAAAATGACACAGAACAAAGTCCCTTTTCTTACAGATAATCCTGCTCCAACCCAGCCACTTCCTGCTTTTTCAGAAGGCCATCGGATGTTTGAGTCTGTAGCCTATCAGATTCAAGCTAGAGTTTGGTGAACTTTTGTGTGGGAGGTCACACTGAGCTAATCCTATTTGTAATGAAGGCTTTCTTCTCTCTCTGGTCCAGAAAGGGACCATGTTGTCTTTTGAGCGATCACAATCGCAGACTATCGCCCAGGGTCATGCTGTGTGAAGTTATTTGGCGTGTTAAGTACGCCTGTTTGGTTTGTCGTTTGAACCATGCTCACCGTGCTTTGATGATTAGCCTGTGGCTTTGTTTCCACGGCAGAGCTGCTGTTGTTGAATTGTGGTTGTAGAGTTGTTGAGATGGTTTGATAACTGCTGTTGTTTAGACGTTTGGATCAGAAGATAAATGGAAGAGCTGAAGTGCTCTTTTCAGGTCCAAAAGATTGATGTTATGTTTTTGTTGAAGCCACAGCATACACACGTCTTTAAATCTAATCTTTGAAATGTAATTTCAACATAATCAAATGCATGAAATTTGACTTTTTTTCCGCTTTTAAGATGATTAATTTGCCTCTATGTTTGTCCTTGTCTCCTTCTCCATCTGAATCTCTCTGCAGCCCCTGTAGAGCCGTTGCTGTGCAAGTTTGCTGACGGAGGCCAGAAGAAGAGGCAGACCCAGGTCAAGTATCCCCAGAATGGTCGACCATGGACACGGGAGGGAGAGGTGAGGCTTGCAAGGTTTATTATTTAATCATTAATAAAAGATTTCTGCTACCCTTCACAAAAGATCCCCTTTAGCTGCTGCAGGAGCTTTTTCTTGGAAAAGGCAGAAAATGTCTTTCAACAATTTTTCTAAAACATTCTCCCTTCACCCTCTGCCACTATAAAAAAAAACAACTTTGAATGTTTCCTCAGGCAAAACTTTGCATCAGCCGACATTTCTTTAATCTACATGAACACTTCATTTCTCACAGTGAGAATAAGTACACAGTGCCGTCTTAGATGTTTTTTAACAGGGAATTGTAAGGTTAACAAAACAAAAAGCTGTGTTATTCAAACTTAGTCACCGCTATGAGAACTGTGTTTCTACAAACCCTCCTTTCAACCATTTCCGGCTCAGATTTCTAGCAAAAGCACAACAGGAATCCAGTCAAAACAGTTAGAACAGTGAGGATGAAATAATGTACAGTTGCATGCGGTGGATTTTCTGGAGCATTTGAAGCCCAGTGTCTACATCTCCTTCACACAATAAAAACCTGATAATATGTCTAAAAAGTCATAATTTTCATAAACTGTGAATATCTGGCTGATGTTTTCTTTGACATCAGCTTCTTTTTCAAATCTTACCAACTTTCAATGGCATGACAGGCCCCCCTGTGGCTTCATTATCAGCTTTCATTTCCAATAATATACTTCAGGACGGATTAGAGAAGCTGCTGACAGTATGAAAGCTGGCATATACAAAGGATGATGAATTTAAAATTCAAGGTTTCAGCTAGACCCCAATGCCAAGTTGTTTTTTTCCTTTTGTTGAACCTCCCACCTCCAGTCTGTCATCTTCAGACAAAAATGAAACCTCATGTAACAGACTGAAGGCAGAGTGGCTGTTGCACAATGCAGAGAGTTCAGAAGTTGCTAGTGTCGATACCAAAGCTTTAATTTACCGAACAAGGGAAAGCGAATAATAATGTCGCCACCCAGACACCGAGTGCAGTTTGAACCGTTTCCCAACATTCACAACACACAGAGGTTAGGAAAGAGCAGGGTGATGAAGTGAAATGAAATGGAACCAGACTGAAACAAGGGCCGCCACAACACAAACAAGATGCCACAGTATGTGTGTGACCTGTTTGTGTGTCTTGTGTGGAGCTGGAAGGGATTGTAGGTTTAGGCTTTATTTGTGAGCACAAAGACTGATGCAACACATGGTCAACAAGAGAGGCCACAGGAGTTAGTCTGGAGCCCTCTTGTCAACATTTATGAATCATCAGCTGGATTTAAAGTTAGTGATACATTTTATTGGGATTACTCACACATTTGTCTCTGGTACAAGCCCAGACAAGCCCGATCTGGCCTTGCAGTGGACATCTCTTTGAAGTTGATGCATTTAGCCAAGCCAGGTATCTGAGTCCAGGCAGGCTAACATAGACATCTGGCTGTAGATGGGATTCATTTGGACCCTAATCTTCTGGAACCCCTGAGACCTTTAAAAGTCCAGCCCCAGTCCCTTTGAGGTGGCATTGTGTGTTGTTGTCCTCAATCATTGATTTTGTCGTCATTTGAGTCTTTTTGTTGTTGTTTCGTGACTTTTTGTTTTTTATGTTATCATTTTGTGTTTCTTGAAATGCTTCTCCAGCTGTTTGTTGTTTTGTCTCTATTTGGGGTGGTTTTGCGTTTATTTTAAGTTGTTTTATGTTTCTTACTTACGTTTTACCTCCCTTTGTTGTCATTGTGGATGTTTTACTAAATGTTGTGTGTCACTTTGTCACTATTTTAATGGGCCCTCTTGGCCCCCTATAGGCAAATAGTGGCAACATACTGTATATAATACACGTCTCAACATAAACGCATTATTAGGCAGCAGTGAGTTATGTAGTCCAGTCTTCACATTTAGATGAAACTCTCAGGAAACTTAGAAGACGAGATGCAAACATAAAGCTACTTCAGAGAGCTGATCTCCTCCGGCTCTGTTCAAACACACAACTCAATACATCGACAGGGAACCAGCAGTGAATATAAATGTACCTCAAGGTGAATACTAGGATTTCTGTGTACATATATTGTATATTAAACCTGCTTGAAATCAGATATTGGTTTCAGAACTGGTTTGAAAATGAACCCAGGCTTCGGAATGATTAATGTTTTGCTATTTGGTGTCATCAATGTCTGGCACTCCTTGTTATTGCCTCTGTAGTCAATATTCCCCCAGTCTTGGCAAGAAACCGTGTTTGGGGAAAACCAAACATCTCAGCCGAGTTCAACGCCAGGGCACACTTTCAACTCATGTGCCAATTTGGAGAGGAGCAACTTGTGTAGAATATTGAGCAAGCACAAATTACTTGTGTAGGATGCAGATAGAAGTGGGGGGGGGAGCAAAAGATAGAGAAAAGAAAAATAAAGATTAGAGAACTAAAACTACGTTTTGTTAACATTGCCAAAAGGCAGTCAAGAGGATGAGGATCTTTTTCAAAGCTCAGCAGCAACAAATACAGTCTCATTCATTTACACTTGATAGACGATAAACACAGACATAGTGTAACTGATGTACATTTGACTTAAAGTGACAACATTATATAACATGAAGGAGGAGGAACTTAGAATCATTTGCAACTTAGATACACTGTTGTAGCTTTGAGTGTCCTTTGTTACTGATATAATGCAACAGGAAGTCAAAGTCTTTTTCATTTCATTATTCTGGGTCACTGAGGTCTGTAACTCACTGAGTGCTAAAGGGAAATTACAATGTGGTGTCTGTCTGTTGTTTCATGAGAAGCCCTATGTTCAATGTTGGTGTAATAGCTTATCATAGATTGATGTTATGATGTGACAAGTGAATTGAATTGCCATATTTAGTCATTATTACCAGAGGGCTTGGAAACTGTAAAAGGTGTTTAGAAAAAGTTACATTCAGTAAAGAAGTTTATTTTTGACTGATGGAGCCGTTTTGGCCGTTTGTGACTGACAGTACTGATGTTTGCTGTTACAACAAGCACCATCTGTGTTTTATGACAGCTCAGACGCACTGATTTCAAAATGTAGCAGTTACCATTTCTATCTTTTTTTCCCCAGATAGTTGCATTTTCCCGTCATTGTGTGCTTTTAAAGACCTATAATCAAAAAGAACTGGAAGTTTTATGTCAAGCAGTAAACAGGAACAGGTTTGCTGCCACCTCAGATCTTTGTGGACAGTGTGGGTTTATGCCTGTTTCTCACAAAATGGGTCTTTGTGACTTTGTGTTTATATAATCAACATCTTAGTGCTATTTATGTTAGTGTTGTTAAATGCAAGTGAAGTGAAACATTGAATCTTTGTTTTGAAGAGGTGTTTGTGGAAATTAAAGGAAGTCCTACCAAGTTCAAATACTAAATCTCAGTTTTAATGGAGTCATTATCAATAAGGCAATTTTTGTTTTTCTATGTATTTTTTTTAAATCTTTTTTCCCAAAAATCTTTTCCCAAACGACTTTTGTGTAATAACAGAGCACTAAAAAAAAATTATCTTTTTTTAATATGTTGAGTTTTTTTAAGGTTTATTTTTGGGCTTTTTATGCCTTTACTTTTAGAGATAGGACAGTGGATAGAGGTCGCATTCGAACACGGCCTCTGTACATGGTGGGCATGCTCTATCCACTAGACTACTGGCGCCCCATGAAACCAAATTTTAAATAAAGTGTGTCTAATAAACAATTTGAATCTATTGTATTGTTACATTTCTTTTATTTAGTTAAACCCCATTTTCCCCTGCTTTCTTTGTTATTTTAATATATCTATGAGTATTGATAAGTACAGTTTAAGTGTTTCACATGCTCACACCTAACCATGCCAAATCATTTCATTACACATAATAAGTGCTTTGAACTGGCTCATCTGAATGTTGTAGTGTTATTGAGGACATCATCAGTTGTTGTTTATTAAGCAGGTCTTTGTATCACACATTTTGTTAATATTGGGGAAGCCAAAGCTTTTGTGTTCAGATAATAATCTGCCCTACTGCTGTATTAAATGTCCATTGAAAGACCAAATATCTGTTTTACATCAAAATCGTAATAAGAGAGTAAACGTACATGATTCAGCAGATATATTAAGCATTTTAACCTTGAGATGTCTCTTTCTTTCTTTCTCCAGAGTGGCATGGCGTTGTCGTATGATCCCTCCGCGATGCAAAATGGGTAGGTTTAAAGATGTCTTCTCAAAATTGCATACTCTTTACATCTTTAGATTCCTCCAGACATTACTTTTGATTCACATTCATTGTCAAATATTTGTCAAGCGAAACCCACAATATTGCTTGAGAGCCTGTTTCTGAGCCTTTAGAGAAAGACACTCTCTCACTCCAGACAACCTGCAGAGATGAACACACATCAGCTTCAATCAGCAGTATTAGGTACAAGAGCACTTGCATGCAAATGAGCAGACCACACACATGCTCATGAATTCAAACAGATACAAGAGACACGAGTCATTACCACACTCACGCACACAAAAACACACAGACTCTCTTTGTCTTACCCTGTCGCGCTCTCGCCCTCTTTCTCAGATCTGAGAGGCGCACACGGAACCTTTATTAATGCACCTATGCATACAAGCTGTCAGACATGTAGGTTTTGATTGCAGACAGGAAAGTTGGGCGGTGTTGCAGCACCGCTGTAAGACTTTCGTCAGCTATCTGCAGTGCTCTCAGGCTGAATGCAGACAGATGAGTGTCTGCCTGTTTCAGTGGGGAAATTGGAGATCGGTCCCGTCTGCTAGGAATGCTGCTGGTGCTGCGATCCCAGGAGACACTTCTCTCCAGCTCCGTGTCTCTCTTGTTCTCCTTTTTGTCAACTCAGTACAACTTACTCTTTGTGTCCATACTTTCCCTTTACCTCATTTTCTTTATTGTTTCCCTGTTGTGCCCCAAACCTTCTACTTCCCTTTACCAAAATCATACATTTTTCTTTCAGCTATTTTGGATTCTCCCTTTTCCTTCCTGCAACACAATATTTTCCACTCTTGTCTTCTACTTGTTATTGTTCCTACTCTCTATTTGCATGCAAGATGCTCTACTCTTGATCATTTCTGCTGTCGTAGTGTGTGTGTGTCCTTTTGCATGTATAAATGCATGCTAACACATGAGCATCTGTGCACGCTCGGTGCTTAAGCCCTCTCCAACCTCTCTTCCGAGGTCACTTGAGCTCCTTCCGGCAAGGCACTAAATGACTCTGAAATGCTAATGCAGCTAATTAGAGAGGAGAAAAGCAGGGAGGAAAGGGGAGCAGGATAAAAAAGAAAGACTGGGCAGGTCAAGAGGAGGTCAAAGGCAAAAATAAAGTCAGCCCAAGGAGAGGGGAAGGGTATGAATCAATTACAGGTTTGCAAGTCTCTCCAAGCTGGAGGATGGCTGGTTTTAAGGTCCGATGCCAATCTGGTGTTATTGGAAACATGTGTCCCAACTGGCCAGACTGCATTGGCTTTCTGCCTCTCCTCGACTTTATCAGGGAGACACAAAATTCTCTTTCTCTGGGTCTCTTTTACCCCAATTTCCCTCCTCCAACTGGTCTGTTTGCCATCGTATTGTTTCTCCATTTTTCTCTTTTCTCTCTTTTCTACCTTTTTTATTCTGTCCTCTCTTTCTCCCCTTTCATCTTCCGACACGAACAAACACGTATATATTTTAGCATGCCGGCCAACATTTGTCCGCTGAAAAGTCACTGAGGTCGGCACTAAATCATCCTCTAATTTTTCAGGGCAAACTCCTGACAGTGCGGCTAGGTCACACCGGGGATTCATGGAGAGGTTTTAAATTCAATCTTGAAGTAATGTTCTGTTCCCAATTACATGTTTAGTGTATTGTTTAAATAGCCGTGCTGGAGTCCCTATTGACAGCGAACTGCTCAGGACTAATAGCCCCCATCAATAACCTTGGATCCGTCCTCTACCTACTCTTTCTCTCTCTCGATACACGTCACTCTAATGAAAAATACGATAAACACAATCAGAGAACCATATCGAATAACACGACAGCGCTCGCTCATTTGTATTCATCAGTGATAGCAATACAGTTTCTCTAATACAAGTCATACATTAATTGTCAGTCAAAAAGATGGATCCACACTGCTACATAATCAGGAGAAGAGTTTTTTTCTTCTTGTCTCTGATCACCACTTTGAGATGTTCCAGTTCTTACTCAAACCTTCACTCTCTATCTTTTTAATCTTTTTCATTTTAAAAAGTGAGCAAAGTTGAAACACGTCATTAAACGCAGACTGACAGTGCTATTGCTTAAAGCTACTGCAATCAATCTTTAATCAATGTTGTTGCTGATGGTTGACTGTGTAGACATATAGAGGCATCCGTATACAGCTAATCTCAATCAACAGATTCTGTAAATGACACGATTATTAGGGGTGGATGTATTTCTTGAAGTAGTATCATCTAGTGTTTCAACAGTCCATGTGAAGGGCATAAGAGGCAGAAGGAGATCCACCCTGGTGGTCATCTGACGACACATAGCTCATATTAATCTCTATGAACAGATACCTGCGTGCAAGTGGCGCTAACAATCCGCTTTAAGATATGGACTCTAAACTTCAATTCCATTCTCACTTCATATATCGCCAGTCAGACTGTAATCAATAGAAATGCATAGAAAATCATTTTGTTGCTGTGAGTCATTCATAGCTAACCGCAGGCTACACTGGAACCTCCAAAAGTTGGCTATCGCTCAAAGAGGGAAAAATCGTGGTCAGATGACAGTCGATGGGTTCCAAGATTTGTGTTATCTTCAGTCTGTTTCAAAACCAGCTAAAACTCCTCACATGAGCTTTAAAGAGACACATGCAAATAGATTATACGTATATGATTGACGATATACACACTGTTTTTCAACTGAAGTTGAAAATCCCAAAAGGAGCCTTCAAGAAGTTTAGGGAAAATCTCAGTAATTTGAGCCTATATCAACAAGTCTAAGACAGAGCACACAATCAACCTTCCGATGAACCACAGCTGTACCTAACAAGAGGATATATATTGTTCTAATAATTCATGAGATTTCTTTTTTAGTGTGTTAGGAAGTGGACCATGTTGTATTGTTGGAAAATAGAGAGTAACCCTTGTAGCTTTTCTCTCTATGTTCCACTATACTTAGACTCCAACCCACCAAGTAGAGAATAAAAAACTGTGTGAAGCACAATCACGCTCTGGAGCTTACCCCATGTAGTTAGAAACCAGCTGAGTTCGAAACTACTCTCACTTTCACTGACCATACAGATCTAATGTGAAACAGAAAGTGCAATATCAGAACAAGCGAGCACCTCTGCAACCCATTTCATTTTAAAATGAGATGTGTGCTTGTGTCATATCAGAGTCGCTCCAATCCAGCCATTTTTTCTTGATTTTTGGCGAGTTTACTGAGCACTGATTGTCATCTCAGATATCTGAAGAGAGAAGAGAATGTATACTCTGCTATGCATAAGACGGAAAATGCTGAAAATGGTGGGTTATTTGGTGACTAAACCAACCTTTCTAAAAATAATTTTAAATACTTTACTTAAACCCATTTACAATAGCCTTCTAACGATGTAAATCAGAGTTTACTTATGAGAAAGCATTGACCATTGTTATTTAAGTTATTGTAAACTTACCTGATGAAGATTTTGAACTAGGCTTGGTTGGTAAGATCAGGCACAAATTTAGCATTTAGCATTTTTCTTTAACAAAGCATTAGGCTGATAATCACATGCAACATTGTTGTCTACAAAACTAAGGAGATGTCAGTCATGATTTGATTGGCCACATTCAAACAGTCTTTATATGCATCAGCGAAATGAGCAGTTTTTTAATAGTTGTTCAGTTTTTTTAACTCATATATCGAAAGGCTTCAGGTACTTAATCTCCCAATGAAGTCTCTTAGCATTTCATACAGTGGTGGCTGTGTTAAATATTGGACGGGGAGGTCTTCTCTCTGTCTCTGCCTCGTTCTCCCCTCCCTCCCTCCATTATTCAGTCAACAGACACTTTGGGATCGATCGGGCAGTGCAACACGGCCTGGCGGATGAAACATGTCCTCTCTAGGTACACGATGATAAATAAAGCACTGTGAGCCAAAGCATTCTACGTTTGCAGGGTTGAGGGCGTGAAAATGGGAAAAAGAAGAGAGCGAGAGAAATCAGAAGGCTAAGCAAAGGTATAGGAGGAGAAGTAAACTGTACATAATGCAGATGTTACAGATGCAGGTTTCTCTACAAGGTGATATATACGTAGGTGGGAACATGAAGGGTAATACTGAAACATTTCACCCACTCACACATTAAGGTGATAATTCATTATTATGCACAGTGGTGGAGCCGACTGCTTTGTAACATGATGTGCACTCCGGTGCAGTGTCAGGTCTTATTTAGAGACGTATTTGATGGTGTGGTGCTGAGTGGAGATGCAATATTTATTGTTTCCATGACAGCCTTGATGATGTCTGATCCGTTTTGTCAGCCGTGTCTTGATGTGCACTGGGTGGTTGGAAACAAAGAGGAACAAAAGGCTCATTTTCACCTTTGCATGTGGCTACATATTGCTAGCTAAATGTCTTTAACATGCTTTTGGTTGAGTTTAACACAACTTATAAGCTTGGTGATGTACATTATTTCAAATGAAACCTCTTCCTGTTTGCTGTCTTAGGTTCTACTCTTCACCATACAGCATCTCCACCAATCGGATGATTGCACAGACTTCAATCACACCCTTCATCACTGCCTCTCCTGTCTCGACGTATCAGGTGGGTGGACTCTGTTTTATCATTTTTAGCATTAGCTTAGCCTTGAAGGCCTACAAAGGTTTAATTTACCAATGGGACATTTTGAACAGCCTATTTGGAAAGTGTCTGTCTATAATACGATACAAGTTTGTGTTTTGATGTGAATACCTTAAATGAAGGATTCTTTGCTATGTTGCTTTCTTTACACATCAAGGGTTCTTTGAACAGCAAAGAAAGTTCAAGCTTGAAACTAAAATTCTACTTTGTTAGCTTTCTGGCCAAGAGATCTTGCAAAGAAAGAAAATAACTTTCAAAGGCAGACACAGCTCCAATATAGCATCCCACGGGCATCTAATGCAACCTGATAGCAATAGCATCTCGAGCAAAGTTAAGAAATGGTCGAAATATTCCCGCACGGAGCCTTAGTTTACTAGCTCCAAATCAGTGACAGAAGAGGACAAGTATGGTCTGTGATGCAGATTACTTGTTATATTCAAAAAGTCCCATTGTTGTAAAAATGAGGATAAATGAAACACGTTGACATTTTTGATTTCTGCCATGAACATATTTAATTTGAAGTCAATCCCACACAAAGCATCCTTGTGTTTTAAAGAACTACTGGAACAACAGATACATGATAATCCACTGCTGAAAGTAGTCCTCAATAAATACAATATTTCCTTGACATTTGCTAGAAAGTCCCCAGCTGTTTACTCAGAAAATTACTCAGCCGTTTAGAATATAAGAGTACACATTTGTGATCTGTTTTTAAAGATTTCGGTCTTCAGTTTGAACAAATGAGGGCTTTCAGTGTAACACACAGGGGAAGTCTGAAAGTGTTGAGAGGCCGATTAACACATTGTTGGTTTTGGTCTTTTCGTGGGTTTTGCTGCCAGAATGAAAAATATCATAATAACAGCTGCCTCATCTTTAGGGAAGTACACAAATGAAGTGGGACTAGAGCTTTTGAAATAAATAATGACTATTTCATATTTTTAACTGATCCCATACACAAGCACTTGAGCACTTTGTTGCAGCTTTTTTGTGTGTAGTCTTTGCACACACAGGTAAAGCAAGTATAGAGCTTATCTTTTTAAGGAAAGCCTTTAACAACAGAAATTGAGTTATCATCTCTCTCTCCATTAAAGACAAGTCTTAGTCTAGCTATGATAAAACACAGGCTTATATTGCAGCACTCCTCCCATCGATCTTTCATTCTCAGGCACAAATCCTCCTTTTGTCTCCCGCTCTCTGTTCCCGTGTGCTGCATCCTTTCTCTCTCTCACACACAAACAGTTCTAATTCATGTCAAAGCCGGTTGGTGAAGAAGCTGTACTTCTTTGAGAGACTGACTCACTACTTGATCCTCATTTTTGTCAAACACACAGACTTTAAAACAAACAGGGAGTTCCCTCCCCCCCTAGGTTCCCTGTAGCACAGCTGCAAAAGAGACAGATGAATGACACACCTTTAACAGAGCAGATTCACACACTCAGGCACAAACACATGCTGCCTTTTTAAGGTAAATTAACCCACCTTGAACAGCTCCCTATAGACGTACACAGGTGATCGAACATATGCATATATAATTAGTGCATACATGTGACAAAAGGGTCTTTAGGGACTTGTTCCTCCTCATGTTCGCTTGGGCAGTGGGTAGCAGAAGGAGATGAAAGTGTTGATTTGTGGCCAAGACCAGCTTTGATGATGAAACCTCCTCTGTGAAGCAGTAATTATTAGACTGTATTGCTCTCTGTGGTCTTCATATCCTCTTATAATTACAACATAACATACTGTATAGTGGACCCTTTGTTACTGCAGTAATATTCTTTAAGACACACTGCCGCAGGGACCAAAGCTCCGAAATTGGCTTGTAAAGACTCGAGCTAATGATTAATTTTCTCTCTGGTTTTCTCATTTTCGCTCCCTTCCTCTCATTCTGTCTTCCAATTGTCCTTCTTTATGTTCCCTCTCCCTCAATTCTTTATCCACTTGTAACAATCTTCTTTTTGATCTTCCCTTTCCTCTCATCTTTCCCTGACCTCCTCTCTGCATCCACCTACTCATGCCTATCCCCTCCTCTTTTAATTACTTTATTTTCTCCTCCTTCCATTCTTCCTATTTCCCATCTTTATTTCTTTTTTCTGTTTCTTCATCATCCCTGATCGTATCTTTGTCACCTCCACCTTTTCTTCATCGTCTCTTCTTCATCTTCTCTCCTCTCACACAGGTCCAGAGTACATCTTGGATGCCACATCAACAGTATGTTATGCAACCTACAGTAAGTTTTTCAAGCAGCCCCTCCTTTGTGTTTTTCTTTTTTAAGTTATCTTTTCCCAGTGGAGTTGTATTCTACATTTTTATGACACTTTTCACTGCCTCCTTGTTACCCTACATTCCTGCCTGTCATCTCTTTGTGTTAGCATGTCTCTGTAATTCCTTCACATGTGCTTTTTATCCCTCTAAACAAAAAAGTCAAGATACATCACTATTGTTCTCATTGAAAAAGCCTGATAACACTTGTCAATGTCTGTGAAATTGTTTGCCACAGGCATCCATAGAGGGAAACTAAAAATGTATTTTAACCATATTATATATACATGTTTGTTTTTTCATTTTAAGCTATATTTTGATGAAAATAAGGAAGCAAATCAATGATTAATTGCAATATTCCAAGATATACAAAGTAATATCCTAGTGTTCATCAAACTAGGAGTGACCAGTGTCAAAGCTAAAAGGAAATGCTTGAGCCTTGTTTGTAAGTTCAAGCCTGCTGAATCCTCGAAGCCGACTGAAGACCTCACAAGAGCTGAGTGTAAAATCTGTAATAAAAGGTTGCCCCCTGCTGGTCTGAAATGAAACTGCAGGTTCAAGGGTAGTCATAAGAAGTACTGTATAGGTACCAATGATTATTTGTAGGGTAAGGTATGCAACAACAAAAAATCAATACAAATACATTCACAATACGTAACCTTATATTAAACTACTGAAGTGTAAAAAATCTTAGCTTCAACAAACACACATTCTCATACTAGCTATTACTTAACACAGCCACACATATCTATACATATAGCCATGTTTTTCAACTGTGCGTGTAGGTGTGCTGTCAATAACACTCTAAGTGCATCCTGAAGATACTCTTTCTTCTCATATACTCCCTGACACAAACAAATATCAAGCTTTGCTTTAAGTCAGAGACTGTATACAGCTATAGGCATAGGAGATTCAGCTGTGAGCCTCCACAGGATTCACCCTGCGCTCAGTGTAAAGCCTCAGCTGTCTGACATGTAGCAACAACACACAAACAAACAGTATTAAATCTTTACCCCTCCACATGTTCTTCAGATTCAGACAACTTTATATATCTCAGAGGGGTAATTCAGTTTCACAGTCTACCAAGGATTATTAAAAGAAATCAAGACAATATGAAGGACACAAACACAGTTACAACAGCATTCAGACAATTACATGTTCATGCCAGTTACAACAGCAGGTCATCAAATGAGAAGCCAGGTCCAAAAAACATGAAAGAAAAAAAAATACAATGCCAGAAATGTATTTAATAAATAGATGAATAAATTAATAAATCCTACCTAAGTGTACAGGAACTGACCATAAATCAGTTACAGCCATTCAGCAATTAACAGCCTGACAGCTGAAGGAATAAAAGAGTTAGAGTATCTGTGTTTTCTCCTTGGAGGGGCAAGATAGCGCCGTCCAGAGGGCAGTAAAGAAAAGACAGGTGAAAGAATGTGTTGAGGTTGATTTATTATCACTTTGGCTTTCTGGACCACACGTTCCTCCACAGGAAGCTCAAGTCTTTTAGCTGGACTCAGATGATCTTGGAGCAGACTTTTACCACATGGTTCAGACTGTTCTTGTCCTTCACAGACAACTCATTAAAACAACAGATAAAAGAAAATGTTAAAAGACTTTCAATAGAAGAAATAATAAAAGCTACACAAAATGCTCTAAAAGAGACACAAAAAGAGTTCAGCCTCTGCATCAATGTTTAACTATCTTCAGTTCAGAATCGCACACTGTTTCAACGTCTTTGTATGTGTCAACTATTTGAACATTTTCACCATGGATAATGCTGGCTTCAGGTTCAAAACAATTCTTCCTGAAATCAATTATAAATTCCTTTGTTTTCGTAACTTTAAGATCCAGGCAGTTGTCATTGCACCATTTGAAAAAAAGCTGCTAAAGCTCCACAATGGCCTGACTCAGAGCCCTGAAGAAGTGAAAGCAGTGCAGTGTCATCAGATAACTAAACCAAATAGCTGCCGTATTGTGAAGTTCTACAGCGGTCTGAGTACATAATAAAAAGCAGAGGGCTAAGGACACAGCCCTGAGGAGAACCAGTGTTTGACATTAGAACCTTGGACATGTGACAATTAACAAACACTCATTGTAATGTTCTCAAATAATGTTTTCCTCACAGGTGATGTGAGAGCAACTGAAATGTTCTAATCTCTTTGTTTATTTGGCACAGGAATTATTGTGGATGTTTTCCAAATGGGGGGGGGTTTCCGGCCAGATTCAGAACACATCTAAAAAAGTTTAGTAAACACGCCACTGAGCTGTTCAGCACAGTAACACAGTTAGGGTCCACAGATGGAGTCAGGGCCAGCAGCTTTCCTTATGTTAACTCTCTCAAATAGAGTTGTGACCGTTTCCTGAGAAATCACTTAATCCTTTAGAAGAACAAGATATTCTCTCAGCATGGAAATATCACTCAAGAAATCAGACCTTTCCCAACAAGAGAAAAATTAAAATATCTGCTAAGTCAGCATCATCTACACCATCTACACAGATAAGAGGCTTAGTCTCACAGGTGGACTGCATTTTAGTTGGGATAACGGAATCCCCACAGAAGGTGATAGTTCATTCGTTGCCGGTCTGTACATTCAAAACATGACTGGAGAGCATCTGACCAGATCTTTACTGTCCTCTCCTCACACTCCAGGTGCCTGAAACAAGGTTTGTACATGGACAGATAGACATTGCCATGATAAAAAGCACCAAAAGAAGGCAAAGGGAAAGATTTGTACTGTAAGCTCCACTTACTGAGCATTGGCGTTATCAAGTGTGGTGTTCTTTAGTGTTGTAGCACAAGTCACATATTGTTCTTAAGTCCTCAACATTTTATTGAATTTGCAATGATTAAAATCCCAGAGGATAAAGTTGGGTGCGTCTTGGCAGATAGAGTCCAGTTTGTGCATGATGTCAGTGATCAGCTGAGCAGCAGCTGACATGTTTGCTCCTGGGTGAATGTACACTAGTGTGTCAAATGAAATTGAAACTTAAAATTTGCGAGGCAGATAAAAGGGTTGGAGAGAAATTAACAATAATTCAACATCTGGGGTACAAATCCTCTCTCTGACCACCACAGTGTTACAGTACCTTTAGTTGATGTAGAAACTGATTCCTCCACTAAGACTTTTTCTGGTAATCCGGTTCAGGCGGATTGGGATTCCTGTCTTCGAGTCGGTTGCTCTCAACCAGAAGGCCGGGGGTTTGGTCCCCAGCTCGTGCAATCACATGTACGAAGGGTCCTTCGGCGAGACCTAAATTGCTCCCGCTGCTTCGTCGGCTGCGTATAAATGTGATTACCTGAGTACTGATGGCACCTTTACATGGCAGCCTATTAATGTTTGAATGTGTAAGAGTGATCTGCTGTGTAAACGTGCTTTGAGTAGTCACAAAAGACTAGAAAAGCGCTAGTCTTTTGTGACTATAAAATGTCAAGTCAATTCACCATTTATTAACAGATTTGAGTCCGGGTCCGGTTTACTGAGTGCTGCCCATAATTTTCTGGCAGGGTAAAATCTCAGCAGTTTACTCATTGTTTTTACCTCAGTACCTCAGAGTCAATGGAAGATGAATGTATCAGCAGAATAGATTCAGGTTCAGACAGTACAATAACCTTGAGAGTGCTTCCGATGAAAATACACTAAATCACCTCTTAAGCATTTTTCTTCAATAGTTGACACTGATTTTATTCATGTACAGTTTGAATAAGTGATTTTTTTAACAACTGTTTAACTGAACTGTAAAATATGTATTTCATGTTTTATAATAATGGGTTTTAATTAAACACATGCTCCTAAAAAAGGTTCACATGATGGAGAGAGAAATGAATATAACTGTTAAAAAAAGGGGACTTGGGGATTTCTATCAGTCTAGAGAGAGCCAACTGTAAGAAAAGTGTCATAGCCAATGAGAATGATTGTGATCAGATGCTCTACATTATTTGGGCGGCCCTGACATCCAATAATGATATAAATTCCTCTGGATCGTATTGTTATAAGTGGAAAAAACATTTACAGTGAAGGAGGCTTTCACCTAATAGATATCTTCTGGGAAATAAAGTTGGCTTGTCATTCAAAGATACAGAAGTCAAGTTTTATCATCCACATTTTTATCTTACAGCAATACTTAATGAGTTGGTTTCTTGCCATCATCTGTGCACTAGTTTATACACACACAAAAATCAGCTATGCTCTATGAAATTGTCAGCAGTAGGAGGGTGGAAGATAACGGTGACACAGATTTGCTATATCAGCCATGCACTGAGGGATTCCAGCAAAATAGTGCCACAATAGAATAGTTTAACTAGCTCCAAATTCTGTTGCCTCCAAATTATCTCTCTTTTTCTTTCTTCCTTTCTGTTTTCCTCTTTGTGTCTATCTGCCAACTCCTAAAAAACATTCTGTTGTCATGTCTGATTAAAATTATGTCTGTGAGGGAGGATAATATCCCTCTGTAAATGTGTTTTCAAACAAATGTCCCATCTAATTATCTGGCAGGCCGCTTGATACGACTTCCTAAGACTGGGGAGAAAAAAGAGGGAGATAGAAGAGAAGAGAGCATTGGAGAGAGAGGAAATAAATAAATAAGTCGTAAACTGTGTGTATTTGACAGAGCGAGGACAGGGGAAAGAGGCAGGCTCATGGAAAGGAGAGGAAAGACGGGATTACAAAGAAAAAATCGGGAACAAAGGAAAGAAAACAACGGCTGCAAAAGCATGTCTGGGCTGTGCGCGCCTGTTCCCCAGACTTGTCTCTGCATAGTCAAAATCCCTGTTAGACAACAAAGGCGAAGGCTAGTCATTGTATTTCCTGGATATAGAAGAGCTTGGCAAATTAAAGCTGCACTAGGGAGACTGAGAGAGAGAGACACACAGAGGCTAAATTCTGTTCCTATGGTAGCAGTGGCTTCCTTGCTGCTCACAGCATAGTTAAAGAGTGGCATCTTCGTTTAATGGTGTGCGCTCGTTGACACATATAGGTGGGTGCACACAAGCATGCCTCTCAGGCAACAGTCTATTGCAGAAATAGAGATTTTTGCATTTATCTGGTGGCAAAATTGGGAGCTTTTTCTGTATCACATACATATGCACACAGCTATAGACGCATGCTGCTTGTACCAAAGTTAGCAACCCAAATTTATAGCTTAAAAGAAGAAATGATAGTGCTTAGTGCTGTCTTTAATCATGCAGGAATAAAGAAGGTAAACACACATGCACTTAAAATAGGGTATGCACTCTCTAAATTAGTTCTCACACACTCACTCACTCACTCACTCACTCACTCACACACACACACACACACACACACACACACACACACACACACACACACACACACACACACACACACACACACACACACACACACACACACACCCGGCACATCTATACACACAGCGGAGTGCCTTAAGGACTGTGTGTTTCCTACTCTTAGTGCAATGCCCAGATTACTTGAACTCCCTGTCTTTACATCCTAATTAGTGAGAGGATGTCTTTGTGCATAATTACTCCCAAATCCCCCCTACAGGAAATGAATGCATTACCCTAACCAGGCATAGCAAGAGAGACAAGTAAGGAGGCTTATAAAGGAAGGGATGTAATGAGACATCCAAAGAATTGGGATTTTAGATCTTCCTGAGTTAAATTACCATGCTACACTAATTTGAGAAGACAAATGGGGTGAAGAATGTAAACAGGAACACACAAATAAGCACATATTCCAGTCTTTAAATATGCATGTGTGTGGGTGCATGTTTAGAATTTACAACCCAGTGATACCTGTCATTTTGCTCTATGTGGTGTTGTGAAATCTTGCCAAAAAATGAGGTTGTAGTTGCAGTATGTGAAACCATTATGTAGAATTTTTCAAACTTCTGCTGTCCAGGCCACACAACTTGAGAGGGAAAAAATATATACCTTTTGCAACCTGTGTATATACTTACATAGAAAGCGCTACTGTCTAACCAGCTTCAACAACTGGTTTTCAAAATGCAAACGTGTCATTTTCATTAATAATGTACATTTAATGCGGCCATGCCTGCCTGCAGCTTCAGGCTACACAGCTTCACTTCTCTGCAGGAAAAATGACAGCAAAGAAGAGGAGGAGAAGAAAAGGGGAGTGAGTGAGTGAGTGAGTGAGTGAGTGAGTGAGTGAGTGAGTGAGTGAGAGAAAGAGCAGGTTCGAAGTTGAGAGCAGATCCTGTATTTTTCTCTCTCATGTCCTCAGGGAGAAGATAACTGTCTGTCTTGCGCTCTCATTTGTTGCTTACCCCAGGAAAAAAAAGTCTGATACAGGAAAACTTGATATCCTACAAATACACTCACTCTACCAAAAGTTACACACTCCCCTGCTAATGTGTGGTGTCTGAATGTAGACAGACATACACGTAGCTTATACAGCCAGTTTACCACTTGTGCAGCTATAAAGCAGACAATTAGTCATCGTCGGTTTTCTTTTGCTTTGTGCAGCTTTCTGTCTGTGTGGAGGCCTGCTGCGAGGTTGGAAGAAGTGAGAGAAAGAGCGAGGGAGGATGAGAAATCATTAAACCACAGATTGTATTATATAGATGGATGGAAAGCTGGGGTATTAGCAAGATTCTGGCTGCAAATCTACCTGCTGGAGCCAAAGACTTGCTGGTGCTGGTTTGGGGGTCTGTTGATGCATCTGTGTATGGATGCTGGTGCGTTTACATACAATTTGTTAGTATGAGCGTGTGTGTGTGTGTGTGTGTGCAAAAGAGAGAGAGAGAGAGAGAGAGAGAGAGAGAGAGAGAAAGAGAGAGAGAGCCAGCCATTTACTTGTGATGCTGAGGATAGTGTTTGACAGAGCATTACTGATGGCCATGCGGGTGTGTTCAAACAGCTTTCCTTATGAAGACAGCAGTCAGGAGGAAGCGTGCTCAAGACTGTTAACAGCTCTGACAACTGTGTGTTTGTGTTTGTGTATGTAGGTGTGTGTGCCTCACTGTGAGGCTTGGAGCCGTAAGAATCTTCACATACAGATCCAAAACTTTGACTGACTGTAAATTCCTTGGAGAGGAAACTTCATACACCTGCAGTATAACTTTCATAACTGTGCGTGCGTGTGTGTGTTCACTACTGCATCATTGTGTTGTTGTGAACATCCCTATGAAACCTTACAGATTCAATGCAGTTCAGACGACTGCCATACAGTTTCAATGTAGTCTGAAGTACCTAAATTCAACACCTTTAGTTACTGTTCTTGTCTCAATGTGCAGCTTTGGAAGTGCTGACTGCTCTCTGAAGTGCTACTGACACATTTCCACTGATGCATGCTGTCTGTCTGCACTCATGGGAAGTGTAGTTAAACAGCTATCACGAATGCACAGTGTTTTCCTCTGCAGGGATGTTGCCAGGCATCTGAGCACACAGTGTGAGGAGTCTCCTATTAAATCTAAACAGAGCTGTTGAGTCTGTAGCAGCTGCTGTACTGGGAAAGTAGAGCTCAGTGCATCAAGGTGTTAGCAGGCATCAAAGCCCCTCACACTGAACAGATTTGCAGTAAAAGCCTTTCTGCTCCATTTAGAGGCGTGTTCTGTCAAGCCTGCCTGACAACTAGCAGACTGGCTCCATTGTTGTGTACAAAGTCAAACTATTTGCAAGCATCAGACTTAACTTGTTTGGAAGTTTTTTAAAACTGTATTTCTGCTAGCTGCACGTTTTCGAAAAGGTCTCTTTAGCTGTTTCCTATTCCTAGCATGAAAAAACATCCCTGCGATAAACATATAGAATCAAATAAGAGGTATTTAGTTTCTTGCTGAAAGTCATATGATAAGATTGAAACCATTAAGTCTTGTCAAAAATGCATGCTACATTGAAAACGTTAGCTTAGCTTTGCAAAACGACAGGTATCGGGGGCAGCTAGCCTGTTATGTCCAAAGTTAGCGTGCTATATCTTGTTTTTTCTCAATCACTTGGCAAGACAACAACATGTACCATAATTGATGTATAAATTAACCAAAAGTGTTATCTTATTTGTCAGGTTTTGAGGTACTTGAAGGTAGATTATAGTTCTGTTTCCATATGAAGAGAAAGCTTTCAATTTGTGGTTTTCAATTCTTTACTCTAAGCTAGGCTGAGCTAAGACTCTCCTTCTCTAGCTTTATATTAAGCGTTCAGAAAAAAAAAAGTGGCCTACTGATCTTCTCATCTTACTCTTGCAAGGAAAAAAGGTAGGGTAGGGTGGCCACATGTCCCACATTTACCGGTACTGTCCCGTTTTCAAGTCTCCACAAATATTCATAAAACACTAATATGTCTCAGTTTTAAGTCCCAATTTTTACAATCCAAAACAATACACCATGCTTGCAACACTGATTTGTCTGTGTATATGTCAATCAATGTTGTTGCCAAGGCTGTTGCTGTTTTGATCAATAGAGAAACATCACAAATTCACCACGATTTAAAGTTCAATACTGATTTCTCTGTACGTGTGTCATTCAATCTCTTGGGGTTGCGGCTGTTGCTTAGCAAGCCTAGCTGATCATACTAAAAGGACCTACTGTGTAACGACAGGTAGGGCTAGCTGCCGTGCCAAAAAGGAAGTCAGCGCTTTCCAAAGAGCTCAAAGAGAGTTACAGATTCCTTCAAAAAATTCTGCTGCTCAGGAGGGCACCTTTGCCAACCACCTTGTGTGATCAGTGCAGGTCACCGATCTTGTGATAAATAAAATAATATTTTCCATTACAAACAATGCAATCTTTCTGTTGGTGTTATAGGCCTATAAACACATTATTTTATTCAAGTTTTGGTTGATTTTGGGAGCCGATTGTTTGGTGTTGAAAGGAGCGCTGATGCAAAAGCTAATTGTACCTTGAGCTCATACATGTGGGTTTGCGGTAAATTTAAAGTGTCCCAATTTGGACGTTTGAAAATATGCTCACCCTAAAAAAGTGTATCCACCAAAACTGTCCATTTCACAACCCCTACCTCATCTATCTTTTTTATCCCTCCATTTGTTCACCCTTTACTCTGACTGTCAGATAATGGTTAATGACTAGAAACAAGAGTTTGTTCACCTTTTACAATTAATGTCTATATCAAAGTCAGTCATGTTTTTTTATTTCTCTCTCTCAGGGTGCTGTGATCACCCCGACCGCAGCCATAGAGCCCAGTTTGTCTCTTCACCCTTCCAGTGTAATGGCTCCTCTCGCCCAGCAGATGAACCACCTGTCTCTGGGTACTACAGGCACTGTAAGTCTCCACTTAGTATCTTGCTCCGCATTTAACAGTTTATTTTATTTATTTAAGTTATAATACATTTTATATAATTAGTCAGCAGAATTTCAAGCTGTTATTAAGATAATCTCACAGCAGAAACCACTCGTATAGAGAACGCCTTTTCCTGTTTATTATACATCTAAAAAGTGCTTTGACACTTTGGCCAAATCAGCTAAAATAATTACGTAATACAAACACAAATTTCTCTTTGATTTTTGAACAGCACTTTACAACCAGGGATCTTAGAGGACATATTGTTTGTACCTATACTACTGTCTTTACCCCCTCCCTCTCTCTGCAGTACATGCCTGCTGCAGCTGCTGCGTCTATGCAAGGAACCTACATTCCCCAGTACACTGCAGTGCCTGCCTCTGCCATCACAGTGGAGGTAAGGACAAATAGAGGTTGTTTATTGACTTAAGCCTGGTTACGCTCTTTAAACAGCACCCTATAGGGCTTGACAAGGCTCAACTGCTTAGAATAGTGAGAATTAGACACTCTATAGTGCACATAATCTTGGGGAAATTACATTTAAGTAAAAAAAGCAGTGGTTTATATTGGTCATGCCAGTTCAGTGAAATCTCAGTTTTAGTTCATTGGAACTGAGAAAACCTGTTAAATACATTAAGCCAAGATGATCTCAGAATCAGGTGTAATGTAATGTAATTCAGGGTAAGACATTGCCATTGATTTAACTAAGTCTTAAAAGGTAAGAGGCACTTGTATGGATTCTGATATGAGAAGAAAAATCACATCGATTTTTCTGGAAAAAGTTAAATCAATCAATTCTTATTTGTATAGCGCCAATTCATAACTCAACATTCACGACATAATAACATGATTCAAATGTTATATCAAGATACTTTACAAAAAGAGCAGGTGTAGACTATACTTTTTGTTATATTATTTACAAAGAACCAACATTAATCCACCATGAGCACAGCACAAAGAAAAATTCTGCAAAGTTACAGTGGCAAGGAAACACTTCCATTTAACAGGGAGAAACCTCGAGCAGGACCAGACTCACATTGAACAGCCATCTGTTGTGACTGTGTTAGGGTTGCGAGGGGATAAAGGGAGAGACAGAGAGAGAAAGACGGATAGAGATAACATCATGTTGCTATCATTTAAATGGATACAGTATTAACAACAATATTAGATTTCTGACTTGTTTCTGTGACTGTGTTTGGGGTGTCAGGGCGTGGTGGCTGATGCATCTCCCCAGACAGCCGCCCCCTCCTCGCAGGACGTCAGTGGGCAGCAGCCTTTATCAGTGGAGAATACAGGAGATCATGCCACAGCCTACTCCTACCAGCAGTCTAAGTGAGTACATAGACGTCTCAGTTACAGAAGTTTGAAGTTAAAAGTTGGTGTTATGTAAAACGAAGGAACGATGATAATGTGAGATTCTGATTCATTTATTGATTAACCGTAGTGTTAACTACACCTAATGCCCTGATCACCCAAGAGGCTAAGACTTTTCCTAGCTGCAGTTCTTTTTTTTCGGTCCATCCAGTAACTTGAGACGTAAGCATTGTGAAAGAGGAGGAGAGGAGAGGTGACATCTACAACGTTTTGTCTGCACTTAATCGTAGATGTCAGTTAGGGAGGAATAAAAATTTTATGATATGCTAGTCGATGAATTCTGGGGATTTATTCCTTGCCCACAACCCAAGCCCGCTGAAAAGGGATTTGATGATATGACTCGAACTGCACACAGATACTTCTGACTCCAAAAGTCTTATCTCTTGCCTACATTTCTACATTCCTGTAGAGAGTCTGCTTAAACACATTACCTATATAGCAGTGTCTTTATAAAGCTAAGGAATCGACAGGTACACAGAACTCACATTACAATTCTACATGATCATCTCGTTCTTCTTGATTTGTACTTTGCCTGTTTATGTGTTGTTATTATTACTGTTGTTTTATTCATTATTTATATTACTCTCCATCTTGCCTTGGACTTGTAATAATGTAATTTGTGTGGCTTTTGATTGCATGTTTGGATGTGAGTGGACCCCAGGAAGAGTAGTTGCTACTTTGGTATAGTGGCTAATGGGGATCCAAATATAAGAATAAATAAACCCCAAATAATAACTGTGACACCTTTTAGCATAGAGTTGAGTGTGATACTGATCTAATCAGTCCCTCATCGAGGGAACAGCATTCATTTTATGTCGTTATATCATGTATCAGAAAGGTTTTTTGCTGAGGTCGTGATTTGAAAATAAATCAGAGTGGCTACAGAAGGTTGAAGTGTGTATTAGTTGCACAGACAAATGTACACCATTTCCATTTTCTGTGTTTTTGTTCATAGAATCATGTCGATGTTTGCTTGCACAACCCTCTCTCTGAATGTTTTTCTTTCTCCAGGTATTTATCCACCTTGTTTCTCTGCCTTCTAGATAACCTGCTGTTGGTTTCCTTTACAGCTGGACAAAGAAAGTTGTTCCAGCCTTTGAAGTGGTGATATTGTCCACAGTCTGCTTTTTCACTCTTTTGTTTTTCTGTCTCCTCTAGATAACGACATTGGGAGGAATCATGCTGCATTGCCTTCAGAAGGACTGCACTGAGACGCTAAAGACACACAGAGAATCAAGATGAAACAGGGACACACAAAAAAAAAACAGAGGTGACACGGGAACACTGAGGGGAGAACGCTTCATCTGTGCACAGGCACCAAATCCATGACAAAATGAAGAAATAAAAAAACAGTTATCTTTCTTACCTGATTGAGGCAGGAAAAAGACGGGGCAAAAAAAGAAAAAGAAATGATGGTTTTCTGGACTAAAAGACAATGAAATCAAACACAGTCTACAACTTTGAGTTTCTCACTGTGAGACTGGACTTTGCCTCCAAAGGAAGAATCGAGGACATAGACTGAATCTGAACTCAACCAACAAACTGTACAGAAAAAAAGAACATGAATGTGCAGGTAGATTTTCAGACTTTTTTTTTTTATTTAAAAAAAAAAAGGAAGCAAAGGCTAAGAAAAAAAACAGTTTGTCTTCCTTTGATATTAAGCTACATTATTTTCATTCTTTTTATTATTTGAGTAGTTTTTTAGAATATCAATGTGTTTTCTTAAATCTTTATTGCCTTAATTTTTTTTCAATCTTTGGAAACAAAAAGTTTCCAGAGTGCTGAATCAAAAAAGAAAAAGAAAAAAAAAGACTGAGTGGTTGAATGATTTGAGAGGTGTCTTGGAGAGATTTCCAGGAATCTTAGAGAGAATATCTACAAAGCTATCTGTACAGGATTAGAAAAAAAAAGGTTGTAGTTGTGATGATTTTTAACTATGTGGTGCGGTGCAGCTGATGTTAGATGGTCAGAAAAAAAAAACTTCCTTAATGCGACTGGTGGGAAGGGTCAATCCACTGCTTCCTTAAAAAAATCAATTAAGTTTAAACATCAGATAAAAGTTCTGTTTTTTCCATCACATACAGTATGTACTCTTTAAAGCTTTTTTTCCCAGTTTGTTTTCGATGTCAGTCTTTTAACCTTTTAAAAGGTTTTGTTTTGCCTGCTTTGCTTGTCTCACTGCAAAAAAAGAAAAAGAAAAGAAAAAAGGGAACAAGTCTGACTTTGACAAAAAGCAGGAAAAAAATGCTAGGATTTTTAAATGTGCAAAAGCAATAGTTTTAGTCAAACTGTTGACAGTTTCTTGAGTCTTTCTTAACTGTTGAACAAAAGCAGCCTACAGGGGGCATATTTTATACCAAAGATGATGAAACTAGGTAGTGAAGAGATCTTCCTGACTGTATGTTGCTTTTTCTTTCATGTTTTTTCACCTCTGAAGCTGAGATTTTTCTTGCTAATCACACTGTTTTGTGTATGAGACGATCTTAACCATGGCTGCGAAGAAGCAGCAGATCTCAAACACAACTTCCTCAACCACAAGAATGCACTCTGAGAGGTGTTTGTCTCATGATCAAATGTGGTGATGATTTATCATGGGCAATAACATCTGTGGAGAGAACCGACGTCCTGTGGAATGGAGAAAGTGAAGATGGGAATAATCTGGTATACCTTTGTTTTTATTCAGGCTTAAATTGGATTATAAGAGGTGCTTCGTACTTTGTCCACCCAGAACAACATCCTCTTTGGGCTACATTGACGATTCACAAATCCTAAATGCAGACACAGAGGAACTGTAAATCATTGTGACAGCTAGCCAAATGCTCTACATTTGATTATTTTGAAGTACATATTCTCAGTCCATGCAGCAAACTGTTTAATGCCGCAGTCTTGCCAAACACAATACATTTAAAATGAAAGCAGGGCAAGAAAATTGCATTTGTGTGTATCAAATCATTTCAGCTTTTTTGTATTTTTAATGGACAAGGAGAGATATTTTCTTTTTCTTTTGTGTTGCTTTATTTGAGAATTAATGATGATGTTTGAGCTGCTAAGTACTTTTGATTATTGGGGATTTAGGTTGTCTTAGGTTGGGTGGGTGTGGATAAGGTAATCCTCCATAATGACAGTAATTGACCATTTAGAGCCAAGGTAAAGACAGTGAATTGTTATCCATAACTTCAAGGCATATGAAGCATCACAGGTAGTAAAGTTTGCCTCTTTTCATGTGAAAGGAGAGAAGTATTTCTGCTTGTGGCCGACCCAAAACAACCAAATGCGGGAACTTTACACTCTTCATATTAGGATAAAACCTTGAATGAGAATCTTCATCTGCATTTGAGAACAAAAAAGAAATCAAATGAAAAACTCTTGTGATTTAAACTGTCTCAAACTGACCCTGGAGGACACACCGCAAAAGCCCCACCTGCCCGACCACCAAAGGAAGCTAATGGAGAAGGAGGAACTGACAAACGGATGGTAAGAACATGGTTCAACCAAAATCAACCAGAAACAAACCTCTATGGGAAAATAAATTATTGAGAGAAGAGAGAAAGTAAAGATGGCGAGAACAAAAGTAATATTTATGAGATCTTTTTTGTACAGGTGTGTAAAAGAAGATGCGACAGAAATAACTTTGATGATGCTATTTTTTTATTTGCTTGGTCACATGCCACCCATGTCTTTCAAATTGTGATTCTGAGAGTGTCTGTAGAACCAGTGGATATTGCTGTAGTTTCAAATGTCTTTTTTTTCTTTTAGTTTCTTTTTAGACAAACCTTTCAATAAAAAAATGTTTAAAACAGTCATTACTCATTTGTTGTATTCTGCAAGTACAGAGCAGTTCCACCAGAGGACACTGAAGTACAGATGAAAAATGGGGGGTTTGGTTTATTTGAGGAACAACGGTTCATGATGGCATATTTGAACAAGTTTCCATGGATTTTTCAGTTCCTCAGTTTCCTTATATAAGGCTTAAGTGTTACAGTCTAAAAAGACAGAGTTTTACTTTAATATGCATTAACTTAAAAAGGACAAACAACTGATCTAAATACTTAGTGTACCACTACATGCCAAGCTCAGGTATTTTCATCAGTTGTATGTAATATGAAGGCCTTAATCTTACACAACATCCAGAGCAGGTACAGTTAGATCATAACTTTATTGTATACTTAATAGAGGGGGCAATAGTATTACAAAAATAACACAGACACAGTCAATGCATTACATGAATCATGCATCGTTCTCTACAGTGCAAAGACAAAATATGAATGAAAAAGTTCCCCCAGCACAGTACCATGCACGCATTGTCAAAAGAGACACAAACATCTTCACGTTTATATTTATGCTGCTTTCAATGATGTACTATGTAACCCTGGGCAGAAAAACCTTCCTCTTGCTATAGAACATAATGTGCCTGGCAAAGTACAGAGAAAAACTCTTATTTTTAAAGACCTACCAGTCTCCTATCCATTACATTTTTGGGGGGATTTACTCGTTATCTATTTTGTATATAAAGCTAAGAAATCAATGGGGTTCATTGCTTCCTCTCAACTCTGGTTCCTATCTGGACTAATTGCTGGTTTGATTTCCAAAGCCAAAACAAATCTAGTAAAAATGTTGCCATCAGTATCTGTTGACTATTATCCACTGATTGAAATATATCTCTCAGAAAAAAAGCTTCAAATAAACACGTATTTCTTCTTATATTTTAAATGTAATGAAGATTGCACTCAAAACTGTAAAAAAAGTGGATTTTTGGAGATGACAGGACCTATCGGTAACATTACATTTACTTATTTTAGTTTCCTCAAACTTCACTACTTCACTTGAACCCTGTCCTCTGATCTACACAATCAATCCTTTTCTAATCATTATCCAAAATGTCTGTATTTTCTTAAAGTTCAGAGTAAAATCTTGCCAGGAATGTAATAACACAAGGTTGCTACAGAAATATAGTTTATTTTAATGGGCTTAAGAACAATCATTTTCATTGACCATTTATCTTCATTACCGAAACCTAAATATCTTGTATTTAAACTAAATACAAATACACAGTAGAGGATGTCTTGTGTTATGTAGACTGTATTTAGTTTGCAAACTCAGAGTGAAACTACAGCACACTGGGGAATATACATTATTTATTAGGGAGGTTTTCATTCATTAAATGTGGAGTATGATTATGTACTTCTGGTATAAAACGCTACAATAGAACAAAGTGCTACCATACTGTAATTAAAGAGGGTGCATTCAGTGCAATCACATATATAATACAACCAAGACATCTGAAACACTGATGGAGGAATAATATATCATGCTTTTGCCTGCGGTTCCATGTGAGTATCTCACTTTATGGTTACACAATCTAAGACAGAAACGACAACATGAGTGCTCGTTCATCATTTCTGTTTCTTTCAGCTAAACCAGTGTGTCGTCTTTTGTGTCACAATATGTCCTTTTGGTGGAGCTTAAAAAGCTAAAAATAGATCCCTTTCTTAAATCTTTGAGTCTCCCTGAGATGCAGAACTTAAAAAACTGTGTTCTAAAAAAATTTGAGGCTCCTATTCAACTTTTCAAAAACTCAAATAACTGAAAAATGAGACGGTGAATGGCTCAGGCTGGAAAAACAGAAACATAACGATCAGTTACAGTCAGTACCTCAGCCATGCTACTGTAGTGCTTTTAAAGGATTACAGCAGCCACCCAAGGCTTGTTTGCAGATCATTCCCTTTGTACCTTACTCCCTCAGAAGCAGGTGCGAACGAGGAGGATGAAAACGAAGACAAAAGTTACAATGGTAAGCATTGAAAATAGAAAGATAAGGCCAGCAAAGACTGGGTTTGCCATGGGGGGGGATTATTTTCCCTTCAGACGGGATCATGTTGGACAAACTCAGCATGTAGCCCAAACTCCAACCTATGCTGATGTCGTTCACCTGTAGAGAAGATAAGGAAAGAAAAAAAGAGATTCCCCATGTTCACTGTTAATGTGCATGCTCCACATTGTATTCTTTCTGCAGTAAGTGCTTCAGGTCAGCCAATAAGTGGGAGACTATAGGCCAAACGTGCTACAACGGGCAAAAGGATTATTATTTTTGTGACAAACAGGCTGCAGATTCACAAAATATTAAATTATAAAATATGAAAATATTAAAATATGAATACAATCAAAATCATGAAAACACTACAGGTAATCTCTGAGTATCCAATCATCATGACAGAAGTGATCCATACCTTTAGGGGGCGCCATGTGGAATTGGATATTGGTTAAATTAACTTAATGTATTTTTTTTGATAACAGGCCTTCTGCACTTCCATTGTGTCACTGACAATGCACCCCTTTCTGCTGAATTGGTTTTGTGTTGTAGTGAAATTCCAACGTTTATGTCTTTGCAGGAAGTTTGCTGTTATTGCATCAGTTTTTACTTTTTTTGTGTCCATTTGCACCACACATATACTGTTGATTTTCTTTTCTTTCTTTTTTTTCTTTTGGAGTTTTGTATGATCATTTAATGTATCCTTCTTGAATTTATAGCCTGTTTTTTTCTCAGATAGAAATAGTCTGTTACAGCTAAATTGTGTTTGTTGCCACTGTGGCTAATGCTGTCCATTGCCTTGCATGTCTAGAGCAGTAATAGCTCTTACAGCCGTGTTATGAAGCAGCATACTGCTCCAGGGCAAACGATGAGTCATAAGACCCAAAGACAATCCCTGTAAAGAATCCAAGTGTGTCTGCTTTGTAAAATCCTCTTAAGGACCTACCCAACTGCCAGACTCCCAGACACCCCAAAGGCACTAAAGAACACACTGCACACTTATTCTCTTGGTGAGGGGACTGGAAATTGGGAGCATTACCAGATTTGGTAGAACATTCTCATGAGTCAAAAGAGTAGCCGCCATGCAATTAGGAAACTGCTGCTGTAATGTGTCACTTTTTAATAGCTTCTTTCTTTCTCTATGACTCATGAGTAATAGGCTCAGTGTCACACACAAGGAATCCCCCTCAGATGAGGGAGTTCCTTTGTGAAGAGAAGCCAAATCCTGAGGGCATACTAGAGAGATACATTGCCTGTCTTTCACTGTTGCTTCAACTTTTTGAGTGCAGATGACTGGTATGCCAACAATCCATCCTTAATGGGTGGCCTTGTTCACACTGGTGTATGTTAAATAATGTTAGACGCCTGTGTCTGAACAGGAAAGAATGCTGACTCCCATAAAACTACCATAGGAATATTTTGAATGTTTTTCTTTTCTTGGTTTCTCCTTGATTATTAGAGCATCCTCTTTTTCTAGAATAAATGATACAAGTGGAATTAATACAATATCTATTAATTTAAATGATAGCTGTGGTAAGCATGAGGCATTTTTTTCATGTTGTGTTTTTGTTCAACCAACCTTTTGTTCAAAATGAATACTTTTCCAAGTCTCTTTATCAAACTTGTATCCATCTGCCAGCAACATGAAGACATAGTGAGCTGCATAACAGTATGTCTTAAGATACTTGACCGAAATCCAGTCTTTTTCTTTCTTCAGCTAAAAAAGAGAGAGAAACAAATATAAGGGTGAAGCTTTAAGAATTATTTTATAGAACAGAGTATCAATGTTGTCAAATGTATACAATACACTTTCAGACCAAGATAAGGGCAAGAGCCAACAATGTGTGCTTGAACATTATTTAAAATAACTGTAGAGATAACGTGACATTTCAGACTACCTCCAAAGATATGGCAACTACTTTGGGGATTTTAAACACAGGCATGTCTATGAAGATTCGGCAAATCTATCTATATCTTCTCCTACATGACAGGCATGGTGTTTGTGTACACTGATCCATTTCTCTTGTTAAAAATCTTTGAATAACGAAATTAATCACTCTCAAACTTTAACCCTATACCAAAAGTTTTGTAACTATGTCCCCCCGGTGTATTATATCTAATTTCTTATTATTGAGTGCCACTTTCATTCATTTTGACTGCTTCAATGCTTATATTGTTGTTTTATATATGGGATTCTGACATACATATTTGAATATCTGTTGATACATTTTCTTTGTGAGTAGTATTGAGAGGGCTAGAAAGGCTTTCATTAATGCATCCAATATTGTATAATAAGAATAAGACCTCCTGTAAGTTATTACACAAGTTAAGGTACTAGGTTTTCATAACATGGATTAACCAACACCAGAGAAGCAATGTCATCACACAGCTTTGCACACCTTAATAAGTGTTCTGCAGGTGTTTAGCCTCAGGAAGGAAGTGTTCCTTTATGTTCTTGTCGAGTAAAAAAGGATGTGGAATGTGGTTCGTTCTGGTGTATGCTGCACCACCCACCACAAACATAGCATTTGCTCATTTCTTCTTTTTTGTTGATGTATTATTTCTTTGTTACTTCCTTCTCTACTCTTCTCTCATCTTTTCATCCCCTCGTTCCATGTTGGCTCTTGTTTTTATGCCCACATACCAACTGGACAAACTTACCACTTCCCAATGTGTGTGGCACAATTTCCTCACTGAAGCATTAAACTGATCAAACTCTGATGTGCCATTCATCAGCAGCGCTCTGGCAGTGTAGAAGAATCCTGCGTATGCCTGGTAAGAGCAGAAGAAACATATAAGTCATCCACTATTTACCTCTTTATTTGCATGTCTACTATTTTGACTGTCTTACCATGAAATTTCCAGTGACAGGCGGCTGCTCCACCCCGTCGAAGGAACACTGAGCTGAAGAGCAAGTCTTGAAATCAAAAATGGACTTCACTATGCTGCCACATTTGTCGGAATTGGCTTCTCCCACCAGGAAAAACTTTTGATCCGGGTTGTAGTTTTTGGGAGTCTTTGTGCACTCTGTATCATAGATGTCCGAGGCCTTTAAAGTGATGTTGAAGCCTTCGGGGTAGCAGGGGTTAATAATGAAGGTTGGGTCCGATGATTGCTGAAAAGTGAAGAGGAGGACGACATGTCAGGAGGAAAAAAGACAAAAATAAGAGGAAGAGTCTTGGGAAAGCTGAGATATGAGGGAAGTGTTTGGACAGTTTTACTTGTGCTGAGACTAAGTAGCATTTTGTTCCAGGATTCTGCTGCAAATGAATTCCCATAACAAATTATCACAGCATAGCACATCTCAAGCCACAATTACTATTAGTCTAAAAAATAAAGCTATAAGCTGCCAACAAAAGTCATTTCCAGTAGACCAGCTTGATGACATTCATGGTCCGATCAATATTGTTAATGACATAATGCATGGTCTCTCTTAGTCTGTTAGCAACTCAGGGACAGCAGTGTTCATGCATCAATTTTTAATGCTCTTTCTTCTGCACATGCATGCAAAGAGGCCCATATTACCACCACAAACACACAAGCACTTCGAACATGAACAGAGAAACTTGTTCTGTTGAGGGAGAAACTCAGACAAGAGCCAACACCCCTATTATTACACCATGGAGATATGACATAGTTTCTTCTGCTCACACAGGCGAAACACGAAGACAAGCTGCGCACCTGAACTACTTTGTCCAGAACCCTCTTCTCTGCCTCATTTTTCCCATAGCAAAGGAAACTATGTGTGTAGACATTGTAAGGATATCCATACAGCTTGACTTGCATGTAGTCAGCCCCCCTGAGTTCATCTTGGACCGCAAAGGCGATCTGTGTCGATGCTCCACCAAGATCCATGGA
Source organism: Tautogolabrus adspersus (assembly GCA_020745685.1). NCBI lineage: Eukaryota > Metazoa > Chordata > Actinopteri > Labriformes > Labridae > Tautogolabrus > Tautogolabrus adspersus. Next base: position 18,932,940 of record CM036542.1, on the reverse strand, counting down.
CCCAGTAGTTTTTGCCCCTTCAGGGCGAATATACTTGTTCCACAGGTGTTTCTGCAATATAAAGGAAAAGGTGAGCTCTATCTATGCTTAACCTTGTGACGGTCCTGTTTGTTAAGCAGGACTCCCTTCTTTTTCCATATTCAAAATGATAAGTAAACTTTGATATAGGCTAATGGCAGTATCTTACCTCCAGGAAGTTTCCCTTGAGGTAGTTGACAGTCACCCACCCATACAGGCCCTCTTCCTGACCCGAAATGATGGAGGCGTTTTGGAAAGCGAAAGGCAAAGAGCTGAGGTATTCTGTGAGACTTGCCAGGATTTCATTGGACCTCTGTTCATCCCTCTCACTTACAGCAGAGCAGAAAACCAAGCACAATACCAGTGGTTATTGGAAAGAGCAGTGGTAAGTGGCAGTGAAAAATAGTTAAAGAGCTAGGACTGTTTACCCTTCCTCCTTATCATGCTAAATAAACTAAGCTAAGCTAGTCATCCCATGGCACCAGCTTTATATTAACCACACATACATGTGAGTGGTATAGATTATCTCATGCAACTGGTAGACAAGAAGACAAATAAACACATTTCCCAAAATGCGTTAATGATAACATAACAGAATGGACTGATGTGTGTGGAAAATATGAGGCCAACAGACTGATAAAACAAAAAAGTACATTGAAAATGTGCTTTGGGCTGCACCTTTCATTTATCTTTTTATACATTGAAATTTCTTCTAAAACAGCAAATACTGAACCCAGTGCTTTAAAGGTGAGTTAGAGGCTGAATTAGAACCATAAACATACATCTATTGTGCTTTAAAGTTCATTAAAACCTTCATGTAACAAAAAACACAATAACACAAACAATAAATGTTTGGGGACCCGAATTTGAACTTCCCAGTATCCCTGTTTCCCTAGCTGAGCTTTTGGTTATTGCCCCAGTCTTCAGTCTGAACATGTTTTACTGCTGGGCCTTTCCTTTGACTTGGAGGGCTTTGAGAGAAACTATTTGGCGCATAAATGGGCCTAAATTATTCTGATCCTTCCTGTCACTCTCCATTATAAATTATGAGGAGAGAATAAACAAAGATGGCGTATTTCAACACATTCTTACTGCAGCAGTCTCATTCCAGCGGTAGCTCCAAGAAAGAGAGGCGTGGTTTTGTGTTTTTCATCAGGAATGATTTTCATGATGATGTCCATACATTTGTTGAATGCCTCCCATGATCTTGCATCTTTCTCCGGGTCAACTTTCATTTCTGAGATACCATCACCTATGGGCACAAAGCCAAGCTTGAAATATATTCTTAAGTACAAGAATTTAATGCATAAAGTGAGGACCGGCGTTAATGTGCTTTGTGCATTTTTAACTGTCAGTTGAATTACAGTTGATGGATGATGTCTTCGATTTCAAAGTGCTTATTAAGCTCTTTTTACTTTATAAAAAATATCTTTAATAATTTCATGCTTTTATAACTGATTACATGCAAACTGCAAAGTGAAGCTCTTCTCATTGAAGAGACGGGAAACTCACCATCAACTCTACAGTTCTTGTTCTCAGTCACCACTCCAGTTTCATTCTCCTTCTCCCCTGGCCACTGATACAGGTATATATTCGAGCGTGAAGAACCAGAGTCTATAACTATGCCATACTGCAAGAAAGAAGATAGAACAAATGTAAGCATATAAATAACATCTGGTCTCTATAAATGCACATTTTATCTTAAATAGTATTATATTTAAAGGCCTTTAAAGAGCTGACATAGCATTTAGACTGGAAAACTGAATTAAAGTTAAAGAGGCTGCTAACTCCAAGCACAACCTCCAGGGTTAAAAAAATGAAGCCAATGAGGAAGTGCAAAACACTGCATTTCCTTGAGTGTCCGCTTGAGGCTGGCTCCCGAAACCAAGGAAACCTTATTATATTAAAATGTTGATTTTAACAGGAGAAATAAACATGTTTACAGCCTGGTAAAAAACAGTTTTGGTGCTTAGCATATTTCTTAATAGGTAAAAACTGTACGTGCAATGTAGGCATCACAAGGGTCGTGGCTTATTTAACTGACAGACGGGCGCATTGTCACTGTCAAGTAAGCTAGCCTTCACTTAAGGTAAAACTGGTCAGCTTTTTTGTGTTGTTTTCATTGTTTGGAATATTCTGGCTGTGTTTCACGAACCAAAGATGTTGATTTGACCTGCCTTAATTCCACCTCTTTTCTTTTACTGGATTGGCCAGAATGTGGGCGGAGTGATGCGCTTAATGTAGTGTCAGTATTTCCAAAATGCCATCCGCTATCGTAATTTTTAAAAACACCTCTTCAGAAACCTGTGGGAGATGTTCCTGAGACTGCATCCATGTTTTAAAAAGTCTATGTGCAACTCCCAACATCCCCTTTACATAAGCACACATGGTTCTGCAGGGCCTTATCTTATCTTGACCCTGACATCTGGTTATTATCTATCTTAACATTCACAGCATTTATATGCTGTTACTTGGTAAGTCAAGCAGACCCACTCCCAAAGCTAAAGCGCTAACCAGTTTCTGTGTGCATGTTTGTGTTCACCTCTAATGCGTCAGTCCCCCAGGTGTCCTGGATGACAGCAACAGCAACCAGAGCAGCAATACTGCCCAGGAGGAGAAGCAGCACTCCTGCTATCCGACACTTGTACCCCACTGGCCGTTTGGAAGCCATTTCCTGTTTCCTGAAAAAGGGTAAAAAAAAAAAAAGGAGAAGAGAGAATTGTGGTTATTACTTAAGGCATTTTAGCTCTCTGTGATGGCGTGCAAAGAGGTTTGAAAAGTGATGATGGGCAGAAAATTGAAGACTTTATGTTCCATAAGTTGAAAAAAAAATGTTGGCAGCATTAAATGTTTTGACATCAGCAATATCAAACACATTAACTGACAAATGAAAGGATACAAGGAAGCAAAATGTGAAAAATCAAGAGTAGCAGTTGCTAACCACAGTGAGATCCCTGCACTGTACAGCAAAGTCAGAAATGGAAAATTGATGTTACTTTTTTATGATGTGCAAATGAGAATACAAGCTTGTCTTAGTAAAAGATTTGTTGAGGAAATTGGGCCGAGTTGAGATTTAACAGAGTTTTGGGAGATGTTATTTTCATAGAAAGATAAAAGGTTTGCACCTTCTAAGGCTTGGCTGGAAGCAAGAGGAAAACAGGTAGAGAAACCATTAAACAGCCAGCAACACATTTGCTGCTGTCTCATGAAAGCCTTGCAAATTTTAGCCTCGGGCCTTGGTTGTGTTGTTTATATAAACTTGAAGTGCATGCACAATTGGACTCCAACACACTAATGATAACCTTCCAGATCAAATATGAATCCACCTGATTTACAAAAACCCAGCACTTATTGTAAGACCTTGTACAGGCTATAAGAAGGACCTTATTGCTAATCCCACTCACAGCGAACCTGCTGTGAAGCTCATTAATTATTATATTAAAGAATTAGCTACATTTGCTCTGTCTATTGTTATTTTTCCTTTTTTTCCTATTTATGCTTTCTATTTTCTTGTAAAGCACTTTGCTCAACTCTGTTGTTTTTAAATGAGCAAGAAACTACTCTCTTTGCATTGAATGTACTCTCAGTGACGCAAAACAGTTTCATGCCAGATCCACCATGTGTGCTTTGACGGAGAAAACTTTCAAACATACTCACTAAAAAACACATGTTACTTACCCTTGTTCTAACATCAAAATAACACACTCCACATGCAATCATATAGATGTGCAATATGGTTGCAATTATGCCTCATGACCTTGAATTTACTCGTACGAAAAACAAAGTGCAGCTGTTTCCTCTTACGAAACAAACAAACATTCTTCAACATGCATATTGAGCACATTTTTCTTGTTTTCTGGAGTGTTATACATCACTTGAATGCAACGTGTGCCTACGTCGTGCTTTTCATTATTTATTTGTACGAACATCATGTGTATTTATTTTATTGTGTATACTACATATAATCATTGTCATGTTAAGTAATAGAAAAGATTGAATATATCAATTTAAGAACAGCATATTTTTTGTAAAGTCATGAAAACAATGAGTATCACAGCAACCGTTAGTAAACCAATCCCTTGTTTAAACTTGCTGTCTTTTTTGCGATCTAATTGCAACCTTGTGTTGACTGTGAGGCAGTGTTGCCTCAGCTTGTCACAGGTGTTGTTATCACTGTGAAACACAACATTCAACGTCTCCCTCTCTATATCTTGCTTATAAGTGTCTCTTAAATTCCTTTTTTAAGCTGTCTTAATTCCAAACTCAATATTTAAATCCTCCGCTGTCATACTGTAACAACACTGCAAAGGCAATGTTTGTTATTCTTTCAATTTCAGCTTTCAGAGTGCTGCAGCTAAGTCAGTAAGCAGGTCAAAGCTGTTAGGCAAGGTGGGAAAACCCTGACAACAGGCATGTCTGTTGTCTCTGAGCTGTCCTCTTAACTATACAGTGTCAACCTTGGACACCAACAATATCACTTAACAAGTGTTATTCCAGATTTGTTATTTTAAGGTGATATCTCTTTATAGTTGTGACCCATACATTTTTATTTCCTGAGGTAGTTTTTAAAAACACAGGACATGGGAGGGTGCCTACATCTGCTTTTTACATTTTCTAGTTCTCTTTAGTTTATCATTTGAAAATGAAAATATATGCCACCACCCTGCCAAGATTACTTCTGAAAATTCTTCTTCTTTTCCCACTCAGTGAAGCGAGTTTGAGTGTTAATGTTGCTGCACGTCTAAGCATAAAATATTGAACAAGCATCAATACTGTATATATTCAGTGTAAAAGACAATGAAAAATGCTATTTTTCTTTATTAACATCTTTTTTTCTTGCACCCATAGTTTAGCATGAAGAGCAAAATCCTCTTTTTAAGTAACATGCTATGAGCTCATTGATCTCCAGCTTCCCTGGCTCTGCTGATGGTAATGTACTCGATAACATCACCGTCCTTTTGACTCCAGGTTGCCTGAACACTGTCCGAAACTTTAAGTGATATCCATTACAAAGGTTCAAGCATTTACACTACTAACCTCATTATTTATATAACACTGAGGGACAATGATTAGGTTTGTAAATGATGTGTTCCAAAGCAGGGTTAGTCCAGATCCTCTCATTGACATGACTTATGTGTTATTTTAAAGCTGTTTTAGTCACTTATTTATCTCATATTTATCCTGACAAGAATTGTCTCGAACATAAAACAACGTCAGACAGGAGAGATCGAGTTTGAACTCGCTATCATCAAACTGGCTGCTATAAATAATGACATAAGCAAAGAAGGGTAACCTGGTTACAACAGTGCAAACAACAATTGCACACCTTCCTCTAACTTACAGTAACACCCAACTTTACCCTGTCAATTCTGTATTTCATTCATTCAACCTTTATTCATACTCGAGAGTATTAACACCAACATGTCTCCTTATATTTGATTACACTGACTTGTTTTTCCTTCTGAAAGAAATGTCTCTTCAACAAGATGCAGAAAGTTTTGCTTGTGTTGCTAATTCATTAATTACACTACAAAATAATCTAATTCAACTTTTTATTGCTCACACAATTATACATAGAACGATACACAGAGAAATGACTTTGGTACTTGTCCAACCAAGAAAATATTCATATTTGTTTAGATAATACAATTTTTTTAAAGTCTGAATTTGATTAAAAGTAGAAAATTAAAATGTCAAATAAAAAAAAGAGTACACAATTCTATATTATGATAATTTAGGAGGCATGGTAAAGATTAAGGAGGCATGGTAAAGATCTGATGCAGCATTCACCTTGTTCTAAATAAATTATATTGGCTTTAACTGTCCTAAAAAAAACACAGACAAAGAATATCCTGGATATGTGGAACGCCTCCAGCTTACTCTTCATTCATGCACAAAGTAAACAGTAAAACAATTGCAAAAGTTTAACTGGAATTATGGGTAAACCAGGGAAATCAGCAACCAAGACTAAACTTTGCATTTACGCTTCATCACTGACCCACAGTGCCCCTTTAGTAAAACTGCTATTTGAAGCTCGGATTATATAACTCAAAGTTATTTACTTATGTTGTCTTTTCTGCCTGTAGGGACTGGTCCTCCTGAGTGTGATGACTGCAGATAAATACCTACAAATGAATTAACCCTTAGCAGAACAGTCTGAGACAGGAAATCACCTAAAACAATGACACTCACAGGTAAAACTGTTTTGTTGAAAGGTAAATACATGCATGTGAGACAAAAGAGGTGTGTGTGTCTGTGTGTTTGTATGTGTGTGTTTGTGTCTTACCTTGAGGAGCAGGTTTGCAGATCCTGGCTGGGAGTTGGAGTTTGATGTCTGTGTAGAGGGGACGAGAGGAACCAAGGGTTCAGAAAGGGAAAGAAGACAGGGAAGAAGAAAGAAAGAGAAGAGCAAGGGAGTGTGCTGTGAGCGGGAGAGATCTAAAGAGGATTGGCCAAGAGGAACAAGAGTGTTGTACCCCAACAAAACACAGAGTGAGGGAGAGAGGGATTATGGGTGGAGCTATGTACACAAACACACACACTCCACTTTACACCACTCCTACCACACCAAAGATACAGAGCAGGAAGCCCAGCCAGTGAGTGATGCAAGTCCATTCCTGTTGCTTAATGATTAAGCACAGATACCAATGTGCATGTATCAAACAAAGTGAGAATATAAAGAGGGAGTTAATTGATGTAATCAATAAAATAAAGTGCAGTGTGCCTGGGTATCTTCTGCACAGGTTATTACTAAGTCAGCTCTTATTTGCCAGGGCCCTGAATTGGAGAACAGTGGATCAAAAGCAGAAGGATCAAGTAGGCTACAGAGGAAACAATCAAGGATGTGTTGGTACTTGTAGCTCCTGATTCCATGTGAATCTTAAGTTCTTACAGTGAAAACTATGAGTCATTCATCTACTTAACAAAGTTGTGTGGAACAAACGGCACATTGGGCGTCAATACAGTATGTTACTTTTTCATTCAGGTAGAGAAAGGCGGAAAACCCACTTTTCATTGTGTTGCTTGTATGTGTCTGTGTGTGCAATTTCCGGAAACATGAGAACAGCCAGCATTTTAAATGTCTGTGTATGTTCAATAAACCCATTAGTCGGAGGGGGGAGGGTCGTCAAAAAGCATCAGCCTTCAAATTACAGCTCAATGGACAAAATAACTTGAACATGCCCTGACAACATATCTAAACAACCTTTAGAATTTGTAAACAGACTAAACATTCCCATTCCTCCATTGTTTCTTTTATTTATTAATTCATTCATTCACATGACATTCACTCAGCTCATCATACCTATTCACCAAACTTTTTATGCTTAATGTTTACAGACAACAATTACCTCCGGTAACGTTCTGTTTCGCCTCAGATCTGAATGAATTGAACCAAGACCACACTGTTCTACTAATTGTTCGACTCCATTCATTTGACTTGTCAAAGTCAATTTGCTACTCACAGAGGGTGCTACGCGGCCCCTGAAAACAGATGCTTCACTAGCAAGGACCACGCCCCAACCATAGACGTTTTAGATACAGTATTTAATGATAGATCATATGACTGATGAGACAGATGAATATATGCTAAGGTAATGATTATGATGGAGTAGGATGTTGTCGGTTGGCTGGTCTGGAAGGATGAACTGACTGCAGGGCAGAGGGAGACTCTGAGTGGGGGACCCGTCTCAAGCGTAGTTCTGCCCGAGCTGATCACGGCCCAGACTGTACCTAGAGTTTAGACAAACGAGATGGAGGGATGAGGAAGGAGGTTGAGTGGATGAGTGGAAGGGAAGGGAGGGTGGGTTGTCAAAGAACTGAGACAAACGGTGTGGAGTGGGATGGCTCAGTATAAGTAGGCTTGTCAGGTGATTGGAGGTGTAGTTTGGGCGTGGTCCTGCTCCCGAACCTCAGTTAATATACATTAACTCCCTTTAATATCTTCTGGATCTCTGGAGGGAATTCAGGATAAATAACTCCCGTGAAATCAACCTTAGTATGTCAAGTGTGGCTCAGAAAGTACAATTTGAACACGAATATAGATAACAAACCAGGAGGAAATAAGTTTAAAAGTTACTTGATTACCAGACAGTAGTTGTCACGCTCTCTGTGTTGTATCGCATCCCTTGTATATATATGTATATTTTTATATATATTATTGTTTTTTTGTCTGCCTGTCCTGTAAACTAAGCACCGTTCATGATCAAGTAAAGCCATGCATGTGTTGTATAACAACGTTATGTACAAGAGGTAACTGTGCTCCAGCTCGGTTAGTCCTGGAGCAGTGTGAGTGCAGGCCAGCGGGGGAATGGGTAGGGGGGACAATCGTGCTTAAGCACGACCGGGACAACTTTGCCTAGTTTCGGCTGGAGGGGTTAACCCTCCCAGTCATCTTTGGGTTAGTGGGTTGTGTTTTGAAGACTTTCTATGAAAAACTGAATGTTGATAACACAACGGTATAACACAAGCTAAATAGCTAGATAGCTATCATACATGTTTAGCCTACTAAGTTGCTACGACCTAGCCATATCAATGACAACAACACACAGGATTTCTCCTGTCATTTGGATGGGACCATTGATAAAAAAATATTCTTTATTTTTGTATCAAAATCTTTCTTTTGGTTGCACTGAGTCATGTTTCACATTCTCATTTTAGGTAAATACTGATGTTATATTAGTTTGTTTCTGATAAGACTAATATCATGTCTTGATATTCAAGTTAGGATTAAGATTTCCCCAAAATGTATTTAGCTGATGCAAAATTGTTCTTTATGAATATAACGTAGGTGCAACTGACTAAGTCTTCTGTCAGAAGAATACTGTACTTGTCATTTTACTTTTACAATCTTAGCCTTGGGCTTCTGAGAGTTTACAAGGAATGTGAACAACACTCAACGACTGACTTTATTGCGGCTTTATATTACAACCTACCTCATCTCCTACATTCACCACTTTTGTTAATGTCATATTTTTGGTTTGACATATACATCTTTTTTTTTAAAGGTTGCTGATAAAATATTCATTTTCTGTATCAGCTGCACAATCTTTACAGTAACACATATGCAGATGAATTGTATGATCACTTTATATGCTTTATAAATCCAGTAAATTCTTCATCACTTCAGCTGTTGGGCGGTCTTCTGGTTTCTACTTTGAAAGAAGACAGTGATTGGGCCACTCAAAGTGAATTACGTGTATCATTCAGAACTTACTGAATGAAGATGGATTATTTTCAGCTGCCTGAAGTGAGACCTGAAACGCCCTGGTCTGAATGACCCAGATATACAGTGTGCTGAAAATTAGATTTTCACATGGAGAGGAAATTGAAGAAGAACAAAGAGCTCCTGTTTAACTGTTTGTGTGTTGAGCCTCCTGGATACAGATTTAACAAATATACTATACTAGTACTGCTGCTGGACTTATACTATATTGTTAGATACTCACTTTTTCCTCACAGATCAGATGCTTCAAGTTCAAATCCTGCAACACTTTTTGAGGTCATATGTGAGGTATCATGAAGGCTGCATGAGTCAGGGCTAAAGACTCACATTGTGTGTCCTCTAGCATATTTCCAAACCAATGTTCTCGATATTTAAAAGTTTGCATTGTCAACATCCTCATGTTCTGGTTTCTTTGAGCGTGATGTTCTTCACATTTTGCCAGGACATCGTTGTGTCTTCGGGCACTTTTGACCACATCCAAGAACTTTGTTGGAAAGTCTACAAACGTTCCACAGGACTGTGTATCATGCTGCCTGCATTGTCATGCACCAACAAATGAGACCCACTCACAAAAACAGAGAAGGGCACAAATACATGATAAATTACAAATTCCTTATATGTAATCATCAACTAATTTAAGTAAATATAATAATGAGGAAATGTAAGGAATTTTGTACAAATATGCTTTACTAAAATATAGCCTATTTAAAAAAAATGGATATGATCATGTTTTACGCTTCTAAAGACTTGAGTTGGAAGGTTTATTTCTCATGGTTAGGGCTTCTATTGCTTTTTTGGATGCAGCCATATAGCCGCTCCCTATTTCTACCCTGTATGTCCTTCTACTGTTCAGGCTTCTGTGTGTCCCATGTTGGTTTCTTTATGTTTCTGTGAGTGTGTGTACGTGTCATATACATTACTTCACATAATGCTATTCACCTGCACTGCAAACCTGCCTACAATTAATAAACCTGCTTTCCTCCAATCATTGCCAGAATTATAATTCTATTTACATTCAGGCCTGCTTTATGCTTTACAGCATAACACCAATGTTCTCTTTTAAGACAATGGGTTATTTTTCAACCCCTTTTTGTTTCATTTTATGTTTAAAAGAAAAGGTGATTATTGTTTCACTGCAATATAAACACAATTTTAACCAAGTGCAAAAAGAGAAATGGTATAATGGACTTTCCCTGTGCTGGAGGTACCTTATAGCCTCTATGAATCAAATCTTGGCAGTGAAGCTCTTGCATCCATTTATTCCATAAGCATTTCCATATTATATTTCATAGATACAGCTGAGCTATGCCTGAGTGGGAGCGCCGATAGCCTATAGTGGTTATGTTGCGTGCCCCATGTACAGAGGCTATAGTCCTTGTTGCAGCGGCTGGGTGTTGTCCTTGGCCCTTTGCTGCATGTCATCCCTTACTCTCTCCTCCCAACATTTCTGTGCAAGTTATGCCTGAGTTTCCTTCACTGTTACTCAATAAACACGTTTTCATAAATGTGTTGTGTATTTCTCACATAGCCCGATGGTCAAAGTAAAACTTGTGAGCTACAGTCACTCAGATCCAAGTCTAAATAGTTGTACAGCCAGATAATCAATGACTGGACATCCAATTATTATATAATATAATTCAATTATTTCTTCTTCTTCTACACAATATTTAATATAGTGTTGTACAGACTTCTTAACACGATATGGAAGGTCCATCAGTCTCAACATTACCAATTATAAATAAAGACAGTTGCTGGTCCTCTGAGATTCGGAGAGCTGCCCAGAGCGTGTGTGTGTGTGTGTGTGTGTGTGTGTGTGTGTGTGTGAGTGTGTGTGTGTGTGTGTGTGTGTGTGTGTGTGTGTGTGTGTGTGTGTGTGTGTGTGTGTGTGTGTGTGTGTGTGTGTGTGTGTTTGTGTGTGTGTGTGTGTGTGTGTGTCTGTCGGGAGCTGTGCTTTTAAAATGAATCCCAGCCGCAGGCTAAGGCAGGAAATGTTGTGGTGGTGTTGAGGCAAGATCAATTAGTGGACAGAGGCACTTCAAATCTGCAAAAAGACCCTATAGACTTGGCAAGGCTTGGCAATGTGCATATCTCTTTCTTTGTGGGGTTTGCCCCAGCCCTGTGTTCTCCCATTTGTCATTCAGTTGCTTTCTAACCTTTTCTTGTTTTCTCTTCTGCGTAGGTGACACATGCTAAATATTTGCAAATCCACTCCTTTGAACAGGTATATTCTCTGTTACCCTGGAAACTAGTTTACAAATGTAATCCAATGTGTGTAATGTACTCCTCAGTCAGAAACTCTTCTTCTGTGGGAATACTATTGAAATGTAACTGCAAATGTATGCACTGGAAATAAAAGAAGCCCTCATGTAACATTTCAGGAAGAACATGTCTGTATCCTGTCTGTCTACTGGGGGTTTCACAGATCTTAAAGTTATATAAGGAATTAGATATGTATACAAACACATACATGTGTACCTTGTACATTGTTAAAGCAATGTACAAATTTTACAATGGAGTGATGTTGACTAAATAGTAGCATGGCTGTTATTCAGACATAGGCACAAGGCCGAAGCCCAATGCATACAACCAATGTCACAACAGCTCTACAAGTAGCACATACTCTTAGAAAGTTACAAGCAACATTTCATTGTAATTATTATTTTTTTTTTTTTTGGCTTCACTCATTACGGTGGCTGGGAAGTGCAAAGCAAAATTACAAAGTGTGAAACTTTAACAAAAAATTAGACAAATTTACATTTTGAAAAACATTTTTACATTTTTTAAACACTTTTACCAAGGACAAAACACACTTACATTTATAAAACAAATTTACTAGATGTGAAACACTTTTACAAGCGCTGAGACAAATTTACAAGTGGCAAAACACCTTTACCAATCCCCAAACAAATTTACAAACAACAGCATCTTGACAGAAAGGGAATGTACCAAATGCAGGAAGTGACCCGGAAGTGATTGAGTGAGGGGTCATTTTGTTAATTTTGTTTCACACTTTGTAATTTTGCTTTGCACTTCCCACTCACCGTAACTAACAGAACTAGTTCTGGAGACTGGACAATTGCAAAGCAATGGAAAAAATGTTCTGCACTATTGCAGCTCTGTGTGTGTCTACATGCTTCAGCAGACCAGTAACTTTATTTATCGTACATTTATAAGAATGTTTCAAAGTAGCATGCTTTTGTGGCCTTCGTCTCAAATTCCGGCTTTCTTAACAAAGACAAAGACAAACAGATGTAATCTTGATGAAGTTTGTTCAGAGCACCTGGCTGGGGCGGAGTGATGCGCTTAATAAGAAGTCGTAATAATGAATCAAGAACTCTTCAAATAACTCTTGTCTAAACGTTGTCAGAATTAACTGTTTATGTGTTCTGCTGTGCCACTGGTAGAAAATGATCCATTAAGTATCTAATGTATGGGTTGCTTATTAGGCTGGTGCACTTTAAACCCAACAGGGTCCTCATTGTGGTGGTTATAATGACAATAGCCTACCTCTGCACAGCAGAAAACTCTCTCCTCCTCCTCCTCAATTGATGTACCAGAGAGACATCCAGGGGAAAGACAAAGACGTAACACAAGCCAACTTCTCATACATTCTAAAGCCGTGTAATAACACTCATCACACTATTACATTATCAGAAAGGAAACACTTATCCTAATAGAACTCAAAGAATCAACAGCAATCAGTGTACTGTTCGACACGAGGCATTAAATGCTGGACATGTAACGTGATCTCTGAGGTCTCAAGTACAGCTGTGACTTCAGATTTACTTATGTGCTGGAAGCTGCTCGGTTGTAATGTTTCCGAGTTTATGCCTCCCAAGTGAGTCAGTGGCAAGCGGTCAATAACCAAGAACCTTAGAGGATACATTTTTGAAAGAAGAGGATGCTAGAAAAACTGGAGCTGATGTCATGTATTGGCCTTATGTGAGAACATGTGTTTTATGAAGATGTAAAAAGCTACATTAGTGCATAATATCAGAACTTTTGACCTCCATCTCTTTGTAAGAATTTTTTGTAAATCCAAAAAACTAAAGTTGCCCTTTTTATATCCTGTAATCATTTTCACATATAGTAAATACAGTAGCTGATGCAAGTCAGGCAAGATGTGACAATGAAACTCGTATATCATACAATTTAAAGTTGAGTGAGCCTGAAGTGTCTTTGACTTCAAATGCTGCACACATTTAGATGACTCTGCAGTAGTGTTATTAAATAATAAATGCTGCTGGCAACAAATACTAGTAACTCCAGCTCTGTTTTGCTCTCAGTTAACTCCTGAGGGGAAAATATATGGCTCTTTAGCTGCAAATGCCCAAATATGTCTCCCAGAAGGTTGCTAACTATCTGTAAGCAATTTAGTATGAAATGGAATTGAATAGGACTTTTATTTGTTATCTTTTATACTGACGAAAGGCGTCAGATGTGACACCAACGAGAGAGGGAAAACCAATATTGTAAAGTTACAGGACAGCAAAAAAATGGTTTTAGATATAATATAAAATAAGAAAAAAGTGGGAAGAATACATACTGGGGTGATAATTCTCTGGTACTGTCCCTAAAAAACCCTTTCTCTTAAAAGTAAAGTAGTCTTGTGGAAATAAGCCCCTTGCTTGAGACGATCTCAGGATGTGTAGCAGTGCACTCCTGTGGTCAAATGACGCAACTGCAACTGACGGGACATCAATAGGCCCTGCAAACCAACACAGCTACATAATTACAATTTTCTCGAAAAGTACAACTAAATAGAAAAAAATAATTAAGAATATTTTTTCAATGACCGGGCAATGATTTAAATAGTTTTCACTGTTAATTGCTTCAATACATCTAGAAACAAAATCATATTAACAGCAGTTTTAAAAAGGCAGTCTTTATTAGCCAAACTTATTTGGGCAAACTATTCACCAAAAACCAAGACAAATCAAACTTAGGTTTGAGACACATGTTATCTATCTAACATCAAGCAATAAAAACGTGAAGCAAGTTCTTTGCTGTGCTTCTGTTCTTACAGCCGGGGCACTATCTGGCAAGGACGAGTACGAGGGAGGAGCGCATCTCTTAATTTGAGGGGGAATATCTGCCAGCGGGCAAAGGCGTCGCCTTACACAAAGCACCAATCTGTCTGAGCAATCAAAGTTTATTGTGTCATTAATCATTGACAAGTTAACAATGCCACAGGGAGTAAATGATACCAGCCGCCACCAGGTCGCTGCTCATCTGTATGATACGTTTATTTTATGGTACTTGTTCGTTCAGTTGTAATAGCATTTTGTGATGTATGCCACTAGGACTAAGTAAAAGTCTGCACAATCACATGGCCAGAGCGTCTTCATTTAATATATTTCAGTGGCAATAAAAATAATAGAAGCACCTTTTTTTGCATTCTGATATATTTTGGTTATTCTTAAACAATAAGCAATGAATGTAAAGCTTTAATCTATTGAATTATAATTCCAGCCCATGTATAAAGGCTTAAATATGTTTTGTCTATGGTAAAGAATTTACAATTTTACATGTTCACCACCCCTTAAAGGCTTTTTATAAGTAATAAGCATGTAGGGACAACCTTTAAAACTCTTTTTCACTTAAACTGCAGCATTGTAAAGATGGAGTCAGAGAAAAGGCTTCTTTTTTTTTATTAAATGAAATTGTATTATGTCTTCAAATTGAGCATTCTTGTACTTGGCTGTTATTGGGCTCATCAACCAGCTGAGAGCAGAGTGGGACAGAACAACTCCAGGCAGTTAAAGGGATATTTAAATGAGAATTATCTGAGTGAAGGTGAGTGGTATATTTCTGTGCTAATTGGATATTGTTTATCTCAGTCAACTCAGTTTTACATGCTACTGTTGATCTGAAAATAAACCTCTTACTATGCATTTATGCTGTTCGACTTACAGTTCAAAGCCCAACATGGGAACTGTGGAGCACTCGCATAATGGGTAGGCCAGTTTGGTTGGGATTAAGTTGTACACATGAAAGGGTGAATCGATCCACAACAGCATTTTCTCGGTGTGTTAGTCTGATTCTCAGAAATTCATCTTAGAACTATTTCAGTCGGACTAACATGTTTAGTTTTTGACTAACACAATAAATCAGTTTATTCTAACTGCATGTAAACGTATTGACTGTTAAATGGCTTTGTATTAATCCACACACACATCTCATGTGTAAAGTAAGTGTGTACATTTTTTTTCATAAATACAATACAGGTTGAGTTCACTATAAAGCACATGAACTCTGACCTCTATAATAACATTTGTTTGTCCCACGTGTCCCATCATCATTAACAGTTTGGTGCTAACAGAACCTTTCTTTCCCTAATTTGGCCCTTTGTCTTTGACATGTTCTTGACCCGCTGTATTTTTGTAAATGTTAGTTTATCCTTCACTTCTAGTTTGGAAAAAAGAAATCTACCTGTCTACTTTTCCTGTGTCATTAAGTTTTAACCTGAAGAATGATCTTAATTTAGCTTTAACTGCAAGTGAAAGGAAAAGCCAGAGTCATCAGGGGCTAAGATTTGACCTCTAATACTGAATCCCTATCTGTATTTATAGAACACGGGCCTTTGTCCTCAGGGATTAGAATGCTCAGAGGAGGCTGATGGTTAGTTGTGTACCCACGCCTGTCAACTATAATTGAGAGCACTGAAGTAGACGGACAGCAGTTTAAATCAGGCGGCATTTTTACAAATCTGTTAGTATAAGGCTCGGAAACATAACCTTTGATTGTGCCCAAGAATTTGACATCTTTGTGATCCTGATCTATTAAATACATCTAATAAATAATACAAAATGAGATCCAAATACCATGCATGCTACGTTGGACTTTAATTAAATAAACCAATCCAATGCAGCACACAGCCAACTTAAACATCTTGATCCAGGAGTGGCCTAATCAGAGGAATTCACAATGAGGTTCAGTGATGTCACACAACGGATTTATTGCTCCTGGCACACAAATAAACACAATCACAGACCCACACAGTGAATTTATATATTTCCATGGATATGGATAACATGCAGGAGACAACAGAAATGTTTTTTTAATTACATTTGTTCTTCATTGGAATCTGTTAAACATTGTGGTTTGAAGTTAACCTTACAAGATAAGAGATTTATACAGATATCAGACTACTGTAACACACAATGCCAAATTATACTGACCTAATGGACACCAAAGGAATTTTTCATCTTGATTTCAAACCCTTTTTTAAACTCGACTGATTGTTAATTTTTATTCTGTCTGGGTGTATAAATGTAATACTTTATGGGGTCAACTGCATCATTAATACATCCTCATTTTCCTCATCACTTTTTATTGGAACTAAACAATAAATGGCTCTGATGGTTACCCAAATGGTTAAATGGTTACCCCAAAAAAAGGATTATTTCTGATTTACCACGACTTACAGGCTGAGAACATGATTCTCTTGTGCCACTGTCATTTTAAAATACTACTCTTCTGTCATAAAAGACACTAGATGGATCAATAATGAGCATTCTGTAGAAAAAAAAGAATAAGACAAAATATTGGTCCTCGTTTTGCAATTATATATTACATACAAGTTCTTGTGTTTATGAGGTCACAAATGATTTAGGCTAATGCACTTATACAAGGGATTTAGCCTGATAGAGGACCATTTTCTTTAACATCTCATTTCATAAAGCCACTCTTACATTAAACATTATATCCAGATAAGAGACATGAGAGTTTCATCTTTGTCATTCATTTCACTAAACATATCCACAAAAAAGAAGCCACCATTGGCTCAAGAATTTTTACACACACAATGTGAATTACATTCATTGCAGCAATAAATAAAATAAAAACAATTACCATAAATCTACTAGCCAACCCTGAGCCAAATTAAAACTAAGAAGACACAGAAGCAGCAAAGACAACAGGGGACTGGTGTAAGGAGGACATGACATACATGTCTCACTGTGGTGAAACATTTTGTAGCGAGAAAATGTAATATTTATATTTATTATGAATTTGACCAATTACAATTGCTGTGTTGTAGATTATTTTGACCAACACTTTGTAAATGAAAAGATTGACATGCCTGGATTACTCGTCTGCAAACAACAAAACATCTGCTGAATGAGCTGTAAAATAATTGTTCTTTCCCTTTAAGACATTTAACATCTGCGTAATAAATCTTTGTCCTGACTTTGGTCAACATTTCCGCACCAGAGTGGACTACGACCGGTTTCATCAATGATTAGGCTCCTGCAAAAGCTCAAAGGTCATCTGTGTGATGTGCCGCCATGCTTGTTGGATGTGACGTGATTCGGTATAGCGAGAGCAGATGGCAAAGCGCAGCACAAAGCTGCCAGAAAGCTGGCAAGGCACTAGGTGGATCTCTCTGTTTTGATTGATCCTTTTCAGCAAGTTCTGGTTCAGCTCATTGGAGCCCTAAGAGGAAGAAGGAGAGCACAGAAGACATACAGCTAAAAACATCATTTGGCCTTATGGACACTTTGGGGTGCACTGGTTGTCATTATACAGTACATTTTATTATGTTTCCTAATTTACTATGAAAGCAGTGTACTTAATCAGAATTGCATTGTTACCTGTGAAAGACAATGAGCAGATTGTTCTTTGATATGAGAGCACACAGGCTTTTTTAAATGATGTATTCTATAATATCTGATGATGTTACCTTAAGTCTGAAGCAGACCAGTCCCATGATGACCTCAGCACAAATCTCAAATCTTTGGTCTGCTCGTGCCAGACTCTCAAACTCCTTGGCCAGGGCCACTTGCTGTAAAGAGACGACAAAGAAAGCAAAGATCCATAAGCCCTCCACTCGGTCATATAACGTGCATGATGAAAAGTCTTGTGTCTGAAGTCATTAGAGATCTACAGTGAAGTCTAATGTGTACTTCGATGATTAAAGAAACGGCACAATTCATTATTGGTTTCAGGTTGGTATCATAAAGTCGAACAAATATTGTGTTGAAAAAGTGTCAACTTCAAACTGTTACCTACATTGACACACAAATTCTACATGTCAGCTATTTGTTTCATGCAAGCAATTGTACCATAGGCATACTATCTAATACTTTCACTAGATGGCAGTGCTGTATCATTACATGGCAAAATGCTGTCTGTCATACAGATTAAAGGACGTTGCCCAAAACCCAGAAATATCATCTTTTGCTTTGGACTATAACCATTTGTAACTTTCAATGACCAAATCAAAAGAGCAAACAAAGGGATGGTACACATCCTGGCAAACTCAAATGAGAAATAAATAGCCATGAATTTTTTTTTATTTTTTTTTTAATCAAAACTGGTTTTCAGAAAAGTTATTGCACTCCTTTGGAATAAATAAAATAATAAAATAAAAATAAAAAAACAGCAGTGTGCAGTGAAACATGCTCATTAGCTTTCATTTCCATCTATGATAAAGGCGCCCACCAAGTTGCTAAATGCATGTGAACCTGTCAACACACCACACTGCACCTCATCACTATTATGACAGGTTGATTACCACTTTTCTGTGTTGTGTCAATCCCAGAGAGTTTTTCACCATCACTCAGAGGTCTTTACAAGCTAATATACTCTTACTGGCTCAAATCTTGATTTGGTAATTACTGTTTCCTAGTGAGGAATCATGTTTTGTTTACCACTCACATTAAAATACTTTGTTTTTTTATCTCTATTTTTCTGATGGGGGGTACATTATTAGTGTTTATAAAGATAAAAGACTCTCACCTCCTGACTAGAAGACAGCCCCTTCGACCAGTATCCACAAATGCTGTATTTGCATGTAAACATATACATTATCTGCTATTAATTTAGATTAGGCTACACTGGACTCAAACTGCTTACTCTAATGTAGAAGACAGAAGATGTACAGTAGAGTATACGTCATGAGTTATAGCTGCAGGGATCAATCCTGCTTCTGCAGCTTCATTTAAAATGGAGAGAAAACACAAAACAGACTCATTTGATTGACAGAGCACACTGGAGGGAGGAAGAGGAACATGAAGGGAGAGACAGACATGCAAGGGGGGAAGCATAGAAAGGAGACTGCAAGGGGGAAAGGATGGGCGGGGGGGGGGGGATAAATGCTGGAAAATGTTGCTATAAAAAGAAGAAACAGACCAGACAAATATGACTGACAGGATGTGCTGATGGAGGCAGAGATGAGGGCACCGAAAGGACTTTAGTGGTAAGGAGGATTAGCTGGCGAGGCAAGGGAGGAGGGAAGGAAGAGATGGGGAGAACGGGTGGCATTTACTATAAAGGCCAATTATGTGTGATTGTCGGAAGTGATTTTTATTCAGAAGTGATTGATGGAGTGAATGAAATACGAAGACTTCTCACCAGTGTTAGCATTGTGCTTATATTTAAGTCATTTATAATAAGGAGGTCAGGGCGTGGATTAAGTTGTTATCATAATGGGATTGCAGCATTGACATGACACCCATCTTTTGCAATTATATTCCAGAATTATCATGAAACCTCAATAAACACCTACAACAGCAGCACAAGATGTAACACTGCTATAAAGTTTTACATTGACCTACAAAAGCATACAAGGCCATCAGCGAGAACGTCAATTTTTTTGTAGTTATTTTAAATGCCTGTAACTGCTGCTCCCCCTGGTAGGTGTCAGACACAGTGATTAGTTGCATGCTGCTTAACCAGCCATTTTTGACATTTTGCACAACAACAAGTCTCAATTAGTGATACTCTACCATAATAAATACCCTGCTACATGTCAGTGTTCTGTAGAAGTGTTTGTTAATTTTGTTCAGACATTAAAACTTGATTCCTGTATGTGTTCACTGCAGGGGATTTCTACCTGAAAATGTCAGGTGCTATTTTGTGTAAGGACTAAAAAAATGTGGATCTAAAGGAAAATGGTTAGAATTAGATCCAGGAAGTAAAAGGCAAAGATACATGTGGACTCAAAGAAATCACTGGAGGGAATCATTTAGCTGGACTCCTACCTTACGTATGTGAGCCTGCATGCCTGACAGCCCGTACATACGGAAGACAAACCACATCTTCAGCGAGCGAAATCTTCTTCCAAGTGGAATCTGCCAATGCTGCAAGGAGAATTTATATTTGAACTCTGAAAGTTTGTTGTTTGCTATGGTAACCTAATTTCCTGAAAATTGTGGAAACAAACTAAATATTGTGTTACCTTACCCTATAATCTGTGACCAGCCCTGTTAAAGGAGAAAAGGCCCAGGATCAATAAAAACTGTCCAATCACATAAACAGACCAGTGACAAATTTGAATCAACACATTTCTGATACTGAACAGCTATTGCTTCTGAAAGGGATCTATGCCATTCTTCAGGTGTTGCCGTCATGATTCCACCCACTATATCTCACTGATCACAGGACTGTCGGTCCACACAGACTAATATATACAGGAAGCTCATCTCTACAGAAGGGAGCCCAGTGTTAGCTGCTGCTAATAACCACTAATTAGGTTGAAGACGCCGGATTGCGTGAGTGAAGGCTTTTGTAAGGTGCTGCAGTGATGTAGGAGGCAAACACTGGTTGTCTTTTGTGTCAGTCTGCTTGTCTGTCAGACAAATTATAGTGCAGATCTGATTCCATCTGCAGGCTGAGCATGTGCACCAGCACAGAAGCTGAATCGTATCATGTGGATTTCGAGGTCCAATTTGTTACATATTTGCCAAATTTTGTAGTCTTATCAAGTCTTTCTTAAAACAGACTCGCACTTCCATGATAGGACAATGAATATAGCGTGTAATAAATAAACAAGCTATCAAAGTAGATCAGCTAAACTTCAGATAACAAAGAATTCAGAGGCCAGAAAAACACTCACATTCACATTTATACTCCAATCCTAAACCCTGTTGTCAGTGCTTTCCCTAAAACCTTACAGCCAAATCTAAATGCTTAAAAACATTCCTACTTTTTAGAAATGTCCTCCCTTCACATGTGTAAAAGCCGTACTTACAAAAATAGCAACAAAAGTGCACACAATCTGTCTGGTTGTCACACATTCATCTTCATACTTATCTACGTTCGGTTACACTGCACTTCATTTTTTGACATTTATGTTGAAATGCTTCACCAGGTCCTGCTGTAGCCTGTTTAAAATGTGGCTATAATAAGTACTCTAACTGGCATGATATGAACAGTCATTTAAATGAATCCAATCTAATCAGTGTTTTCTGATTCAAATCAGTAATGACTCTACCTGACTCCTGGTTTTCATGTTTCAGGTAGAGTGGTTCCATCTTGAAGGCTCCGATGATGTCTGCCCTTTTCTTCACCCTAGGAAGAAAAATGGACTGACTACATATTCTAAAATAATCAAAATCAAAAATGTCAAAATTCAGGTTCTTTTCTTTTCGAGGAAAGTACTCCAACATGATTGTGCTCCTTTACAGTAGATTTCACACAATATAAAACAATCAAAGTTTGATAAGTTTAGCACTTGTTATATGATACCCTTGTGTTAACAAACATGTATGTCATAAAGTATTATATTGTAATACCTTTTCATAGTTAAATATGTTGTACTAGCCTGTCGATTGTTTTCCCAATACTGCATTAAATCTCTAAAAAGAGGTGTCATAAGTAAGTAATAGTTATATCAGAAAAGTGAAACGGAAAATATCTCAAAGGCAACATGTATCCAATTATAGTGACTTGAAAAAGGAGCCGCTTCCCCTCAGCACGGTCAAACACTTTTGTTTCCGACTCGTGCCGAGCATGTCTCTTTTTGTTTGCCGCTGACAGGAGAGGCAGCTGGAAGGCGTGAGTCTATTTTTACTCTGCAAATGATTCATGAGTTGATGGATAGCAGTTTAGAGATGACACTAACTACTCATTGTCGCTTTAGGTGAACCATGAGTCAATCTGAGGTAAACTGTGAAGTATTCTGACTTCTTGCAGAGTTTCCATGTGTTAGGCCTGTCTTCGTAACACAGTACAGACACAGACTGCACAGACTCTGTTTTCACATCATTTCTACACAGTCTATTACTTTTATACCAGTTAACACATGAGAACAGTGAAGCCTCTTACCACAATGCAGAGCAGTCAAAGTTGATTAGAAGCCATTTGTGTGGGTTGAAGTTAAAAGAATCTGCAAACTTAACAAGAAACAAAAAACAGTCATGTTTTGATTTCTTCCTAAAACAATGACATTAAAATAACAAAATACACAAAAAATAATGACTTCATTTTACATCATTTGCTTTAAGTGGGGATTGTATACATGGACTCTAATTAAAAAGATAAAAAAATGACATTAAATCGTTGGTCAAGGGGCGCCTGATAGAGGACTATAGCTTCAGAATATGGGGCGCACACTATAGGCTATTAGGCACTAAATACTGTATACATAAGCTATTGTCCTTGTTACAGCAGCCATGGGTTCGAATCTGACCTCAGCCCTTTGCGGCATGTCATACCCCACTCTCTCCATCCAACATTTTTCTGTCTCTCTTCAGCTGTCCCATCAAATAAAGGCAAAAATGGACAAAAAAAATATGTGTTTTAAATTGGTCAAAAAAGTGCTGATATGTCACAATTGTTCGTATCATACAAGCACCATTTGAAAAATGTTTTTTTACTCCCGCAGAAACACATAATTATACACATTTATTAACCATCACTGACGCAGATACAACCTTTTCACCAACATCATCATCTCGACTAGAGCAGACACAGTTTATTTGAAATGCAAAATAGGAACATGCAGCCAACAGCTTACAGGGTGCAGAGAGAATAACCCTTTCCTCGCAGCATTGAGTCATACCTTTTTCCCCTTATCTCTTCCGATCTTATTCTATCTTTTGTAATATCCTTTTCTGCACCTTCATAAATGCAATAACACAGCACAGAGAGACAATGTGAGACAGACTCCTGTCTGACAGTTGCCATGCTGACTAATTCAAAGGGGGTTGTTTGCCTGCTCGCCCATCACTCATATCCTAGCAACGAACCGTCCAGCAGGGACACACTCTCATCCTAAAAGACCAGGTTCATTCTGCATGTCCCTGAACTATAATTTTCATTGACCTCAAACTGTTTGAATGTTATGAGCCAAAACTAAAGTCTACAAATACTACTGAATATTACTGCATGTGGTTTAAGTAGGTTTGCGAATTAGTAATTCCCTCTTAATCTAAATTCCCTAATGAATTAAAAGTATTGTAAAGAACACTGAAGAAAATTAACAATAAAATTACAAGAAGAATATGTTTATTTTTTTCACACATCTGTAGCTAATGTTACAGCTGTCTATAAGTATGAGTAAGGATGGGACAACAGTAGGTCCTTTTACAGTCAAATCAGTTGCCTTTGTTGGCCACCAACATTGTTAGAACTTGTGTGTCTGATAGAAACTGGTTTATAAAGGTCTAACGCTGCCTCAGGAAATTACTCGCTCCTTATCTCTGCGTCTCTGCACAGCTAGGGGAGCAAAAGCTGCCTCGGCAAGCCTCAAAAGGCGGATTGATGCTCCTACGCTACCAACGATTGTTCGGCCTATTACTCACTCCTGCGTGCTTTCTCCTTGACATTAACGTTGTGCCATTTTCAAACAGAAAGGAATCAGTCAGATATAATCAGTATGCGCTCAGTGTTTCCTTTCATAGGTGTTATGAGGGATATTTCATAGATAATTGAACAGAAACGGGTTGTCTTGTCATTTAACTGTAGTCTGTATTTTTGGAGGTGGGTGATGCTTTAAACAAATGATCCAAAACATCAAGTAATCTTTCTCATGAGAAAACTTAAAGAAAACCTTTCAAAGTAGCCAAAAATCCCTGACACTGTAACTTACTTTCTTTTAGTGTTTATGTACTGTATGAACATGAACAGGAAGACTTTACACACCTCAACACCATTCAACAAAGGTCTGAACTCAGGGCAGATAAAAGCACTCCCAGCATACGCTGCATCGATGTGCATCCACAGGTTTTCCTTATTACCTGGAACAAACAAAAAACAAAGAGGAACAGGCCAATAACTTTTTTGAAAAGAATACATACATATATCATACAGATGAACTAAACACTAATCTGTTTTATTATTGTTTTATTTTGAACTAGTTTTTTAGATTTGAAAAACTTACTGAATGCATAATTATTGTTTATTTGTTTCTCTTTTCTACACACTAAAGTATGATACCTGGTTCTAAGGTAGGGAGCTTCTAACATCCACACATATAAATCTAAATTTGCCCTTTGAAGGATCCTGGTCCTTCTTGAGCTAAAAAGTGTGTTTTAAAACAAATACTGCTAACATGGCGAACAATCTATTTCAAGTTGACTCACACAAAGGCCCCAGCTCAGTGATGCGATCAAACGCACATGATGGTGTGGTGCCAAGAGTCGCACAGAACTGAAAGACACAAACACACAGACCATAAAACACCCTGAAGTGCTTTGTTATCCTGCTCATTACTTATTTTATCTGTAACAAATGTGACATAGCGTACCTTCATAGTTTCATACAATAAGATGTGATTTTAAGTCATTGAACCTTCGGTTGCACAGTGTTTAAATCAGGAAAAGTTCTAAGTAATATAATCATACACAGGGTTTCACTCTGGATGATTCAGAGCTGCTGTTTCACTGTAGCGTTCAGATTACTCTGATCTGATAGTGATCTGTGGGTCCAGATGAGACGGAGATTATTGTCCTTAACCAGATAGACAAACATTAGGTTCAACAGAAACAATGTTATCCTTCAACAGAAGCCTCAGGGTGTGCACAGCAGCAGCACAGCTAATCATATCATTGTGAGAGGTTCTGAGTATGGTTGCATGTGATGGTAAAGCAATTCAATGCCGGATGTGAAAACAATTAACACTAGCTGATGTTTGTGATGCTGCTGTATGCTTGTTTCTTTTGTGTGTTATCTCTAAGGTAGTTAGTGTATATTTTTGTCCTTTCTCACATAAAAAGGGACGAGTCCAGCAGCTTTGTCCTCCTCCACCATCTTCTTAAGCGCGTCTCCTACGACAGCGTAGTTGTTGTCTGTAGGAACCTTCCTCATCACCACTCCACCAATAAGAGCCGCACGCTCCACCGAAGAATGCGCCTGAGGAGGAAATGCAGGAGATGCAACAATTGTGAGAAATGCAATGATAACTGATTTGTATTGCCCCTCCTTCTTTTGGTAGCCAACAAGTTTAACAGATAACTACAAATGTAGTGATAATGATTTTGCACTAGAATGTTTTTTATTTAATAGAGACGATGCAATTCAACATAGTTCCAACAAAGAGCAGGAAACAGATCTGTTGCACAACAGAGAGTTTATACTGTAGCTTTTGCTCATTTTCAACTAGAGTTGCACTTTTCTACTTTTTTTCACTTCTGATTCGATTCTGATACATATGTACCGATACAGATACAGAAACTGTTGTTTTTTTTAACCATATGAACAGTGTTATTGTAGTTGGTCTTATGTGTAAGGATACACAAAGCTGTAGTAAAACTGGCATTTCATTTCTTTTTCAAAGAGCGAAAAATAAATAAATAAAAATGGACACAAATTAAAATAATTCTAAAGAAATGTATTGAACTTTGTGCTGGCTTCACATACAAACAGGTAGCAGCAACTACTGTAGTGTTAACAAATTAAATCTTTCAAACTGAAGGGCAACAAAAGTACTTTTGATCATATAGAAGGAGCTGTTCCATCTCGTCTGAACGTCTTGATGTTGACGATTTGTGGGCACTTCTTGCACTTCAGTCTGAATGTCTTCAAAGCGACACTGTGCGAGCTGAGAATGTTTAAAATGCCTAACGATCTTGGGGCCGTCAGCCCGATAACGATATGTAAATTATGTCAATATCGGACACAACACCGATATTAGATTGGATCTGTCCCATCCTTATTTTCAACTCTTGTCCCTAGTTGGGCCTTTACTCATAAAGTGTAATTGGCCATTGGTCATTTGGATGGGAACTCGTTCTTATCAAACCTTCTAAAATGTATCTTAGTCTACACATGTTCATTCATCAAAACACAATTAAAGTCGTTCTTGAATATTCACCTTAATTCTTTAAAGACCTTCTGTCAACTTGCATGAGCAAGGCTTTCTTTAATTACAGTTAAACTAGGAAAACATTCGATTGTTGAATCATAAATACTGAGGTGATAAAGATCATTTTAAGACCACTATCATCCTCAGCCCTAGATTTGTATTACTGACCACCTACAAAAGAAAACTATGCGAGAATGAAATATTGTCCAGTTGTAATTGACATTTACACCGAGACAAAAGAGCAGTGTTGTACAGAAGGAAACCTACAAACAGCTCTCTCAGTAAAGGTCTGCGGGGCCCTCAGGCGACTCCCTAACCCAATCACAAAGTCAGCCTGCTATTAAACCTTATCAGAGCTACAGACTGCATGACCCTCTGTCTTAGTCAATCACTAGAAAACTCATTTACTGTTACTGAGGTAACCTTCAAGGATTTAGGACATGTATTTACCCACAAAGAAAAATGTGGCTGAAAAATAAAGATAATAAGAGAGAGCTCAGCCTCTGCATTAAATAGTAGAAGTGACTTTGTACATATCGGTTGTCATGCTTACTTGTTCAGAGGTGTATGCCACCAGTTCAGAGAGGATGACACCCTCCGATTTTTCTGGGTTTGAGGCCTGGACATGTCGAACGGCTTTACAGCGAGCAGCGAGCAACGACATCAGGGTGGCCTCACTAGCTGTGCCCTGTTGGAGAATAAGAGGCAACTTGTGAAATAATTCTGCTCCAGTGTTGTGTTTAGTTCAAAATAAAGTAAAGGTTAAAGGGAACACTTCTGGTTTCGTTGCCAGCAATGACAACTAATAAAGCTGGGGCTGTTCAAAATGATCTGACAAACAGCCTTATCTAGATGTGGGTAAAAAAAAATAAAGTGTGAAGTTATTGGCCTTATCTTGCATCAAATACAGATACAGTACTAATGATTGGGGAAATATAAAGCTAAATGTGTGTATCTTTAGGACCTAAGCCACAATTTAAATTGAGAGGTGCTTTAATTGAATTAACCCAAGAGACAAAGCACAGGCAAATATCTGTTGGCTGGTGAAAAGCTATTCAGTACATATTTGAATAGTGCAGCTGTGTCAGAATAGCAAACAAATCTATTATCATAGCCAGGATTCTGGACTTAAAATATATACACTACAATTAACACAATGCAGGGTTTACATCTACATGTGTAACCTGTGTAATAATCTTCATTAACACATGTCTTACAGATATTTGTGGAGAATTATCATTTTCCTATTTGTGTTTTCTGTAATGAAAACTGATGCAAGCTTTCAATGTGTGTTTTTCAACTGATTTGTAATATCAAAAACACACATAAACTACATGAACTCACAGCAAGTTCAACATTGTTTTTCTATATGAAGTGGCCTGTGATTTAAAAGCTGTGACTCCTCCTCATTTAAAGAGAAAATCACTACAGTTAGTTACTCTGCCGTGAGACAACATTCATCCAGCCTGTTACTGTGAGAATTGTTTGAGGCTATATAATAAAGTGAAGCATGACTTTTAGGTATCTGGGGATATTATTACAAGAGATCAATGTAATGTTCAAATCTTTGATCAATAAACACAAATCCCTTGCCAAACATAAATACAACAACTACAGGATATGACATTTGTGCATTTTGTCAAAACAATTATAGAGGCAGGGTATAATTAGGCATTTTAACATCAAGTTACTGTGATAATCAGAGAAGAACTGAAAAGACCAAACCAATAAACAAACCTCAGGCTTCCACATTTCCTCAAGCACACTTCCTGCTTCCTTCCCTCACTACGCACTAATCTAAGATGTAGTCCTGATAGATATAAATAGTTTCCTCTGAAATGTGTAGCTTTTATAAAAGTCTACAAGCTTTCATCCATCCTTACCTACCACTTAACATGATGTTTAGCTGGTTCTGTTTTAATTGAATGTACTTGACCTCCATAAGCGTCAAACCTGTTGCACATTTTCCTTTTCCAAGAGCGAAGAGAAACTGCACAGTTGAAATCAATTATGAGAAACATTCACTGCTAATAATGAGGCATGATTTAAAAGAAAATCATTTTAAGAAAACTGTAAATAGAAAAAACTATAGAGGGATTACACATATGTTTTCGCTCTAATGCTCTGGTACATAATTCTCTTTCATCTTTTGTCACTTTTAATTCATTTTAATTATAGTCAAGTTGTCTTTTTCTGCCACCAAAGTCTAATGACTCGCACAGGGGTAAAAAGGGAAATCTAAGGTCATCGGAGCGTCTTTTTGAATCCCATTTCCCCTTTGTGTTGGCATAAGGTTTATAATAATGGCTGTCACAACACTCATTAGCCTTGCTGCAGTGAGAAGAGCTCTGATGGTTGCTATGGTGAGCGGGTAAGCTGCACTTAAAAAGGAGAGCGGCAAGACAGAAACAAAAACACAACGCGCCACATACACACACACACACACACACACACACACACACACACAAACCCTCACACTCAGGTGGTCACAATAGAAAAGGCATGAAATGATCTGTCATCAGAGTGCACTCTCATGCTCCAACACTCAGCATCCCACAAGCACACACACGCACACACAAACACACACACACACACACACACACACACACACACACACACACACACACACACACACACACACACACACACACACACACACACACACACACACACAAACACAAATAAATCAAGCTAGTATCATCTGTTGCCTCTTCGTTTCTGTCAATGGAACACTAAACTAATGCCCTGCCTTTCGCCACACGAAACAATCCTGTCCCCATCAACGTCATCTCTGCCTGCCTGTGGATGACACATTAAAAGGCAATTTCCTGCCAATTTTCTGCCAGTGTGAGCAAGGGAGAGAGACAACAAATCAATAGTACACAAATTGCTTATGAATATACGTTTGGAGGACATGAATGCGTATAACCCCCTTTGTTTTTATGGAAATCAAACTTGGAGGTAAACTAGAGACATCATTGAAATATTCATTGTTCATTGTATAAGCAGGCAATAAAAGTCATGGACCAGAAACCTATGAGATGGCATCACTGTGGCATTATAAAAAAAACACAACCTCTTCACCTTTGACAACTTTATGAATTTTAGTAATCTCAAACTGTTTTTTAAATGTGTAAAAAATCATGTGTCACCACTGTTCTCTGAATTAGCTATTAGGCGTCAGAGCTCTCTTAGGGCGGTCACACGAGCCTCCATCAGCGGTGATTGTCTTGTCCCTATGTACAAGACATCTCTTGGCCAGTCTGCTTTCTCTGCAAAGGGGGCAAAACTTTGGAACTCGCTGCCCACTAGTTTAAAATTAGAGAGCAACAGTAATGCTTTTAACAGAGGACTCAAACACTGGCTCAAATCAAATCAACAGTGCTCACATGAAGAGCTCTGATTGGTTTATTGCTGTATCATGCTGCCTTTGCACTACAATTCATGTGTATAACTGAATTAATATATTGCTGCGCTTTTATCAATGTAATATTGCACATATCTTATCTTATGTTCTATCTTTTTTATCTTAGATATTTTCTCTCTACTGTTTCTCTCTGTTTTATTGCTTTTCTTTCTGTCTTTAATTGTTTCCTTTCAAAAGCCTCCTGTGGACAGGTGTTGAGAACTAGCATGTATGCTAAAACACTTAAACACTGCATCTGGTTTGTCCAATGTATCTGTGATGTCCATGCCAAATAAAAATTTAATTAATTAATAGTTAAACTGTGAGTAAATAAAAGCCCTGAGCCTCTTAATCTGGCTTTACACGTGTTTAAAACTGAAAAAGAGTATAAATTGGATTTGAAGTCAGTTTGATATGAATTTTTTTACTCAGAGAGTTCAAGGGTATTAGTGCCAAAAGAAACTAACCTGGATGACACCTCCTCCATGGCCATGAGTCCCAGCTATAAAGTGCTCAGGCAGATGCAGCATCTTCCCCAGCCAATCCAACATCACGGTCTCCAGCTCTGTGCAGGCTGGACTTGCAGCCTGAGACACACAAACCAGAAATTCAAATGAAAGTGTTCTGCATATAAGTGTGAACTAAATATGAATGTATTCTGTAAAAAACTAGGTACAACAAAGGAACAAGAGCTGCAAATTATTAATAGCAATACACTCTTTGCAGCACATCAGTTTCATGTTTTTTTTTAAACTTTGTTAACTGCATCATCCCTAAATAAAAAATAAATTCAAATACAGATTCAGATTTGGAGAAATAGAAAAGTGTTTCTTACCCAGGAGAATCCAATGCACCCAATAGCTGTACACAGCATGTCAGCTAACATGGCGGGGTACGAGGACGCAGCAGCATAGTAGGCAAAGAAATACGGGCTGTGCCAATGGGTGATCTGAAGAAAAAAAAAAAGATAGAACATCAAAGTGGTTGCAAAAATAAGTGGTTGCCAAAATCCTTGTTAATACTGCAGCTGAAATAAAAAAATGTTTTGTTTAACCCCTTTTTAAGGGGTAGCCTGGCCTTATGGTACATGGAAAATATTTAGTTTGTTTATTGGTGTATCAGAATCATCATCTTGTACTAAACATTTATGAGTGTGAAAAACACTGGAGCATCACTTTCCAGAACAACCTTTGATCCTTAGTTTATTACACTTTCAGAGAAGGACAATAGCATCTATGCTACTTCTATGCTATAATGTGCATAAAAAATCAGTAGAGTCTGAGCTCACCCCGGGCATTATGACTCTCTCCACATCTTTTAGAATATCCTCATAACTCTCGGGTTCGGTTGGGGCCTCAGTGGGGATCAGGGAACGAAGATATCCTGGTTCCACATCTGGGTAGACCGGTCGCTGTTCTAGGTTCTCCAGATAGTCTGCTACATAGTCCACCATCTCCTTCCCTCTGCGACGAAACTCTGCTGCATCCATGGTATCACTGACACACAGCACAGATACATTCATCTACTAACGTATTAAATACATACAGTATATAGTTAGAACAATAATTCATTTTATGAATGAATGTGTAAAGTACACAAACACACACACACACACACACACACACACACACACACACACACACACACACACACACACACACACACACACACACACACGCACAGACACACGCACACGCACACGCACACTCATGCACACACGCTCACACACACACACACTCACATCAAATATATGATATATACATACTGTTTATGTGGTCCTCCTAGTTAAAAAATAATTTACAAAAACATAAAACATCTTCACCCTGCACGGAATGAGTTAATGATTATGACATAACTTCAATACTCGCCTTAAAAAAATGTTTTCCCCTGACAATTGTTGAGTCATTGCAGCCAATTTTAAAAAAGTAAAGATATTTTCTGTTTCAAATTTGCCCTATATATATATATATATATATATACACACACACGCACAAACTAACAGAATCTCTTTCTCACACACAGTGAGACTAAGCCATGCTCCTTGACACAGTTTTTATAATCTTGTTCAATTTAAATGCATGTATGAGCCCCTGACCCTCTTAGCAACACAATAAGCCGGACTTATCATAGCTTAGATTACTTTCACTTTAGAGAGTGAAGTGAAGAGAATAGCTTCATTTCTCCGTGTTAAACAAGTTAAAGTCTGTTTGTACAGACGACTGTAATAAACTCATTCTCTCAAAGCCCAGTGAGCCAAAGGGCAGTCTCATAAACCTGTTGGAAACAAAGCTTTATCAAGATTACCTTGATATCCCCGCCACAATGACTGGGAGACATTAGAATTCGTTCTGTTCTTGAAATGTTTTCAAAGAATAAACCTGTTGCAGTACATTCACATAAATTCATAAGAATAAAGCACAAAGTTTTAAAAGATATTGGGATACAAATTGTTGGCATACTGACTACTCACATGGCACAATAACAAATGAACATTGCCCCTGGCTCTACAAAAGTGGCTTATCATCCAACAAGTGTTTCACCCTGCACCCTTTCCCTTGTTGAGAAGCACAGCACTTATCCTTATCTCAAATAGGATTAAGCATGTTTGTATGCATGCATGTGCGTGAGTGAGTGTGTGTTAGTGTGTGTGCATACTTACAATTTCAGGTGAGAGCTCCAGCAGTGGTGTTTGGATGGAGGCGTTCACAAACAGACGGGCAGACTGACAGTCAGGCACGTGGTGAGTTTGTGTGTGTAAGCAGGACAAGAGACATTTGCTCCTTTTATCTTGCCACTAACAGCCCCCACCACACCAACCCCCCACTAGGCCAGCCAATGGGAACGGGGATCACAGCATATGCAAGAAAGACTGAATCATAGGGAGGCTCTGAAGCTCGCAAGCACATACATACAGAATTATGTGTGAATGATCTTTTCAACACTTGAGGTGCAGGTGCATGGATCAGCATACAAAGTATGAAAATAATTTGGTGACAGAAAAAAACACATGAAGAATAATCACATCAAAGTCTATTTTTGGAAAGAGTATGGCAGTACAAGTTATTGTAGCATGGTCTGGGTAAATTCTTTATTCTGGTTGGCTGCAGGGTGTCCTTTTATTCCTGATAATGTACACTTAGTAGCCTACTTACAGTGAAATGTGTATATTCACTATTTTAAACTGATGCACAGGCTACTTACCCATAGCAATCAACCCATTGCAACTTTCTCACCATCTTAGCAAAGCGATGAGTGATATTTCTCTTGAGCGTGAAATTGTTGATAAGTAAGAAGCAACTAAAGGAAGAGAAACTGACAAGAACATGGTTTATTTTAAAATGTTGTTTCAAACGCGATGTGCAGTGCTTCAGTGACTCATCTTTTGAACACCACAGGATGGCATCTGTAACACACAAGCTGAAAGGCTTACAATCTCCCTCTACGTACACACTGGTACTATAGTGGTCATAATCATCATCATCTCACGTCCTGCACAAATACAACTTCTCTCTTCAGGCTGAGACAGTCACCATGGCCTGTCATGTGATACTGAATATTTCATTGTTGGTCTGAGATGAGTGGCATCATGGCTTGCAGGCTAGTTAGAATTAATGTTTAACAAGCTGTTAAATATTAGTACAGTAAGTAACACATTGTATGCCATTTTAGTGCCTTTAAATTTTACTAGTAGATCTTTAGCTTTCAAACAAATAGCTGAGCCAAAGTATGAAGTCGGCAGACCAGAAATGTCTGGGATTGCTAAATCATTTCTAAGATTTGTTCTTATTATTGGATTAGTGAACGGCTTGCACAACTTGAAACCAGAAGTAATACTTTCTTTTTTTTTTAAAGTGAGTGACGATGTTATGCAGGACAAAGCCCTTTTTTGGTGTCTATTATCAGGAATTTATGGACCTGGACTATTTGACACGCAGCAAAGGGTGGTTTCCTCCAAAGAGGCAACTTTCTGGAATTATCTCCTACATGTTTTTTGTTTTAGCCTTAGGTTTTACTCGGGCTCAAGAATGCATTATAAGAATGTCATGTAATATTGTATAATTATGACAATATTGGGGTATTAATTTGAAGTCCAATCAGCATTTTTTTTTTTAAAGATTGCACTGTCTAAGATGTATTGGCCGAATAAGGGATGCACATATTTTAGGTTGATCCTCTTGTTCATATGTTTCTTTTAAAGTTACTGTTAAAATTATTATTGGATTCCAATGATGTTGAGGTGCTTCTTAACTCATGTCATGACCAATGATTTGTTTCTTGCATAGATAGCAAAGTTTGTTTGTCAGGGATTGTAATTAATAATGACGAAATTCCTAAACTTCCTTATTTATGGTAAAACTTGTAGTATATTAGTTTCAGCAGCACCAAGAGGAGGAGTGTTTGTATTATTATTACAGGTAAATATATTGTTGTATTTTATTGTTTAACAATTTACTATAGATCTTTTTATAATAATTAAGTAATTACATTATAACCTGAAGTTGTTTCAACAAGAAAAATAGTACATTGTTACATCAAGGAAATGTTCTTTTCATTGAGCGAGTTTTGAATTTGTGTGTCATAATAATCTGCAAAGCTTGAAATGATGTGAAAACATCTGGTTTGCTTTTTACCTATGAGACACTATCATGAATCAAAAACAATACTACTTAGGAATGAACAGACATATTTCTAGATATTTGCTCCCACCAGTTTGTCATTTAAATGTTATATATTTTGACGGATTATTTTCCCACCTGACTCATCATGTGTTCAATTTAATCATTGCTGTCAGGATCCACTTCCAACCTTACAGCATATTTATTGTGCATCTATGACTTCAGAAACCCATACACATTAGAGTAAAAATCAGTCTCTTGAGCCTTAGAACAAAGATTGTAATACAAGCGCCTGTTGTGCCAATTGGGGTCTAGTGATTGATTTCTATGTTAAAATATTTGAATGGTGCATGATTGAAAAGGATGTAGCAATTTTTAAACCTTATTTCAGTCCCAGGCCTGAACTTCAGGATGTCCTTCTCTGCTTTGATTTTAACCTTACTTTTGAGAACTGGAAATGAAACTGCGTTACTGAATCAATGGAGCAATTCTTAGAAAATGAATAGCTATTTCACTGATGATATAACAACAGCTATGGTACAATACTATTTTTTAAATCCATGTAGCGATATTCAGCAGCCTCATCATCATATTAAACAAAGTTCCGGTCCCCAAACCTATGGCCGGATCTCCAAGTAAATGATTGGGAAACATTTGTAAGTAGAAAGACATATGTCTGAGACCTTCAAAGATCCACATGCATGAACCATGAGACTGTGGATTAACTGGTTTACGTTCAGTCAAGACCAAAGGAATTGATTGACGATTTGATCGATTGATCGATTTTCTCCCTCAGAAAAGCTGGAGCAGAGTATATCGTTCACTCGTAAAATCTTGAAGAAACAACTTTAACAGGAAACAGGACACTCTGTTCCCATGAACTAACCTGAAATTTTGAACTACAGAGCAATAAAACCCTAGTGTGCAAGTCATTTACATCTGTGGAATGTCTCAAGAAAGCACTCATTCAGACCAATGCTTCAGGACTCTGGTCTGAAACACAATGTTTAATTCTTCATCACATGAACACTTAGACCTCTCTGAGTCCACATATCTGGAAATGTCACATTGAATGTATTGAAATGATCTTTTTCTGCTTAAAATCCGATGTCTATTTAAGAAATTAGAAGTAAGTCAATTTTAATAGGAATTTGACGTGGACCACCATTGCCCCCGTGGCCAGGACATCGAGAATAGTAAGCTGTTATAATCACATGTTCCATATGTATTATAATCGTATGATGTGTTATTAGCTGTAGAAGGTGTTATTTAAAGACACCTACAATAGACTCTTGAAAGTATCTTCTCTTGCATATTATTCTGATCACTGACTGGAAGCTTATATCTGTAGCAAACGTTCACACCCAGGCTCTGTGTCTAATCTATCTTTATACTCATGACATGACATGACAATTAATACCTTACTCATTGGACAAATAACTAATTGTATAAGTAGCTGCTTGGACAGCATGCACATCTGTCTTATCTACTGTCACATATTAACAGGCTCCAGCATCATGTAAGATTGTTGGTTTCTGACCATATCTAAATGTGTGTTTCATTCAAGAAAACTTTTCAAAAGCTTTTGATACAGTTAATCATCATGTTTTACAAATGGTTGGCCAGTTTGTTTGTGTTAAGGATTGCTATTCTGAAAAAGCCAATCTACTCTGTGGGAGTCCACAGGGATCCATTTTGGGACCTTTAGTATTTCTTATCTATATAAACGATTTGTTTATCTCAAATGTTCTTTTTCGAATAAAGTTTGCAGATGACACAGCCCTAGTTCTCTCTCATTCAAATTTGAATTTGTTGATAAAGTATGCTGATGTTGGTTAAATTGCCTTAATGAAATGGTTCATTAAATAAATTATCCTGAATATAAAACATCAAACTTGACCTTTTTCAGTGGCAAAATATGATATTCATAGGATCCAAAAGTACAATTGATTCTGTTGAGATGCCACAGGTAAATAACTTGTCCTGAATATAAAAAATCAGACAATCAGCCCTCGTTACACTCACCTGTGTCTCGTTATCCCCTAAGTGTCTGTGGACTTAATCCTCATGTGTCCTACCTCATGTTGCCAGTTTGTCGTGTATTCCTTCTTGTTACCTCGTCCAGTGTTTCTCAGTGTGTTTTTCTTGTGCACACAAGATATCATTTATATATTTTTTTACTTTTGTGGACTTCAGAAGCCCCGTAGTGTACTGTGAATAAACCTTCCTTTTGTACTCTGCCCCTTGGAGTCTGTATCTGAATCTTTTTGAGTGTGTGTGTCTTTGAGTCAGTTTAGTGAGGGCTTCAAATAAGCTCTTCCAAGTTTTCGGCCTCTTCCTGCACTATATATTGTGTATTTATTTTATTTGTGTAAACATGTTTTATTTTTCAATAAAAACAATACATTTAAAAAAAGCCTGAAGCTGATTCATGTCCAACTTTAGATGCATAGTGATTAGATCCACTGCATCAACAATGAAAACAGCAACACTGAATGGACATTTCAATTCATATAAAATGCAACATTGTATTCTTAAAGAGTCGCTGCACTGAATTGCATGACATTGTTATTCTCTACATCTGATGCTTAACAAGACATTTTTTACTCTTGAATGGGCAATGACAACCATCTGTTTTCCACTTTATTCAACATTTTAAAAAGATAGTGACTTTTTGCTTCATGCTTCATGGTTCTTTATTTAGAAAATTTAAGAATTTTAGCATTCTTTGAAAGGAACAACAAAAAGGGAATTTAACAGTTTCACTTTGTTTCTCACAGACATCCCCCCCATGCTTGGGATGTTGAGGTTACAACTTCTGCAGAAATAACACGGACTGCAAAGCTTCAGACATGTTAATCTTTTCCTCACACTTAAGAAAACCTTAAATCTTGTTAACTTCATTATTTTTGCATGACTTTTAATCCAAAAGATGTGACAGGCTGAGACGGTGTCAAAAGATCAGCTTTAAGTAAGCATGCATCAATGCTGTATTCTTACTGTGTGACACTATATTAACATGATTTTCTTTACTTTACATTTTTCTTAATAACGTTATTCGTCTTTTCTTCATTGATTGAAAATCTGTCATTTTTAAATGGTCTCCTATGGTAAAGTTTGTTCTTCAAATAGAGTAATTTCACTCTATGAGCTCTTGAATTTATTGTGATATTGTACCATCTAGTGGAAAAACAGAGGACTACTTTCCATAGTCCACACACACACACACACACACGCACGCACGCACGCACGCGCGCACGCACGCACGCACGCACGCACGCACGCACGCACACACACACACACACATCATTAGTATTAAGACAAACACAGCTTAGGTTTTTATATCAATGTATTAATGTTTTATTCTAATTACAATAAACAGAATATATCAGTCCCTTATTTGTACAAAAATACCTGAAAAGGTTACAATTAAGATTTATAAGCCATTCAACTATTTACAGATGAAGCAAAGCACATTTTGAATACAGGAGCTCTCTCTTACAAAAAAGAGAAAAGTTACCGTTTTCTTTTTTGCATTCCCTGAAATACATAATAGTTTATATTCTTTTATATATAGATATATTTTTTTACTTAATTCATTTGTACAGCCACGGTATCTTGCATTGTGACAATTAACGAAAATGCACAGGAGTCAAGATGATACACATTTATCCATGTTTGCAGGATCGGGCCAAACTTATTTTTCAGAAAACATGAGCATTTAACTACCTTTTGCCAGACTCATTAGGAGTGTCACTTTCTGAATTTTACACACGGAAAATGTATTAAAATTGCAAGTTTTTTGAGTATGAACAATCGCCCCTCAACAGTAGCTTTCGGCCATTTGATCTGCATGTTGCGTCTGCTTGGTGCAGAGGAGGAGGAGTCATCACAGGCAGCATCTATTGTTACACTTTAATTTTTCAGTGTGGGAGGAGATTGGAATCAACTGATCAAATAAATGTTTGAAATGTGGTTTTAAATTAGCTCAGGTAGGCAGACTAGTTAAAAAGCCTTCTCATAAACAGTTAAACTAAACTGGATCTACTCAGTTTGCTGCAAGGATATAATTAAAGTCAACTAACAGATTGTTGGTACATGGAAAAAAAAATCCCAAATTAATGCAGCTAAAATATTCACGAGTCACCTGCACATAAGTCAAAGAGATCTGATAATCCAGTAGTTTTTAACAAGCTCCCAGTTGACCCTGAGCAACCTAGATACATTCATTTCTGCTAGTTTGAAATCATATCTACATTTTGATTGTTTTTCTTTTTAACAGTTGAAACTAACGTCTGCCTTTTGAATATCAGAACCAAGAGCTGGCACGCTCAACTCAAAAACTCCTCAAAGGCAATCGGTGCTAACTCAAAGAGAACACTACAAGCAAAAAATGTCAGCACTCACAATGAAGTATTCCACTTTTGATGATAAAGACAAACAGCAGCTGAATGAAACGAAGATCAAGAGCGAAAGGCCGTCGCCTGACACCGAATATTTGTTTCCTTTAGCTGCTGTTAATCTTTAACATTAAACTGGAATACTTAATCGAGAGTACTGACATTTTTTGCTCATTTTTTATTGAAGAACCTTTAAACCCTGATCCTTCACTTGCTGACCACAGCTTTCTTTCACATTAGTCAGAAATAATGTGATATTGTGATTGTGAGGATGACTGTCGAGTGGGTAAACTTAGTAAAACCTCAGGGAACCTATGATTAAAACGTAGAAAACAGAGAGCATTGGCCATACAGTGACATCATCATTATCATTAGCTTAAATGAAATTTCAGCACCTAGAAAATAATTTGTGTTATTATTAACCAGATTCATCATTATTACTTACAACTGACAGAATCCCTGCATATTAA
Source organism: Tautogolabrus adspersus (assembly GCA_020745685.1). Taxonomy (NCBI): domain Eukaryota; kingdom Metazoa; phylum Chordata; class Actinopteri; order Labriformes; family Labridae; genus Tautogolabrus; species Tautogolabrus adspersus. The sequence continues at coordinate 18,893,778 of CM036542.1, read as the reverse complement.
ACTGCATTAAGACTTCACATCCCCGTTGATTGCAGTTTGAAGGGTTAGGAGGGCTGGGGTGTTAATATGCATGTCTCCAATTTTATCTTATTTAAGTGTCTAACAGGTTTTGATTACAAATGAATACTTTAATGTTAAGGGCTTTTTCCTACTTCTAAATTTCTACAAGTGTCTCTTCTCAAGGCAGTGCGTTAAAACAATGAATTCTGAGAATGATGAGGCCAACTTAAGACAGTTTCCGAAAGCGTTTTTTTTTTCTTTAATTCCATTGATATCTATTTATTACTATTTTAAGTGATCATTAATTAGGGATGAGAAAACTTGAGGGTTGGACTTCTTATTTTATTTTCCCCAATGAATCTTGGAAAAAAGAGACCAGTAATGGATGGGGTTAAAAACAACCCACTGATTGCTTTTGGAAACTTCGTTTTCAATTTCACAACATTCCCCTTGTCATCGATTGGAATGACAATGTTCACACCCATGAGACTTTGTGACACGTTTTGATGACGACAAGAATTGTTTTCAGATGAAACTCACAAAAGGGAAACAAAACTCATCCAAAGATGTCCTGACAGTAATAATCATTATAATAATCAATCATCCATGACAAAATAAAACAGTATAGAACAGCGCTGAGATAAAAAATAAATCTAAAAATTTCAAGTAATCAGTCACATCCAGATAAATAAATACAATTTGCTGCAACAATACTTTAAAAAATGATTGAGTCATTGAATGCATCTCAGATAAATAAAGGTGACCACTATGCACAGAAAGTCAATACGGTGCTGCTATTCTGCATCTCAGATGTTCAATAAACCTTAAGACAACCTGAAGGGACATAAATCATGTGGATGTTTTATTTACGGTAAATACAAATCTGTCTGTCTGCAGGGTGCTGACCCAGCCAGATCCACAATCACTGCTTTGACTAAATAAAATGTTTAAGTGGGGCTTTTTCTTTAGAAATGTTGGGCATTGTAGTGAGAAAAATAGGAGATCAATTGTTAATAGTGAGAATTTCTTGGAACAGAGTTGACATTAAGTGACAGGTGTGAATTTTGATTAAAAAAATATAATTAGAAACATACTACAACTACTTTTGGCATTCAACCTAATGTATGTTCACCCAGAATTTGAGATCGCCGTGTTTTGCCGGTCATGTTTTACCTATTCTGCCACATGATCAAGAGGTGCTAAAAAGTATCCTTATCTATTTAAAAGCTATTTGATACAGGCTCCTTTCACTGTTGCTAATTCCATCAAAGACTTGGCCGAAAAAACACAAAGTGAGATCCATTCTGTTCTGTCTGACCTTGGCTGGCAAACAAGGAAAACAATCGATCTGTACTGACATAGCACTGTGTGAGACATCCTGTGATTTCACACTAATCCTGTAACACTTTATGTCCTCAGCTTCCAGTCTGGTGTTCTCTTTAAAGTTAATAAAGTTAGTCTTCATATGAAAAGTGTTGCTGGCGCATCTTGACCTCTAGGTGTTCTCATTCATGCTAATTTCAGGAATGTGGGTTAAAACTACCAACATGGGCTCTGTTGTACTTTTGCAGCCTGAAGTCTAAGATCTATCAATTCCAGTTTTAAGTTGCTGCCTCCCCCGCTGAGTGAATTTAAACTTTATGATCTTCTTACACACTTCTTCCTCACTTAACAGCATCTAACTTCAAAGAGACAGTGGGCCTGCATTCATACAGAGATGGCCTGCAGGAGGCTGTACACGTACAAAAAGGCAGCATTATAAGGAATGTAATGCATAATATTTACTACCATTGTGGAGTTAGTGCACTAAACCATGCTCCTAACCACATTTACTTTATGTTTGACAGCCACTTAACTACTTCTTATAGACTGGAAGCAAATTGGGGAACTTTACTTGAAAAATGAAAAGTGTGAAAAGAGAGTCCAGAAGCAGGACACCTTTAGTTTCAAATGATTTACTGTGAATAGAAAAACACCTGAAGAATATAATAGTGGTTATCCTTCCCTGTGCTGTGCTGAGGAGGATCCATTTAAAGACTGTTACTCTCTTTTTTCCTACTTTACTTTTCAGAAGACGTTTCTTCCTGCCTTTGCTCGCAGTAAACCTCTGCATATGATTGCATTTGCTGATTTCCCCTTAAAAAAGTTTCCTGGTTTCTCTTGTCACACCTTGCAATCAACATATTTGTCTTCCTAGTTTAAATTTTTAGCTGAACTACTTGTGATTTCACCCTGATAACACCATTGTTTGGATAATGCTTATTCATTTTGTGGAGGTTGCATTTAAAAGACTCTAAAGAACTAGAGCATGCAATATAAATAACAAGCACAGCATGACCTTGTCGTAGCTTATGTGAATAATGGAGGGTTGCAAGTTTCCTGAATGCATGAAAAAAAAAAAATGGAGAAACATATCAAAGAGGAGCCTGTGTGATCAGAGGTGAGTAAATAAAACTCTATGAGAGTTGAAAATGCAGATTTTAGACAGTCTATATTCTTAAAAATACTTTGTATCAATATTTCCAGACAGCAACGCTCTTTCTGGTGCCTCCAAATCCCATCCAAGTTGAATTTGAACATGTCCTTGCATGCCTGTGACACTAGAGGGTGCTGGCACCATCTCAGAGTTCATTGATGTGACGACTTAGAGGTCATGCACCGTCAAAGGGCGCTCCAAGTTCAATGAGTGCAAAACTTAAGAGACAATCAACTCTCCGTCTACAGTTTCATCTTTGCGAACGTGTGATGAAGCTTGATAAGACAAATGTTTGTTCTCAGAGAGCAGAGTGGTCCACACAAAGCTTGTCCTGCTGATTGTCCAGTTTAAGGGAAGTATAGTCGAAACCTCGAGGGTCACTGTCTCCAAGCTTATTGATGACTGTGGGTAGCAAGATTGTGGAAGATTTTGCAACTTTTTTTTGACACAAATGGCAGTGTTCGTTTCCTTTATCTTCCCTCGTTTTGACGGAGGAACCTCGTGAGCAAGTTGTGCATCCGACTCCTCAAAAATCCATGCAAAACGGAAAGGAAGGAATCCAACAAGTCAGCAGTCTCCGGCGGACTCACAACAATAAAAAAAACAAAAAACAACAACAACGAAGAAACATCAGTCATTCACCAGCTTCTTATAAAGATAAAAACAATACGAGATTCTTGTTGTTTTGCTTGTTTTAGGCAGAGTCAGGTCAAGTGATAGGACTTATGGGGACTGATGATCGCATGATGTCATAAGGCCACGATGGTGCACGGGTGTTTGAGTTTACAAGGCAGCACTCCTCTGTTGAGCTGGTAGAACTCCACCAGCTGGATCAGGTCGGTGAATTTGGTGGCGCCGTCGTCAAGGCTGAAGAAGACTTGGCCGTCCTCTTCACACTGTCAGAGACAAAAGGGTCCAGGCAGGAGTGAGCAGAATAGAAGGGACAGGGTGAAAGAGATTAAGAGATGGTTTTTTAAGCTTAGGTTTGTGAGTAACAAGTCACATCCAAAAAGTCTAAGCACTTATTTCAGAAACATTTAACTACAACATTTGATTTCATAAAAGACAACTATTTGTTCACTAACTACACAAGAAAATAAAAGATAATCAACAAAGTCATACCGGTAATATCTGGAAATGTTTGATTTTCTGGTGATGGCACAGCGTGAGCACAAACGCCTTGGGGTTACTCTGACTGACTCTCAGTAGAAACAACCTTTGCATCAAGAGAAAAGAGAAATAACGGAGTGAGAAACACGTCTAAAAATTCACAAATTCATGCATGTCTTTGGGTTTAATGAATATAAAGCAAACAGAAAAAACTGCATGTATTGAATGTGTCTGAGCTCCAGCTCCCTTACCCATCTACTTGTCCCTGCTGGTAGATGATACGATGGGATTCTTCTCTGGTTATCCTGCCATGGAACCACAACTGAGCTATGTGGATAACTGCAGAGAAAAGACAAAGAATAGCTATAAAATATATATAATTTGAGAGTTGCTTGTATTATTTAAAGTGACATTTATTTTTTAAGAAAAGAAGTCAAGAACACGCATGTACCTGAGTTTAATGAGGAGTGGTGTAGCGGACTGTGGGAGCCTAGTACGTTCATTCGTTGACTCCTCTTCTGAGAGAGAGGCCACAAACAGACAGAAAAATCAGGGATTAGTTCATGATCAGTTATACATTACAATTCAGCATTGGTATCTCTATTCACTATTAATGGTGGTTAAGCTTTACGTCCTAAACTAAAATGACAACCAGAGGAAATCCAAATAAATAGTGCCATATGTAGTCATCCTTTGAGGTCCGCTCTGAGAATTGTTGACAGAGATAAATAGAGAATCTGAGGCTGTGTCTTACCCTCCACGCGTGTCCCTCCTCCATGGCAGCGCTCTGAGCTTCTACAGGGTTGTCAATCACTCTGCCTATCCTCCCTGAGAAATCCATCGCCACCAGGGAGTTCTCTGATACACTACGCTAGGGGGAGACAGAGACACACAAGACTTGAGACTGGATGATACACACAAAGCAGTAACACAACAGACCAGGCAGCAGCTATGTCCAGAGGTATGCAAACACAATTCAATACATAGTAACCATACATTGTTACTGTATTTCTGCACAATTAATGCAAAGTATAGGTTTGAATATGCTCTTATTCAAACTTAAACTAATAGGTTAACTTACCACAGGTGCTGAGAAGTGTGAAAGTACGTTTTTTCTTTGTTGAGGAATCTTATAATTCTGGTACAATAAAATCCCATACTGTAAAGAAAAAGAAACACACAGGTCAACCATCTCGTACAACAAAGTAGAAACAAAGCCGTTTAATAATTTAATCATTTCATTTCAAAAGAAGTCTATCAGACGGGGTCGAAACATTTTTATCACAAATTTCCAAATTAGTTTTGATCTCTCTCTCTTTAAATTGTTTAAATTTAAAAACAAATAAAACAAGAGGTATTTAATATTAAGATAGTCATGCTGTTACCTTAAAGAGTCTGAAGGCTGTCATCCAACACGTCCTGCCCTGTTCATCCTCTGCACACAGAATCCTCAGCTCCTTCATCTCCCCTCGACCTTTATTAGGCTGTAAACAGACAGATAATCATCATCAGCTCAACCTGCTCCAATAGTATCACCACAGTCATTTACAAAGACATTTACAAACACTGATATTTAAAGTGACAACACAGTGCACACCTCCCGAGATTGGGAGCTGCACAGGATGTTAACCGTTTCCCAGCTCGTAATGCTTCAGTATAAATCAGGTTCATCCTGCTCTTGTCATATGAGCCTCACCTTGATACAGAACTCGTAGTCTGTGGGGGCACTGTGCTGCTTTTTGCCTGTGATGACGGTGAAGATGTTGCTGTCTTCAAGGTCTGCTAGTAACTGTAGATGTCTGGGCTCCTGCAGACAGAAATAATTAATGAGTCAGCACATCACAGGGAGGCACAGCCTGGAGATATACTGACAGAGACAACCATGGATAAAAGGAAGATTCTTTGAAAGTAATTATGTTTAATCTGGAATATTTACTGTGTTATTACTGTTAAATTTTATAGCACTATGCATATAAAATGACACTAATATAAACCCTTTGCCCTTGAAGATGAAAAGGCTGTTCTCCTGTTACCTTTGAGGTTCCTTTTGTAGAGCAGTAGAGTCCTGAGCGCCGCAGGAACATGTAAACCTTCTTCCATGACTTCCTCCCCACCTCCTTCACATACAGATAACCCTGAATCTCTGGGCAGCTGCTGGTGGTTAAGAAGCTCTGAAAGACGGTAAAGAAAAGACACAAAACAGGGGATCAGCACATGCAAGTTTGGATGATTCATTCTACAGTATCCTCCAAAAGGAACATCGGCATCAGCAGAGCAACGCTGGATCACATCGGAGGCCAGTAAGCTCTGGGTCAGCGTCACAGCCCAATACTAAGGGCTGCAGCAGAAACCATCTGTAGAAACCTCGCAAAGCAGGAGGCTATTTTAGAGAGGGCAGTGTCATGTAGGATTCTCGCATCAGTGACTGACATCAAGACTGACAGCTTATGGAAGAGATAAGGGACAGCTTGACTTCCAGCAAACAGGAGGTAGGGACCAAAAAACGGGAGGCATTGTGCGAGCGTCTACAGTACAGAAGACATCAGTATATTCATCATTAATGCATACTTTGAGCAAGGCCTATAATGAATTAAAAAAAATATATATATATTTTCTATTCTGAACTTGTGTATTGTGTATTTTGTAATTAAAAAATGCCTATTTTTTTAGATTTATTTTTGGGCTAATATGCCTTTTTTTAATTGTAGAGGACAGTGGATAGAGTTAAAAATGGGAGAGAGAGACATGTGGGAAAGGAGCTGCAGGTCGGACTTGAGCCCCGACCGCCTGCTTAGAGGAATACAGCCTCCATACATGGGGCACGAGATAACCGCTAGGCCATCTGTGCCCCTGTAATGCCATCTTTAGTGTTTCTGTTTGTGTTACTTGCTGGGTACTATGGATAAAATCAATACAATATATAAATAAACAAAAAGGATAGAAAAACTAAATGAAGTTTTATGATTTTCATGTGATGTCATAGGCCTGCCAAGACAAATACAATACATATATTGAATAAACATGCAGTACATTCCTACTGAGAACCCTTAAAGCCTCAGTTGTCATGAATGTTTCTGATCTATTTTGAGTTTGTGGTTTCCATGTTTCACAAAAAGATCGCACCATGAAGTGGCAGGTTGAGCTAATGGAGCTGATTTGGAATTTGTGGCTTGCGGCTGGAAGGTAAACTGTTCCAGAGGACTCTTCAATATTTAAAGCACATGTTTCCCAGTGTTTTGGAAACATAGTACAGTGGGCCTCACGCATGAGCTTTCTCTGACATCTGCAGAGTCACGCTCACGAGCAGCAATCATGCAAAAAACGTTCTTTTTTTTAAGGCACTCCAGCTTGCTGATTTGGGCTGACAAAAGTATCTTGCACAATGGCAAATAATGTAGAAACACCTGGTTGAGCTTAAGTCAGAAAGCGTCTTGGTGTTAACAGAACTGCCTACAAAGATGTTGTGTTAAGAGTAAATCAAACACTGGGGATTCCAGACACATCCCCTTTCATATATCGATTCCTTTATGGAGCAGAACAGAGCAGAACATCTACGTGATGAGCGGAAGAGTTAAAAGCTTTCTGTTGGTGCCGAGCATGAAGGGAATGATTCCAGCGGTGGCTCTGCCTCTGACAGCTCCACTACTTGATGCAGAAGAGAGAAAACCCTCCATTAAGACCAAAGCTCTGCAAAATCCCAAGACTTTTTTTTCCTTTGCATGTCTTTTGTGAAATGGGTGTGTGGTAGCATGACACAGGTGTGCAAATGTGTACTATGCAAACACCCGCTAGGCGAGTGAGGGACTGCATGCTCTATTTCTGACTGCCTAATTCCATCCGTCGCGAGTGTCGGGCCTGCGGTGCGTGTGCCGAGACAGTCATGTGTCAACAGGGGATCAACAGTAGTTATTACTGCAGGCTCTGACGAGACACACTGTCTCAGGGTCAGAGGTGAGCTATGTCAGCTTGATTGTACACTATGTGGCGGCTGCTGACTCCGAGGTAAACTGAGCTGTGTGCGTGTCAGGAAGGGGGAGAGAATGAGAGACACACAGAGAGGAACGTGTGTGTGTGTGTGTGTGTGTGTGTACGTGTGTTGTATGTACCTGAAGGAGCTGAGATGGTGGAATAGAACGACTGGTTTCCTGGCACCATGCGACCATCTGCTCCGGGAAAAACGTCTGGTGAAAAAGAGTCAGACAGGCAAAAAATATCAGCAACTGAAAGGAATTTATGAATAAGCGACTTCATGTAAAACTCATCAGGAGTCATCTGTCACAGTATTTTACCAGAACATGTAAAAAAAAAGAAGAAGCAGAAAGTAAAAACATAAGCAAGATGGCCGGACCGGTCACCGTGAAGTTGTAAAATCTTTACAGTTGTAAAGATTTTAAGTTCTACCTTTATTTATTGTTTTATTGCTTTTCTTTACTACACAGGAGAGAAGCCATACAATTATTTTTTCACCTTGGTATGAAGTATTTTCTGATATTAATACTGATGCTAAAATTGTTTTAGAAGACGTATCCTAAACCATTTATTCACACTTATCTTAAGGAGGATGTTCTACTTGATAAAAAATGCAGAACAAATCAACGCGAGCTTGTGACATATTTCAATGAGAAGATGTCAGGAGTGACATGTTATGTTAAGAAAAGAAATTACCAGGGGGTTTCTGAAGAATTCATATTTGGCATAGTTCTTCCTGAAGAGGAATCTGCTGTCGCTGTTCATAGAGGCCTGGACCTGAACCACCAGCTCGTGGTCTTCTAGACACCGCTCTGAAGGGACGAAAGGTGGAATGAGGAATAAAAACAAGGTTAGTACAGTTTGATCATATAATTAGAAAAACACTTTGATATAACATCTTCTGTCAAAAGTGTGAATGTAAACGTTCATTTGTATATGAACCATTTGCAGCCTTTAGATGACAATCACAACATTTCTCTTACTTAATCAGGACAAATGAAATGTCTAAATACCTGCGCAGATTTATTTCCAGGGAAAAAGCTGTAAGCTCTGATTCTTAATGTCATTTGTATTCACATAGTTTTATATAAAAATAATCACGCCTGGAGATATAAACTCCCCCTGAACATCGATGACCACACACTTAATATTCCAGATGATTTTTCAGCTATCAGGGTTTAATAAACTAAATTATTGTTTTTCTTGGACCTGTTTAGTGGTTAAATTCTCAGTAAGACCGAAGCGTTCCTTTTTCAGCCGAAGCCAAATATTCTGTGATCTCCATGTGAACATGTGTTGGTCAGAGGTCTTGCTGATTTAAATTCTGTCATTGTGATGCTGAAAGCGCTCATGACTCAGTCAATTCCAACAGCATTACAACTTCTCTCAGTCATGCCTTTAATGAAAGACTTCCTTTCCCCCAGCGGATTTAATTAAAATGTTGTAACTTGTTGAACCTCTGCAATAAAACTGGGATGTCTTTTTTTGAACTTCAGAGACACTTTACAGCTCTATATCACATCATTATCACATTTCATGTTTCCCTCTCTTCATCCTTTTTCTGCCCTCTCTCAGGTCTCTCCAGCGCTGTCACGATTCGTCTTTTTTTCCCTTTTGTCGCCTGTCTCATGACTCACTCGTGTTCGTGACAGTGACTCACCCTGAAAACACTACCTCGCTGTCCCACAGATGTTAACCTTTATTGGGTGACAAGTAGAGGTCAGAGTCACTTATCTCAAAGGGCCAATTTACTCCATTCAGCAGCATAAAAGAGTGGGCAGTGATAGACGGGAATAGAACGCTCTTTTCGAATGAAACATTGCTGGATTCACTCCTAAACTATTTCTGTCCACCACTAAACCACATGTGCACACATGAAGAATTACGGCACATGCATGTGCTAGGCAGACGTACAGAGAGCGCACTTACACATTTAAGTATCCAATTCATTTCAAAGAATTTATACATGCACTACAAACACATTTCAGGGCTTAGTGAACATACAGTAAACACACAACTTGATGAACAATTGGTACTCAATGGGGAAGAAATTGAAAGACAATAACAATCACAGAGCTAAAATGATTTTAAGCACCACCAAATCTTGAGATTGGTTTATAAAGAGAAAACCTTTTGCTACCAGTGCAATGTAAAAAAAATGTTATAACAGCTACAGACAGTACCAAACACGATGTCTATTTTGTTATATTATTTTGCTTTATTTTGTGTTAAAACAACTTAAATGATCTCAACTTATTTAGTAAAAAACACACCATTAAAATAATTCAATGCTGACATTTTGCTAGCTATGAATAATTTTTCACTCTGCCAAGCACTGCACTGTTGTTTGCTTTTGACAAATGATAGTAAATTGTATTGCTGTGTAGGCTACTAATTGAAGAAAAAGAAACAGTTGATTTTATTTTGAAAGGCCAAGTTATTATGGAATCAAATCGTTTCATCAACCGCTGCGTTTGACAATGCCTGACACAGTACCAGATTGTTGGCTGCATAAAATGCCTTTCAGAGCTTTAAAAAAAAAAAAGACCAAATAATTGGTAAAAAATCTTACCTACTGAAATGAATGTATCATACATACTGTATACAGTGCAATGCTAAAATATAAAGAGAGACAGTCATTGCTACTAAATGGAATTTGACCAGAAATGTATTCAAACACAATATTTTTCAACCTTTTTAACAGCAGTTAACACATTTTTAAGACGTTTATAATACTTAGTGAGAGTCAAAAATCCACATGAGCAGACAGACACTCAGAGTCAGACAGGTTCTGGTTCTGCAGTGACACATGCACCACCCTTCAATTTGAACAGTGAGCATGCTGATGACATTAACGGTAGCTCCTGAACATAAAATATGATTGAAATATGAAAGTACTTCTTTCAGAGTTTTTTTTAAAATGGAAGCATACAGGTGAGTCAGAAAAGAAGGCAGGTTATAATAGAACAGAGTGAATGCCAGCCAAGAATGATGTCATCTACAAGAAGCCGGGAAAACTGTGTTTGGCAGCATTGTGTTGGCAGCTCTGATGAGAAGTGTAATCAGATCACGAGGGATGATGAAATATTAGGTTAGAACTTAGGGAGGGGTACTTTAAATAGCACAATATATCTTATATCCGTTTCCTCACATGACAGCATGGCAGACTGTGTGGTTTGTAGACTAAATTTGGCAAAACATAAATATACACGGAAACAAGATGTCGGATTAAATAAAAGTAAAAATTAAGTGTTTGAACACATTGTTTTTCACCCTGCCTCTTTCTACAGCACGTCTCACTACCAGGCTTTAGAGCTTTATATAAAACTACACCCCCCTTCTTTCCCACATCTGTTAAACTATACAGACACGAGTGCAGAGCACAGGCTCAACTTGTCTCCATAAGTGCTTTATAATCACCCTTTCCTCAGGGGGAGGTTGTTTTTTTTTACATTCAGCTGGCCACGGCTCTCCGAACTTACTGTTTTACTGCCAAGTGTAACACAAAATCAGCAAAACTCATACACTTCTTTAAACACTCCTGTATGCAGCATTCAAATCCCCCCTCAATTAAACCCGAGAATATATCATCTCTTTGACTATTTTAAACTTGTATACATTTCACATTCGGTGTTGTGAGCGACCTGGATTTTTTATTTTTTTTTTATAAATGTGCCACTAACCTTCCCTCGACTTTCTTATGTACCTCAATACATGTAAACTCCTTAATCTATGAATGCTGTATGACAAGCTAACTGCTAATCACCAGCCATCTGCTGTGAGGAACTCATTTTGTGTGGTTTTTTGGTAGACCAAACGGTTTGCATTATCTTAGCTGATCCTCTCCTGTACAAGCGACAAGACGTATTTCTTTGACAAAAAGTCACTCTATATCTTATGGTCCATAAGACACTGTGTCACTCTACGCAAAGTGAAACTTGGCCAGAGGAAATGAAAGCATCGACTCTTTGAGTCTATAAGCACTCAATCACTTTGTAGGAATCCTACTTAGTTATTAAAAATAAGATATAGAATGAGCCAATCTTCTTGCAGATGGTCTTGTTCTATGGAGGCATCAGTAAATTAAAAGTGGTTTATTACCACTAAAAAATACTCATAGTATTGAGTGCTTTACTTCCTATACTCTACTTAAATGTCTGTCTGTTGCAGCAAGGGCTCTGCTATCATGAAAGATAGGCTTTGATAATCACCACCTAAACCTTTCTGCAGTGTCATCGATGGGACCATATTGATAACATCACAGCATTCTGAGAAGAGCGCAGGTTAGTTCTCCTTATCTATAACCTTTAATTATCACCTTTACTTCTTTTAACTTATTATCTGCAGGTTCCCACTTGAAGCACTTCCTTTTATCCCCTATTGGTGACATTTGAAATAAACAACACATCAAAGTAGCTCAGGACGCAGAATAATCTTGAGCAGAACTGTCGTGGATATCTGTTTATACTCCGTCTTATTTTTTCGTTTTTCTTGAGTCAAAGAAAGACCAGTTTTAAAGCGGTCTGCTGACCTTAAATGAGCTGGTCCGCGTTAAAAATAGCAGCCAAGGATGTCAGAAACCATATGATCCTCTCTGTTGCTATCATTATCCTCTGCATGAACCAGAAACTTTTCTCCCAATCTCCAACACTAAATTAAGTTACTCTGTAATGAAGGCTTCAGGGCTGTAACATTTATCAATAACTGCCTTTGTTCATTGAAGTGTGGGGACCAAAGAGAGATTCTGCTGGTTTCCCAAGAGGTCTGAGAGTTGTTTTAAGTTTGAACAATGGTCCACCAACAGGACAGTCAACAGTTCAATCGTTTTATATATCCAAACACACCTGTAACTAGCCTCAAATTTGGACAAATTCAACATCATTTATCATCTGGTACTCAGTACAAATCAGGAATCTTGTTATTGAGATAGAAAATCATCAGCAGGTCACAGCTAAAGAAGGTCTGACCTCATGTGTTGTCCATGCTCTGTCTATTTCCGTCGCTTTCTGCTTGCACACATGCTAATCAGCAAGTCTAACCTGCGTGTTTTCCAATAACAAGAAGCTAAATGTCTGCCTCAGGTTTTCATGAGATAACATACCCCTGCATTGTCTGCATAATTTCTGCACGGCTACAGTAGGTTTCTCACACAGTGACTGTGTTGTACACGATTAGATCACTGGATATTGAAGCCCTGTGCGTGCGTATGTTGTATAGCATGCACATGCACTCATGCTTGAATACATGCCTGCGTGAGAATATGCGCCTGAACTGTCTGCCCCAGTATGTGTGCACGCATGCATATATGTGAAAAGCACCTGTGTGTGCCAGTTATTGTGTTGCATCTCTCAGCCCACCCCAAAATCCGACAGTTTCTGTGTGAGAAAGTGTGTTCATGTGTGCATTTTTGTGAATGTAAACGATAATTCTGGCCTGCAAGGCGCTGCCCCTTACCTAGCCCGAGCAGCGTGTGGTGTTCAACAAGCGCCCAACTGTTGTCGTCTACACAATGGCTTTTATAAACCAGGAGCTGGCACAGGTCTCTGGCGGTCATGTCGGCTGGGATCTCCACGACTTTACACATGCCGTCTTCACTGAAGATCTTCACAATCTATGAAGAGAAAAAATACATGAGTAAAGATGATATCACAAAGATTATATTGAGGTAGTTTTAAAAAAAAAGGAAAAAGAGAAGGAACACCATCTGTGAAATTAATGAATCAAACAAACGGTTGGAATGGAATCATTTTTAAATGTCTTATTTTTGAAAAAATCAGCCTATTAGGTGGGGGAAGATGGCAATTTCCTTCAAACACTACCTTAGCATTTAACATACAGTGCCCTGTACACTATACCATACACTGGCCTGTAATTACAGCACACAATAGAAAAGAACAGGCATTCAAGGCTATGTAGCAATTGCGGTTTCAGAAAATCACAGACGAGCATTTCTCATAGCATATATTGTTGGTATAATATAGACAGAAATATACTGTTGAGTAAAAACAAGCGCCTGCTCCTGTGAACATAAAGCAGGACTGCTTACAGCAAACGGCTATATACTTTAAGTGTAGCTAAGGGGGAAGTAAGCGTGGTGTTGCCAATTATAGCTTATCATGAAAATGTATGCATGTTCGCTAAGATGAGACATGAGGACTAAATATGCTTTAAGCTTCTGTTTCTATAAGCCTGTGTTATTGAAAATGAGTCAGTCATAATACAGCAGACACTTTGTATTAAAGAATGTTGAATTATACTTTCTGTCATTTGTGTCCATATTTAGTTTAGTTCCAACTAAGCCAGGTATACCTGCACACATATTTGAGCAACAAACAATCTGTTCAGAATAAACTGTACTTACATTATTAATGTAACTTCTCTATAGCAACCGTGCATTAGGGTTTGTGTGGGTTAAACTCCACTTTAGAATCCCATATGTGTAAGAGACATCCATTTACATTTGTATAGCTTAACTGAACAACAAATTAAATCCAGGACATGTAGCTGCCATCGCATTTGTTGCCAATACTCCTACATTTACTTCCTCTAAGAGTCGACAGGTTGGCTTCTCAAAAAGAAACCATACAGCCACATTCAGAGGAAACGCATCAAATGGCCCACAGAGAGAGCTCGAGCAGCCAAACTGAACCTGCAGAGGAATCCAGCCTTGTTAGCCTACACAGGAATCCAGCCTGCTAAGCCTACACATGTCATGTATATACACACTTCCCACATAATGTAGCATGACAAAGAAGAATTCTGTTCGTTCTCCTTGAGCAGATATGCAGCTCATAGCACCCCAGTTTGCACAAAGCAGGCCTGAGGCGCTCTTTCTATCCAAAATGGTCAAAAGCAAAAAGGAAGCCTCGAATCAATCAAAGCCGGTGACGTATTTGACTCCTTTTTTACATTACGGCTGTGCTCACATCTTGAAAAAGACAAACTGTCTTCAGCCTTAAAGGTATTTACACAGTCAGTTTCTCACCTCTGGTTGAGCACAGCAGCACTTCAAAGAAGAATGGTCTTAAAATGTAAAGAGAGAAGAAGGCGAGTAGAGGCAGAGACACACAAGGAGAGATAAGAGACAGAAAAGAGAGCGACGGTCTTACCTCCACGGCCCGCAATAGGCAGCAGTCCGGGGAACACGAAGGCATTTTTTGGAGTGAGCCTGGCTCCCGGTACGCGCGCGCGCACACACACACACACACACACACACACCAAACACTCACACACAGTCACTAAAATAGGAAACCTCGCTCTTCTGTCTCCTCCAGAAAGACAAATTTGAATGCCGACAGTTGACAGATGCAGTTGTGCTACCTGTCACATAGCCTGCAGATAAGTCCTTCAGTCTGTGTAGGCTGCCAGCTCTCTGTCTGTCTTTAAAAAAAGAAACTGTCTGTGTGACCTAAAGCCGGTGTCTGCTCAGCTCACAGGACAGACACACTGAGACAGTCAGTGATCAGATGGCAGCAGGTACAGTACAGTGCTTCCAGTGCCGGCTGAGTCTGACAACTATCTTTCTGTCTCTCACTCCCTCTCCCTCTCTCTCTCCCCCTCACAAAGGGTTACAGCCTCAGCCACGGGCTCCGAGGCACACTGAATCAAACCACACGCTCACCAACCAATCATAAGGCTGCAGCAGGCTGATGTAATCATTCCCACACAGACCCAGGCTCACACACACACACCGAGAGGCACACACACAGTCCAGTAGACACACAGACGCACAGTCATGCACAGACACAGGCAACTTTTTTTAGACCTCTTTGCGAGCTTTAGTATCTTTTCAGAGCAGGTATCATTTGAGAAGGGTGTAGGGGGCAGAGAGGAGGAAGAAGAGGAGGAGGAAGAACAAGAAAGGATAAAGGAAGGAGTGAAAAAGTTTGTCTTTGCCGCTTTTTGCCTACTTAACGCGCAGAAGTGTTCAAGTGAGGGCTTGTCTCTGCTTCTCTTTTCCTCTCCCTCCCTTCTTCCTGCTTTGCTCCTTTCCTTTCCTCCCTCCTCCTTCTCTCCCTCCCTCCTTCCCTGTGGCTTAACTTTGAACTCCCCAGTCAGATCTCTCTGCCTCTCGCAGCAGTAACAAGACTCATTACAGAGCAAATGAAATGAAACAAACCTGGACCAGCACTTGAGCACTCCGACCTTCTCCTCCTCCTCCCCTGGTGGCTAGCTTCGTGCCAACATTCTTTTCTCCAAAGAACAAAAAAAAAACTTGAGACTTTTGGACACACATGCACGCACAAACATGCACGCACTCAGACCCCCCCCCAACTCCGATATTTAATACGGCATCAGGCAGACAAAAGCCTTGACACACCCTGTCTGGGAGAGGTGACAACAGCTTTACGTTGTCCTTCATGCAACTTTTTCTTTAACAACCTACACTACCAAGAAAATGTAACGTGTGTGGGTTAGAGTGTTAGTACAAGTGAGTTTGAGGGGGTGTAATCCAGGAATAAGCACAGTTCCTGAACATGAAGGAGGAAATGATGGTAAAACTGGTAGCCGTCAAAGAGATATGTCTTAATTTACTACAGCGGGAAACTTTGGAGAGGAAGAGGGGAAGTCTGTGGCTGGGGGAGGGGAGAGAGCGAGAGAGAAGTGTGTGTGGATATGTGTGTTTGAATGGCAACACATGCACATAGGCACGTATGTGGGTGTGTGCGAGGGGGATAGGGAGAAACAGGAGACAGACAGACGTGAGAAGTGAAAAGGAGTGGGAGAGAGAGAGAGAGAGAGAGAGAGAGAGAGAGAGAGAGAGAGAGAGAGAGAGAGAGAGAGAGAGAGAGAGACTGTCTGGTGACACACTGCAGCAGAATGTGCACTATGAATGCTTCCTACTGTTAACTACATATCTAGCCAGCACAGCTGTCTCTCCCACCCACCCCCACCTCCTCACATAGACCAGTACACACACCCTCGTCTACGTCACGGTAAGTCAGCCAGAGGGGAAAGCCCCAAGGAGGCAGCACACATCAGAGATGCTGCGATACAAGTTTTTGAGTAATTATTAAAGTTACTAAACCCGTTAACCACAGCCCTTATGACATGGACTTAGTCGAGGGCTTGAGAGGTAGGATCTAATTTTTTGCCACAGTTTGGAAAAATATGAGTACTGTTATGTTTGCTTTTTGCTGACAATAAGTCAACAAACCCTGTGTTACCTGACCTGGCTTTAAAACTGAAGGGTGAACAAACACTCCAACCTCATAACTGCAGTATTATCTTAACCCTGAGGTGGGGTTAAGTGTTTGTCTTGCAACTACAACAAGTTAAAGTCTTGTTAGACAATTCAAATGTCAGGCTCCAAAGCTTAAAGGTTAGTTAACCACACATGTAAAACACATTACTAACCTAATTTAATGACCTATCATTCTGTGATGACCAAAATGAACCATGGTTAGTTAGTTAGATGTAATTTCTAGATTTGGAAAAAATGCACAAAATTAAAAAATAAGAATAGAAAATTATGAATACAACATAAAAATATGAGGGAAATAATCCCCAGTGACTCCTATGTTCACACTGCAGGCTCTATTTGACATACAGATTTAAGCTAAGTCATGTTTAATGATCTGGTTTAGTAAGGAGTTACAGTCTTCTATGAACAGGGATAGTCAGGTCTTTAGAGGTCAAATTCAGGCTGAATACATGTGCAGTATCCCAGGTCAGACATTGATATGTATATATAGGCAACACATTGTGGAGCATTTATTGCAGAGGATACGTTGATGAAAAAAGGAGGACAAACTGAAGGAACAACTACGGACGAAACAAAATATTATAAGAAAAACAGCTCCATAACACATTAAGGTTTGTGAGTGCCACAGGTGACTTTAACAGTCCAAATGTGTTGTAGGTTATAGGCTGTCTAAACATCAAACAAATGAAATGAACCAACTAAGTCTGGGATGAGGAAATCTTATCTTTCACTGTTGGAATATCATTAGAGTGCCACGTGAGTGGAAGGAACGACGTAGCAGGTAGAACTGACAGCGACGTGACACATTTCAACTGACCTACTCTACTTCTTCATCGTCTTAAAGGAGAAGACATCAGGGTAAAAGATATGTCATGGATAAGAGAAAGAGAAAGAAAGAAGTAAAGGAGGAGAGAATGAAAGCATTTAAGAAAGAGAAGAATTATAAAAGAAAGAGAAAATGAAAGTATAAAGGACAAATTAAAAGCAAGTAAGAAAAGACACAGAAAGAAAGTGACTCTAGTATGTGAGTATGAAGCAAGTCAGAAGAAAATGAAGGAAAGTATAAAAGAAAGAAAAAGGGATATTTTCTCAAAGATGTATCTGTATCTTCTATGCTTTTAACCGTGTCCTCATTTCAATGGAGGAGCAGAACAGAGCAGGGCCTCTCAACCTCTGTGATGACTCAGGTCTGATAACTTCCTTGTGATGTAATTCCCCAGGGAACGACTGAGAGCTTTAGGCAACACACACACACACACACACACACACACACACACACACACACAAAACACACACAAAACACACACATACCATCAGACACACAGGCACCCAGATGTTCATACTTACACACTAATCTTGAGACTAATTGACACATATTGTACATTTTGTGTATATTATAGTTGCCACACACACACACACACACACACACACACACACACACACACACACACACACACACACACACACACACACACACACACACACACACACACACACACACACACACACACACACACACACACACACACACACACACACACACACACACACACACACACACACACACACACACACACACACACACACACACACACACACACACACACACACACACACACACACACACACACACACACACACACACACACACACACACACACACACACACACACACACACACACACACACACACACACAGTTCAACAGAAACTAGATGGGGTTCAATGAGACAAAGAGAAAGTAAACTGCGCTGTGTGAGAACGTGCTTTGTGCAAACTCAAGTATGTACACAAGCGTGTGTGTGCACGCCCAGCAACTCACACGCATCCATCTCTGTGAGAATTGGCTGCTGCTCTATTAATAGTTTCACTGGTATTACGTACATATTACATGCCATTACATCAGATAGGAGTTACTGTGGGAGATTACCATCCTAAAAGACTATTAGCCATTAGTCATACAGGCCCACTTAAAGATCCATTACATGCAGGCAATTTGAAGCTGTTTAAAAAGGGAGACAACCTGGATAATAAGTGTAGGGGAGAGATCAGTCAGTGATGGTAAAATTATAGAAAATATTATAAAAGATTGCTAATCAGGCTAATCACACATACATGTGCCAGACAGTGTCTAGTCATCATGTCACATACAGTATATGCAAATTTAACTCTGTGTCTACTCTTTCTGGAAGATTGAAACCAAAGGGGAATTCTGGCTGATGAACATGTACGTCAGGGACTTTCTGCCGTGCCGTGCCTTGAGGCCACCACAGCCCTTAAAGGACCTCTACCATTCAAGATATCAGCATCCAATTGTTCAAACTATTTGGTACCAGACAACATTTGGGGCTAAAACAAGAAAGTAAGGTGAATGCAATAAACCCCCACTAAACCAGGGTACGCAATTAAATGAGGATTTTGAGAAAGTGGAAATCTAAATAAGAAATTGAATTGCTCATATGTTAGAGCAGTTTAAGATTTGTTTATAACAATATAACATGATATTCAAAGAGCCCTTGAGTAAAACGAGACTTTATAAGCAAGCAGTTACAGGAAGTTACAAGCAACAGTTTCTCGGGAAAAATACCCAGTTGTGCCAGGAGAGGAAAATCTACATTTCAACATATCTTCATCGGATTTTAAGATTTTAGATAACTTCCTCTTCACAAACAATGTAGCATTGTCTGGGCTTCACAGATTTATTGCACAGGGATTTACTTGTCTTCTCTATCGGTAGGTACAAGGCCCCGGCTTATAGCAGGTCATCAGTCTTGCCAAAACAAACCCCTCCACTGTCCACGTTTAGCTTTATCTGCTCCGTCGCTGCCCTACAAAACCTCTTTACGTCTTGCCAAAAAAGAACTGTAGCCATTGATAAGCTGATTTAGCTCACACGACCCACCCCAGCTTCATACTCCGAGTAACAAGTGCCCTCTATAAAGCCCCTCCAACTGTAATGTAGGGCTGTGTGTGGTCTCCGCTGCCCCCTGGAAGCTGGCATCCGGATGATGAGATGGACACACACAAACACACACAAAAAAAAAAACCTGAATGGGTCTTGGACAATTGGCCGTACCCGCTCAGCGCCTGTTGTCAGCAGAGGCGGGAGGTGGAGCCAAGAAAACTCTGCTGACTCATGAGGAAGGGATGGTGAACTGTCCCTTGCCATCCAATTACTGGGTCAAATTAAGACCCAAGACATAAAGGCCTATCTGGGCTCAGTGAAGCAAAGGATGGCAGAAAAGGATTTGGTGGGCAGGGGACGGGGGGGAGGGAGGTGGGTGGATAGGGGGAGGGATGGTATAGAGAGAAAGGTGGGCGGGTAAAGACGCCCAGTGAACACCAACAATACAGAGTCATGTACAGTGGAGGGCTGCCATCCCTGCCCCTGTGCAGCCATGCATTAGACCGTACACTGTATATTGTGTAGTTAGTTAGCCCACAGAGCCTGCTCTGTCTGTGAGGGATAATGGAGCCCTAACACCCACTCAGGATCACAAAGTTGAAGGTCGGAAAATTTTGGAGCTGAGCCGGGTCAAATTTAATTAGCAAAGGAGGTCCTGCAGCACAGGTTTAGGTTAGAGTCTTAGAAAAGCCATGAAAAATGACTTTTATACAACGACAGTGTAACCAAATAAAAGAGGAATAATAAGGAATCTCAAGGTAGAGAGGATGTCGAATGTCTATTTTAAGTGCATCTTGGTAGCCTAATGGTTATACTGGTTTACAGTTGTGGATTATATTCCACCAAGTAACTTTTGATGCATGGCGAAATCCCTCTGTCTTGATAGCCTATTGGTTAAGTTGTGTGCCCCGTGTACAGAGGCTATAGTCCTCAAAGTTGGCACTCTGGGTTCAATTCCAACCCACGGCTCTTGCTGCAAGTCATTCCCCATTCGCTCATCCCTTTTTCTGACTTCATCCACTCTCCTCCTCTTCATTAAAAGGCATAAAAGCCCCTGAAAAATACTCATTAAAAAAAATCCCAATATTTACTGTCTACTGTCATTAAAACACGGAGAACCATTAAAGCGCTTTATACAGCCTCTTTGATCATACATTTTCTTAAAGGGATACTTCACCCATTGAAACATGAATCTGTAGTGAAATTGGGTCATATATGTAGTAGAAATGTGAAATAAATTTTGAAGTTGGTGCCTTCTTGACCGAGAAAAGGCAGAAAGTGTATTTTTGCCTTATGTAGATTAGAGACAACAACTCCAAGAATGCACAGCACCGCAGGACACTCCCGCTGAAGGAGAGGTGCATTCATGTGGTATCAGAAAAATGAGATTTCGAGTTGTAAAATGCACATGAACACCTGCTCAAGTCGGTTTTGTGTTTTGTTAACATACTTTTTATTCATGCACGTATTGCACATCAACTTTTGACAATAAGATTTCTCTAAGAAACTTGGACCACCCGAGCAGCACCTGAATGCAGCATTACTCACGGACATTTACTAGAATAATATGGCCGTTTCCTCAACTGAATCCGAGATTTCTTTCAGAAGGAAATGGCATCTTGGAAATTTCTGGCAGAAAACAGACTCTATGTCTGTGTCCATAGACAAACAGTCACAGCACCGACAACACAAGTCTGCCCCGGCTCCTTCTTCCTTGTCACAGCCGCAGACCTAGCCAGCTAGGCTAGCTAGCCTGCCTGTCGGCACCAGCAGCTGGCTCGTAGAAAGAGCCACGAACATCCGATTCGAGCACAAAACCTTTAAAATCCCCTTCATCCATATCAGTTTGAAGTTGAAACATACTTTTTTCGCCATTCTTGGTCCTTCAGCTTTAGCCATAGAGACACCCAGCTTGAGCCGGCTCAGGCTCCCTGTCTCACAGCCGCTGTCTGTCTGCAGAAGGCACCTGGCAGCAATATTGCGGGCGGCTCGTAGAAAGAGCCACGAACATCCGTTTCGAGCACAACACCTTCAAAATCCCCTTTATCCATATCAGTTTGTAGTTGACTTTCCGCCATTGTTGGTTTTACTCAGCTTTCTTCACAGAGCCTGTTAGCACAGTTTCCAACTAAGCAATATGGCAGATGTTAAGTTTCGTTTTTGGGAGTGAGGTCCCGCCCACTGATCTTTGATAGGTCTGTAGCTTCAGTGGTTGAAAACATGAGGAACTAGCAATGTAGTTTCACCCCTGCTAACCACAACAGCCGCCAGTGACGCAATATGACGATTTTTGCATCACTGGAGGCTGTTTGTCAGAAAATAAATTACAGATATTTCTCATCTTAGGGGGAAATGAGGGCTGGATGCAAGACCATTCGATAAAACCATAAGTTTACTACTGATACAAAGCTTAATGCAAATGAGTGAAGTATCCCTTTAACTTATAAGGCCATAATCCAATATTTCTGTGGATCACTATTTCTTTTTCATTTTGTTATTTGCCCCATTCCCCAATATTCTTGACCAAAACATCCATGCTTGTATATTATTACCTCCTTGATAAATAGTAAACATATCTATGTTCTCTAAAAAATCCTTTACACGCAAACAGTGCATTTCTTCAAGGCAACCTTGGCTGGGTTAAGATGATGCAAGTACAGTCTCTCCAGTATTTACTGTCACTTCCTGTTGAGCATGACCCCGCATGGAGCCAAATATTTTACCAACAGGAGTAAAAGTGGGGGCGGATGCTTAATTGTGCACTGGGGGCTGATTGCCAGCAAACCCCAGGCAGCAAATGTCCTTTCAGACCAGTGCTGATTTGGAGCCATTGTCCAATTACAGCAGGAGGGCAGAAGGAGGGGGCGGGGGGAAATGTGATTGGACAAACAAATGATGACATCACTGGCATGATTTTTGATATATCCTGGAAATGTTCCACTGGATGTACGACGAGCATCGTCAAGTACAAAAAGGTCTCAGTTTGCTCAAATAAATTAGTCAAATGATTCTAGGGATGACTGTTAATGAAACTTCAATAAATATATCAATTACCAGCTAAAAGAAAACATAATCAAACTTAAAGGAAGACAGCAGAGAGGCATCTAAAGGTCTATGTGTACCGAGGGCGTAAAAAAGAAGTTGACCAGCATCACAAGCAACTGCAAACAGTCATTTCCTGTTCAGAGGGATCACAGTGTGTCCCATAGCTCTGTACAAACTGTCCCATAACACAGAGTTTTCTCTGGAGATGCCAAGATCACAGTGTAGTCTCTCTCTCTGTCACTCTCTCTCTGCCTCGCTCTTTTTCTCTCTCCCCTGACACAGATGCCAAAGCCAGCTCTTTGAGTCCAGTTGCTTGTGTGTCTCAATGTTCCTGTGAAGGAACTTGAAAGCATTTAAATACACTCTGTGTTACAAAAAATGTGAAGATTAAGGCCAAATTTGTAACAGTATTTGTTTCCCTTCATGTGGCTGTTTGTGTCTATTTTTCCTTTTGAAATAAAAGAGGCCTGTCTATCATGCTTCATTACGCTTTGTATTCATCTGGTAGACAGAACATAGGAAGAAAGAAAAAGACAACATTTTGAGTGTCCCCTTCCAGATTGTCGTGTGACTTAATTTTGTACCTTGAGCTGCCTCTTTAACATGATGTCCAATAATAGTTCTTTAATGGATCAGTTACATTAATAATGCAGAGGTTCAACACTTTTGCTCAATAATTAATTAAGTCATTGCCGTTTAAGCAGCTTCTCAATTTCTCATTTTTCCCTTTCTTCTCCTACATATTCCACTTTCTTCCCTCCTTTTCTGCCTTTCACAGCAGCAGCTTCAGAAATCTGAGCTGTCCTACTTTCCCTGAGAGAGAGAGAGAGAGAGAGAGAGAGAGAGAGAGAGAGAGAGAGAGAGAGAGAGAGAGAGAGAGAGAGAGGACAGAGGCAAGGCAGAAAGAGAGCAGGAGATGCAGTCTCCATGACCTACATGAGTCCAGCAGCTCAGTTCAGTTTAGCCAGATGAAATGCCTACAAGCAGCAACACATTGCTCTCTCTGTGAAACACATGGACACACAAACCCCAAGCATGCGTATAACCTTGTATTCAGGCATTTATGGCTACATAAATTTGTCAGATTAAATTCTATCATCTGCTGAATAAAATAGTTTTTACATCAATATTGTTGTTGCAGAGTCAGTAGTCTGCTCAAGGTAGACAAATGCACAAGCAGCCACATTTGAAACTCTAAATTATAGAGACAGATACAGAGAGCAGAGAGCAATCATTACCAGGGATTCCCATTACCTGCAGGAGTAATGGGATCCTGCTCTATTAGCAGGGTGAAAGTTGTGGCTTCTAATCTTACACCGCCTGCCTTCTGGGACGAGGAATGAAGAATGGACCATTAAAGGTGCATCATCTACAGAGCCAGGGTGGTCCTCCTGTCAGGTCCCCATAGAAAGACATTTATTTAGCTTTGTTTAATACATGAAAACACTAAGGAGAGGATGGATTGCTTTTTATAGTATTTAAGGCTTGTAGTTTACCTCAGTAAAACAGATTTTAAATGCTCCGGGAATGATCTCCTTGTTAATGTATAATCCACATTTTACAGTGAAGACATCATTTAAGAAGGTAAAGGACAACCCATGTACACTCATATTAACTAACTGTACCTTACAGTATGCCTTTGATGCTTTATTGATTGTCATAGATGTTTTAAGCTCTTTTAGCGCTCCACCTGTCTGTCCGCTTTGAGAAGTTGTGTATACTTGAGTATGCACATATTCAGTCAAAGTTTTTACACAGCTTATTTTACTGTATGCCAATAGCAAAGTTTATAGCTGACAATGTCAGAATTGTTGTTTTTGGATAATGTTACTTTCTTACAGAAACATGTCAGGAAAAAAAACTTAGTACAGGCCAGACTCAAATAAATAGTTTTGTGTTTTTTTTATGTCTGCTTTTCTGCATTTTAACTACAGCTGCATTTCAAGATTTTACGTGTGTCACTGATGCTTTTTTGATGGCTCATTACATGCAGTTTTCTGCCAAAGTGTAGCTGTTTGATGTGCGCTGCAGATGGTTTGACGGTTGCTGTAGCTGACCTATTTTAACTGGAAGTGTGCACATTTATTTAGCATGTAACAGGATCATTTCAAACTAAGATTTTGTGTTGAGCAATTTAGCAAAAAATGAAATTCTCCTCCAAAAGTTGGCCACAAAATATGTTCCTCTTGGACAAATGGGACAAATTTCACATAAACACTAAGGATTTTTTATGCAAGAGCAAAGAGACAATCCGTTCCCTAATGGCTTTTTTCAGTGCTAATTTTTGACATGTTTAAACTGGACCATAACTCAGACTAATTGTTGCAGGCTACCTTATTATTCAACAGGGCCTGTGTATGTGTGTGCCTGTTAGTTAATTAGTTAGTGAGTGTGTGTTGGTGTGTGGGTGTGTGGATGTGTACGTGTGTGTGGTAGTAGCGTGTTTCCATTTAGCAGCGGGGGATAAATATGGCCCTGACACATGACATGTTCCAGACTCAACCGCAACCTGCATGCCTGTCTCTTCTCTCTGTAACATTTATTCTCCAACAGCCAAACAATTTGTATTTCACACAGCACTGAAAACTGCAAATCCCCTCAGTCACTAAGTGATGTATGTGTATATGTGTGTGTTTTGTGTGTGTGTGTGTGTGTGTGTGTGTGTGTGTGTGTGTGTGTGTGTGTGTGTCTGCCGTCTGTATGCTGATAGGGGTTAAAGTACTGTCTGCATGCTCTCTTTACCTCTGCCACAATGAGCATCAGATAACATGTGCGTGCATGTGTGCATGTGTGCATATGTTGTGGTCAAAGACTAAATGTAATGTTATGAATAATGAGGCCAACAGACAGACATGAATCAAATATACACACATGGATGCACGCACGCACTGGCTTAATAAAACATTCAGTTTGAGCGCCCACATTTACGTCCACATTAGTTACAAACAATAACACAGATACAAACAACCCAAGTGGCATAAACAGTACAAATACTGCATAATATACACACAATAATGCAAGTGTCTGTCTGTGTGTCAGTGTGTTTATGTATCTGTATTTCAGTTAAAAATTAATTTAAAAGCCGTATGAAGAGCGAGCCAGCACATTGTCAAGCACCGTGTGTCCTTTGATCTTAGGCAGCACGGCCTGCAGAACACATCAGTGCTACAATCAGAAGCAGGATGCTCACACACACACACACACACACACACACACACACACACACACACACACACACACACACACACAAACACACACACACACACACATACACTGCCTAACACTCTCACATATGTACTATACACACATAAGTATCCCTGCTTGCTTGTAAAAAGGAAAATAGAGACATTAAGCGCACATATACACACACAATAAACAAATCTGAACCTTCCCACAAATACACCTTCATTTTAAATACACACACAATTGTGTGGCCCACAGATGTTCCCACACATTGAGGCCAACAGTTTGGGCATTGACAGCATTCCACTCTGCTTTTCCATTTACAGTGGAAAAATCTGGCCTCTGACCCGGAGTATTTCCAACACTAAGGAAGGAGGCCGCCAAGGAATGCCATGTTTCAGCAGAGTGAGAGGAGGAATGATGGATCGATGCCCATCATTTAAGAGTCGGGTGTTTGTAGTTTGTTTTCCTACTCTACGGTCTTCCTTTATGCCACAAGAAGGGCTGCTTCTAGCAGATATTATGTAAAAGTTGTTCACTCAATGGGTAAATGTATTGGCACACGGAAGGTGAAAACCTAGAGCACTTGTCAATATGGTGATTTAATTCTTAACTCTGTACTAACCATTATCCTTAAATAAACCATGAATCACGGAGCGCTGGTTTAGCTCAGTTGGAAGAGCAGGCGTTCTATGGACAGAGGACATACAATAGAAAATAGAATGGACTAGAAAGCCTGTATTGTCACTATACAATGTTACAACGAAATTAGAAATGCTTCTCCTTCAGGCATCCACAGCCACAAACAAATTGCAGTCAAGTAAGAGGGACAATGTATATTTAGAAAAAATCACAGCATAAAATGTATATTGCACAGTAAAAAAGTAGCTTGCCACAAGTAAAGAATATAAGTATTTATATCATAGTCTGAAATGTAAAGATTACAAAGGAAAGAAAATATGATTTAATCACCAGAGGCCCCATGATAAGATATTATCACCGTACTTGAGTCACGATTTGATATTATTGCGATTTTAAGCATTTTGTGATATGCTGAGAATTGCGATACAATATATTACGATTTCACTTTTTTAACTGCATATTATGTCCACAAAACTAAACTAAATCAAGAACTGTTTTGTCAAATAAGAAAACATTCTCAGGCCATTCATCACACTTCAGTCCATTTAATTCTACACAATGGGAGTCAAGCCCACAGACTGATCAACAATGATAACAGTAAAACCCTGGATGCTGGATTTGATTAGTCCTATATAAAGAAGTTGTTATTATTTATTTTATTAAACACTGTTTGTGCTCATTTATCTATGTGGGTTATATCCCCAGCAGCAAATAACTCCCTTGTCATTCTTGGTGTACCTCAAATGCTCCCACACTGCCAACTTAACTCGTTTCTTTGGTGGACACAATACTTCACTGCTGTGACCTCTACCATAGTAAAGCTAAGCTAAGCCTGACTCTTGATAAGCACGGCAGATAAAGCTGGTGCACCAGGTGTTGCTTTGTTTACATTCTGTGCAGGTTGCGCCAAAAATAATGTTCTGCCCTTTATTTTAGCGCTGAGAACAGAAACACCCAGAGTAGCGAAGCCTTTACAATTAATGAATGGGGACATTTTAATCAACAGTTAATATTGTAACCGTTAACTGCAACATGCCTATACCTCATGCCTTTTATGATTTTGCAAAGCAATGTAAAATCACACACTTGGACACTGTTATTACACCTTTGTGGATGCAGTGTATCCGTACAAAAATGTAGAGGGGAACCTCATTATGGTGCTGCTGTGAAATTGCAGTGTGTAAAGGGTTAATGATCAGGTGAACCCAAAGAATTCCCCTGATAGGTACTTAAGTTCCATGTGTTTCAAGACACTCTGATGGCTAAATAAGGTGTTTGCTTTAATGTTGTGAAATCCTCTTTATGTGATTAAATGTCAATGTTATATTTACAGCTTCTTTAAGCCAAAACATATATTTTCTTGTCGAGGACACCATTTACTTAAGGGCTCTTGGGTCATTTCTAGGGATGTGCACTTTTGTTTTGATATCATTACCCTTGTTAGTTGGCACCAAAATTACAAGCCGGTTTAATGAATCATAAATATTTGTATATGTTAGTCTGCGCTGCTGAACAAATGTTTTGCAATAACAATGTTAAAATGCAATGCACCAACCTGCCACTAGCTGGCTTTAGCTCCAGTGAATGGACCTGCCCTCCCCGCTCTACTACCCAGATGTAAACAAGCCCAGTGAGCGGATAGCATCTTGTAGGAGCATTGCAGTTTGGCAGTATTTTGATCAAGAAAATTAAAATAAAAGTGTATGTAGACTAAGTCAGGTTAAACTGGAGAAACCAATTACCACATTTAGCACAGGCAGGTGGATGTGAACCTGCTGGGAGGACCGAAGGCTGGCAGATTTTACTGATAAAGAAATCAGTCGCTTGGACATGCCTTGCCATTTCCAACCCTGGCACTCTGATGCATGTCATCACCATGTTTCTTTCTCGCCTTTCCTGTCAATGTTCAGTCTTTCTATCTAATAAAAGCACATATTGGCACCCCTCAAAAGTTGGCACACAATGCAGATGCATACGCACTAGAGAAATGATGGAAGACTATTTCAAAATCTGCCTACTTTGCAGATTTCTTTCAGCTTCTGGCGCGGACTAGCATTATCAGTGAGAGTATACAACATTTACATCCTAAAGCCTATTATTAATAAAGAGAATGACACTGTTGACTCTTCGCAGCGAGGAAATACTGTCTACTGTCTGTCTCATTACTGCATCTCAGCTTCCTTTTTACTTGTTTCTGCCCAGATATATTTAAAACAGGTCACATGATTTCTACAGGCTGTGAGCAGCGTGAGCTCATCATTCAAATTATACTTCAGTACATTACACTTGATACTGGCAGCATTCACAAAATGCTTTTTTGATAAGGAGGTGTCACAGCTTTGAAGTCTGGCTGACTCAACTAGAGGCAAAGTTACGCATTGACAGAGAGAGAGAGAGAGAGAGAGAGAGAGAGAGAGAGAGAGAGAGAGAGAGAGAGAGAGAGAGAGAGAGAGAGAGATGAGGTGAGGTGGGGACTGATCATCATTAGAGCAAATGTTAATGATCCCTTCAGGGACTCTGTGACTCAGCAGGTTCCAGGAATACATTCACAGGAGAAACAGACAAAAAAAATACCAAGGAAAAGAACTAATGTCATCTGCTAAGTATCATTAAAAAAAAAGAAATGTACGAAAAATGTACAACAGCTGTTCCCCTAAATGAATGTATGTACTCATGTTATATTGTGTATGTATGATCATGATGTAAACAAGAAGGTTAGTAAGAGCTGTAAGGACTACCTATCAGGTCATTGGAAAGAAAAAGAAAATAATCATTTATATGTCTTAGTCATTTTTTAAGAAGAAATGCCAAACATTAACTTATTTAAACTTCTTAAATGTAGCATTTTGTTGCTTATATTTGTCATCTATGGCAGCAAATGAAGAGTCTTTAGGATTTAAACAAAGGGAGATTTGAAGATATTCTTTGGAGTATTAGAAATTGTGATGCACTTTTCACACATCTTGTGGCATTGTATAAACTGGTACAGTTGCAGATAAAGTGATAAGTTATCAAATAAAATGTTATGTTCTGCCCTAGTGTTAGTGATAACTGATTAAAAAAGACATGTGCAAATTGTTTGTATACTTTTTGTCAGTACATTCTAGGGTACATCCTGATTGAGAACTTAATGTTTCTTTATGCATCTTGGCTTAATCTCCAAATCTAATACTACAAAAAGGTACAAAATATGCCTACAACTGGACAGTTCAACATTTTGCAATTGTCTCCAACTGAAGAATGTGTAGGAGCTAGAACACATTACAATAAAGAGTAACAGAAGCAGTATATGTTTTTTTTAAAGTTAGGCTTGTGTGACTTGACACGGATGCTGGCTCTGAGCACTAACAGCCCATTTGCTAACATTATTAGTGCCAACAGCCTCTCTGCTTGTCTGACACAATGCACTATTTTAAGAATCTTACTTCATCATGTGTGAATGAGTATCCATCTGATGAGCTACACTGTTACAGGACAGTGTGCACAGAACTCCTGAATGCTTCAGTTGGATTTTTTTAACTTAAGTTAAAGAGAAGTTTGAGTTAAGACCTAAAAAATGGAGGGATGACAGATGGAAAACTTGTGACAGACAAAAAGATAAACACTCAAACGCAGTCCAAGACACTGAGATAGACAGACCAATGGAGAGATAATGAAACACAGACATGGTGTGGGGATCATGCCATACCATAGAGCCCAGTGAGCTACAGGACATCCAGTCCAAGTACAGTAAATCCAGCAAAATCTGGCAACCCAGTGATCAAAATCAGTGTTCCCACACTAGAAGGACTTTGGCAGCTTTGGGTACATAGTGTCCGAGTTAGAACATAACTGCACTCTCTATGGCACCACTGAGAACAGACTGTCACGATCCTGGACTGAGAAAATTAATGGATATACAGGCTAACTGCCTCGCATTTAAGGCTCCTTATAGGTCTCTCCATTGCACGACATGGATTACACAGGACAAGCTCCTAGTATTTCCTTAAGACTAGCATGCTTGTAGTAGCTGCTTTTCAGCCCTTTGGCTGTGTATGGAAAGATGTTTGGAGCTTTAGAATTACATTAAAACACAAATTATATAAGTGATATTTGTATTTGAAACACTGAGCAGAACCAGAAAGTTAGTTGTTTTTTTTAAAGTCATGTGACAATCTTTGTGTATTTTCACAAAAACCACACAGATGGCTATGGATGGCAGCCTCCTCGTTGGATGTTCCTAATGATTATGCAGCTTTTACACTAACCCAATCATTATAAAGTCTTGTGTGTTTCACAAAAACTGTCTAAAAATGTGGACGTAGTCTCAGTAACATTACCCATATGTTTCTAAAGATCAACTGATGAAGCACAATATGGTGGTCACCATAAGAATGTTGAGTTCAACCATAGAGACACACAAAGTTTTAATATGGGCTTAGTTGGGGTCGCTTGGCCTTCTCAAGTGGACACTCAATGAACTGCAATTTTTGTTGCATTTTCAGAAACTGGTGGTCACCTCATGGTGTTTCATTATTGCTAAGATTCAGAAAAGCAGTTTAAATCTCAAGTTGGACGTTCAGACCTTCTGAAAGTGGGTATAATCTTTTGCCGCATCTGAAAAGTTTGAAGGATTGCATTATTTTAAAACTGTCCCTCACTCTGATCAATTATTTTCAATTATTTCCCCTTAAAATATGTAAAGCCATTAAGAAATGCTGGTGAGAGGAGGGGGGAAAAGGGGAAAATAGACAGGAGGGAGAGGAGAACGGAGGAAAGTGAGGTAATTGGGAATCATGTGGCCATGTTACACAGTGTACCCGGAGATTCCTGACAGCCCCGCTCTGCGTCCTTACGCCTCCAGCAAGGAGGCCAAGTAGTGAGGTAAGGAGTAACAGAGGGACACGGGCATGAGAGTCTGTCAGAAAGCGCCCGGAGGTCGGAAAATTCAGTAAACTAAACAGAGAAACTTCTCAGCAGCAGGCTGGCAAAGAGAGCTGCTAGGAAAAGGGCAGATAGAGACACACAGAAAAAAAAACTGGATCAGAACAAAGCACATGTGGTTGAAATGATGTAGGTTAGAGCAATAATTTACCTGCCCACTTTCCCACTTGACAGACCTCTAAACAGATCACCCACTACTCCTCATATCTTAACCACTGGAGGGAGGAGTACATGTTTGCAAGTAAATTGTGTTTTAGTGGTCTGCATGCCTCTGGACCCCAAAGCACATGGGTGTGATGAGACGCTTCTGCAGGAGGGTTTTTTTTTCTCTCTCAGTGGAAAGGTGCTGAATTGAATTTCCACTAAAGAACAACCACAATGAGACACATTTTCCATTGCTATCAACAATGGATAGACACTGCCAATGCTGTAAATAGTTTACAGAGCTCACAAAGACAAACACACATGCATGTCGAAAACAAATAGATCCGTATGCATGGGTGGATGCACAGCACGCTCACACAAGTTCACATGAGAGTGTATACTGTGTGGAAATGGTAAACATACAAAATGTATTCAATTTTCCACAGCTCTTCGTCATTGCAATAGTTTGATGGTCGATGCAAAACAGACCAGTAATTACTGTGTGTCTTTGCTTTATCCTTCTAAGAGTCTCAATGTATAGTATAGTTTTGTTTTCAGTTCATTCAGAGCATATTTATGGCAAAGCTCAACAAATGACATATGTATGGATAATTTCTAACTCCGCAAAGGATTTTTTAAATTCTATAATATGACAAAAGCCCTTGTTAAGTTCACGAGGTTGCTTTAAAACTGGTCAAAGAATTTCAAGATATGGAAAGGCATTAAAGGCATATTAGGTAGATGCAGGGCATTAAATAACAGGATCAACGAAAAGAGTGCAACTTACTCCATGTCACTTTTATTTATTTATTTTGTGGCATGCAGTAAGCAAGAGACTTGCTTTCTTAATGTTTACAAAAATCTCAAGTTTCATAAACACACGCCTCTGTATGACCAGGAGGAGGAGCTAGAAATGTTTGAAAAAATATACTCATATTGAGCTTCATATGTGCAGACACATTTAGGTTTGGAAGACAAAAGCCATTCATCTTGCTCTTGAAAGTTTATGTCACCGACAAAACCTAAGGAAAAGATTGCTCTGATCTTGTGCCATAACTGTAAGTAATGATAAACACGGTAGATCTTAATAGAGATGTATAGCTTAAAAAAGCAAAGTTTGTTCGGCCTGCAGCCCTTTTTACTGACCCCACAGTCACACTATTACAGATATTACTTTGTCTCATTTCTTTATGATCACAAAAAAGAATTTGATCTCCAACTCATCTGCACTGCCTTCAACCCCCCCTCCACTTCCTGGTCCAATACTGCACTCTTAACAGGCCATCTGGGAATTCAAAATCCAACAGCATTCCCATCCCGTGCAGCTCACCCAGCCTAATAAAATGTTTTTTTTGTAAATATTAATTAGAGCAGTCTGCTTTACTCACACAGAGCCTAAGTTATATCACAGCCAGTAATTCAATGCAGAGCTCAAAACCACTTAGTTTGACATTAATCTTCGACCTATTTACTGTATGAACTAACATTTACCACAAGTGTTGAATTTATGTTGCTGCCTGTAATTCAAGCCTATGAGACATTCCCACAGAGAAACATTCTCACTCCTGAAGCTTAAAAAGGAAACTTAAGCTTTCAAGTCTTAGTCCAACATTAAATATTAAGAGCTTCATTTCTGTAAAGATGGTTACCCAAAGCTACACCTTCTAAACTATTAAAGCTTTTCCTGGATACCAAAGAGTTATCAATTCATCAAGTGATTTATAAGCTGACGTTGAAAAACACAGCAGGTCGTATTAGAGTCATGAATTTTGGCAGTTTGTGATCTCTTACCATAACAGCCATAACCAGAACAGGCCAGGATCACAGCCAGTGGAGTATTTATGAGAAATAGTCTGCCCTCACATTACTGTAAGCTGGTATGTTACTGTAACCCTGCATTGGCCAACCCCATGTGAAGATCATTAAAAGTGATGATGGAGGGACGTGGACTTCCAGGAATAGACAGTCTGGTCACTAAATCTTTCTTAACAAATCAAGTCACTAATGTTAACAGGCTGGGAGAAGTGCAGCCATGTGTGCACACAAACACACAGTGTCTGCTCCTCTACTCTTCACCTTTTTCTTTTCAGACAAAGGCACAAACCCTTTGAGCAGACACATGAACTTTACAGCACAGTGCAATCACATGCAAGCAATCAACATATCTCCCATGAGCAAAACATGGGGTAGATGTACAGCAGGACAATTCGTCAATGCATATGTCCAATCACACAGTTTACCACTAAACAACTGATTTACATTATTCAGATATTGCATCCTCAAAACACAAGTGTTTAAAAGTCACACAGGTCTCAGTTATCAAAATAACATTCAGAGTAGTTGCGATACCTGCCTCAAATAAGGCATTAAGTGCAGAACAGATACCATTGAGCGTGCAGTCAATTGACCACATTCACAACTAACCTTCTTTCTGTGACTTCATGCTCAAAGTTAGAAGCTCAAATGCTGTTTGAATGTAACACTGCTGGATTCCAGGTTGTAAGTTGTATACATTCTTGGTTCGACACAAATTGTAATAATTGAAACTTCACTAGATTGCTCAGAATCTGTAAACACGGTGAGCAGTAAAAATCTGGAGGGGAATCTAGGTATCATTTCAGTTGAAATTACATATCTGATAAACCATTAGCTATGTCAGACAGCAGCTAACATTAGCATCAAGCTGCTAAGTAGCTTATATTTCCTTCAGCTAAGAAGTAGCTAAAGCTTTAATTGTTTTTTGTTTTGAACAATTCAATTGGAAAGGTGTGAATGCCCGTAACATCATATTAGCCAGTAGGCCTGGACGATTTATGAAAATATGGGATGTGCGAAAAAATTGCTAATTATTGCAATATCCATATGAAGAGTGAAAAAATAAAAACTTAAAGAGTGTGTTTAAGATATAATTCTATGTCTACTATCTTTTTTCTTTAACTGTTTTAGATAATGCCTGTTTGAAACATGTCCCTCCTGAATCCAATATAAAACCAAAAAGCACATTTTTCACCATGTGAGCACTAATTTGTCTAAGGCTAGCTGCTAGCTAGCTTGAGCTTTAGCTGGCTTCATTAAAATGCTGTAAAAGCATGACCATTATACCCAGTTCTCTTTCCCATGGGTAAAATGTATGTACGGAAAATGAGAAAGAATTGTTTGGTTAAAATCATTTTTCTTATTTATTGAGAGAGATTCAGACATTTGCGATTTTTTAGCCCTATTAGCAAGCCAGTTGACTCTATCCTAAAGCTAGCTATTAGATGAGGTAACCAGCAAGTTATCAAATACAATGCTTTAGTTAAATTTGGCCTGTGTTCCTAATGATTGATTGTCTTTTCAGTTACTGATCAACTTTGAAATGATGATGATTTGTAAGAAATTCCACATTTATACAACTGAAAAACTGGAGAGCAGCAGAACATTATAACAAAATTGAACGTCACACCCTGGGTGTGACATCAGATGAAAATGGCCGCCATGTGAATATGGTGAACATACTGATTCAATATCACAACAAATTTACCCCAAAAAAACCCATCTGGGTTCAGGGGAATCTTGTAATGATTATAAACAACAGTAGGGTGCTTGCAGAAAGTGCAATATCACAAATCTGAGCAAAGATTGTTTTTTTCCACAAACATCATATTAGTTTCTACGTTATACCGATCTTCAAGAGGTAATAAGGATCAGCCAATAACCAAGTCTAGGTATCAGAATCAGTACAGGGAAGGAAAAAATATGCATTGGAACATCTTAGAAAGAAGTAAATCAGCTGATGTTTTGTATCCTGTTTATTAAAAGGAACAGTATCGGGCATGGACTCCTAAGACTATGTTTTGTACCCAATGCAGCCAAACCAAATTATAATGTTTAGTAAAATATTAAACCCACAAACTGCTGGGAAAAAGTAAACAGCTTGCTTCTAAAATACGCCTACAGTTCGTTTTTGTAGGGTTTAACTTACATATATGTCCGAGGAGGGCTCTCCTGGAGGCAGGGATCCTGGACTGAGGACAGGAGAACTGGCTGGACTGCAGAGCTCTGGGAACGGGTTCGGGATGGCTGGGAGAGATGATGTCCTCAACTGCTGTTCCTCCTCCTGTAACCTCCTGGACAGAAAAACATTCATGGTATGGTTAGACATACTTTATAGCACAAGTCTGAGGTCATGACCTGAAACAGCCTCATAAAAAGTGAACAGGAGAACACTGAAATAAGAGCCGCTGACATATGTGAAATATGTGCTGGAAAATGAGAGCTGGAATTAATAAAGCATTGCTGTACAGTATCTATGCTCATGTCTGTTTCTATCTGATCTAGCCATAATGAACTGTATCCCAGCAAGTGGAATTCACAGACCCCTGCCAGCCTGCTGGCTAATTTTCTGCAATATTAATCAGGCATCAATATTGAATCAAGACATCACTTTAAAGCAGCTTTTTAAATAAGGCACATATACTGTAAAGCCTGGGAGAGGAACAAAGATCTGACAGATGATCATAAACTTTTCACAATTCAGTCATTTAAAAAAAAAAAGGGCAGGTCAGTTAGTGAAATCCTAGCTGGGGTGCTCTCTGAGAGAATCACTGGTGAAGACTCTTTCTTTCTCTATCAAACTCTCTCTGTAGAGCCCAGCAAGTTCAAAAGAGAGCAGGCCTTTTGATGTTCTCCCATCTGAGCTTGAGAACAGGGTTATCCAGAGGTCAGGCCAGAATAATAAGATCTTCAGGGTCTGAGTCTTTGTGTGTGAGTGTATGTGTGTCTGTTTGAGACAGAGAGCGTGTAAGACGGAGCACCCCACTACCTGCTCATCCTCTTCTCTGTTTCTCTAAATTCCTTCTGAAGCAGATAATGAGAGCTGACACCTGCTCTGTACTGTATGTATGCAGCCATACTTTTACCTTTCTCTGCATGTGTGAGTTAGTATACCTTCTTCTTTCTGATTGCACGCATTGACAGCCGAGGGAGATTACTGGATGCTCTACTTCAAATGGAGAGAAGCATTTGCACTTGGTACTAAAACAATGGGATTTTTTTTTTTTTTTTTACCTTTCTCCTCCTGCTGGTGCAGTTTGAGACAAAAAGGGAGTGACAGGGAGGAACGGGTCATTCAAGGGCTACTGATAGGGAGTGGGGAGGAGACGTTATGCCCAATTATCGAGAGGGTGTGGATTGATGACAGTGTATAGTGAGAGGATTCTTTTCCAGCATATACAGAAGGAAGGATTGGAGCTCCCTATGCGTGTGCAGCTTTGCATGTGCAAATGTATGAGGCTGGAAGGAGTTAGCTTAAAGCTTATTGCCATACTGTAGCTGCATGGTCTGTAAACTGAACCTGAGCAACTTCTTCTGGTGTGTGTTTACCTTTTTAGTAAAGTGGCTTAAAACTAAAGACGAGTTTAATGTCACTGGAAAAAATTGTGATTTATATTTTTTTCTGTTTCAAAAGAATCAATTGGCATTCTTGTTCCCTTGGGGAAGCATTAATGCTGGTTACCTCACTGTTGTTCTTACACTCTTGGAAAGGCACTCTTACAATTAACAATGAACCTTGGTGGCCTAAAATATGTTTATGTCTTGGACTGTATTTAAAAAAGAGGACATAGCCGCTGGTTTCAATTTGAATCCCATGAAGAAATTCCTTGAAATGTGCATTCTTTCTAACGACTAGCATGGGGCGAAAAAAGACGTCTCATTGTATTACAACCAGGAAAATTACTTCTCATTTCTACTTCTCCTACTTCTTAGTTGATTTATTACCTCAGTATTTTTTTTTCTTAATGAGTCTATAGTTTTAAACGCTAGTTTTGAGTCTTCATTAACACAGCATGATGCCTATTATGTAAATAATGGTTCTATTTGGAATAAAACTGACAACAAAGCTGGCTATGCTTTAAGGTGCTGCTACCTGTGATTAACAAGTTCCTATTACAGCAGTATGTGAACCAGGATATAGACTTATATCAACCCTGGGTCAGATCACAGTCACTTTGTTTCCAAAAAGAAGAACAAGATTGTTACGGCCAAAAGGGGTGAACTCGAGTATTAAAAATTGGGTTTCAAAAACCTGTAGGTGACATTATAGTGGCTCTGTCCTCTTTTATATTGTCTTCCATGCTTACTGGTCAGATACCCTTTCACCGCCTTGCGATCTGTCCAGCTCTGAGCTGCTGGAGTGGTTAAAGTCATGTAAAAATGTAAAAATTCTGTTCAACACTTGCCTGACAGCGTGGATGTGCATGGGCTGTGACCGTCGGAGTCCACTTTGTGGTGAGTCGGAGGACGATACAATATGCGTGTGCTGACCCTGCCGAGGCTGGTTGTGTTGGGTGTGATGTTGTTGATGATGGTGGTGGTGGTGTTGGTTTGAAGAAGAGGTTTGTCCATTGTGCAGTAGTGGGGTAGAAGCTGTCTGCTGACCACTGCAAGTGGAGTACAGGCTCTCCAGCGAAGAGTTCATATCATTAACCAGGGCCTCTAAATCCACATCATCCTCTAGAGAAAATACAGAAGGAAAGACACGCATCACAGACTGATTTTTTCAAAATAAGCTAGTGGTGAAAGTATTGGTTTCAAAAGCTGCTGAGGAGGAGGAGAGAAAATGTAGTGCAGAGCAGGAAACACATCACTGAAGCTGGAAATAAACTCCAATAAAACACAATCAAAGAAAAATGCCCTTTAAGTCTGCTGCTTTAGTTATAAAAACTTGAGGCATATGAAAATCGGAAGTCTCTGGATAATGTTGGGACTTTCCCTTTTCTATGTCAGTGTTTCTAACAATTCATTGTGACCAGGATTTGAACCTGTGACCTCACTTTGCACCACCTTAATTCCAAGTAATACTAAACAAGAAGAAGAAAAAATACAGGCATGCACAAAACACACACTACACACACACACACACACACACGTTGGTAACCTGTTTCGCCAAAGTGCTCAATCAGCATGACTATCTTGATGACTTACATTGTGCTGCCCTGTGAACCAAATCTCCATGGATAACAGGTGCGAGTACAAACCTGCCTGTCACACAGTTGAACTCTTACCACTGGGGTTCACAGCGAAGGCAGCGTGCTTTAAGAATCTGCTCTAAATTCACAGCATGTATCAAATATTCTGCTTTTAAAGGTCTTTAAAGGAAAGAGGTGGAATTCTTTGCAGACAGGGGAATCTATCCTCAAAGCCGGCGTGAAAACCTCCAGGCACATTTCAATTCATGAAGTGAATTTTTCAACTGACTCCAGCAGCATGTTGAATCAAAGTTTGAAGCCAGCTTGATTGAAGGGAAGGCCTGCTCCCTTAATTGCTTCATGCTGTGAAAGTTTTATCATCAGGGTAAAGTGGGTGCCTAACTTTGTTCCTTTTAAATCACTGCAGCAGTGACTCATCTTACGATTAATTATTCCTCATTATGAAAAGAGGAACCTATCTCATGAATTCATCATTAAATCTATGTTTCCAGATCCCTTAACTGTACTGTAGGACCCAAAATCACCACTAGGGGGAGACAAGCTCTACTTGTGCAGGCAGGAGGCTCACAGATGTGCAGAGTTCATGTAAGGGAACCCCACATATATCTTAGGACACAACTTTTAAATACCATTCATAAGAATTGTTATCAGATATGGCCAAGGTTGAAGAGATATTTGTTTTAATTGACAGAAAAAGTATTAAACTTGTTTCTATCTTCTGTTTCTATTTTACATTTTCTAAGCAGCAAACCAATGAAATACTTACGTATAAAATCAACTGGTCAATATTTTTGGCCCATTTGCAACTTAAAAACTATGTTTCAGCACTGTCTTAGTTATGTTCCCCTTTATTGTCATACCCCTTTAAACTTATTTTACTGGGTTTTTTATAATTATGAAAGAAGACAACATGTAAACATTCTGTAAGTGCCAATGGTTCAATTTAGAGCTGTACAATTGAAAACAATAAAAGAATAAAACTAGCATATACAGCTCAAATTCTTAATTTTAATCATGCATTTAGCCGTCACAACTCCAGAGTTTAAAAGGTGTCATGTCCTGTATGACTCATGTAGTTTCCTACAGCTCAGGGTGCAGGACAGCTGACAACTGGATCATAAGAGGTTGTGCGAGGGTCACACAACTATAGAACAGCTAAAAGTCCCGCTGTTCAGCAGAAAGCAGACACTGGAAAACAGCAGTCTGACTGATGGAAAGTTTAAAAGTACTGGCTTAAAACTGAGCCTTGAAGGGAATCAGTTTACTGCAGGGAAATACATGAGATTTTTCATGATAAGTAAATTGTTACAGAGGGATCAACAAATAAGAAGCGTTAGGTTAGAAGGTTAATAAACACCTCCTTCCCCTGGATGCAGTAACATGAATTCGTCTCCAGCCCTGATGCTCAAAGCTACGTGCTAAAACTAAAGTGAGGAGCTCTTCCAGAAAACGTGTCAGGTCGCTGTATCACGGGTGACACTGAATCACAGGTGGTTAATCTGTAGGTATTAATAGTGACAGGTAAGCTGGAGCAGCTACTTATAGATAGCCTGGAGAGCTAAAGAGCTATATACCACAGGACACAGGATGCATACAAGGCCATACACAACAAGGCCATACACAACAAGGCCATACTCAAGGCAAGAGAAAGGGCAAAACAACTCTAACACAGGACAGAACACCATGATTACTCTTAAGGGGGAGTGCTTGTAAAAAAATGTATAAATATAACTTTTTTAAGATAACTTTATTAAAAATATCTAAGGGTAACAGAAACTACATCAAAAGTGAGCAAATATTCTTCAAAGTAATTTACCTCAACTCTATCATCTCATCATCATCCATCATTCTCACTAGGTGAGACATGTGCCCTCAAGCTAGGGAGAGAAAATACATTTCCTCATGATTCTGACCTAGTTTGGCCTCACGAGGAGAATGACAGATTTGTTTTCATACAAATAAGAAACACAAACCACACACTCGCTCATGGACGTAGGGTTTTTGCATCATTATTAGTCATGGCCTCCAATCACCTTTGCATGTCACAATCAGGCAAACAAAGGCCTGCGTAAGGCACACGGGTGTAAGGCAGACAGATTGATGACACAGACTGCATGCAGGCAGGCACGCACGCACTCACAGGATTTAACCCAGGAAGATTTGGACCAGGAAGAAAACCGAATTGTCCTGGGGTAAAGAAAATAGAAGTTATGCCAGATGCCTTGGCAGGATGACATGACATTATTCCTGTCAATCGAAATCACAGGGGACACATCACACAACAATATATAGCATAAATAAATGAAATCCTCTCAAATTTTTTAGAGCAGCTCAGGCAGCAGGGAGCATATAGAGCTACAGATGGCGCTGTGGACGGTGATCATATGCAGCTATGATGCAGTCACTTGACAAACTTTTGCAACTAACACTATGGATATTACCCCTACATTTTAAAAGATCAAAGTGATCTGGGCTTTATTCAAATAAGCATGTCCGTATGCCTGCACGTTATGAGAAATTCTGTATATGCAAAGTGCATAATACCATTAAGAGCTATAAGTTGCTGCCTTTCTTCATGTTTTACACAACAGTTGTTTGCAACATATTTGTCCTGAATCCAAAATAAGCTCCAAAAAGCTTCTCACTTTCACCATTAAATCGGCATCAAAGGGCAGGGCAGCTGATCTAGCTTGATCCCTGATGGGTAAAATGTTATCAATCCAATGGGTAAAATCAAAGCATACTCAGGTAGAAAGCGTTTCTTGTTAACATCAAATATTTCCTCTTCATATCTTTTTGATGAGTTTGTTGCAAATGCTCACATTACGATTAATTACAATGATATCACCAACAGCTCAAATCTTAGCACCAGTCTCTCAGACCAAACCCCCCCAGTTTTCCAACAATGTTTCCGACCTAGTGCAGCCATTTGAAGAGAACATCTCCTAAAGATGAACCAAAGAAACAAAGTAATTTCTTTGGTTCCAGAGTCAGGTGGTTCTCCTACAATAGTACTCTTGCAACAGCACTTTGCCATTATGGCTCTACACATAGCAGCCCTGAGTGGGTGGAGCCATCTCTCTTCCCCCACGTGATGGCAGGGCTAACAGTTAGACAGGGAAGGGTTAACATAAAATAAATAAAACATGCTTGAGCCACTGAGCACCACATAAACAAGCCGGAGGAAGCACCGTCCTATCAGTGTTAACACAGGGCGGAGAACCACAAACCCATAGGGAGTTTGCCTTCACTCTCTTTCTAGGACGTCACTACTCAATAATGTATTTAGTGAGTATGATGGATTTTATGTGTGCTTTAATAATGTTTAAAATGTTGCATATTATACATTTACTAAACAGAAGTTAAATGCTTTGTTTATGCTGTTTAACAAATAGATGCAAACATAGGAAACAACCCCTACATTAACACTCGTCTTTACAAATCCTTCATTTTAAGATGGGTGATTATCCTGAATCCAATCATCTTAGGTTGTTTGGTTAATACTCTGCTTAGCAGGAGTATCTGCAAGTAACCCTTTTTAGTGAAGAACTTCAAATTTATTTATTTATCAATTGAGCCTTTTGTAGTCCATAAGTGCCAGAAAAAAGAGGAATCGTGGCCAATATTACTGTTAAATATATAATTATTGCCTCAACATTTTTCCTTTGTCTCTCGATCTGTTCTTTAAATAGTCTCAAACTCCACTGCAGAAGTCATAACTCAAGAAGAAAACTCAGTTGGGTCAGAGGATAACACTGGCAGTATTGTATTTCCTCATTGTTTAATTTTTCCCATGGCTTAAGTTCAATAAAGCCCCCACCCCCCTTCCCCTTGTAAGAACCTAGAACTGGTTAAATTAGGGGTAAAAATAGTCCCAGCTTCCTCTATTGTCTGAACCACACTAAATGAAGTATAAACCAACGGTTAAACTACTTAATTCTGATAAGAGTCTGCATGAAAGCTGTTTTGAATGTCTCTGATCATTGGAAAGCCAAAACAAAACCAGTGTAAAGAGGAATGATCCATATGGCTCTTTGTTTGTTTTTTAAACTCAGGAATGTAGTCCATGCATTTCTTATTCATTCCTGCTTGTGAAAAAAAAAAGAGGCGGGGCAACAATCCTGTAGAAAAGAGGAATGTAGGTATACAGTGTACACACACACACACACACACACACACACACACACAGAAGACTGACAAGGGGGGAAAGTACAAGCCCAGCAGAGGGGTTTCCATTCAGAGGGATCAGTGGGAGGATAGTCAGAGCAAGTCTAAACTGTAAAGCGTGGCTCTGCAGTGGGGAGCACAATGGTAGTGGTGACAGCAAAACACACCCACCAAGGGCCAAGCCTCCTGATTGGGGAGGGAGAGTGCGGGAATTTTAGTGGGAAACAGAAGGGAGGGAGGGAAAGCAGAGATGAACATGGAGAGGAGGGACGGGAGTAAATAGAGGGACAGGGAGACAGAATGTCATTTGGGGGGGGAACTTTGGAACAGGAACA
This sequence comes from Tautogolabrus adspersus, assembly GCA_020745685.1. Taxonomy (NCBI): domain Eukaryota; kingdom Metazoa; phylum Chordata; class Actinopteri; order Labriformes; family Labridae; genus Tautogolabrus; species Tautogolabrus adspersus. The sequence goes on along the minus strand of CM036542.1, from coordinate 18,850,704 downwards.
AGAAAAGGGAAAAAGGAAAGTGGGTTCAAACAGGGTGAGCAAGACCAAGAGATCCGGTGATTTTATTTCACACAATGTCCAATTTCACTTAGTGGAGTAAGACACAGTTTTTGCCTTATTTAAATAAATAAAAAATAGGCTAACTTTCCCTCAAATGATTATGCGTTCAAAATTTCAATATGACCGATATTTGGCTGTATGCATTTTAAATACATACAAAATGAATAATATCACATATGAATCATCTTTACTATGACAATGCTTATTTAATTTAATTATATTTATCTAAATACTAAAACACCAACCTGCTAATATAAAAAATGTGAGCACTTTAGAAGGCAGATGTTAGCATTAAGCATTAACCAAAATGGTTTTAGCTTCAAATAGCACTAGACCTCTGACTACTCACCCCTTTAACACCACAGGTGGGACCGACCCATTCACAAACTGATGGAAGAGGTTGCTATGTAAAGTGGCCATCATTCATACACATTTATACGCAGCCGACGAAGCAGTGGGAGCAACTTGGGGTTAAGTGTCTTGCCCAAGGACATGGCCATGTAGCTGCAGGAGTTGGGATCAAACCCCCAACCCTACGGTTGAGAGACTATCGACTACCAACTGAGCCACAAATGGCCCCATTATAAATCTCAATGAAAAGTTGTGTTTGTTATAACATGGGAACAAATGCCAACTGTTGCGATCACAAACGCTTCCACCATCCTTAAACTCAAGAATATGTCCACTGAATTTTGCTTAACAGGTAAGATGAGGAAGCAAAAAAGGAATGCAAGCAGCACACACAACAAAACCATGGAATGGCAGTGTATTTCAAAAACAAAATCACACTTAGTAATGTATTAAAGCGTTGCACTTGCTACAAAAAGTTGGTCACCATTAGACCTACCAAAACCTGGGATTTGACTACAAAATTAAAACAGCATAATGAACAAAGCCCTGGAGGTTGTTTGTGCTTATATTTTCTAGAAGCAAGAGATACTATACATCCTCACTGCATCTATAAGACAATGAATTCTGAAGTCACTCTGGTGCGTGTCTGAGAAAAACAACAAACAGGAGACAGCATTTGCACAGTGCAAGCCTGTGACATCGCATCTGTGAGAGACTGTAGAGCACTCACATGTGTGTCATGCCCAGGCTCAGGACAATGTGTCCTCAAGATTCTCATAGTTATTTAAAGAAAGACCTCCACTGGGCCATTCATATTAAACTTTCTAAAAACCCTCAACTTCACAGTAAATTATTATGTGCAAGGCAAAATCCATGGCTTACATGTTGGGAGTATCCTGTGGAGCAACTTCTATTTCTAGACATCAAATATTGCCTTGCAAATGCCCCGATAAGCCGCTCAATCGCATCTCATTCCAAAAGTGAAATAATGGCAGGTCATGTTCCAACAAAGCTGTACTGTTCCCTCTAAAGTTAATAGGTTTATGACTGTTCTAGCTTTGTAGCAACTCTTGCAAGTAGCTGGTGGCACTATAAGGGTCCAAAAGTATTAAAGAGTGGGTTTACTGGAAAACAAGTTAAACTACGTCAGCAAGGATAATCTTCCCACTAATAACACCAGCAGTACTGGGGCTAAATAGTAAATCTCTTCTCAGATAACAGAGACTTTGTAATATATCTTGTGACGCTTAGAAATGGTAGCTTACTGATTAGAAATGTTCTCCAATTATTTGTGTAACTCATAAGAGAGAGAGAGAGAGAGAGAGAGAGAGAGCAGTATAAGATCTTTAAATGTCTAAGAAAAACAAGGCTCAGGAGTCGGTCTACAAATACATTTCTGACATAACCTACTGATATTTTGCTTCCAAAATATCATTGATCTGACAATGTAAACAAATTATTCATTAGTTAAAGTCATCTACATTCGTCTGCCTCTCCGGTCCCTCAGAGATCCCTCCATCCCGGCTGATTCTGTAAAATGACAATGTAATTTCTGCTCCATTTATTTCTCATGTTGGAGCCAAGCGTTCTAATTCAGTCGCCGAGTCCTTGCAGACTCCCCGCCCTTACCTCCCATGCTGAGCCAATATTGTGCTTAAATCTCATGCTCCGATTGTCATGGATGAACCCTGTATGGCACAATTAGATAGGCGGCGTAATTATAATGGCACCCTGTGTCCACGCAGATCACACTTTGAACTGCTGAAATGTTTACAGCGGAAGAGACCCAAATATATATTATCCCCCCTCGACCCGCCGCCTGACTAGAGGAGGATAATGAGTAGCAAGCCGCTTCACACACTGTACTCGAACTACTAAAACAAACACACACACATACAGTAGTAATACCAGACTTGGGTCATATATATGAACTTCTTGTAAACACGCATGTATGAAAATAAATCATGAATACACTTCAGGCTTATGTTACACCAAGTCAATGTACAGTAAATCCCAAATGTGTGCAATAAGATATGACAATATGGTATAACTTTGATATACAGTATATAGAAGTAAAATAATGTGTAACTTGTTGTCAGATTAGTTGGGTTTAAGAATATTGGATTGATTAAATTTGCAAGCGTCAGACACACACACACATCACACAGACACACACAGACACTATAACATGTCTATTGATGGCTAAGACAGACCTTGATGATTAGGAGAACTCCGATTGGCTGATTGCTGGAAGCTCGGACCAATGAGATCAGCTGGCCTGTGATTGGAGGTCCGGTCCATATTGTCCTGCTGAGAGAGTGATAAACAAGGACAACATTATGTCATTCTACTGGGGCTTTTTTCTCTTTTCTCTTTTTTACAACCGTCACCTTTTCAGGAACCATAGACGCAAAAAAAAAGAGAAAAAAGTGAAAGTAATTTGCTTTTAATTCGATGAAAGAAACACAAGTGTTGTAGCATTTTATCTAGGGCTGGTTAAAAATATCAATTCATCAATGCATTGCAATTATTATTTTCCCGATTCAATATCGATTCAGGGAAATCCTGAGATCCAGCTTTTCTTTGTAATGACGGCCCTCTCCACTGGGAGCACTGTGGGTGCTGTGAATTCAGGTCAGGCACAATTATGCACTTTACATATAGTTTTTGTCTATGCCATTACAGCACTGTTATGTTTATTACGATTTTGCTGCAAATTCAGCTCAGGCACAAATGTGCACTTTAGAGCATACTGTACTTTAATTTTTTATTCTTTGTTTATTAAAGAATAATGCAACGATAAAATACATTTTTGAGTCAGTTTTTTCTAAACCTATACAAACAACGCACACACAATTATTTAACAAATACCAGAAGGTACTGTGATGAGTTATCTGAGTATTTCTGTCATCTGTATGTATCATTAAATTGATATCGAAGCATATTCATCAATATCGAATTGAATCGTGGCCCAAATAAATGAAATCAAATTGAATTGTGAGGATGTGAACAATACCCAGCTCTAATGTATCCCTCACATAATGAAATGGGAACTTAAAGGAGCATAAAGGCATTTGAAAAAAATCAGTAGTAGTTTTGTGATTTTGTTAAGTGCACCGTACACCCCCAGTTCTTTTAACAGAAATGCAATGTCATTTAGATTTCAGAAAGTATAGTAGGTAATAAGTGACCAACATGAAAGATGGGTCCAAGACACAGACGAGACAAAGACCTCACACAGCAGAGCAAATTAGTACTTCTGCTTTGGTTGAATAGTTGCAAAGCAGAAGTGCACAAGTTATGATTGATCTAAAATTTTAAATGTGTGGTACAGGCAGCATATATTTCGTCAATCCTTTACTTTAACTGTAGGATTTTAAAATTGTATTGCTTTGCATGACCCTTTCAGAAAGTAAAGCTTATTCTCTGTTGGTAGATAAAAACGGGTCAAAAGAGACATAACTTGAAGTGAAATGTCCAGTAGTTCAAAAACTTAACACCTCTTTAAAACTTACATAAAATGCAACCGTTAAAAAAAAAAAGTTCAACTAAGATAAACTCCGCTGATCGTACACTGCTTGTGTGAAAACAGTGAGTTAACGTGTGTGTATCAGAGCACAGAAGATAAACCTTAACCACAATGTCCTCGCTTGACCTCTCTCTCTCCATTATTCTCACCGTCACTGCACAAGGACTCAATAAGAAGCAAATCCCCACTAAAAACGTAAGAATGTATACAAAAATATTTTATTTTGACAGGTTTCCAATACCTATAACTTCAATATAGTTCAATGGTGGGTTACCCATTGTGTGGATGTGTGCGGATGTTAGTGTGTGTGTGTGTGTGTGTGTGGGGGGGGGTGTCCTGCTCAGAGCCCGACAGCACAAGTGGGAACAGAACGTCCTGGGGCAGTCCACTGTGCTCAAAGAACAAAAAAAACTGTGTGTGTCTGTGTATTGCAGCAGACCTCCTCTGATGCTGTAATAAAAGCCGTTACTTGTTCTGCCTCATTTACAGTACAGTTCTCTGACACACAATACAGGCAGCACCAGGGTTTTTTGTACGCACATTTTTCTTTCTACTGTACACATTTTTCTACCTCTTTTTCCATGATACGTGCTTTTTGCCTCATGTCAGTTTAAGTTATCTTTGATGCCTCAAGAATCACTAAGCTATGAGCATTGTGACTCTATTATGATTGTCTGCATGCCAATTATGTCATTTTTAAGACCCACTTGTAGAAAATGTCATTTAATAAAGCAGTTCCAGGCTGCTGGCACAGATGTCAAGTTAAAGTTGATTCAGTTCAGGATACAAATAACCTTTAAAAGACTGAGTGTCAAAGAACAATTTTTTATGTTTTACACATTTCTTCAAAATTTAATCCGACATTGAAACATGTATGTAAATAAATGTTTTTTAAATGTTATATCAAAGCATTTTAGAGCTCAACTTATGCCTTACATGTTATAGACTTAAATAATCCTGATATTATAAACTAACTTTACAAAGAGGACGTAAAGGGGAGTGCAAAGAAACTGACTCACGGTGATGATAGAGCCTGAAGAAGAATTCCACTCTGATGCATCCATTCTTTAATAAAAGAGTCCGGCTGCAGAGTTTGGATCGGTACAATCCATGGTTTTGCCTGCTCTTATTTTCAGTGAAGAAGAAATTGCAGGTGTACCTCCCTGGAGTCTACTGGTTCAAAAACTCAGCCTACACTGGATATAACTGCACGCTCAACGTCAATATAGGGACTTTTCCACCTCCCCCCCCCCGCTTCCCACCAAAAAAAAAACCTCTTCTATACCAACTAACCCAACCGCATCCAATCATTACATTGCATTGTTCCGTCTTTGTATTGTCTCGAGTTCCAGCCGTCTTGGCCGCATCGGAAAAAAAAGACTTCGGAGCTTAATGGGACTAACCTTCTTTTGCAATAAAAAAAAAGTAAAATAACCACCGCATCACCCCATTTGTCCCCGTGACATGGCAAACCCCATCATCAACTCACACTGTCTGGGCGTCCAGCTACCAGACTGTGACTGATCCCTACCCAGTCACCCAAACAGCACTGGGACGCTGGTTGGTTGGTGGGATGGTAAAGCACAACGGTAGTGTGTGTGTGTGTTCAGCTCCACTGAGCAAAAACGCAGGGAGTCTTTCGGACCATATACTGGTCCTGAATGCAGCTTTGCATGGCTGTCTGGGAGTAAATGAGTTAACACACTAAAAGGACTAAAGGGGCCTTTAAAGCACACCTTGATCTCTTTTGTGGATCTTACCAACAAAAATCCGAATCCCAGACAGCCTTTGAGGCCTCCATAGACAATGGACAGAATGCTAACTTGGGGATTTTATCCTATAGATACTGGTCATTTTGCATAATTCTCAGCCATGCGAATGCAGACTTGGGTATTACGTTTTTACTTTTATAAAGCTTTTAAGGATGAGAGTACAAAGAGGAGAGAGAAACAAATATATATAGACACACTTATTTTCTTTTTTATGTACTCTCTTTTATCCTAGTTCTTGCTTTCTCTCATCCTGTCTTAGTATCACACAAAGTCCTTTGGATATAGACACAAAAGCATGTGCGCATGCAAGTTGCTTGAGTCCTTAAAGTGGGGTCACAACAGGACCGAGGGTAGGAATCTTGAACAAAAAGGACAAGACTGAGAGGCATGTCAAAGTTAAGCCCTTAGACGAGGTCAGACTGAGGTCAAACGTTGTGACCGGGGATAGTATTTGATCCATGCTTTGCACGCTGAGAGGTTGAAAAAGGACAGCTGACAATGAACTCAAGGTTTAATGAAAAAAAAGTCTATTGGTGTCAGATTTACCCAGAAATAATGATTCTCACAAAGCTTTACACATATGGAAATCTTTCTCAATGTTCAAACTTCTTTCAGACCATCCTGCTGAGAGCATAGCGCTAACTGACACGGCCCTGTTGCAACATACGTGACAGTAGAAAGCCAGAGGAAATCCCTTCTTACATAATTATCCAGAATGAGATCAGGAGGTCACACTAATGTCTGCTTGTCTGCTCTACTGCTACATTTATCTGTTTATACAGTAAAAGCTCAGCTGGAGCTGGAGCTGCTGTCAAAGCACAGCTGTTCACTTGACAGTATGGCCTAGGACATATATTTACTATTGATACATGACACTACAAAGATACTGATGTACTGATTTAAAAAAATAATAAATACATAAATAAAAACAAAAGAAGAATCTCACAGCCATTATCAGAATATCACTTGTTTGGATAAATGTGGAAAATAGTTCCTAGTTTCTTTCGTCTACCCTGCAGCATATAATCCAGATATTTTGATGCCTATGGATTCAGAAAATTTAGAATATTTCTGTACCTAAAAGCTGCTAGTATGCTGGATGATGTATGATGTATTGATGTTGCATCTTTTTCAAATGTAACCCTGAGTTCGTTCGCACATTTTTGTGACAAATGTTCCTCAAACATACCAAAATAAATTATAACATCGAAAGCCCCAAGCAAAATAGATTCAATTTTGTGATTTCTAGGAACACCGGGATGTTATGGGAAACAACGCGATGCTTGTTAATGTTTAGTCCCAGATCAAACAATCCAGATCTCCCAGGCTCTCTCACAGCAAAATCAACCTCAAATGCTGAACTCTGCTTGTTTATTCAGATATTCAACATAGATTTGTAGAAGCTTCATACACTGAAGGGCATACAGAATTTCTATACACGACAATATCAGCCAACGGGATTCCTTCTACATCTGCTGACACAGAATCTTTGATCCAATTAACTTTTATTATTCTTGAGGGCCAAGGTAACATCAATATTACCTTATAAAGATTATCATAGGTTCTGTCGTCCTTTCTTTAATCAGCTGTGATCTGCCACATACAGTCCTGGTTTTAATACGTTAGATTTGAAACCCTTTGCACATACCTTCATTTAATCACCACTCACTATCATACAACATAAACAAGATTAAAAACTGAGATATAACCCCTGTGATTAACGTGTGAATGATATCTGCACTTGAATCTGTTCTGAATGGCTGCTGCATTTTTATCAGGGAAAAATCTTCCATAACTGGAATTTCACAGTGAATGGGTTTTCTCATTCAGCAGGTCAAGGTACATCAGTTTTAGCTGAATGCTTTTAAACAGACAAGTGAATTTGTGTCTGTACATGTGTATGTGTAAACTGGGAGTGTGTACATTTTGGACTGAATGTTGGTGGTAAAAGAACAAAATAAATGCTGTCTCAGCCCAGAAAAGAATGGAATAATCTATGTCCATGGCAAAAAAGAAAATAGCCCAAATGTATTTCTGTTCAGACCATCCTATAGAAACATGACAAAAGCTGAATGATTTGATTCATTTAAGGGGGCCTATAATTGCTTTAAGCACACGTTAGCCGAGAAATAAAGCCTATACGCAAATTTAAATTTGGACACTGTATAGCCCCTTTCGCACATTGAGTCCTGAAACTTCTAGAAAATTCTAGGTCGGTTTTCCCTTGAAATTGTCCATTTCACACATGACCCTCACAGCAGGAGATTTCCCCAGTCGTTAGGGGGTGGGGGGATGTGTCAGGAAGCAGTACATAGCCCTATTCAGACTGCTGTTTCTAGCTGCCTTCAATCTGAATGTCGCGGAAGGCGTAATGGGTGGACAAAGTGATCCCCCCTCTGTACTGTCTTCCGAGGTATTAACAGAGGTGTTACAGAGGTGAGATGGTTTCAGCGGAGCCAGCGAGGGAACGCAGCGCTGTGTGTGCGTACATATCTGACTGTGTGTGTATGTGGAGCTTCTGTTGTGCCGTGCTTCCGCAACGCCGAAAAAGCAATTTGAAATCAAAGATTGGGACACCAATATTATGCCTTAATATGAACTTGTTGACGGCTGAGCTTAGTTACAGCACTTTTGGGAAGAAAGCATTCCAAAAAGGGCTCATGATGAAAAAAGGACGGCGTAGACACAGTGTAAACACCTCACCTCAGCCTCAAATGAGGCCCAATTCCCATTGATGTTTTTTTTTATTAGGTTATTTCTTTAACTGCTCTACCATTGAATGAACCATTACACAAATCTGCTATTCTCACAACACAAGGGGATTCATATTTGCAGCTGAAGCAATAAAGCAGAAATAGAAAGAAATACACACGGTAGTGACCTTGACTTCACTCCACCACAAATACAAGCAAATCATAGAACGTACACACACACATAGTCCCTGGTTTAGATCTCTGGTGTCTGTCTCGCTAAGCTGCAGTGATCTGGGAGACTCTAGAAGGCTGAACTCTCTGATCTCTAGTAACTCCAAGGTCAAAGGTCTTAGATAAACCCATGGTCCATATGACAGGCAAACAACAGAGCGGTTTCTGATCAGGCTAATAGTGCTACTGCTCTAATACAAATATTTGTAAGCCCTTTGCTCCATGGAGGCTGATGTGAACAATTCGACCAACTCTTAAACCTGACTGAAGGTTTAAGGGTTAGTTGAATCTGACCTTACGGACCCAATGAGATATCAGCACATTAGAACGCAAGCAATATAGCGCAATAGAGAGGAATTTTTCCAAAATGAAGCAAACTTCTTCATCAAGGTTACACTCAGATTAGCAGAACTCCTTATTCACTGCCTGTAAAACTGTCCATGGTGAACTATGGGTACTTACCAATACTGCATGATTAAACAAAATAAGAATAAGTGCAGTCAGATTTTTAATGTGGAAATTCAAATATAGCCTGCCTAATGTGACATTTTGTGATAGATATTATACTGAATGAAGAGAGAAATATTTTCAAATTACTGATATGACGTCAGATTCAAAGATGTATTGTCAGATTAAAACAGTCCTTTTCTATCTGGATAGAGCATTGACTTTATACAGGCATGACTTTGCATTGGCAATCAGTCAAACCACATGATGACATCATCTATAAATCAATCGAGGATTCTTTTCTGCATTAAATGCTAGGTATGATCATTTTTATACATCATACTAAAGAAACATGTAGGTTAATATCGATGTATCTGTGACAGGCCCCTCATTAACAGTATATCAGCCAGGCTGTAATAAGTTCTCACACTAAATAAGTATCTTTTGGCATATAGAAGTTTAAATGTGACTTGTCAGGTTTGTTTTAGTGTGGGATTTACTCAATGCTGTTGAGCCAAACTGCTCATAACATGCGCTTTAGTTGAGCAATAGGCGTGTTGAACCTGATTTTGTTAGACCATTTCGCTGGGCCCCTGATGGTTTCAGTTATCTGGGAATAAAAGTCACACCAAAACTCAATCGAATGTATAGTGAAAACATTAACCCCTTGATTAGGCGCTTGAAAGAAAATATGATGAGATGGAGGAATCTGCCCATATCCTTTCTTGGTAGGATCAATCTCATTAAGAAGACTATTCTCCCTAAGATCATTTATCATGTATCTATGCTTTTTGTGATTTTAAGGGCAGAAGATATTAGAGATATTAATAAAGCAATATCAGACTTTATTTGGGCAGGAAGGAAACCCAAGGAGTATGTGGAGAAATAGGCACAGTGATAGGACAACAACTGCCTCCTGGCCCACTTCTATGCCTCCTAGGAAGTCTACCGAACCCTTTGAAGGAACATAAGGACATAATCCAATTTCTTTTAATGTTGGCTAGGAAGGCTATAATGACAAAATGGGTTGGGGATGAATCCCCTACTGTTCACTAGTGGAAATCTCTGATATCTGATGTTGTGACGTTAGAAAAGTTAAGATACTCTATCGGAGGAAAGACTCATCTCTTTAAAAGAAAATGGGAAAAGCCTTTGAATCTTCTTAATGTTAAGTGCAACTTGTCATAATGATTCCTGAATGATTATCTTGCTATTGTACAACATCACTGTTAATCACATGTATACTATACTGGTAGATGCTGAATGTGACTACTTGACCAACTATGCAAATACTTTGCTAAAGTGCACTGAGCTGTTATTGTTCTGTCTTTGAAAATCAATAAAAAGAATGTTCAAAAAGTATAAAAACAAAAATAAAAAAATGATTATAGTTCTGGCTTTATAATTCAGTCAGTAACAGTCCTTAGTCCTTTCTTCCTACCTTTCATCTTCTTAAAAAATGCATAAAAAACACAAAAAGAACAAACAGCTACAAATAAATACAAGAGAAAACTAACTTAAATGCCACACCATAGACTGGTTCAGCTGGCCTACAGACAAACACTTAATAAATGCAAAATACAAGGCGCTGGTCCGTGCGTTTGAATGCCAGTGAATGGTCCGACCACAGCACCAAAATGGAAAGAGCAGCAGTTACCTGGGGCTGTGTGAGCCAGAAGAACATGCGTCTGTGTTGGACCAACACTGCTTAACAGTCTGCCCCCCCCCCCCCCCGAAGCTCTTTCTTAATTCAATGTGTTAACAATGGTGAAAGGTTGTGACAAATCAGGTGGATACTAACAAAAATGCCAAATATACTTCTAAGAGCAGCCGAGAGAGAGAGAGAGAGAGAGAGAGAGAGAGAGAGAGGCTGGGTAGGCTGTACTGTTGGCAAGAACCACAGTGACCTGAATCCACACCCTCACCTTTTTTCAGAATTCCTGGAAGCACTTCTGCATTTCTTTGAGTTCTTCTAGGATGGATTATTAGTTTAGTGTGTTAAATATATAAATAATACAAGGCAATGTTCTTGTTAGCCATGCCCACTTAGGTTTGATAATGTTAATCAATATAACACAGGCCTATTTTCCCTTTAGATTTCTATCAGCATCTCTATTAAATCTAGTAAATCTTGGTTTAAAATCTAAAAAACAGACATTGCAACTCTGGATTTTGGTTGTTGTTGTCTAATAGCTTATAATGAGCAAATTAGGAATTGCAAACAGTAGTTGAGCTATTAAAGCAAAATATAACTTCTGCTCAAAGATAGATTGTAACTCACTGAAAGGAATTGACATTTACCTGATAATTTGGATGATGCAGGAAATAATCCGGACACCCAGCCACAGCCATTTTCTGTGTTCCTCACCTCTCTCGGACAATATGTCTGGTTGGATTCAGTTGCAGTACAAGATGAAGATAGCAGAACCTGCTGAGAAAGAAGAGCAGACAAATGGAGGTTAGTGGAAAAGTACAAAGGGAGAAAAGGGGAGGGTGAAGAGGTCCTGGAGAGGAAGGAGACGAGGATGACAGAAGGAAAGGAAGATGAAGTCTAGCTTTCTGAGGAGACAGATATAGCACAGAGCACTTCTTAACCCACATATACTCACAGTAAACAACATCAACAAGCATCAAGGGGGGGACACTGGTTGGTAAAAGAAAATGTGAAGCATTTCACTTATTCTTAATTGTTTCCATAATGATTTCACTTTTGGGTGATGACAAAGTAGCTTTTGTGCAGCTCCCTGAAGTCCATTGTTGTTTCTTTATCAGGGTGAAGTGCATAAATTGGGTATTCTATCAACCTCTTGGTTTCACGCTGTTGAACAAAGAACCAAAACTCGGGAATAAAACCACATTGGGTTTTATTCATATTTCTGAATTAATGTATCGCTCTTTATAGAGTCATCTGACAACCTAACCATAAGCAAACAACTTTCATAGTCATTAATAAATTACTGAAAAATCTGCTGAGGCCTGGTGCTTTTAAAATGAACATAACTGCAGTAGAAACTCAGGAGCCTTTAAAAGGTGTTTTTCTACCCTACCAGCCCCCTCCCCGGCCATCCTTAGGTCAAAATAACCACATATTCAACAACATGGACTTTAGTCTATTTGAACTTCTTAAAGTGGGTATCCTATTAACCTCTTGGCACTGCTGCCGCTGAACAAACACCTGTAAACACGGACCCAAAAATACCCTGCAGGCACCTCTCCAGGTCTTAAGTTAGACCCCAGGGTATTTTGGGGGCCAAGCCGCTTGGCTCATAACTGTGATGGTCTTTTATGCAGCAGTTCATGACCCCCTGCAGGTATTTCAAAAATATGACCTGCCAGTTTATAGCCAGCTAATCTTATCGCATGTTTGCATTAGCGGTTTTCAGCATTGCTGCTGCTGGGGCTGTAGTATGTGCATACAGTGTGTTTGCTCATTTCGGCCTGGACATGTGTTTCGGCATGCGTACTTCTACTGTATGTTGTACTGTGTGTGCATATGCTGCACATGTGTGACAGAGCGTGGGTGTTTGAATGCTCTATTTTTAGGAGTTTTCAAGGTCTTTGAGAGGCTGTGAATACATTTTGGGGTCTTGTAGCTTGCTCACACTGAATATTCAGTGTACAGTAACGGGATAACTCTGCCTTCAGTATAGTGTGTGAAAAGAACTGCAAACAGAACTTGGTGTTTAATAGCTTACTTCACAACAAAGGTGACACAAGAAAATGACTGAGAGCATTTTTGTATGAAGTGTGTTCCCATGCAGGAGACAAGATTGTCCCTGGATGTTGGGATGGAAACACCTTAAAGGTATAGTATGTAGAATTGTATGACAATGTTTACATTCAAATATCTAAATATGAATAAAAATTGACTAAACCTATGTTATATATATTTTTTGGTTGAGTACTTACATTATACCTCAAATATTTCCAACAGTTATCAAAGCCAAAGAAATCCTTAATATTATTGTTGTAACGGGACGTGTCTGTCGCGGCATAGTTCGATTTCACCGGGGGGGGGGGAGTAGCAGAGAGAACTCCCATGATTCCCCGCTAGACTCGACGTGATCTCTTGTTATTGTTTTGATTCAGAGCCCCCTGGCGGCAGATTTTACATACTGTGTCATTAACAACTACTATCTTAGAGCTGCAGAAAACTACATTCTGGTAAATTATCATGTGAAAATAAACAAGAAAAGAGTGCTGCTAACAGAGAGTATATCATTAGCTAAAGCTAGCTCTTGTATGTCAGTATTAGTGCTTATGCTTTAATAAAATGTATGTGAGTATTTTTCAATGCACTGGCATCCTGGTATGAGCCAATCATCAGCTTTATAACTCCTTTCACACATGCACAAAACTACTGACAATTTTACCATAATATTTGGGAGGAGCTGCATGTGTGAATGAAACGGCCATTTTTGTTTTTTTTTACTTTATTCCCCTCAGCCCTCTTATTAAGTTTCCGCAACAAGTCAGGCTGAGTTGATATGTGAACGCAGCAGGAAATATTCTAGGAAATTGGCCTCGAATGAGTGGGAAGTGTGTATCCGTTAGTATAATACAGCTAGTGGGATCTTTGTGCATCTAATGAAGCAGCTTCATTCTCGTCACTTCTCTCCAGTATGTTTTTTCCCACCCTTTCATTTATACTGGGAATACTTCTTATTCTTACATGTAGAATCGATCCGGGGTACCCCCATGATTTTTCCGAGCTCCCTCTTTCCAAATTCCAAAAATGAAATCAGTTTTTTTTAATTCCTCCAAAATTGGGCTTGCTTATAATGAGCAAACTATGAATGCATTCTACACAAAGAGCTTGGCACCATGATCACTTGGGCCCACGAAGAGGCCTGCTTGTTATGAATGTGTGTATATGTGTGTGTATTACTGTGTGTGTGGCCGGGACAGCTCGTCATTAACACATTATTTACAGACACACAGTTTACAACAAAAACAAAACAAATTAACATCAGCCTAAACTCCGGAGCGGCCCCTCATTAGGCGGCCGCCACACACTCGCTGACTGGCTGCAGCTGAACTGTATGTTTATTATGTTTCAGGAGTCAGCAGGTTGTGCAACAGGGACAGAAATTATACCTGCACTAACAGCATGGGAAGCTAAATCAGATTGGTTGTGTGTCACTGGGCTGAAATTGTTATGAAAACTATTACCTTTATAGTATATGGATTGAATATTAACCATTAAACATCAATTAAGTAAACGTTTGGCCTGTCAACATCCTGGGTGTAAATTCGGCTTCATCTGTGCGTGATAAAACATGGGAAAAAGCTCAAGCGTTCCACGTAGCATTAAAATCCCTCACAACTCAGGTTTCGAAGTGTTCATATGTGTTACAGTGACTCTCAGTGACTGGTTTATTGTCCAAACACACACACACCTTTGCTTAATTGCTCCATGACACAATCAAAGCCATTCCAGTGCAGGGATTATACTCTCAGAGCTCTTTGATTTGATTCCTTCTACTTGAACAGCGGACTGAAAGCTAACCATGTCTGACCTTGACAGTGCAATTACCAGGCCGCTGCCGCTGCCCTAGAAAGGGGAACTTTAGGTTACGGCGGCTGTACCCAGCGGTGAGGTGACAGCATCTGGATTAATTAAAGTGATTTTTGTTCAAAGTTGCATGAGGGAGACTTCAAATGTAAGTGCCATAATAAGGCCCATCATGACTCATAAATCTGTCCAGCACAAGCGCCAATGATTCTTTACTGAGATGTTCTGCTGTGAAGTTCAGCAACATGCATCTGACATTGTAGGGAATATTTAGCGTGTTGGACTTGACCCAATAAGCAGTGGTGTAGTGCAGGGTATACACACGCAGGTAGACGGAGTATATCCACTTATTTTTCAGTCTCCATAGGCTATACCCACTTCTAAATACCCTCTGATTCACACCAATGACTGAATGAGAATATCCGCGGTATGCTGCAATTTATTTCCTAGGATGGTGAAGGGATGACCCTCTCTACTCTGTCCCTAATTGGCTCATACGCAATAACTAAATATTTAAGAGGAGTCTTACATGTCACTGTTTATAACAGAGTCAGATTATCCTCTGCTTGACGGGCCACATAAAAAAAAGAGAGTATACCCACTTCTTTAGGGACCACTTCACCACTGCCAATAAGCCTTAAAAACAGTACCATTATGAAATAAGGGCCTTTATGACCTTAAATGTCAGTTTCATTTGACTTTGTCTGAGTGCACTTATGAACCTGTGAGATCCAACAGAGAGTATAAGTAAATGTTAAAGGTCAACACTGTGGTGTAACTCTAAAGAAACTATTTGACCTCTAAGTGCTACATGCTCTGCTGGATGTTACAACATATAAACAAAGAGTCATTATGATGATTAGTTGTTACAGAATATAAACCCCACCCCCCCAAAGAGCTCATCAACTACAATCAACAAATTCAGCATCAAGTTTTGAGGTGTAGCTGCTCTTCAACACGTACTGCTGGGTCAGCATGCTTAGTCAGTCTAGAGGTTAATGTGCTGATATTTGCTTACATCTCCAGGGTCCCGCTTTAACATCTCAAGGTGATAAGTCCTGCAAGGAAGCCAAAGTGAGGCCTGGGATCAACAGAAACCTGGGCTATTTAAAGCAAAGCCTAATTGAAACAGTAGAAACATTTCCCTGAACAGTTCGCCTGTTTTGCATGCTGGTGGATCAGAGGCTGACCAGCTCACCACGCCAAACGTGGAGGTGACTTTAAAGTGCTAGGACGGATAAGAGATTCCACAGCAAAACCAACTTCATGCAAACTTTTGCAAGAATATTACATTATTTATTTTAAATACAGCAAATACTTATTAAGGCAATAACTTCCTCCCATGTTGAGTTATTTCCCTTCCTTAAACCTTGAAATCAAAGAAGTCCAATAAAAATACCTGGAGGGGTAAATATTAATATTTAACTTTTAACCCCACTAACTGTGTGTAGACCAAACTTGAATAAAAGTAGCATCTTGTGAGCTGAACTGTCAGTATTTGATCCTGCCTGTTAGTTTGGTTTGTATTTCTGCCTGTCTGTCTTTTTCATTTTACCTGTTTGCTGTCTGTACCGGTGTTTCTGTGTATCTACCTGCCTTAATCAGACAAATGGTAACTATAAGACATACACCCAGAACACCTTTTTTTGGTCTTTATGGTTGGAATACATGGAACATCTTTTGACTACATCGCTCGTAACCAAAACCCTGAATTGCTCTGTCACAGCATCTGTGCTGCTCAGCTGTGCAGCTGTGTCAAATAGTTCCCCTGTGTGTTTAATTGTAAAATGTGTTCCTCTCAGTCAACTTCACTTTAGCTGATTGGACTGGACACAGCTTAACATGGGGCTGTTCAGCTCCACTCAGTCATCTTTGGAATGTAGAGAGCACATTCTTTCCATATAGGGTACTTGGTGGAAAAAAAAAAAAAACATGTGCAATATAGCGAACCCAAACCTTGTGGGCTGGCTGACACACATTGATTTGTAGGCTGGCCAGGGAGAGGGTGGATGGTAAGCAGAGGAAGTGAGAAACATATGGCAGAATATGTGACAATGTGTAAGTGTTAGAGTGCATGCATAACTCAAACATTGGTAAGCTTTCTACTTAGGTTTCATAGGGTCAAAGAGGGACTTTTTTTATGCCTCTAGGGGTCGCATAACGTCAGGCAGCAAAGTGTTTCATCAGCCACACCATGTCATAGAGATCTACACTAGACTGTTGTGTCTGTCTCACACCCAACCGCTCCTGCAGTATGTCAAACCATTACTAACCACTCCATAGATAGATGCATAACCCAGCAGGGGTTCTGAAAACTCCCTGATCCCCCTCCCAGGCAAACACTTGTGTGCTATTAAAAAAAAAAGAGTTTACCTATGAAACATGGTTGAGATATGGAGAACAAAAAAGTGTTAGGAATTCTTTGGATCATGCCTTGTTTCTTGCAGAACATTTGCAACATTTAAACAAAATCTTTAGGCTTGTATTAATGTGAAAGTTGGACATGATTAACATGGTGGGATGCATTTCCACACAAAATGAAGCCTGATAATAAACAACCTCTCCGATTTCTATATATGAAATTTCATCCTGTGATATTGATGCTGACTGCATGAGAATAAATAACATTCCACACCCTTTACATTTGCACTGGTTCCTGTATAATCTGTGGAATCTGTCTGTCTCCACTGAGACAGAGAGTACAGCATATGGAAGTGCAGCTGGAAAAAAGCTTGACATCACTTATCATCAAATTCAGTGTCTACGGCCTCCAGGGGGTTACCCAAAGTTGAGAGCGTCCATAAATGTGTCAAAAGTACTAGATTATGGAATAAAATAAAATATATTTAATAAATAAGTCGGTGCTATCCGCTGGATTTAAAAACAAGAGCAGCAATGTTTGAAAAGGTGAAAAAATGGGTTGGTTACAATTGTTATGAGAGAAATGTGTCTCAATTAAGCAGATGCAACTTGTGCTATTAATCTGATGCATTTTTAACGCTCACTCAACCGAAGCAAACTGAAAGCAAACCTCACGCTAATCTCAACAAACCAATCTGAGGAGAAATGGGTTGTGAAGGATGATACAGGATAGCTGTGTCATACACAGAGCAAGTTCCACCTGTGGTGCTCTAACAACACTAAAACTCGTGCTGCTTAAATCAATCAGACAGAGGGTCAAATAACTATTACATGAGATAACCTTAGCCTGTGTAAATACTGGAGAAAACTACTGTGACATCATCCAATCTTTATTGATTGTTTCTTTGAATACTCAAGTTTTGCGTTTTGGCCATCCCTATGTTCTTTTTTGAGCCAGAAGTGACCATATTTTGATGACAGGGTGGCATTAAAGAGAGCAAGGGCAAACAGAAAAGAAACAAGTCTGTGCCAGCAGCTAATTCCTTTGAAGCAGAGTTAGCTAGCTAACCAGGGGGTTTCCCACAGACTACTCAGGAAGAGTTGTTGAGAATAAAGAAGCTAAACGTGCTTGTTGATTGTATCTGACTTGTACCTCGCACAATTATATCTCTGGTGTGACCACTGAACATTACCAAAAAGGGAATATTAAAGGAATTCTCATGACTTCAGCCAGCTCCCTGCAGCACTTGGCGCCTAACACAAAACATTAGCAACAAGTTGGTGAATGAAATACATTCAGCAGCAAAAGAGATAAATGCCAAGAGTAGGATGAGACCAAAAGACAACTTAAAGAAAAGCAAATAATCCACCCAGGTTTACTTGGTGCAAAAAAAAGAAGGTTTCTACATTAATCGTATTTGGTCAGTACTCTTTTTTACAGCTTGATTTTCGTGGTCCCAATGTAGCCAAAGTACCGTAATCTAAAAAGAAAGAGACACATAAGTGTTTATCAGTCATCTCATCAAAATACTTCTGGTTCCAGAAAAAAACAAGATGGATCAAAATGCCAAATTTCAGCCTTCAAAATGTGAGTTTAACAAACCGATGTTATCATGTTAAGGTGGCACAACTGCGTCTTTACAAATTTGGTCACGCCAAGCACAATGTCTGCAAATCTACCGTGAGGCTGCCACCCCCTGGCTCCCATTATTCCCCCATGCTGTACTGTATCGCACCAGCTACCTTCCCCCCCTCTCCTCCAGACTTTCTACCAGCCTTAGCCCCCCTATCCGACGCCTACCCTCATCCTTCCCCGCTCCGATCCAGAACATAAACAGTGTCTTAATTCAAGAAATGGCACAGGTCCAACTCTGTGTCTGGGGACTTATGGAGAGCCTATTGAAGTGAATGTACTGACCGTAACCCAACCCCGAGAGAGGGGAGGTCAATTATTTAAATGTATGTTTGAACTAGCCAGACACCGCAAGTGGTGATATTTAGCCGGACGCTGTGAGTTATCAAAACTTCCGATGGCGAGGCAACCTATAGAAATGTCCTGTGTGTAAGACGGGGAGTGGAGTGGGTGGAAAGCTTGTTGCCAGCTCTACTGTATTTCAATTACCTTCTGATTCCCAACAGCCTTTTTGACTTTAGTTACTAGAGAGCTGAAAAATGTGTTTATTCTAAAACCTGCAACTGAAAAAATTATCTTGAACTCTAACAGAATTTTTCAAGCCAATTAGATAACAAAAAAATGGACAAAATCAGAACCTAATTTAACTTAAACAAAGCTTAATACACTTGTATTATTTTAACTGGCAAACTAGATTATACTGTAGATTAAAACTTTTAATACTTCAAGAAACTCTAAAAGTGTGTGTATGTGTGGGGGAGTGTGTGCACTAACAAGTGTGTGGGCCGGTTGTTGTTTCTGCAGCAATGCAACACCACGAGACGGGGAGAGAGAGTTGAACAGAGCATCTCTGTCTTCTGTTTTAATCAGCAGATTAGATGGTAGTCACTCCTCGCTGGATGGGCTTGTTGCACATGTTGATTAGTCATTAATTGGCAGCTTTCATTATTTGAGAGCAGCAGCGTAAAGTGGGGCTATAAGAGAGGGCCTGATGTCATGCCGGGGGAGGCTGAATAGCACCAGTCTATGAGAGAAAGGCCTTTTGGAAACATGGACAGTGCCTAATTGGATGAGGATTTCATTGGGCAGCATGGGAGAACTGCTCTTATGCAATGGCATTGATGAATGGAGGGGGCTCGGGAGCAATTGTGCTTGTGCTCCAGTTGGCTGCGATGGTGGCCCCAGAAGGCGGCGTTGGATGGATTTGCCTTCTCAAGACAGCATCTTAACAACACCTGTTGGTAACACATCAAACTTCAAACTGACCGTGCTGCAATGTACACAATACTACAAGTCAGCTGGTAAAACTATAACTGAGTGATTGCAACAAACTCAAATGAAGCTGACCATTTAAATACACTTTAAAGGAGTGAAGCAGTTCTGTGTGACCACTTGAGGATTTAATTTACTTACTTACTCTTAGGAATGCTAACTAACTTGGCTGGCTGAGAAAAATCATATTAGAAAGGACTTAACATAAGCCCTTGTTCTGAGTACCAAAGTACACTACTCTAAGCCCTGATTGCTTTCAAGTCGGGGCTTATTACTACAAAACACGAGAAGAGAAAAGGCAAACAGCCTGACAAAATACGTGCAGGCACTTAAAAAGTTCTGTATTCAGATCGAGATAGGAAATTGGAGTGAGGCTTAGGACCTGGTTTACTTAAAGGACAGAAAAAATGCTTGTATTTTTCTGAAATTTCGCACTGGGATTTTTTTTCTGGACAAAATAAAAGATGGCATGGTATATCTACCAAAGCCAACCAGCCATGGCTTGTTTTGATTGTGCATCGCAGATTCCAGCTGGTATGCTAGGACACAAATCAACGGAGGGAGGCAGGCAGATAAGGACAGAGTGAAACTGGGAGACAGAGGCTAGCTATAGAAAGAGACGGTTGAGGGCGCAGACAAAAGGGTAGACAGATGTTATTTTGTTGTGTTTTGTTTATTTATTTCTGGTCTGTCTACTGTCGTGTCCTTTGTAGCGTCTGAGTGAATGTTTATGTAGGTCTTATGTCCCTGTTTGGTTTGGTCCTGAGGTGGGTGGGTGTATGGGCGGGAAGAGGGAGGGGATTGGATCTGTTTACATACTGTTTGCACTTTAACAATTGTCTGTCTTTTTTGCTGAAAAATGTAAATAAAAAGAGTTGAAAAAAAAAAAAAAAAAGGGTAGACAGATGGACAAAGACACAAAGATAAACTGACGTATAGAAATAATAGCAGGGGAACATGAGCGCAAAGGGAAACGTCGTGTAAGTATGTATGAGAGATTTTGTCAGACACATCTACCTGAAGCCACACAACCATATACCTGCACTGACCCCAGCATACAGTCCCTCAGGTGTTCGGTTACCTTCTGAATAAAGGCAACATTCTTGCCTCTCACGCAGGCTTGGGTTTCAGCCACATTTGGACCAACACCAGACAGTGAGAAACCCAATCCACTGTATACTTTGGTGGTTAGGCAAGCAAGCATTGCATCACCTTAGGTCACAAGTGGAAAGCAGTGAGAGTCAGGTGTGTACAGGTCCATATTTACAGTGCGGGGGAGGAGAGGGAGGAATAATACCGGAACGTTTTTTTTTTCTCTGGCAGGTTCTTACAAATGACTCCCCACTAAGCGGATCATGATATCTCAGAAGGTAAAGTTAAGATACACAATTATATAGGGCTATATTTGCCAGCAATACGTGGTCCCATTTGTCTTAAGCTGTGGAAAAAAAACAATAAAAAAAAACGAACACACATAAAAACAAAACAACTAAACTAGAGCCCGACCGATTAATAGCCAGCCGATAATATCGGCCGATATTAGCATATAAAGTGACTATCGGTATCGGCTAATTTTATCGCAGATATGTGTGTGTGTAACTTATCGGTATTCGATTTCTTTCTCTTTCTACTATATCAGTATCGGCCCCAAAAATCTCATATCAGTTTGGTCCTTAATTAAACTACACAAATGCAAGTGTGGCATGCTTTGCAGCCAAGTATGAGGGCAGTGCATCAGATGTAGAATATCTTACCAGAAGAGAAACCATACAGCCAACTATTCCTGATAATTTAGCAGAATACAAATGTATCCCATAGCCATTAAACAAATAATAGTCCCATTTCCTTTCAGACCACTTAGAGCTCAGCTGAGCTTTTCTGTCCAGTGGCTGAAGTCGCTCTGCTTTTACATACAGGCTGCTTCAGTTGACTGACATGAACTGTGAGGCGCTGCCCCAGCAGGCTTGGGTTAATGGTGTCATGACATCAGGGAGGGGGTATTAACAGTGTATAAGCCTAGACTAACCAGTGCTGAATGACTGCTGGCTGACGCAAGACCCAAGGGAATGCTGCCTAGAGAACGACTACAAGCTCTTATACCACCAATACCAGCTAAAAGGATATCTCTGCCACTTTTACTTTTGGGTCGCAGCTGAATCAATACCTCTTAAAGCAGGAACAAGCTGGGCATCAAACTTTAAGTGCATTTGTACATCAAGAAAGTCGCTTTGTTTAACAACACTCAAGTTTTGGTTATACAACAACTTACAGCATGGAACAAGCAGTTTAATCAAAGTATGTTGACGTATAAGGAGCAGAACCAAATGAATTTCAGATTATTATGAGGTTCTCACAAGACAAAAAAACAAAAACAAGTCAGAATCCTTGTGCAAGTTGTGTATGGCTTATTGTACATATAATTATCTGCAATATGTGTAGTCAGCAGCCTTTTGGCAGACTGCAGTCTTGCGGAGTTCAGGCCCTGTCATGCCTGTGCTTACTGAGCATGGACTTGAAATAGCAGGACTGGTGCTGGGGGGGGGTTAAAGAAACCACAGCTAGAGCGGTTGCCATGTGCACAGAGATGTGACCACAACATAATTAAATGAAAGAAAAAAGGAAATAATGGGCAGGGGCAAGGGAGAAGAAAAATCCTCTTTTATGAATAGGTACGTGTCAAAAAAAATCCCATGGTTGAACAGACACAGCTATAGCATGTTTTAAGACTGTATAAAGCAGCAGTCACATGATCAGACCTCTTCATTTTTAACCGCACTTTAGAGGTTAACATTCAGAGGAGGGGAGGTTGCCAAGTTGAGTGGAATATCAGCGGTGGGCCAGGTTGTGTGTTTCACTTCAGAGACTCCAGAGAGGGTTGCTGACTGTGCTGTGCATGACTTCATTCTGTAAGGTATGTCAAGGTTAGACTTAAGACATACTTATAATTTAAGTACGCACATTTCAATACAAATTAACAAAGCAAAAAAGCAAAACAACAAAAATAATCAGAAACTTGCACCCAAAGCACCCGATTATTAAATATTAATTTTTCATGATGGTCCTATCTTTAGTTTTGGGCCTTTAAGCTTTTTTAAGAGAGACGGGACAGTGGATAGAGTCGAAAATCAGGGGGAAAGAGAGTCAGGAATGATATGTGGCAAAGCAGCCACAGATCGGATTTGAACCGGGCTGCCCGCTTTGAGGAATGTAGCCTTTTCACATTGGGTGTGCAAGCTAACCAATAGGCCACCAGTACCCTATGATGGTCCCATCTATGAAAATGTGAGGGTGTAAATCAAATGTTTAACACATTACAATATAATAATAATAGTTTGAGAACAACGTATGTCAATATTTGCTGATATCAAAAATCTGATTTTCTTTTGATTTGGTCCGTTAGGGGGCATGCAATCAAAGATGAAGTAATATGGCCATGTGATACAATAAGTTAAATGTATGTCAACTTACACAAAAAACTCAAATAAAGTGTTGATGAATATTTTATTTGAATGCATCCAAGTTTTCACTTCAAATCAATAACATGTACAGTAGTTATTGGATTTGTCAACCTTTTCATCCATATTGATGTATTGATACTTATGAGCCTTGCATCCATAATGGCAATGGAAGGTCAATATCACGGCCTGCAGCAGATGAACCCTCAAATCTAAGTATCCTCCTTGAAAATGTGCACTAACAGATCAGATTTGGTATGCAGCACCTCCAAAATCTCATCATGTGCATCATTCCCTGAGTGCCTCCTTCCAGTCTAAGTCCACAAATTCCTAGTGAGAGCCCCCATCTGTATTCAAAACACAGGCAGACGTCGATAGTTCCCAGAATCATAAATTTGGCTGGTTATGCAACTTTCTGCAGAGACCACATGCAGCAAATAAAGAAATTGATTTGGAGGAGTGCCCAAATGACAGTGCAGATTAGGCAATCTTAGAAGAGCTGTTTTGTCAAGACGTTGCACATTTATTTAGATTAGATAATGATCAGGCCTTCTCACTCTCTCCATTACTTATCCTTTTCTGTTAGCGTTAGCATCATTAAGCACAGTCTCTTGAGGAATTGTTTAAATAGGGAAAAACTATTACCAAAAGGATGATGTAAACTATGAAAGAACAAAAAGCTGTTTACATAACAGAGGAGTAACATTATGCACAGTTTTCAAGTCATATCTGTATTTAGCAAAGGATTGAATATGAGTGAATAGACCAGGGATTGCTAAAGAATGTCATATCAGGAAAGAAAACCCACATTATGAGGCCCCGTTTGATAAGACTTTTTAATCACGCTCCCAGTGGGAGCACTTTTGCTTTTTCATTGATTCTGAACTCCAGTACAGCTTAGCAAGTGCACTGTTAACATTTAAACAGTGACTCGGTGATTAAAAACGTATTCCTTTCCTTGAGTTAATCTGCAGTGGCACGAAAGCTGATTCAACTCCGCACTTTAGGCTACTTGGGACCGCCTGGAACCCACCCAACGCCCCCTACGAGGGTCCCCGGAGCGCACTTTGGGAACCACTGCCATAGGGCTACATGAGTAACCCTGGGAAAACGCCTCTTTTCTGGCCCCCTCCCCACCCCCAAAGCAAATGCTGCCAAAGGGATAAGACGATAAGGCGAGACTGGCGAAACTGTCACAGAATTAAGTTGGGGGGGGGGGGGGGTTCATGCGGGGAGCGCGAGTCCTACTGGATAGAAAGTAGGCTATATGGGCCACTGTAGACTGCTGTTACGCAATTGTAAACAAGGCAGGCTGTTGGGATCAAAATACTGTTCCCCAAAAGGCAAAGACACACTTAAATCCCAGTAACTATTGAGTAAGGTGCACGAGATAGCCTACAGAAGACAACTTGTCGGCACGGGCTGTGACCCCCTAACAGAGGAAATAGACAGTATAGTCCTTGTGTAGCTAACCGAAACAGTATTATTCCATAAACTTGTTAGCGAAGTTCAATGAGCAGCCCATACGCTGTCAGATAGGAAGGCATGAAGGACCCCGGTCCCGTGAGGAGGTTACGCGCAGTACGCACGTGTTCCGACCCACAAAACAGTGCGTGTCATCACAACAGCACATTAAACTTTTATTACACGCGCTCCCTGCCCACTCCCTGTGGAAACAAGCAAGAGAACAGCGTCTCTATTCGGCAACGTGCTTACTCACCTTAGAGCCAGTGGAGTTGAGGAAGACTCCGACCGTCAGAGACAATTACACGTAAGAGTGGCAGCCAGGAGATGAAGAGGAGGATCAGGCCACGGTGGTCAACATTCCCGGACTGAACAGATACACAGAGGCAAGGAGTATAGGAGGAGAAGGAGGCGAAAACAGTGGCTGCAAAGACTGCAGGCAGCTCCTCTCATGCGGCCGGGGAGGACACACACACACACACACGCACACAAACACACGCGCATGCAAACAACTCCTCCCCTTAAGAACAGACCACGCCCACAAGTTAGGGGTGATTAATGCGGCGTTCAGGCCTTATGGGAATAAGGGTGTGTTCAGAGGATTCCGCTTGTTTTTTTGGAGGCTATCTCAATGGCAGTTTGAGTTCAACGTGCTGTCAATAAATTACTGTTGAGTCTTTTTGAAAAGCTAATTTAACGAAGAAGAAAGACAGGCAGATGCTCAACAGCCAATCATTTATCTCTGCCTTTTTTTTCTGTTCTCTCTTTTAAATATAATACTTCAATCAGCTCTTAATGTTCTCAACAATATTGCATCTAATTCTTCAGTTTGTGTTAATGATGAAAACGGTAGTCTGTTATGCTGAATCCTCCTGCATCAACATCACTGTAGTAATGAAACAAAAAACAACAAATGTTTCATCATTGTGAATATTTTAAATGATAAGAGAAAACAATTTTCTGGCAGAAAATGTAATCTCAATCAGTTGTATGTGGCATTGTAAGAACTGGGCATGTAAGGTAAAGGCTGTCATATAATAGCTAAACTACTATACATGTTCCTGGCTTTTACAAAGCGCATGTGTGTACGTCATTGTTACAGATAAGTACTTATTATATTTGGACTAAAATGGTAAATCAATGTGGTCACATTCTATAGATATTATTATCATACACCACGTTAAGGACACCGCTTTTTATTAAAAGTTGTGCTTTGAAAAACACAATCAGACATAAAAACACAGGGGGGGCCAGTAGGCATGCGTCTTGCACAACTGGGGGTCAAATCTCACTGCACCAGAGTTACCTTCCCTGAACTGTTGTGTTTCTGTCCCTCGGTGTGGAAAGACTATTACACAAGACCTGTTTTTATGACTGTGAACAACATCATGAAGTGAAACTTAAGTTCATGATTACAGTTTTAAAGAGATACAACTATATATAGATATACAAACAACACACTGGCTGTCATATTTCATGGAGAAGCCAAAGTGATGAGAACAGCCAATGGAGTGCAAAAGATCATTAGTCCTGAGCTTTGTGAGGGTGTGTATGTCTGTGTGTGTGTGTGTGTGTCTGCTGGAAGACAACAGGGGGCCACATTGTGCCCCCTTAATATATAAACAATCACTCCAAAAGCAGACATTCTACAGCCGTTGCATCACACACATACTTGCATACAAACACACATCATGTCAGTCATGTTCAGTGTGCCACCCTGCAACAAAGCTCTTTTTCCTAATCTGAGGCAAGATCTTAACACACATTATGTTGATTTCACCTCATCAGACATGCAGAATCACACAGGCTTTTTGTTCGTATTGATTGATTAGTAAAATAGTAGACTACCACACATCAGAAAACAAAAGTCAGCACAAACCCCTGCTGACGACACTGTGTCCATCACTCATAAGTCGACGTCAACCCTAACAAAGCTATATAAAATAAGACGAGGCAGTTGGTGAATAGCTTTCATTCAGTGTTTCACAGGAACATAGATGAGTATGCTTTTAGTAAAAGCTGCCACAGAGGGAAGTTAAGACTTATTCTTCTCAATTTATCTCGTAACTGTGAGTAATAAAACAGAAAATATCGAATGAAATGTCAAACTACCATCCTTATTCTGCCAAACAAGACATCTTAACATCATATTCAAAGTGATTTATGATTTCACGACGACATGTTGCATATCTTCTCTGCCTTAGGACTGCATGTGAATCTGTTATGGCAACAAATACAAACTTACCAATAAAGTTTGTAAAGGCGTAGCCAAAGCCAAACCTAAATGACTTTATTTTTGTTGTATCATGTGGTGAGATTTTCTGGTAATTCTCGTTTCAGGGGTTGTTTACGTTGGCGGTATGGTTAAAATGGTTTGGAACGGTTACACAGACGCACGCTAAAAAACACACACATACTCACAACAAAAATATCACTCTCACCCACCCAAAAACACCCCTGATTTGTAAGGCAGATTAAAATGGTTGGAGAATGAGCATGAATTTTGACCCACAAAAGAGCCTGCGGTCCTTTGCAGGAATTTACAGCTCTCCCTGGATAAATCAGCCAAGATCACACTCGTGCACTTTCTGATTTACTCTCACTGCTACTATTTACTTAACACAACCCTGCACTGCTCATGAAATCCCTGAAAACAAGGCCACGGAAGTGCAGTCTTTTTTCTGGAAACACCTTTGCACTAAAAAGAAGGTAGTTGTTAAAAGGGAACTTGTGTGTTTGGTGATGAGTGACTCCATAAAAAGAGTTTTGTGCATACACTACACTTGGAGACCAATGATAAAGCATCTACACATTCTCCACCACTTTGTTTATAATCACTGTCTTTCCATGTGATTTTGCAACAGATGTGAGTGTTTGCATCATTTAGTAACGACTGAAAGGTGGAAGGGGCAAAATGACTGGTGTTTCAGGAATCAGTAAGGCAGGTTGGTAGTCAATTCATGTGACCATATAGTGATGAGTCAGGACCATGAGCTGCTTCCTGGAACAGTAGCTCATCTTGGGGGCGGTTAAAAGAGACTGAGAGAAGGAGAGAGAGAGAGGCCACAATATATTTCATAAGGACGTCGAGGTGACCGCAAAATACAGGCACATGATGCTTTCCAGGGCAAGGTTCACGATACCATCCAAGTAATTCGAAGTGAGGAAGAATGTACAGGAATGTCATTTTACACTTGATTGCAAAATTATTTATTGAATCAAAAGTCAGGTAGACAAAAATAACTGTGCAACCTTCCCAAAAAACAATGTGCACTTTAAACTCAGAAAGCATGAGCTTATAAAATGTTCAAACTATCAGTGACACGTCTCTCTATTCATCGATTTCAATCAAATCTTTTCTTTACAAAAATATACAATGCTACAATGTGCTGTAGGCTATTGTGTGAAGAAGGAAACATTCAGCAGAAATGAAATAATCTCCTCTGGTAATACAAAGAAAAATGCTGTTTACTCTCGGGATGAAACAAAACCATAATTCTTTTGACTGTTGAACCTTAGCATAAGTTAAATAAATCTCTTTTAAAACGTTAAATGAAACTCCTTTTGCTTGTTAAAGCACACAATCCACAGCAGCCAGTATTAACATCTGAATGTGTTTACTCTGAAGAAAAAAATAAGATTTACCTAAAACTTTACGCTCATAGAAGTGCTCACTCTTCCTCTATCAGCCGAAGCAACCTGATATTGTAAACGTCACCTACAGAGGCGCTGAAAGGACTGCAAATACTGTACACCTTCTGAAATCAAGGCCATTGGATATTACTTGTTCATTCATTTCACTGATCTTGTTGCTCATGGTGACATACACCATTAATAATCGTCAAAACAGTGCTTTCAAAATTTGGAAATGTCAAAAGAAGACGAAAAGATTCTAATGGGTAATTCTACTTTGTGAAACATTATAGAACATTAAAGGCACTGTCAGTCAAATATGTCTACTATACAATATTAGTTTCTGCAGGGCACTGACCATGCCTGAAAAAGTCTTAAGATGTTAAACAGCAGCATAAATGAAAGGCTAGAAGCTAAATCAGTCGCACATTGAGCTAACAGGCACTTGTGTCACCACCTTCTTACTCGCCTTCAAAATAAAGTACCGTAGAAGTTGGCATCAAGACACACTGAAAATCATGTTTCGATCCAGTTCTCTCTCTCCGCGGAACTCAAGTTTTCTGTCATCTGAATAACAAATAATAATAGTTCAAATCTGGGAACATCATCAGATCAAACTTATTGCACCCCATAAAGAGCTTTTGCTGCAAACATAATTTACATAACACTGACGGAGCAACAGTATAAGGCATCCTTAACTTATAAAAATATGAGAAAGTAGCATAAGCCATTCGAATTTCTTTCATTGGCACACATTTTGTACATCATTCCAGTTTAAATCACTGAATTCAAGTACAGATGGCGAAATATTATAAAGCATATGTTATGTGTTATAAAGATGGACATTTAGTTTCTCCAGCAAGCTATTGTTAGAGTCAAACTGAGCAGCACATTTTCACCCAAGACACAGATGTTTTTAATGTTTGGCTACTAAGGGAGCAACGTTCCCACTGAAAAAACACAAATGTGTAAATCTCTTAACGTTGAAACAAGTCCTTAAAGAGTAGTTAATTGGTTTAAGCAGTTTTTGAATCATCTACCTTATAAAGATATCAAGAGGAAATTCTTCTTTTTTCCTCGTCATTCTTAGAAATATCTATTGTGTAAAAGATAAGATTCGTCAAAATCTTAAATAACATCTTCTCAAAATGCAATCCCATGTCTGTTGCATGAGCTTAAAAAAAAAACTGCAATTAAATGTTATCAATAATTCTGCATTGTGGTGATGTGGCCTTCCCTTCTCACTGCTGAGGGAGTGTTGAGGAGGAGGTTGCTTGGATTGTTCCCAGTCGGCCGTTCACTTTGACAGTCTTTGTGGGCACAGCGACCTAGTTAAAAGAGACAAAACATGTCATGTTTGTAGTTCTCCACTTTGGTAATGACAGGAGTGATAGTTCATGGCATGCCAGAAAGAATATATCAGCTTTTGTGGAGTCTTACTAGATACAGAAAGGAAAAAAAACATATATATTTTATGGGTTAACCTATTGTCGAATCTGAGAGGTGTGAAACTAACAATCGGACTATTTTACTCCTCTAAAAGAAATCATAAAATTCTTTTTTTTTCTGTCATATCTGTCTGATTTAAATGTCATGAAAACGTTTCAAGTAACAACTATTACTCCACAGCTGCTGACCTGAAAATGAACTTTATCATTTAAAAAAAATACTGACGGAGGAACACAGTATGCTTGT
This sequence comes from Tautogolabrus adspersus, assembly GCA_020745685.1. Taxonomy (NCBI): domain Eukaryota; kingdom Metazoa; phylum Chordata; class Actinopteri; order Labriformes; family Labridae; genus Tautogolabrus; species Tautogolabrus adspersus. Next base: position 18,820,593 of record CM036542.1, on the reverse strand, counting down.
AAGATGAATCTGTGAATGATTAACAATCTGCGATTCAGTTTCAGTTTCTCGGCTGCTGCACGGTAGGAGAGCTTTCTTTCTGCCAATGGTGTCTTCAAACGAGACGAGACGTGAATGACAAGACCAAAGACAAGAAGAGGAAAAAGGACACTGGTTCAAATCAAATTCTTTATTGTTGTTGTCTCTGGCTCTCATGCCTCTTTCTGTTCTGTCTCAACATATTTTCTTGTCTGCCTCTGGTATTACTCTCACTAAGAGCCTCTGTTGGTGAATGTATGCCTTCCTGAGAACCAAAGCTCATGAAAAAAATCAAGAAAAATCCAATCATTTAGATATAATTCACTCAGAATGGAAATGATAAATTTAACTTTCTCCTTCTGTCTTTGTTTTATTTTCTTCACTGCTTTGTGTTTTTGTCCCCAGTTAGACTAATTCACACAGATCGTTTTAAAGGCAGTACTCTCTTATGTTATTTTAACCAATAGGATGTGTTTGAAGTTTAAGTGTTACCCTCAATCCTCATCAATGTGCTTTCATGAAGCAACAGCAGAATTAAAAATCAAACAGTTGTAATGCAGATTGAAATGCACAGTTCCCTCTGTGGTGTTAAGAAGATGCTGTATTATTTCTGTATTTGTACCTTTTTTAGCCTCTCAGCAGCAGATCCAGAGCGTATGGCCTCCAGCATCGCCTCCCTGGCCAAAGCAGGGTTGATGTGGGCGTTAGCACTTGGATGTTCCCCAGTGCTTCTCTGGAGCAACACAGGGGGAGGGGGAGGAGGCGCAAGCATGGGTGCTGGTGGCGGCGGTGGTGGTGGTGGGGTAAAGACAGAAGGAGAAGTGCAAGTCAAGGAGGAAGGAGAGGGGGAGGAGGGAGGGCCTGCACTCTTCTCATCCTCAGACGCCTCCCTGAACTTCTCAAGCTCATCAGCTGCCTCAGATTTGGTCTGTAGGACACAAAGGAGGGAGACAACGGTAACTCTAGACACATAAACACAGGCTGGAGGCCAGCTGCTTTCACATATGCACATTTGAATTCACAATCATGGCCTCTGTCACATACAAAAAATACTCTCCGTAATGATACGTATTTTTGTGTTCTAATTCTGCCCTGATATTACTATAATTTTATCACAATTTGTAACTGATCTTTGTGGAAATCCATTTTGCCTTTATGCAGTTTTACTTATTTATCCCCATTTGTTTTTAAGGAAAGCACAACGTTTTTGAGACAGATTTATTCATGCAGCATTCCTGAGATTCCAGTTCTGGTAAGGAACCTCCAGAATAGAACCGCAGATGTTTCGGCTGCAGCAGCACGTCTGCCCCTTTCATTCCACATGGGTCCTTACATGACAGCAAAACACAGCTTAAAGTCCACCCGCAGAAATGGAAATAAACACTGTTGCTTGCAAAACTTGGTTCATGCACGATTCTGTGAGGTGTTTACTAGTTGACAACACAAGAAACAAATCAATCATCCAGATTTAATTCTTAACCTTCTCCTTATGTGATATAAGTTCAATGAGTAAACGTATTTTCCTTTTGTGTTGCACAAACTAACAGTATACAAACACGCCACAGGCTCTGTAAAGCTTACTTAATGCTAAAGTCAGTGTGACATCATATGCTACCATGCAGACGTTTAATTGGTATAATGTTTTTGGTGACCATCTAAGAATACTGGCATTTTTAATTTACACATAAAAGAAAGACAAGTGCAGGTGAGGTTGATGGGAATTTTTTGTGACCTGATGGTGGAGGAGGAGTCAGTTGGTCAACAAAGCCAGTAGGATTCATCCTTTGGGGTTTTTCATTCCATTTAATACAATTCTAACTGAACCAAACATGTCAACTTAATGATAGCATTTGTTCAACAAAGGCATTGGGATTTGTCTTCAGGGTACCACGCCAGTCTGAATAAAGTAAGTCAACGTGGCTAAAAAGTTTAGCTTATGCGTATAAAGTATTAAGCCAAGTATCAATTTCCATTTGAGGATTTATGTGGATACATCCAAGGAGGGTTAAAGTGGATGGTATAATCATTGTCAAAACAAACAATCATCCTTTGACACTTAGGGCAAAGCTTTACTACCCTAATTGATATTGACAGTCAGGGAGTGACATTTGACAAATGGAGTACTGTACCTTCCTCAGCCTTCCTGAGTTGCTCTGTGCTCTAATGGCAGCCAGGAGAGCACACCTCTCATTCTCCTCTTCAACATAAGATGCCTTCCTCATGCTGCTGGGACCTGAAGTGGTTAACTATGAAAAGAAATAAAAAAGAGGGAAACATTTGTCCTTTCTTGTCTTCTAGCCAAAGCCAACATTAACATGGTTATAGTTCTTTAAGCTAAGTGCTACGCAATAGTTTACTTCCAATTGGGAGTTCCAATCACTGTCTCTTCCAACTATTCATTCATACACTGTAATACATCTATTCAGCCATGCCATCTTGATCTCACCTTCTTGAGTCTTTCCCTGCCTCCACCTGTCTGGATTGCCTCCATCAGGCTGCTGTGCAGAGATGTCTCTTTCTCAAAAGATTTACAGATCACAGGTTTGAACTTTTTAACCGGCCCAAACAGTGTCAGCGAGGGAGGCCCAGGCGTTGCGGCACTGTCTGTTACTGTTTCGGAACGTTGTGGTCTTACGTCAGGTGTTAGATAATTGGTTGTCTTAGTCGTGTCCGTTGAGTTCTGAGGACAAGATTTGGAGGTTTAAGAAGATATCTTAAAAGTATGCATTCCCATAAAATAAAATATTCACAATACCCATTATACTCACATGTGTCAGGACTTGGGAAACCATCTTGGGTGCAGTGGGTGGTTTGGCAGATGAGTGTACAGTACTCCTTCGCGAAGGGCTGGGGCTTCTGGGATGAATATGTTTTATATCATCTCTTTGATTATTGGCTGTCACATGTATTTGAGTGGGGCCACCAGACTGAATAAGATTATTCTTGGTTGTTTCCAGTGTAATAGATATTCCTTTGTTGGACCCAACGCTGCTTTCAAAACCTCCGCTGTCCAGTCTCACTTCTCCAAAATCTCTCTGGCTATCTGACATGTACTCTGGATAGCTTATGGACCTTTTCGGACCAGGAGGCTTGAGTTTAGAAGCAGATTCATTCTCTTTGTTTTCCGACAATGACGACTGGGAAGACAGTTGTGGATTCACTTGTATGGACCGACCTGATCTCTGAAACCCCAAAGTCTGCGTTTTCAGAGAAGCAGAAGAGTCATATACGTTGGGGATGAAAGTGGGTTTAACAGCGGTCTTTGGGGTGTATTTATTGATGGCAGACGCCACGTACTGGCTGGAGGTTCGTCTGGATGTTTTGAGAAAGGACAGATCTTTCTTCAGGTTGGGAAGTATAGGGGGAGGAAGGACAGGTTTAATACTTGGATGCTGAACAATTTTGGAAAGTGAAACCTTGCTCTCCATTTCTACCTGCTCCTCTTTTGCAACTTTGATGTCTTTCACCAGTTCTTTAGCTCCTTCTTTAATAATCTCTTTAGGCTGGGCTCTCTCTGCAGGTTTATTAAGGTAAGTTTGTGTCACTTTCAGGTCCTCAGTGTTATTGATTTTCATTGTAGTTTCTGAGCTGGCAGTATGAGAACTCTTCAGACCATCTGTGCTTTCTTTAACTTTATCAATGGAACCTTTGTTGGGTGGAAATGCACTCTCTTGTTTCTCACTCGAGCACCAAAAAGCTTTGGCTTTTCCAAGAAGTGGAGACATCTCACTGCCATTAATGGCCGTCTCTGAGGAACCACTGAATTTGTTCCGGGAGATAGTGCCCTGCTTCACCATGTTTCCTTGATCGTCGATCTTAATGGCACCAACAGTTAAATTGACCGCCGGCTCTCCTGCAGCGTGGATGACGGGAGGTTTGGGAGGAACCACAGTGAATGTGTTCATACCAAAGCGTGATGGGACATTACGAGTGATTTTACTGTATGATGTGTTCAAGCTGGAGTTATTTTGGTGAACTCTTTGCATCTCTTCATCCATCTCCGCAGATCTTTGAGTGGTTGATGGAAGAACAGTTTTGTTGTCATGAAAAGATTGAGGGATACTTTTCACAGGATCAGGTTTGATCTCAGTGTTCTTGCTGTGTTTCAGCATGTCAACATTAGATTTGACTGATGTTGTCCTCCGCTTATCCTCTTTGACCTTGTTGGTGTCACCGATACTCGTCTCTTTAGTTTGTGTCTTTCGAATCTTATCAGTCGTTGCATTACCTCGAGAATTGTTCTCTAGTGACTTCCTTTGCTGATCAGGCTGAGTTGCCTTCTTGGTATCTGCACTGCTGCCTTTATTACTGCATGCAGCTGTACATGCATTGTTGTTTTTGTTTTGCGTCTCAGCACTGGACTGATGACAAAATTCTCGACCTATAAGATGGTGGGGAAAACGTAAATTCAAAATGAAAATAAAGAAAATATGAGTTTTAAACTTTACTGAATTTATAGCACTGTGCCTGAATACATGGTCATTTAATGGAAAAAATACATTAAAGACACTACTCTCAGTTCTGTATTACTAACTTGATGGATAGCTTATTGCTCATTGTACCTTTGCTTCCTGTTGACTCAGTCCTGGTGAGTGACTGTGCTTCTTTTTGTTCAATGTTTTGTTCAAAGTCCTCCAGTACTTCATCTATGGCTGTGACTGGCACATCCAAGTCCACTACAGAGACGGGCACATCATTGCTGTTTGTGGACATGGTGTAGGAAGTCTTCTTCTTCTTCGAGGATATATCTATGTGAAAAGATAAAGGGTTCAATACAAAAGAAGTTGATCCTTTGGGCTCATTTTTATTTGATTTTATGAGAATAGTACCATGGCTATTTCCTTAGAAAACTAGCCGAGAATGTAACAATAAAAACTGCACCAAGATCTGTATTTCATAAAAGTTATGACTCAGATTTCAGAGGAATTGTGGCTTTCCCTCTCACCTGCAAGGTCGGCTTCAAAATCTGCCAAAGTCTGATGGAGTTGAGCTGTGACCTCTGAGTCATCTTCATAGCAATCTCTCATGCTTCCTGTCTTTGTCTTTTTGCTGATGTCATTGTGCCTGACGAGGGACATGAAAACATATTAATAAGACCACTACACACATGCACAGAGTTCGATAACATTAGAAATCCCAAACAGAGATTGATTCATAGAGGCAGCCATTATACTTTAATCTCCATGACTCGTTATTTTCTTATTAACAGTCACAACCAAGCATCTGTTATGAACTGCTAATTTGATGCTGCTGTGACATTCAGCAGACTTCCCGTTACTAATCTGCCCCAGAAACCAAAAGGGTAAATGAAGGTTAGTAGAAGAAGAAGAAAACAAATCTGCTACATTTAAATACTCTGTTTCTTATTCAAAGTAGAATTTTATTTTTATTGGAGGCTGTCGTATTTCTAACATGTAACTTCAAGAGTATTACTACCACAGTTCAAACTTTCTTCACTCTCTTCAAGGGTTCAACAAAGCATTCCCATGAGTTACTGGCATATTAGCCATAACAAATTGCTACAAGAAGGCCAAACCAAATAGAATTTGTCTTCTGAGAGACTTGGAATGGCCCTCTTTTCCTCAATAGTTCTGAGAAAACGGGGTTACAGTGCTTTCCTGGAATACTCAGCAGCCAGCAGCATCAGGCCAGGCCCTGGATTCATAAAGTGTGTCTGACTCAGAGCATTGATCAGGATCTCTGGTCTGAGCACATTACGATGCTCATTTCACAACATCTTAAAAGTTGTACAGTGATCTGAGGCAGCACTCATATTCCAAAAAGGCCTTTGAGTAAGGGCCGAAAATACCACAACTGAGGAAGCCCGGGACTAGAGTTTGAGAGTGCCAAGTCTGGCTACAGCTCAAATATAACACATAGCGGAAACTGGTCCTGGTCATAACTACTGGCATTGTAAAATGTGGCAAGACTATATTTTTGGCTGAAATAATGATGAATCCCTCTTTAGGTGAAGAGACAGGTGTTTATACTGAACCTAATCGCTCAATGCAAGTTAACCAATAACGTTTTTTTAGAGCAGGTGTTAGCCATCGACGTTTCAGCTAGATCTAAGTTAGAATATGGGAAGGAGTCAGCAAAAGGTGAAAACTAGGAAGTATATATCCAGATAGATGAAGGATAAAGGTTGACACTGTAAGTTATTCATTTTCTCTTGGGGCCAGTGCAGATGTCCTAAAGGGATAGAATGTGTTTTTTAGGAGTGGGGTTGTATGAACTATCTATCAATAGCACGTGTACTGTACACAGTAGATCAGTCAGCCCATGTTTAGGGGACCCAGACAGAGTGTCTACATTGAAGTACTGCTACAGACCGCAAGAAGAACCAACTGTGATATCTTCAGAAAACTGAATTTGACTTCACTTTGCTCTGGCCACAGCACTTTCTGACCCAAATAGTTTACACTTCAACTGAGACGTTGTTTTACATGTAGGACTTCTTAAGAGGCTAAAGTATGTGTTTCTGCTAACTCCAGCTGCAATAGCACATAGCTTTGCTTTTGTGTAGGTCCTCCACTACTTCAATAATTCCATGGCATCTCTTTTACCTGTGTCTTGATCCCCAGGTGGCACAGCCTTCATCGCTGTCACTGGAATTGTCTCGTACTGGTCCGAGCAGTCTATCTCCCCTGCCTCTGCTACTTTCTTCAAGAGACAAACTCCCATTTGGGGATGTGGGTTGGGTGTAGGATGGGGAGCTAACCATGCCAGAGTCCTCGGCCTCAGCCATGCCCTCAGAGGCGGCATAACCCTGGTCAGGCAGGCTGCTGCCAGCGCTGCTGCTGCTGCCCAAAGACATGGTTTCCTCCTCGGGTGTTTCAGGTTCTGGTTTCTGGCTGCTGGCTTTTGCACTCTGCATGGAGTGGAGCCATGCTGGAAGAGAATAGAGGAAATTGTACCATCAGTATTGGGTGTTTTCACTGTGCTTAAGACTGTTGGCAGCTGTTAGCAGCACTTACAGCTTCCGAATCAAAGAGTTTCCAATGGCCTATAGTGGTGCAGAGTGAAATACAGTATAAGTACTTTTTTATCATGCCATGCATTAACGTGAAAGAACATGTGTCTTGCTATATCTTCACAAATCTCTTGAAGAGGAGAACAAGATGCAGTGCAAGAATAAAAACTGAGAGATTCAAGGAAAGGGAAAAACAGAGGATCTATTGAAGTATTTACATTACTTTCATCATTCATTCTGATTCCACAGTCACACAAACCAGAACACACAAGCCAAATGTAAAAAAACAAGCTAGAAGCATAACCACTTGAGGCTTGATAAAACAGCTTTAATGATGTGTGGGTGAGCTGACAGTAAACAAACCCTTTTAATTAGATTCGTACGATACTGTTTTTGGTTTGGGTGAAAGATAGTTAAGTTTTATAGCATGTCATCTTTTTAGTACAGTCATGCGCTGGTCAGTCCCATGGGCTTTGGGGATTTCTTTAGTCTGATACAGATCTTATTGTACTCAAGGACTAGAGAAAAAAATGAATGTCTTATTTGTCAGGTTTTCAGTAGTCCTGCCAGTATGCACATCGCTGGAAAAGCAACAGGGGATTAAAAAAAAATGAATTCAACATTGAGTGACCCTGTTTTTAATACCAGGTGTCTGTGAATGTGTAAATGCATACACGCATGATTTGTGCTTCAATATGTTTTCTTATGTGTGTGTGTGTGTGTGTGTGTGGTGTGAACCAGGCCTGGCAGATTTGGGCCTGGTCCTAATGGGGTGGAGGGAACAGTCAGTTCCAGGAGATGTGGTGATGACTCACAAGGCTGTCCTCCCAGCTCCTTCCCAGCAACAGCTTAGTCATGCCAGCTACAGCCAAAGTCAACACGCACACATGCGCACAGACAAATGCACATACACACACTGTCCCATTCAGTAATATGTTTGCACACATTACAAACACACAAGTAAACATCCGTCTATAGAAAGAAAACTTCTGACTAAATCTGACCTTGAAGTGCATGCGTCAGTTAATGCCAAACAAAAAGTTTCCAAAGCAAATCAACACTATGTTATGGTTAAAAATACACCGTGGCAATCCATGCCCAATCCCAAACCAAAATCCTTGGACCTTGATCCAGTTTAACTGTTTAATTGAGAAAAATTGCTTTCGACATGTATTCTGTATTTCAATCACAATAAAGATAAGCTTTACAGAAAAATGTCCAGTTCATAACTCTAAAGGCTAAATCACTTCATAAGTAGGCCAAACATTTGTTACACAACTCAATTTCTTAGAATTAGCAGAAAAGAAATGTAATATTACAATTAGATTACTGTAAATCATAACCCGTTCAGCCTTTTACACATTGCTGCAACTAAAAACTTTTAAATTCCCCTACTGATAGAGAGACTAAAATAAAAGTAATGTCTTTCTTTTGGTACAGAAAAAGTTATATGATTAAAACAGCCTTACCTTGACTTAGACAACACAAACAAACAGATACGTAATCTATCACATGTCGTATATTTTAGTAGTGTAGTGCTCATGAAGAGGGGAATACAATACAAAAAAAGAAGGCACTCTAAACAGTTTTCCTGCCAATTTGACTCCCCACGTCACTCCTCACGGGGGCGCTTATGCCATGAATGAGGGTAACGTGAACAAAGGTTAAGTTGACAGCGAGATAAAATAAAAAGAAAATGAAGATAGTTGGATAATGTTGGACACAGCGGTTAAAAAAAACGGCACAGGATGAAGTATGATCAGAGGTGAAACTGACACCAAATTGCAGTGAATAATCCTGCACTTGACCTTTTTATGGGTTATCAGATGTTGTGATGTATCATCATTTCCTGAAGATTAAAGTGATATTCTTATTTTTGCTCTGAATCCAAACAATGTACATTCTTTTCATATAGGATATCAAAAATAACGAGTGTCATTTTGGATTCCTATCCTGCTTCAGGTTTTACGTATTCATGCAACTATAATCCCTCTTATTGATGATAACAACAGTTCTGCAACAAATGACCATGTGGTGTCATTTTCTTTGTAGGTATGCTGCAGTGAGCTCTTTTTTGTCATTTGTCTTAAAGCAACACTATCTAGAATCAAAATGTCATTGATAGATCACCCTACCTACAATATTGCTAAAGGCAGCATGCATTTCAGGTCTCAGATTTCTAAATCAGGCCGCAACACCCGGCGCAGAAAGACAAACATACGCTGTCCAACTATTGATCCACAGATATCACATCACTGAAATATTGACTGATAGATATCACATGGCCTTGCCTCATAGCCTCCTTTCAGCACGTCACTCATCAATCACACTGTAACCGATACGTCCAGGGTTCAGCTCATCTGTCACTGTATAGTCTTCTGACCACATTCTGTGTGTCCACTTTTAGCTCAGCTCTGATCTCATTCGTAATCAATAAAAAAAAACAGCAGATTAAGTTGAAATGCAAAACCTCCAACAGTATAGACATACATTCTTTTCTTTCTTTTTTTAAAAGGCAGAAAAAAAAACAGGAGTAAGCATTGCTCTCAGAGTGAAATTGGAGAGCATGACTTGCTTTCACCTGCAGCCCTTTGTGTCCTTAACATAATCAAACCTAAGCCATCCCAGGGACTGTGGCACCAAGTGAAAGCAAGTAACTCAATTATATGATCAAAGATACGATAGAAAAGATACCTTGAACACATATACAAGAGTAGAGAAGAAACACTATAAAATGTCTTTAAAGAAAGAAAAAAGGGTGATGAACATCAAGAGGGAGGCCCAGTGGAAATCAGGAGGGCAGAGACAAAGCAAAGGGGACTGATGGAAAGGAGTTTTGGATGTAGGAAGAGTCAGGACTTCAGGAGTGTTTGGAGCGCAGACGTACAGGCCCACAGCAGTACACTACGGAAAGCAGGGTGCGGGGTGGGGAGTAGAGAAAAGAGCAGATAAGATTTCAGACGGATAGATAAAGATCATATCTCTTAGCGGGGATCATAAAGAAAAAAAAAACACCCAGAGAAAAACCTCAAAGTTAAGAAGAAAACTGAGGACATCATACAGTACAATGATGAGTGCAATACAATACAAGAATGTTTGTCAGGAGAACATAAACAGGAACATAAGGTGGATTACACATGGTTCATCACTCAACAATGCCTTCCATTATATTTTATATCTACTATACTGGTTGTACTTTTTAAAAGGCACTCAGGTTGATTGGTGTTGACTCTGACCCTGACCTTTGGGACCTAGAAGAAATAATACAGCTTACAGGCTGACATTTATAGATATGAAGCACCTTGACCTGACATGAAGCCAGTATCACTTAACTGCCCAGGTCCCTGATGGAGACATGGAAAGCATGCAAAGTGCAATATTAACATAAAAACAAACACATGCACATGAAAAGGTTTGGCAGAAAAGGATAGTTGTGGAAAAACAATTTCTGATTGGGGAAAATGAAATAAAATCAGAAGAGCAGCTTCTAGGAAAGACAAAAAGGTGTGAAAAAAGGGGGAGAGGCAGTCCATCTGGAACCTACACTGGGGAGCCGCTTCCTCCAGGGAACTCTCTTGGAAGTTGTTTTCTGTGGGCTCATTGGGAAGGGGGGATGGGGTAGGGGGGAGGATAAGCTGGGGTGACTCCCGGGCTGGGTAACGGCGAGGTTTTGGTGGCACTGGTCGATCGAAGGATCCTGTAGAACAAACAGCATGCAGGCAGGGCAAGCCCTGGTGGTCATGATTGGGAAAAGAAATGGGAGCAAAAACATCTTTCATGCCAAATTTCTTGGATCAAACTTAAAGAGGCACAGAAAACATGATGTAATCACCCAGATCTTTGTCTTTTATTTATTCTGGCAACGTCTGTTATTTGTTCTTGTTATTCAAACAGTGGCTATTTTATCAGTTTCACTCAATAACTAAGAAATACCATTCTAAAGTTATTTTGAAGTTATTTTTTGGACATTAACTTCAGGCAGATGTACGGTAACTGGCACTTTGCTGTGAAACTGGATGACTAGAGCCCCGTTTCGACCGGAGGAACTATCCCCCAGAACTATGGTCTTTTTGAGGAACTACGTGTGTTTCCACCAGATCTACCAGGGTAAAAATGGGGTGGAAGTTTACCCCTAAAAAAGACCCTGATAGGGGTTATGTACTTTCTGAAGGTCCAGGGACTTTTGACAATAGGGCATGCAGCCCCTGCAGAGCTGAATGGCTCTGATTGGTCAGTCACAGCAGGGTGTTAGATCACCCACTGTGTTTGAAAGACTGCAGCTGAGAGCCCATTGTTTTTACCCTACCTTTATTTTAATCAAAGTTTGACTGTTATAATTATAAAAAGGTACAAATACATCAGATTAGACTATGTATGACTTTAAGAACACATGAACTAAACTCAAAATAAATAGAAAAGCAAACAACAGAAGATACTAAAAATAAAATACTTTACCCCAATATTAACTTTAAGAAATTCATTGCAGGGGTTAAAATCATTTCTCTTCCTAAAAGGTGTGTCTTGGTGAAATGAGGGGATTGAGGTATCCAGTGTTAATTCTTCTAACATTTTGATTAGAGTACTCTTTCCTTTAATGACACACTAAACACAGCACTCATCTTCTTTCCATTGTTAATCAATGAAGTCATTTGCAAAGCAATACAGCCTAATTTGCATAAACTTCCCAGAACTTCAGGCAGCGGTGGAAACGCAGACAACCATTGGCCACAGGAACCTTTTAGTTCCTTGAAGAGAAGTCCCTGAACCTTTTAGTTCTGGGGGCCTTTGGTCGAAACGGGGCTTAAGTTTGTATAAAGAGCTGCAGGATATGTCAATGATAATAAGCAGGTTGACATTTAATGTTTAATTTAAGGGCAAATCCATAGAGGTTGGTTTTATAATTCATACATCACTCTCTATCTTGCCAAAAAATTGGTCCAATTGACCTTTTCTAAAAGAGGCATGAACATTTGAAGGAAGCGAGAAGTGAGCTTTTGAGAAAAAGTTGTGTGATAGAGACATTAATACACCAAACAAAGAAGACTGGTGATGCTTAAAGACGTGTGGCCTGACGAAAAAGGACACAATCAATCTGGATGACATATTGGGCTGTAAGGGCGAAGCCTTTCAAACTACTGTAAAACAGCCCTGCTGAAATATGGCCACCTTAATGTCCTTATATGACCAGCAATGCATCAGCGTGCAGGGTCTTAGTCAGCAGGTGCTGTCAATGTGCTGCTTTTTCTGTTTACCCTGTTGTCAACAATAGGGAGGAAGGAAAACAGCATGCAGGGCTGAGATGATAAACAACAACATCATAACCTTGACAGCTTTGGAGCACACAAACACAGACCCCCACCGATGCCTGCAAAAGCAAAGCAGCGGCATTTTAAGCCATGGTGCAACTAAAAATTATAAAAGCAAGTTTTAAAAAAATAATTCAAAAAAAAAAAAAATACAACCTTTGACTCAATAGAATTTGATATCTTTGTCACAAAGTTAGCAAGAGGAAATGGCATACAGTTTGACATGCACATCAATTTAGCCCAAATGAAAGGCTGTGTTCAAGCTCCATAAATTAAAGACTAAATCAAACCTAGAGAAATGAAAGACTGACTTAGTTTAATTAATAAAGTGTGTACATTTCTGTTCCTGCCTAAACACCCATGAGGGCACCACCCTATACTGTGCATGTTGGGTGTAGCTGTCAAGCTGTATACCAGCTGTTTATTCCTGCCATGGTATGAACTCTTCATATTAAAAAGGTGCTGTTATCAGGCGTTGAAAATTACCTTGTTTATAGTCATGTGAAAAATGGATGTTGGCGTTGTGAGCAGGACAAAAAAGGCTACTGGAGAGAATGAAGAGTAAAACTATTTCACAGTGGATCCACATTTCAAACAATGTAAAGGGAAGAAAGGAAAATTGAAACAGGGAAATAGTCAAAGCAAAAGAGAAGATGGAAGATGATGCACTGTCAGCAGTGTCAGGACAGAGGGAAAGGAAGTAGCTGGGTCCATACATTTATTAAAGATCCCACTGCTGTCTCTTATATCCTGACTAAGGCACTAACCTTCTCATACTTCATCCTTTCGCTTCCTTTAATCTGCCTGTCCATCATTCATCCTTGCCTAAATCCCCCCTAGTCCCCTTGTTACCACCTTGCCTCCCTGTCATCCGGATGCCAAAACCTTCCCATGCTCCTTCCTCTGAACTCCATTCTTTTACCGTCACCTTTCCCAACCCTTTTTTCTGAGGTCTGCAGCTCTCTAATCTCTGCCCCTGTCAGACACAACAGCCCTCTTCTGCAATCTCACGTTGCTATAGGGAAAGATCGAGGTTATATAAAGATCAATACGAGGCCAGCTGAAGTTCAAGTTGTTTAAATCTATGATGGATCTGTCTGTCTTTGCATCTGCCAGCTTTGAGGTTTTGTGCGAGCGGTTGCATGTATATGAGAGAGAGAAAGAGGGTGATGGAGTAAGAGAGAAAGAGTAAAAAAAAAAGAAGATAAAGATAAGAAGAAAGTAAGGGATTGATAAGCGTAGACGAGAGAGACAAGGACTGCATTGTCTCACGAGTTATGATGAAAACCAGCTCCTCAAGTTCTTGTACTTCAGCCATGACGTGCACACACACACACACACACACACATTTTCACCAGGTGATGTACGTCATCGTTGACAGTTTAAGTTTCTGATGTTGCAGCAGGGTGACAGTTTTGCTCTTCGGGGCAGACATTCAGTCACTTTTAAAAAGGTAGAAAAACTCAACTTTTAACTGTCTTACTTCTTTAACATACAGAGAAAATGTTTTCCATCGGTCTGAAGAGTTCAGCCATCATCGGCCAAGTTCACCTTCTTTGATAAATATACATAGTATTCGCAGTATAATTTAAGGTTGTCACAGTACCAGTTTTAAACATTCATACAATACTGGAAAATCAAAGTATATCGATACCTGTTTCGATACCACAGCAGCAAAAGTACAAGTCCTAAGCAGCCAATATTGGGTCATTTATTTTTCTTAATTACCATAAAACTGCAAGCAAACCCCTGCATACTGTCGAAATTGCACAAATACATGAACGTTGCCAATGTATTTGTGCAATTTAGACAGTGTCAACTCCTCTGCTCTCTGTTTGTAAGAGACACAAGTTGCAGCTTTGGGTTAAAATAAGACAATATGTATGCTGTTTTTTGAGTGTCTGTCTTAATGCTATTTTTATAAATATTTACCCATTGCACTGTGTCTCTGGTTCTCAACTTCATCCAGTTTCAGGTTAAGGGCCGACTCGGTCTCTGACCTGGAGCTGCTGGTCGACGATACCTCTTGATCAAATTTGCCAGCCACACTGCTGGTCTTTTCCGATTCCTCCATCTTGCTACTGGTGCTTTTTGTAACGGGCTGGAGCCGCACAGAACCGCTGGCTGTGCTGCTGCTGGTGAGGGTGCTGAGGGAGCCGGCCTGGTCGAGGTCAGCGTCTGAGTCATCTAGACTATGGCTGAGTTCAGAGCTTGAATCCTGGATGGCCAGGCTGTCTGTGGTGCTGCTGCTCGGGGTTGGAGAGCTGGGGGTTGGGGTTGCAGCACACACAGGTGGAGATGGTTCTGCTGTTTTCCAGGGGGCTGTTTTTACTGTTTGTCTTACCACAGTAGTAGCAGAGAGAGTAGTTGACTGTACCACCTTAGTGTGGAACACTGGGGTTGGAGTTTCAGTAGCGTGGCAGTCGGGGGTGGGAGCTTCAGATGGTGAAGTGTCCTCAGGGGTGATGGAGACTGGGGTAGGAGGAGGGGCTGGAGCCTTTCTTTTCCTCTGCTGGCTTTCTGAGCCAAGGCCCATCTGATAGAAAATAAGAATAAGACATGGAGAGAGACAGTAGAAATGTAATTAATGTGAGCACCTTGTGCATGTGTGTGCGAGCTTGTGTGTGTGGTCTGAGCATAAATCAGCTTGTCTTCCAGGACTGATGTATAGTTTACTACTGAGTAATTAAATCTAGTGGAGTTCTGGCAGGCGTCTGAGTCCTCGAAACCATCAGAGTGCCAGCATTCCTTTTAAATTGTCCAACAGGATGACATATATATGGCAGTGATACAGCGATGCAGGGATATTGTGATACCTTTCTGATACTGTTTGTGAAGTTTTCTGTTTTTTCTTCAATCTTTGAAAAAGACTTAATTCAAAGTTTAAAGTGTCATGTTGATCGACTTTAATACTGAATCAGTGAACACGTCAGGGGCAGAAGTGACGGCCAAGTTGCAGCAGTTATTAGTGATGTGATGTAATTTCTTCAGTATGTGTGCAAACACGAAACAAAGCATGTCTTGTTTCAACAGTGTCTCTATGCACCACTCTTTCAATTTAAGTATTGGCAAGGTAAGACTTAAGTCACTTAGGTAAGAACTTAATGATGGGGAAAATGTAAAATGATATCATGTGTCATTCAGTGTTCAACCGAAATCTGTCAACGGCTGTTTCACAACATTAATACCTTGAAACACAGGGAGAAACGTAAAGAACGAGGGCAGATGGGATAAACTATGAATCATTTACAAACTAATTAGAGGGAGATTCTCAGTTTTATTCCTCGGGGAGACGAGACCATTCACACCCTGATGTGCAAGCTGATCTCACTCTGTTAAGAACATTTCCTAAGAATCCATTTAAAAGTGGCAGCTTTCAACAGTACAGATGTCCTTACTTCTTAAAAAAATCTCAATTACTGCTGCAGTGTTCAACTTCTTTTCCCTCTGAAAATCCAACAGAGAACATGCCCAGAGCTGCATGAAGTGTTGCATCATGCAGCAGGACAAGAGAGAGATCAGGCCACCTTGCCTTACTGCAGGCAAACTGGGTTCACACATGTGAACTCAGTGAACCCAGTTCATGGCATGCTATGGAAATCCAAATGGCCCCCCAACTGGTTGTCTTTCCCTTCACTGGTCTCCCGCATTTCTCCCTCTCTGGCATTCAAACATACATGAATACAGACTGACAGAAAACATACCAGTGGATGTGGGCCAAAGTTGAAGCTGAAATGGATGACTGACTTGCCCATGAACATAGATCTGTGTGTGTTTGTGTGTGTGTGTTGTGTGTGTGTATGTTTATGTGCGTGTTCCCTGCAGAGTGAAACACAAGACTTGAGCCAAGCCCTGCTATGTAAGGAAAAGAGCTGTGGCCACGACAAATACACACTGACACACACTTTTCTGTGTGACTGTATAAGCATCCACACTCTCACATAAGCACTCAACTTAATACACATGAGAAGGAACAGTATATCTCATATCTCAGGCTGAGCTTGGGTGTATGGATTAGGGAGTTGCTGCAGGGTTGCAGGGTTAAATGTGTGTTGCTCTCATGGGCTTATTGGCGCCATGACTGGGAACGCAGCATGTACTTACTGAAGCCAACACTCAAGACTCTGTCTTATACCACATTCAAGGTCACACTGTACATCAAGTTAAGCTGACTATATAATGTGATTATGTATACACTGTGTTTAGTTGTGTTCACTGATTTTACATCTACAGCTGTTTTGTTTTTTTCTCTCCAGAAGAATATCTTTGAAGAAGAGAGAACCCTTTTTCTTAACTGCTACACATACACTGCTTTTAGCTGGAGGCAACTTTTGGCTGCCTTCACTTGTGTCTAAGATCAACCTTGTGTCATGACATTGCAAGTCAAGTCACAACACAGCAAAGGACAGCCAAAGCATCAAGTCCTGACACTGTAAGTACACTGACGTCATATTGCATCAAATCACAAGCAAAAACAATGAATGAAATAAAAGCAGAGATTGTAAGAGAGTGATGGGTTCATCAAAGAGTTGCTCTTTCACTGTTCTCACACAGTGTTCAAAATAAAGATGGCAGAATTACTACATTTATTGGGACGCACATCTATTTCTGTTCAAACATACATGTTTAAAAAGGGTAAATGGGCTTGAGCTTGAAGCTGACTACTTTTACACCACATGTCACACCACACATTGATGGCAGTGGTTGCTATTTAGTTAGACCATCAGAAGTCACTAATCCATTCATAGGCATTCATACGTCGCCGACAGAGCAGTGGGAGCAATTCAGGGTTAAGTGTCTTGCTCAAGGACACATCGGACATGTTGCTGCAGGAGCTGGGGATTGACAACGACTCTACCAACTGAGCCACAGCCACCCCTAGAAAAAACATTTATATATTTATTTAGGCAATCCTTCTAAGACAAAGTTAAAGAGTCACATAATTTAAAACAAGGAGTCAAAATCATGGAGCATTTTCTCCTATAATATTCCATATATTCAACACTCTCTACTTCATATTAAGTACACTTTTTTTAAGGTTTATTTTGGGCTCTTTATGCCTTTATTTTAGAGATAGGACAGAGGATAGAGTCCGAAACCGGGGATAGAGAGTGGGGAGTGACATGCGGGAAGGGGGCCACGAATGGATTTGAACCCATGCAGCCCGCTTGGAGGACCATAGCCTCCGCACATGGGGCGCCTGAGTACACTTTTACTTCAAGAAATGCAAACAGTAGGTAACCAGAAATCTAAGTTTATATCTGGTGATTAGGAAAGGATGCAAGGATGTCATCGGCTACCATCTGATTAACTCACTTCCTTGTTTGTTGAACGGAAACTCAAAACAAAAGCGAGAACTTGATTACAGCTATTGTTTTCATGGCATAAATAGAGCCTTAATCTATTACAAATTAAACAAATACATTCTTCCCATCAGGAGAGAGAGCTACACCAATCAGGATATGCACATCCTGAACACGCAGTACTTATCTCTCTGAACATGTTTGATTGTTTAAATACATTCAGATTTTTTTTTTTTTTCCTCGTTTGGGTTTGTAGAGGCCCCGATTAAAGAACAATTAAGGAACAACACAACGTGTGTGGACACGGGTACATCTTAAAGGGAATGCTCCTTTATACAAAAGCACACAGAAGGCCATGCCAGGACAGTCTGGTGTGTTCATTAAATTTTCCACTCCATGGTTGAGAGGCGAAGGGCCCCATGTTGGAGCATGTTGATCAGATAGGGCCACCCATGGAGGCCTCAACCTGTTGCGTGACCATTCATCAGTTGTTTCGAGGGACTCCTGATGGGTGAGGGGCTTCAAGACAGAGCAACATTACAGCGCTAATGTGGAATGTGAAATGGAGTATGTGTTTGTGCGTGAGAAGGGGGGCTTGGCTGTATATGTGTGTGCTTGTGCATGTCAACATGGATGAGTACGTTCATGTATGCATTTGTGTGTGTACAGATGAATGTTGCGTGTGTGTGTTTGTGTGTGTGTGTGTATGTGTGTGTGTCAGTGATAATAATAGCGGCTAAATTGTCTCAACACTGGGAGGGCATTAAGGTCAAAAACATCCCCAACAGTAGGCTGAAGACAGTTAGCTTGTGTTGTCTGTGTATGTGTGTCTGTGTTATAATGAACATATGTGTGGGCATGTGGGATGCATGATGAAAAGAGTTTTATGTAAAGGGGTTTAAATAATGTGTAGGATTGGGGGGGGCTGAAGAAGAGGCTAGCTAAGGATAAGGAGACACACGACTGACCCAGTTCCTTTGTGGTCTACCTCGTTCCACTGACCCAGTGATATTTTATGTTACACTTCAGTTTTCCACATTTTTAGCCGTAGTAGAAGCAACAGTGGGAGTAATTTGCCAATGATAACTAACTAATGTGATTTGCTAAAGTTGGATTTCTGTAGTCCACACACCTGGGCCCGTGCTCACAAACATTCTGAGAATCCTTTCAGAGAGCTCCTAAGTCAGCTTAAAAAAATCCTAGCAAGGATTTTAGCTTAAGAGTGAATTAAGAACATTTTTAAAGCAACTCTGAGCCAGGAAGGGACATAAAAAAAAAGTACAGCCTACAAGATGTTTGAAATCACATGCCCACTTGTGCCCACTGGTGCAGCAGCCTTAATTAGTTATTGGATGCACTCATTTAGCTATTTATAGATAAAGCTATTAAGCTATAGAATTCAATTAGCTTTATTGGCATGAATGTATAATGAAAAGTAATAATTAACAATTCAATGGTAACAATAACTAGCAATAATGATATTTTAACAAGAGTAATAATCAGGTATATATATCAATTTTTTTTTATCTCAAATATTGTACAAAATAAAAACAAATTAAAGAAAAAAAAAGTGTCATTTATTGTTTTATAGTGTGTGCGTGTGTAAGAGTTTAACATTAAGTGTTGTGTGTGTTTCCTTTTGACTGCATAACAGCTGTTGAAAACTGCAAATAAACAAAAAACTACTTCAAGAGAATGTCTTCACCATTGAGCAAGCACTCATGCTAGCCCCCCTTTACTCAGATGCATGATGTTGAGTAAAATAAAGATGGATTTGGCTGCTTGTGAATTTTTCAACTTTGGGACATAATGATTCAAGTAAGGGCTATCAAAGAGTTTCCACTGGGAAGTTAATTCACCTCAAAAAACTAAATTATCCACTGATTTATAGAAATCTCTTTCACAGTGGAAGTAGAAGAGAAAGGGTCTTTTTGGGTCAATGTGCACTTCTTTACAGCCCGATGATAGTTGTAAATAAAGCTGTTGGCTGCTTTGCAGAATTGGCTTGAAATTAGGTTGTTAGGTTAATGAAAACAGAAACATGACAAGTGGAAATATATCAAACTTAAACATTGACTTTGGAGCTAAAACATGCCATAAAAGATGATCAGAGTGGATCTGCCTCCTTTCAAAGTATAATCCTCAACAGAAAAGTTACTAACTTTTTAAGTATGTAACCACTTTTTTGATGTAAATCCACACATGTAGAGCATTTTAACACACATACAACCTCGAGCATGCACAAATACACACACGACACACACACACACACACACTCTTTGACACGTACGGATGCAGCCACAAATCGTTTGAGACTGACACAAACAAACATGCGCTTCATTCGTTTGCCCCATCTGTCCTGGCTGGTTTCATACACAAGATGTTTTGACAGCTTCAAGTGCAAATAGATCCTGTCCTATATTCCTAACATGGCAGGGTGACGTGTCCCCCTATCCCAGGCCCCTAACTCACACTTCAACAATCTTCAAGGTCAGTGCATCAGAATAGAGGGATTACAGTGCCTACCTACAGTACACTTAAGTCGCCACAGACACAGTACCAAGCAGGCGTAACAGTATGCAGAGCATTTAGTACACTTACATAAACAACATTAATGTCGTAAAAACACCTTTGATTCACCTGTTTAGTGCTTTTAGAGCACTGGAAATCCTTCCTCAATCCAACAACATTGATTTTGTTTACAAGTCAATGTACAATAGTTCTAATGAATTTAATGGTAAAGCAGTGTTATAATGTCCAATCTTAGCATTAACCCTAACCCTTTTGAAGATGTATACAAAATGTACATTGCCCTTGTACAGCTGGAGAGCCTGCTGATTTCAGCTGTAGCATGAATGAATAAAAACAGAGGATGAAGGATAAGAGAACAGACGAAGGGCTGCCTGTTTGCTTTGGCAGCAGAAGCCACCTTTTTTCTTTGCTTCCTACTGATTCAGAGAGAAATGTTTTGTTCCCTCAGATTATGTGGAGAGATAGACAGAGAGACAGTGGAGCATGTGTCAAATGAGTAAACATCCTCCTCTTCATAGATTCGGACCTCAGCTGACATCTCGCATCAAGAACACCAAGGTTACCTTGAACTGCTTCTCTTTCACCCTGCCTTGTTTTGCCCTCTTGTCTCAGTCTTATCTGAATGAAGCTAATCCCATTTAACCACAATTGCAACAAAGACTAATAGCAATATGGCAACAATATGGCTGCCTTCTGTGTTTATGCTGTTAAATGAGGGTGTATTCACTGATTGAAGCTGTGACCAGATAACACGTGTTGTGAAAGGGACAAAACAAAGGGCGTGGAGCAAAACAAAAAAAAGACAAAAGAAAAGAGAGAAAAAAGAAAAAGCCTTTAAAGAGATACTCATAACTGAACACACATCCAGGAGCAGCCTGTGCTTTGTCTGGTTTGATTAAAGCAGAGTAGTGCATTAGTGCAGATTATAGTTCAGCTACTGTTGTGGAAAACTATGGGACTGATGGATGGCTGTGAAAAACAAGCCTCGCTCTGCTGCCAACTCTCTTATGTTCGCAGAGTGACGGATCATCAGGAAGAAAAACCTGGCCCTCTCGATCAATCAAGAAGCTGCACTAACACAGCAGGAATTGAACAGGCACAAAAACTAATTCATGCAATAATGCAAGGACCTGTGAGGAGAGTTTTAGGCAGTAATCGGCAAAGTAAAGGTGTTTGACAAAAAACGTTCAACTGAATACATACAGTTCATAAATATTTCTGTATCGTACACAAGAAAAAGTCATTTGGATCAAACAGAAACCACACTGAGGAATATCCATGCATCCATTGTCCTGTCCTGTTGGGGGTTGCAGGGGCTGGAGCCGATCATAGCCGACATTGGACGAGAGGCGGGGTAGACCCTGCACAGGTCACCAGACAATCACAGGGCTGACATGCAGAGACAGACAAACTTTCACGCTCGCACTCACACCTACGGGCAGTTCAGACTGAGTCACAAATTAACCTAACAAGCGTGTCTTTGGACTGTGAAAGGAAAATGGAGTGCTGGGAGGGAACCCACGCATGCACAGGGAGAACTGTTCGACAGGGGATCAGAACCAGGGGACACTATTGCACCACCATGCTTACCACTGAACCACCATGCAGCCCATATTGAGGAATATATCAAACTAATCATCTGCCCTGCATAGTGTTTCAAACAGCCGTGTGTAAAATCGAAATCAGCTATCTTATAACGTCACAACTCTCTGGGGAAACTCTTTGTCTGATCTGACGACTGGTTTTCTTCTATAGTTTCATTTCTCACACAGTTGCAGCATTGTTTCTGCTATGGCTCATTTGTTTTCTTTCACCTGTGAGACAGTCATCACAGTTTAATTTCCTACATCAGCGCTCACTTCCCTCTGCAAACAAATGTGATGTGGATTACTTTCTCCATTTCCCTTCTTGATTGGATATGTTATTAATTTTTTTAGTTTTAGAGTGTTTGATCATTTTGTAGTTTGATGCTATGGCAAAACTTTTTCAGCAATAAAGTCATTTTCACATTTGAGTCCAAATATGTCAGTTGAAATGAAATATAGGAGCAGTTAATGTGCAATAAAACAGAGTCTATGTTGAGCTGTAGGGAATACTTTTGGAAAACATTTGCAGACTTTTTTTCTTAAATGATTGTTTCACTGTTTCACCTTAAAGCTGCTTGTCCTCTGTTCAACTTATCCCTTGTTTAGTTTTTCTACAAAGCAAGCATTTGCTGACCAGATTTCATGCTCTCCTGACTTTGGAAACATGATTCCAAAGCTATATGTTGATAAAGTTGCACAAAACCAAAACGCATGTCAAGCCTGCAAAATCATGTGTGACCTTACTCTCATTGTCTGCTTCTTTCTATGACCTACGTCTCTCAGTGTCCCTCTCTTGCTACTGATTCCCTCTCTTATTCACTGCTTAGATTATTCTGTTTATCTTTCAGTCCTCCTTCACCTACAACCATGAGTAAAAATGCACAAACTCAATAAGCCTCGTCTGTTACTGTGCAGTGAGGCATATAGCTCAGAACTACTCTGAACTCCTTTATCACAATACACCGTGTAGACGTGGCTTCCTTTCCAAACCACAATAACAGATAGCCTATCACTGCTGTGTTTCTCTGAACGCAATGTTCCAAAAACAGAGTTTAATTCACTGCTGCTCTCATATAGACAGACACAGCTTGTTGATTGTTCAGCTGAAGAAACAAAGTTGTGAATGTCCCTGCCTCTATGACGGCTGCAGCATGTGCAAACATCTGATTCTCCTACCTGGAAATATAACTTTACGCTCTTCCTGGAATACTGTCATCTGTTTTAGTGATTTAGCTTTTCCCATTAGCACCACTATATACATAGCAACCCTTCCATGGGGCATCAAAAAGGTCATAAACCTACTTTCATATCTCTAAATGAAACTAGATCTAGAAATAAGGTGTAAAATAAGCTGTGTCAACAGCCTGAAATCAATCCATAAAGTGTAAAAAAGTAGAACAATTTTCTGAATGTAAAATACATACATTTATTGAAGTTACTAAAATCTCCCAGAGACACAGTTCTGTCGACTTTCTGAACTAACTCAAGTAATTAAGTTTTTTTTAGTTAATAAGAGTTTTTAATGTGTTTGAATAAATGGAAAAAAGTGAGGAGCTCTGACACAGCGAGACAGATAATGCTATAAGCAGTAGGGCTGGGAATCTTTGGGTCTCACAATTCGATTGAGAATTGATTTTCGATTCAAAACGATTCTGGATTCATGATTCAAAGTCTATTTACGATTTAGTACATACTTCAGGATCTACTCCAGTCATCTGTGAGACTGGCTGAATTTCTTGCTGCTCCATTTGGCATTCTTCCGAGTTAAAGAGCTAGCCTTAGCACTGAACAGGGAGTGACTGATTAGCCAATACAAATCGATTTTTGGAAGTTATGAATCTATTTATCTATCGCTGCAGACTCTGGCTACATCAGCATCCTCATCCTCCTAGACCTCTCTGCAGCATTTGACACAGTCTCCCACACCATCCTCCTCAAACGCCTATCTGAACACCTTGGCATCTCTGGTACAGCTCTCTCCTGGTTCCACTCCTACCTCTCAAACAGGCATCAGTTTGTCACCATCAGCAACTCCAGTTCCTCCCCAGCCCCAGTTAACCAGGGCGTGCCGCAAGGCTCTGTGCTTGGCCCTCTTCTTTTCACCATCTACAAGCTCCCCCTTGGTCTGATAATCCGCAAACATGGTCTCAATTTTCATTCCTACGCCGACGACACGCAACTCTACCTCAGCACCCCGCCATCCACTAAGCTCCCCCCCCAGTCACTAGTCAACTGCCTGCTCGATATCAAAACCTGGATGTCCTCTAACCTCCTCAAACTCAACAGCAGCAAGACTGAGCTCATGGTTGTGGCCCCCAAGGCACTGCTCGGGAAGGTTGGAGATCTCCTCCTTGCTGTGGACGACTGCTCCATCCGCCCCTCACCCGAGGTCCGCAACCTAGGCGTCATTCTGGACTCCACCCTCTCTTTCAAATCACACATCAAGTCCATCACCAAGTCCGCCTTTTTCCACCTCAAAAACATCTCACACCTCCGGCCCTCACTCCCTGACTCCGTGGCAGAGACCCTCATTCACGCCTTCATCACTTCACGTCTGGACTACTGTAATGGAGTTCTGTTCGGGCTTCCTAACACTGCCCTGAACAGACTCCAATATATACAGAACTCTGCTGCCAGGGTCCTCACACGTACCAAACCCTGGCAGCACATCACCCCCACCCTCATTCACCTCCACTGGCTCCCGATCAAGTCCCGCATTGATTACAAACTCCTCCTACTCACCTACAAATCTCTTCATGAACTAGCCCCACCGTACCTCACCGACCTCCTCCATCCCTACACCCCGTCACGACAGCTGCGATCCTCAGCCTCAGGCCTGCTCTCCACCCCCCACACCAAACTGCGCTCCTTTGGTGACAGAGCTTTCAGTGCCTCCGCCCCGACCCTCTGGAACTCTCTCCCTGATAAAATCCGCACTGCTGCTTTTCTGGACATTTTCAAAAATCTGCTCAAACACCACCTGTTCACCAAAGCATTCGGCCTAAGTTTAACACCATAATCTGTTTGTTTTGTTTAGTGTTACCTCCCCCCCCCCTTCTATTGTAAAGCGTCCTTGGGTTTCTTGAAAGGCGCTATATAAATCCAAGTTATTATTATTATTATTTAAAATCTCAGAAGATAAGAATCTCGATTTTTACAAAATGGATTTTTTTTCCAACCTCTAATAAGCAGTGCTTGAAATGTTTATTTTTTCATTAACTATCCTTACAAATAAAAGGTATTTCAAGAAGAATAAACACCACCATACAAAACATTTAAGTATAAATAAAAGAACAATAACAATACAGGGACCACGTTTGAACTCAGGTTAACATGAAAATGATGTTTTAAGGATTAAGGGTCAGATGGAGTCGAGGTCGGATTTAAACCCACGACTGCTCCGAGGACTACAGCTGTAATGATAGTTTAGATATCATGTGAAGTATTATTTGAAATATAGGGCTACAGTGTGTTTACTATCATGGGCAATCGTTACCTTTCATTAGCTATATTATATTGGATCATTCTGTGTGATTTCACTTTTCTTTTCATGATCATGTGCACTACTCCTTTATACCAGGGACATGTCTCATATTACTGATACATCTACTATTATTATTATATCATGTTCACCTCCTCTGAGGTGTGAAATATCACTTGTCATTATAATCATGCACTATTACAAATCATATCATACGCTTACCTTTATTATATCTTTTGTAATACAGACTTTAACTACTTCCAAATATCACATCCAATACGACTGTGATAACACCATTACTTTTTTACACAGCTTACTTTGTTTATTGACGTTTCATTCTTTATTTAAGCACTCTTTCTTTGCTTTAACTCTCGTGCATTTAATACTTTGCCATACACTTTTTAGATTTTTTGTATCTCACATATTTGACGATCTTTTGTATGACTTTTGTTTGTACGGTAATTTCAGAGCAATCTACCTCCAGAATTTACTTCAGGATTTACACCGTTCTGTCTTATCTAATCTTACCTTATCTCTCATCTTACAAGATATTAAAGGACATATATCTACAGTAAAATGTTACATAAGCAACAAAAAATATATCACGAATCAGACTGGATCAATTGTTATAGCTTGGCCTATTATGTGACCCAGATGTGACCAATTGTCTCAAAGTAAGCAGAAGGACATTAGGTCCTGCTAATGTTGTCCATGATGGTAATCCATATGTTCCTACTATTATTTGAATGACCACTCTTAGTGATCCGTCCCCTCCACAGGCTATTTTTGTCATCTACCTTTGTTAAAACAATCTTATCATCCTTACTGCTTATATCATGATGTTAATGTCCATTACTGCGTCTTGTTAAGCCAAAATGAGTTGTCTACCTAAGCTCATTCTGCACAGAGGGACGTCAATAATGAGAACACACACACACACACACACACACACACACACACACACACACACACACACACACACACACACACACACACACACACACACACACACACACACACACACACACACACACACACACACACACACACACACACACACACACACACACACACACACACACACACACACACACACACACACACACACACACACACACACACACACACACACACAATCTACATAAGGTGGGGTAAACTTTCACTCAAAGTGGCACGTACGCAGACTTGTCATGATCTTAAACACCATCTCAATTCTTCTCAGTCTGCAAAGTCCAACACACATAAGAAATACAAGAAAAAAAAATGATAGGCGATAAATCATGTGTGAGTTCTGCCAGGCGAGCTG
Source organism: Tautogolabrus adspersus (assembly GCA_020745685.1). Lineage (NCBI taxonomy): Eukaryota > Metazoa > Chordata > Actinopteri > Labriformes > Labridae > Tautogolabrus > Tautogolabrus adspersus. The sequence goes on along the minus strand of CM036542.1, from coordinate 18,794,088 downwards.
GCCCCCTTCCAACCCATCCCTGGTTGACAAACCTGTATCTGAACTCAAACTTTTTCAAGAGTATTGCGTGACATCTGTTTTCCCTTGAGCTTGAGCTTGAACTTATTTGAAGATGATGCACTCCTCAACTGACATGCAAACGTGTCTCGTAGTGTAGCTCAATACCGCCTCTGGCAGCTCTCTACCATGCCAAATTACATGTAAATTTGAAAGAACAACTTGGATTGTGATTGTGATTTGATTTGTTTTGACGTGTGCAATTGTTCCACTGATCCAAGTCATGCAGAGCTCTTTAATGCCATTGCCCCTGAGAAAGTCTCCTGATAAGACCTGGCCCCTATGACACCCTTCACTGCCATGAAATTAAATCCTTTCTAATCACACACACAACAAACACAAGCTAATTTATCCTCTGATGACGCTCGCTCATCATATGTTGTCCTTATGAAACAATATCCTTCTATAAGTTAAACATTTTCAAGTCATTTGACAGTATATCAATTCATACAGTATGATGACAGCTTCCTTGTTTTAAATGCACATAAACGCAAGTCTAATGTTTTAGTCCTGTTGCTATGCTGTTCTTCCTGTTAGGATACACACGTGTTCATCACAAAGAAATCCTAGAAAACAGACAGGTGAACAGGAGCGCTGTCCTGCTGCAACCCAGTATGACCTCACGATACGTGGCATGCATGAATATGCATGAGCCTTGGTACCAGTTCAGAGATGGCATAAGAGTGAGATAGAGAAATCTATTATTAGCCAAGTTGTCACTACGTCCTCAGATGACCTTCCAGACTTCTGTTCTGCGAAGTCGGCCTTGTGACTCTCAGTGGTGTATCAGAATTTCAGCTCTGGTGTCTGGTGTAACTCTTAATCTGACAGGTGGACAGATAAATTACTGTCTGGCTCTGCACAAGAACAATCTGCAAAAAAAAAAAAAAAAAAAAAACTACAAGGAGCTTCTTCATAGAGTCACAATGCACTGCAAGAGGGAAAAAAAACAACCTAAAAATCTATGAAAAAGTCCAGATTAAAACGGTCAAGGAAAGACATTTTGAGCTTTGGCTGACAGTAGAAACTTGCTCTATTAATGAATTTTCAAACGGCCCACAGGAGGATATCTTACTAACTAACTTAACATAAGTTACTTCAATGGTCAGAGAAGATAAGATCTTAAGGGGTAAGGTTAATTGCTTAATCTTTTATGGAACTATTGGGAGTCAGTTGATACAAGCTTGTGTTTGCACTGCAGCACCTTCAACTACTTGCTAGTCCACAGAACTGTTTTCTGCTCACACATGCTCTGTGGAGGGTGGTTAATTAAGCTGCAGAGGATAATACTGTACTTAATGCCGTCCTGAGAACATTTCCTCTCGATAACATCCATCAAGAACACAGGCTCCTTAGGCTAAACACAACTTATTATCAGAGGGAGGGGAGAAGGATGCGGGTTGCCAAACAACATTTCCCAGCATGCCGCTATAACAGTGTTTAATGAGACTGCAGGGAGCTCGTACTCTAAAGTAGACGATACAGGTCACCGTGACATTGAAGGACTGAATCTCAGGTCAAAACACCCACAGGAAGGACTGCATTAAACTGATTGCAACTTTCAAATGTGCTACTTCAGGTCAGTACTGAGTGCTCAGGGTTCTGATATTTTACACATGAACTGAGCTTTTCAAAGATAAACCGTTATGTTGTTGGAGATTTTGTTTTTTTTCGCTTGCAGGTTTTGGTTATAGTGCTTCTACCAAATGGACGTCAGTAAAGGTCACAACGTCAAACTCGGTTTCATGTCATCATGTGAAAAGTTGAGATTCTAAATGGATGCAGTATTTGTGGTATCACTTCAACTTTGTGTCCAAACATGACTAAGAGAGACAAATTCAGCTCTTTCAACCGCTCACCTCGTAGCTCTCAAAGCTGGCGTGTCCCATGGTCAGTGTTGGGGCCCCAGGCAGCGCAGGGGCCCTCCTCTTCTTAGTGTCGGCCTTTGGGGACATCCGGAGAATGTTCGTAACAGACTGAGACTGGCCCAAAGTGCGGGGCCGATCTTCTGCTACCCCTGGCACAGTTGACAGATCCTGAGGGTGATGGAAATAAAACAGAGAAGGTGAGGTAATATATGTGTACAATAGAACGATAAAGAACAATGAGAGAGATTAGAAGCTGTTTATCGGGAAGTCAGACACATGACCGCTGAGTCATAGGTGTATAAATTGATCATTTTGACATTTTGAACCTCACATGGCTGAGCATCAGCAGCTGTTTGAAGCTTCAAGCCTCTTAATGAGAAACTGTAATCTGGACTACAGTATATCCTCCTTTGAACCAAATTGAATAGCAAACAGTTACATAACAGGATATATGTTGCCTTTTAACCAACATACAACTGTTGTACATGAAAGTATATGTATTCATATGACGAGCAGTATTTCTCTCAAGGTTAAAGCTTACAATTGTTTTACAGTATATTGACACAAGCTTGAAACATAGCTCCACTCTCGTCAGAGTTTGTTCAATTAAAACTAAACATACACATACAGTACTTAGGCAATCGAAGCAGTTCAGGGGATATATTTCATTTTCAGTCTCAACAATTATCTCTGCATCTACTTGACCAAGTTCAAGTGCAACTGCAATTTCAAAGGGTGGCTGCTCCTGACAAAAACATTGGAACAGAAATGGTTTTCAATATCTGATCAAAGAGAGCACAAAGTGCTCCTGAAAATCGGAATCCCCCCCCCCCAGGCTCAGCTTGGTACGGAAACCAACCACTCACACCCCCGTGGTTTAAAAAAGAAAAAAAAGAAAGAGTGTTTGAAAGCAGATTAATTGATGGGTTCAGACAATGCCTGGTCAAGAATTAAAGCAGAGCAAAAAGGACCGTAAGGTGCAGGTCATTAGAATTAATTGGACCCGGGGTTTGAACATCTCAGCTCGGAGGTTGGGAAAAGAACAGGCTTCCTGGAAATAGTCCTTGAGGAGAGAAGTACAGAAGGATTCTCTGCAGTTTCTTTTACATGAGTAAACTGTGTTTTGAATGCTGATGTTATTTGATTCTCACAAGATGCAAAATAATATTTGATTAAGGGATGTTTGCCTTACACTGGCCTTTGACATATGGAAATATAGGAAACATTTGTGCTTTTTGCTTTAGAGGAAAAACCTTCCTAAACCAGGATTATCTTTCACCTTCCTCCGACATCTTGAATGTAAGCACAACATTTAAAAACTGACCAAATGAAATCAAGAGCTGACAGTGACTTGAGTCTAGCTAATAACTAGTTTATCAGTGATTTTTTTAAGACACATTAACAGAGATAGACCTACCCTACGTATATTCCAGCAGAAATAAAGTATGATCTAGAAAAAACACTGATTTAGTCAGTTTTTTGTTACTCTGCTGAGCTGGGTGGATGGCAGATGGAGGCTGATAGACCAAAGAAGAGATGCTCACAGTGAAGGACTGATGTTATTTCCATCGGGAATCCATGTTTTCACCTAACCAAAATATAATGTTCAAAGCAGCAAATTCACATGAACTCTGTCTGACTCTTTCACCTGCTCTTCTCTACTCCCCTCCTTCTGAGAAACAATCTGAAATATGTCAAAACAGTGAAAATGGGGAATGCAAAACACTGTACTGCAGCACCTTAACTTAAATGTACTTTTGATTACAAAGGTCGTGACCTAACAGGAGAATATTAAACATTTGAAAAGCCTATTAGTGCTTAAAGGACTGATCCTACAAAACCACACATGCAGATGTAGTAAAATCACTCTACAGTGGCCAGTGTCAAATGTTTGAACTACTCTCCTTTAACCACAATGACAGTTTGTGCTACAGCACTTCTACTTCTACTGGTTGAATCCTGCCACAACCTGCCTAGAACAAGGAGAAGTTTAAGTGATTGACTGCAAATGACATCCTTTTTAGGTTATTCTATAAACTGTATTTAGACGACCTTCAGAGCAGGAAACTTTGACAGTCAAAATATCTGATTTTTTTTGGGTGAATGACGAGAGACTTAGATGAGCTTAACACTGATCTGAGAGGCAGTGTTTCGCTGCCCTCTCTGGTTAAAAGTTTTGTTTCTGTTTAATCTCTGATCACACCAAGCATCACTACTGGTTGGACGTGGCCAGAATTGTGGACCTTTACCCGCACACAACAGTGATGTCACGAGCTGTGTACAGGTTATCTCTGGCTACTGCTTCTGTTCAAATGTTGCATTCCAGTGCAGTACTGATGACAATAAAAACCCAAACCAAAGCCAATTCAAAATGTATTCCCTTAAAATGTTTGCTTCTTTGAAGAACAGACTAAGATTATTTACAAGATGTAAACTAAGAATATGCGGTTCTTTTTTTAGCTGAGCAGTATTGCAACCTTCCTTTTGGAATCTTACCAACTCATTGCTGAATATCTGCACAGTATACTTTGCAGGGGAACTATAAGGTGAATGAAAAACACCCATGGTGCACAGAGTCACCCTTTGGTGCGCTTCTTAACCACTGCAGAAATGTTACAAAGACCAGTAAACGCTATCCAAACCAAGTTTAAAAAAAAAATCCAAAACCACCAATGATTGTAATAAATGTAAAGTGCAATCATGTTTTTGGTATTCAAAGGAAAAAACATAATAAAGAAAAACAAGCCCATTGTCTATACTTTGAGTCAGTGTGTTTCTGTTTCAGTTCTGCTCTGACCTGATGCTTTCAGAGAATGTTTTTTTTGTTTTTTTTTAGACCACACACACACAGGCAAACACGCACACACACACACACACACACACACACACACACACACACACGCGCGTATGCACGCACAGTAGTTTGGCCCCTAATGATCAATTAGAGATAAGAGGCTGGGCTTTTAGTGCTAATGTAGCCAAGGTAAAGTAATCTGATGCCTTTAGCCTGATAACATTGTGCGTTTATACGTGTGTTGGTCTGTGTGCATGAACGTGTGTGTGGTCTGAGAACAGCCATGGGCTGAAAAACAATAATAACAGAAAGAAAGCTCATGTACATTAAAGCTAAGGGACAGTAAGACATGGCTGACAAAAAGCAGTATAAAGAAGTATAAACTAGCTGCATCTTTTAAAGAGGATTCAAGCGTCTAAAATAGTTTCCAGTATTCAAGCATGATCTCAGACTTTAAAAAGGGTGGGAGGAAGATAACAAAAACACATACATGTTGAAGAAAAGGTTGATAATAAGGGACAAAAAATATGATTCAGTGTTGGCAAACCAGATGAGCGATGTTGAAGAAATACTGACAACAAAGAAGGGTGGAGAAGTGAATCCAGAAGCTCTGTGCTCTCTGAGACAATGAAGTGAACCGGAGTGAACCAGAGAGTGTTTTCTAAGCTAATACAATCCTACACCATATTGATCTGAGGTGAGCCACAGTGGCTCCTGCTGAACTGAGGTTCATGGTTTCAAAATCACATTAACATGATTGAGTTATGGGTATAACAGAAACATTAAGCAAGAGAGCTGCTTAATGCAACGTCTGAGGGCACATCTGGTTATCATCAATCACACACACTGGAGTGCTTGCTGGGAGTTCATATTTGGGTAAAAAATACAACCAATAATGTTTGTTAATGCTTTTTAATGATGAATCACCCCATCACTTAAGCTTCTGATTCTTTCCGGAAGATTCACGTTCTTGCTACTTACAAACTCTGTCTGGGATTTTATGTAAACTGCAATAGCCCTTTCATTAATTTATTTTTAAATTTGATTCATTTGAAAGAAAGAAACAGAAGTTTGGGGCAAACAGAATTGTTGGTACTTCTCTTTGGACCTGTGGTGAAAACACTGCTAACAGATTGCTAACTAACAGAGGCAGTTGCTGCCCTCCTGTGGTCATCAGAGCACATAACTGCAAGTCAACCATCACTAAGGCAGCAACAAGATCCTATTCTTTGAACACGGGACTGAGCTTAAAGTATATTTCAACTTGGTGTATTTAAAAAGCATATGAGTATTGAGACCCAACAGCCCATGGTCACTCTGAACTCACCAGTTCTGGTTTCCAGTAACTTTTCACACTAATGTGATTTCTACATGAAATCATAATTCAGGGAATCTTTTGCCGCAACTTTACAAATGATTAGTTACAGCTAATATTGCTTTTTTTTCTAAATCAGTTCATTTATTTTTAAAATAAAAAGTACTGACAACGTCATATGTTATAATAGATTAAAAAAAACATAATCTATAACTATTGATTTAAAAATGTAAAATCTTTTTTTTTTTCTTAATCCACAATTAACTTATAAAAGACATTTTGCAGATCTATACTAATTCCTCCACTGTCTTTTCAGATACTTAAAAATTAAAGCTTGTTAAGCTGATTTTGTTTTTTGGTATGCAGCAAAAAAAAATCATCAACCAGCCAGGACACTCAAATGTGACTCAAATTTCCTCTTCAGTCATAAACTCGGGCAATATTGGAATTGCCAATCTGCTCTTGTGCGACTTCACACTCAGTCAAAAATTCCCCATAGTTAAAGATAGAGCATCTCAAGTCTTTTTATACTTTACGTCATTCTTAATGCATTACTAAAGTAGAGGCAGCCATTCAATACACAAACATAACAACAGAGACCCCTCGATGATAGCTCTGAGCTGCAATTGTTTAACTTATACACAAAACTTTGAAACAATGTATATGTTTTGTGTGGTAGTGTGTCTAGTTTGTGAGTAATACATACTGTTACTGTTTTGCATTATATCATAAAGGCTTCTTGTTACGATTCCTTCTGAGAGGATTAAAGGTAGAATCACTTTTTTTTAAAGGCTACACTTTGATTTCATGGATCACATCTGGATATTGTCACATACTGTATGTTAGCAATACTTACATTGGATTGTGAGTCTGTATGTTGGCTTACATTATCATCAAAGTCCTCCATGTCCATAGAGGTTGTCTCTGTCTGCAAACAGAAGGCACAGCAAACATGCAGCATTCAACAAGGCAGCCATGCATTTAACCTGCTTCAGCTATCAATCTGAATAAGTATAACTGGCATGCAGGACTCAAGGTTAGTTTGTCAATCGGTACTCATTCAACATCATATTTGTATTGCACATATGAATATCCCTTAGTCCCTGCTTCACTCTGTGACAGTAATGATGGTTTTATCTCTGTTCTCTGCTGAGATAATGAAACAGCATTACACTTTTAAATCTCAAAAGAGTAAAGAGTGAGATGAGTATACTTCCTGCTATATTCAACCAACTGCCAAAAAAAGAAACAGTAAAAGAGCTGACTTTACTTACTTTGTTTTTCCTCCTGCTGAACTGGAAGATACCCAGGAGGCCTTTCTTTTCTGCTTTGCCCAAACTGGAGGTACTGGAGCGGAAGGAGTCTACAGAAGACAGCAAAGAGGAGGAAGAGGAGACACATGTATGATAGCTTCTGTGAAAAGCGAATAGGTAAGTTTTATTCAAAAACAAATGAGGAATTCAGTAGTGATAGAGACAATTGATCCTGGTATGCAGGGGTTAATTAGGAGAAAAACAAAAAACAGTGTTGGATTGCTTTTAAAGGAGCAAGTTGTACGATATCTACTAAATTAAATCATAAAATGACCTTACTATATCATCAGACATTAAGAACACATGCTATATTGAAGTGGTGGCTCCTCAGCCAGTATGTCCTCCTCCTAAGTTTAGATCTCGGTGTGGAATGGTTTAAGTTTCTATTGAACAGAGTAGGCGGTTTTAAGGCACCCCCACATGGCCATTTTAAACGCCCGTCGGTTTGCCAAGCAAACAGCAAACCAGCAGGTGTTGCAGCGATGGAAGCGGGCAATCAAACTGCAGTTCAGATATAACTGATTTTACCCGACCTAAAAAGCCTTGGCATTTTTCTAATCAGTTCCATGACCAGAAACTTAAAACTAGGATACATATTGGAGATTCTTTTGAAAAATGGAGAAAGGTTTGAACGCAGAGCAGGGCTGACTAAACACTGAAGCCTCAGTGTCCGTGACATGGCAACCTGTGTGCACATCGACTCTAGGAAGGAGGGGGCGGGGAGAGACAGCTCCCTCCCATGTTTTAAATTTGGACGCTACGTGGCAGAGTTAAAAATTGCTCCTTTAAGGTAGATTTACTTTATATCTGATTCACGCAATTGACTTTAAGAACAGGCATTAAATGTTATGTCCATGTCTGTTGTTAACTGTGAAGCAATTACTAGTTGTATAAATATGCTTCACCGTTTTAACAGTACTGAGTTTTCTCAGCAGAGGGCGCTAAAGCTTTATTTTTCTCAAAGACACCTCCTGCCTAGACCTAAGCAATCACTTTATCTGGATAAAAGAGCTGGAGAACAGAAGGTTAGTAACAGATCATTTCTAAATGACAGGGATTGAGGCTGTTAGCACAAGTGTCAAAATTAAAATGAACAAAAATAAGCAGATTAACACACCGACATGCTCGTCCAATACAGTTAAGCAGGGTTAATAAGCAGACAGCAGCACGTTGGGTTATTCAGCTTCATTTGGTAAAAAAAACAGCAACACTAAGACAAACAAAACTTATTGTGACTTATACCTGAGTAGTTTAGAACGGGAGCTGAAGCCATTTTAGGCTGGAGAACTGGAAAATATCACAAGGTATAAAAACATGTGAATTAACTGAATGCTTACTGACTTTCATTTAAAAAGATGTATCCATTATGTTTGCACCTCTGGAATAGCAACACAGGTGGTATGATTAAACTACAAGGACAATTAATGACAAAACAAACTAAATGTTTTTTTGAATAGACCAAATAACCTGTCCTTTATGAGACCAGGAGAGGTTGAATATGAAATTAGAACCATGACATAATCGTTTTTGACCATAAGAGTCTTTTAAATGTTCCTACCTCTATCTTTCATGACCACAACACACAAGCTCTCCTCTGAGAGCACACCCCATGTCAAGAGCAAGAACTATAAATAGCAGAGGGTGTGTACTGTAACCACGGTAATGAGCCATAATATCAGATCTTTGACCATAATTCCGCTTCCCACTTCAGCAGATAAAGGATGACGATTGTACTTTCAGAGAAAATGTGTATTGTCAAATGCTTATTTAGACGAACAACGTAGCAGTAACACGACACAAGCTGGTATTTTGTTCATGCTCTGTAGTCCATGAGGCTGGGATATTGACTGAGACTGCATAAAACTTCATGTCAACAAATATCTACATACTAGTCATGCTTTACTGGAGAATACATTGTAATGTTGGTTTTGTGGCCCATTGGATCTGAAGCATTTTAATGAGCCGCTTTGAAGTTTTTGTATCCAATCCATACTTTGCTCAGTTTCCTGTTAAGAAACACTGTCTTATCTTTCAATCAGGTCAAAGAGGGAACAGGCTATAAAACCCCATTAATATTAAACTTCATGTTCCCAAAGGTAAACACACATGTATCTCACACTCTGTGATAAAATAAGAGGGCAGCCTCAGGGCAGGTTGATCTCAGGAAGGCAGGGATGCAATCTCAGTACATCTGACACACCCTTGTTGTTGGCCTTTGTTTGAGAATGTAGAGGCTCCTTGTCTCTTGCTGGGCTTTTCCTAAGTTAGTTATTAGGGACTGGGGATTGATAATAAAATCCTCTAACTGCAAGTCAGCGTTTGAGATAACTTCACAGACACCTAAAAGAAGCTTACGTAACAGACAATACAAAAAAATCATATAAGTTATGTTTTATAGCTTTTCTTGAAGCCACAAAGAAATGTCTTTTCTGTTTGTTATTTTCCCTCCTATAGTTTTAATGAGCAACTGAAGCCTTTTTGATTGACTTTTAATAAAGAGCAAACACTTGTTTGACATTTTTAGGATATAATTGTTTAAATTTTTAGTCAAATTAAAACCTATAAAAGAGAAAATATGTATCTTTCCTAAATAATCTCCATATGTGCGTCTGGTTTAAATAAGCATCCATACATTACATTTAATTATGCTGCAGTAATTTCCAGGTGGATATTAATATAAAGGCCAACAGCAGATAGTATGTGAACATGTTTGTACAAGCCCAGGCACATATCAGTATCGCTGATAGCTTTTTTTTCTTCTTCTTTAATTAGCTTTATTACAAAAGCCACAGAGAATAAACTCAAGGATGGGCTCAAGTATTCTTCTTATTCATCGAATTCAACAAGTTCATTGTATCCAAACCTTTTTTTCCTCAAACAATTATACATTTTCTAAAAAAGATCACTCCACTTTAAGAACTTCAGTGATTAAGAAAAAGTGTATGAACTCAAACAGAACATGTCATTAGCAGAAGAAAGCAGTGAGGGTTTACCTAGACTCTGATCGTGTACGTAGAGCTCCTTGATCCCCAGTTCTGTCAGAGTTTTGTCCAGAGGCAATTCGTGGCGACTGATGCTATCCTTTAAAAGCAGGACATGTGCCGGGTCAAACTCACACTTGTCACAGATGACCGGTATCAGAGCCTGGAGTGCTACCAACGGGTTGACCCGCACCACTGCCTTTTGGCTGCCGTGGTAGTTCACCATCAAACGCACTGATTTCTGATGCAGAGAGGGGAAAAGGTGGAAGCAAATTAGATTTTCTTTTTTTTTTACAATGGGGGAGATAAAACGCTTTGTGCACACAGCTGTGGATACTGATGAAATGCAGTAAACCAGTAGGAGACCATGCTAGATCACTATATCATGCAAAGAGGAAAAAAGTTGGACCTGTAAAAAAAGACAAGAAAAATTAACGACTGACAAAAAAGATTGGCAACCATCACCACACCAACTCCAAATCTTAAAAAAGAAATTGCAAACAGAAGTGTTTGTCATCTAAACGAGTTGATGTTTAAAGACAAAAATGAATGGGCGAAGGTCAACTTATGAACTGTGTTTGATTTTCTTATAGCGTCACAACAAACATGTGGAATGTAAACTACGGGGGCAGCAGAGGAGCTCAAAGAATCTCAACAATGAGTAACTTCAGGTTAAACTTTGGTTGCTGACAGCAGAAGGAACATTTTAATAGACTGAACATGATTACTCAGTGTGTTTATATGTGTACATATTTTACAAGCATGTGATCTTGGAACTCTATATGGAGGTTGTTATAAATACAACACTACATGGTGTTCTGTTGTTGAGAACAGCTAGCCGACTGTACAGATTTCTTTATCACTGAGTGGTTGACATCAGCCTCTATAAAAACACACACCCCACTCAGAAGTCAAGAGCACGAAGAATTCAAAAAATGGCTCCTCAGCCAGTGTCTCTCAAGGGTCTTTGGAATTTCAAGTAGAGTGACATTAGATTTTACGCTGAAACATGTTCCTGCATTTTGTCACCCATTATGTCTTTTTAGACTGGAAGTACAGTGAAAAGAAAGGTTTAACACAGAAGAGCGATGACTGATAGCAATGTCTGCAATGGTGTCGGTCTCTGGCCCTGGGCCAGGCAGGTCAAAGGGAGAGAGAGCAGCCAGTGAGCCCCGAGAGGAGCAGAGAAATAATGCATGGTAACTAAAGGTAAGGCACTCATCAAATATTCAAACTGTAGGAGGAGAACAGAGGAGAGGCAGAGAAAGGAGGAGACACAAAGGGACAAATGCTCAGTAGAAAGAAGTTCAAATAGGCAAGTGAGCTGTAAAAAGAGATGACAACAAGTCAAAGAGGAATACAGGTGATGAAGACAAGGAAGAACACTCAGACTGCAAACCAAGTGTGAAAGAACTGACTCCAATGTCATGCTCGGGGAGTTTATTTCCAACTGGCTTCCTACCTTTGAATTGGCCCTTAAAGGTTTCACTGGCCTTGCTTTCTGCCAGCGGTCAGAGGTAAAACAGTTAAAGAGGGGAGGGATGGATAACATACAGAGGGAAATGTTTAGAAGCACTGCATCATGCCGCATCCAAACTGCAAAGCTGCTATGTTAATGGATTCTGGTTATCAGGATCACACCAATCTACATTAAGAAAAAACTAGGATAGCTTTGAGATATTTTCTCGAATTATTGTAATCATGGGAACTCTTACCATTAAATGACATGTCTCTGCAATCTAACCTCTTTTAAATTAGCTGTTTCAAGCTCAAAAACAAAAAAACAAAACAGAAAGCACACATGACAAAAAGGGTATCCAGATCACAGTATCCACCGGTTACTCACTTCTGGCACTTTGGGCGCTGGTCTGCGCACCACCTTCTCCTCCCACAATTTCTCCTTGATGAGGACGCAGGCCACGTTGAGGGAGCCCAGTAGTGTGTTGGGCTTGTACCCCAAAGTGTGGCCCTCAGGCGACAGCAGTTCCAGGGTGTGCAGCGCTGGGTTCAGGTGATAGCGGCTGCACAGCTCGACCAGCAGGTCCATCAGAGCCTTACTGCAAGAGCAAGGAAAAGAGAGAAAGGGGTGAGAGAGAAAGTGGTAGAGAGAGGGGAGGAGTGGGGAAGAGAGTTTTGAAGAAAAGACCAGGGGAGGAGAAGGGGAGTAAGAGAGAAATAAAGGGAGGCAGGAGAGACGATAGGGTTACAAAGCCTACCTAGCTTTAGCATTGGTGTAGAGAATAGTAATTACTTCATACAACGAAACAGAGACACACCTACACTTGATACAATTAGCACAGCTAGCTAATAGCTAACTGTTTGACTATATAGGAATGTAATTGACTCACCTAGCTGTTATCACAGACATACTGTAGATTGAATAGTAACAGCACTGATTTTGACAGGAATGGAAACAGCTTTGTAGCTTTTTCAAGAACATTTTAAAACAAAAGCCTGAAAACCAACATCAAGATGAATGTTCTTGATGTTCTAGAGAACCTCATAGAACACGTTTGCATTTAATCTGTATTTAAATGTACGTTTATCTGACAGAAACTCTCAAGAGCCTCAAACGAAACAAAGGCAGATGAGAGATAGTGGCATAGAGAACTAATAAAAGGCAAACTATAGGGTAGTGTCATTATGACAAACTACTTATGTCCATCCCCCCACAATAAGGCTCTGCAGTCGGCTTTGTGTGTGTGTGTGTGTGTGTGTGTGTGTGCGTGTGTGTGTGTGTGTGTGTGTGGGTGGGGGGGAGGGGGGGGGGAGGCCTACAGCACAACCTGTCAATCCTGGTATAAAGAAACCAAGAGACAGTCTCCAATGTTTTCTGGGAACAGCCAGATCAGATGACAGAACTGAGAGAGAGACACAGCTACAAAGGACACCATTGACAATCAGCATCACATGGACACCGTCTACAACTAAAGACGACAATCTGCACTCGACAGAACGACTGTGTGTGCTTTAAGAGGAAAATGTAGCAACAACATGCCACAGCACATGCACGATCAGAAACTAATTAAGGAACTGTCTTTTAATTCAATTTAATTGCATTTTTATGAGTTACAGTAATTCCCTTCTCATTTGAGATTTTTTTACAGGCATGTCATTACCTGGAGCTCACTTCAGACATCTTAAACATCATGACACGTTGTATTAAAGGCACATTTAATGAGCTTGTTTTGGTTGCATTGCAAGTGTTGCTAAAGGGATGATCAGTTTTGGCGCACAGAAAGCTTAAAGGAGACTTGAGACAGGGTCTGAGGAACCACCAGGTTTCTCTAAAAGTCTCAGCACATAAAATGTTTTATCCCGTCGAATTTCTGTTTTGTAATGTAACACTGTAGTCTGAAAGAGGTGATGCATCCAGCTAGCTTTCCCCCGTCAAACTTGTGTTTTAAAAAATAGTTATTTTGTAATGCTTAATTGTGTATGTAAAAAAAACATCTGACATCTACCGGTGCATCAAAAGTTATCAGTCAGCCATCTCAAGGTCTATTTCTTTGCCTCTAGGGAGTACCGGCTAAGTACCACTGAAAAAATCTGGTCATATTATAGTGAAAAGATCAATTCTACAAATATCCTACAACAAACTAGACAAATGTGAACCTTTTTTTTAATATGAGCAAAGTTTCTGTTACTGACACCTCAGTCAGAAGCTGGACTGTAAGCACAGCTAAAAGCTTAAATGTTATACCATACAAACCATCCTTTTGTTAACAAAAAAAACTACCAGTATATATACAATTAGGGATTCAGACCCTCGATAGGCCTCACAACATGATTGAATTATTTTCTATTTGATTCTGTCGGATAAATAAAGCTCTCCAGAGATTCCTACAGGCCAGTTTTGTCTTTTAAAGGAGCACCTTGTTGTTCTGTACTCCGGAGGCATCCCTGATTGTCTGAGAACCTCATTAGGGAGGGGGATCATTAGCAGGTCAGCCTTCATCTGTCAGCTCTCTCAGACAAAGCTTGTGCTGAGACAGGGAATGGGACCCCCTTTACATGGCCCCACTGGCACAGCAACCCAAACAGAGAGAGAAGCAACAAACAGGTCTCACACTGTTTGTCTGGTAAATGAGGTCAGAACATAAAATCATGCTGCCGAGCTAAGCAACAGCTGAGATTCACATATTTAAATGGATGGAATTTCTGCAGGCAAACTTTTTTCAATCAGTATTCAGAGCAAAAAGTGGTTCTGAGACATTTTACAGCCACAGTACACTAAACAAAGTCTTTGTAAAGGGAGTACATGTGATTATGTCTCCTCACCTGCCATCCTCAGTTACAGAAGTCTGGTGTCCCTGTGGTAGTGTTAGCAGTAAATCCACAGTGGGCCTCAGCATGTTCTCCTTGGCATCTATACCTGACGTCCCTCCCCCATCAGGTACAGCATTTCTGAAGATGTGGCGTGGCGCGGGCTGAGGGGCTTGCGGTGGAGGTGGTGGGGCACGTGCCTTCATTTTCCTCCTAAGATTTGACAATGACAGGTAGGAGAATACATATTTAGGTGTTCTATTCTTGTGTCTTAGATTGATGTACTGTACAGTAGGTTGCTCTTTTAGGATTTACACAAAATGTTCAGAAATAATCAGACATTAGTTTCACATCAGGCTGATAAAGAAACAGGTCCAACACTGTGTTAGATAAAGAGTCTTCAATCTGATGTTCGAGTTATTTTCACATACTGATTTGTGTTTTTCTTGCACTTAGTCTTACAAAGCACAGCCTAACGAACACAACCCACTGCCTCAATCTCAGGTGCCCTCTCTGAATGCTAATGAATGTCTCTGTTTGTGACACGGCCCTTTATCTCCGGTTAGATTACATAACAGTCCTCCTCAGATATGTTGAGAGGACCCTTTTTTTTGTCAACATGATCCAGCCCTAAGCGGCTGCTTATTCCATCTGTTCCTGACACTCCTCTGAGTACTTCAGAATATTTTTTTTAATAATACCCTTTTATGATCTCCCCTCTGAGGCCCTCTTACTCACACTTTTAGAAAAAGAGTGGCACAAAGTAAATGTTCCCCAAAGTTTTCTAAAGGAATGAATTGAAAGCCTTACTTTTACACAAACAACTTCCATCATTAAATCGTATTGCATGCGTGAATATTTAATTAAGATAAACTCAGACAAAGTGATCAGTGAGCAACGCTTCAATGTCAACATTAGGGTGGAACAGTCGTGTTTTTACAAAGGGAAAAAAAAAATTCCGGAGCATCTTTAAAGCATTAATATTTCAGTTATTATTTCAGTTCAAAAGGTTTCTGGTTGGCTTCAGGGGTTTTCCGTGCATGATTGACTGTTCTGACAACAGCTGTATGAAACCCATAAAAAAAAGGAGATAATGCACGCCATCTTTAAAGCACAGATCTTAAGGGTAGGGAAAGTGGCAGATGTCATTGACATGCTGGTGTAGCGACGAGATGCTGCTATCAACACATTTGACCTCAGCTCAGTATAAACTGTACTAAGCCTGGCGGAGACAGCTGATTAGACGGAAATCAAACATTTCACTCTGCTAACAATGATGAATGGGAACTCAATGCCACCCATTTCAGCACCTATTCTTTCTCTGCCTTAACAGTACAAATATTAGCCTTAGATAACAAAAGAGAAAACATCCTACTCACGTCAAAAACAGTCCTTGTGTTGATTAACTGTTCCAAAAGAGAGACTGTTTATGAATCCGGTTCCAAGCTTTAGACACAC
Source organism: Tautogolabrus adspersus (assembly GCA_020745685.1). NCBI lineage: Eukaryota > Metazoa > Chordata > Actinopteri > Labriformes > Labridae > Tautogolabrus > Tautogolabrus adspersus. The sequence continues at coordinate 18,778,036 of CM036542.1, read as the reverse complement.
TCAGACACAATGTGTGTGTATACTCGTGTATCCTTCAAAGTATTCCTGCCTGGCATAAAGGCGAAAAGAGCACAACGAAAAAAGAAAGAATGTGAACGTGAACATAGCAGAGTGAGCGGACTCTAACCTGGCTGAAGTTAACCTTTAACAGCTGCATCGGATATCAACTCACTCTCACCAGAAAGATCTGTAGTGTCATTGACTCATTGTGCAATGCTGATAGTGTTTTAATGGATACATAATGGGAGTGACGTACTTAAAGATTGACAGCATTAGTCAGAAACCAGGAGGGTAATGCGGTACATCTTTTTTCTCTGACTAAATCTGCATTTTTAAACATACCCTTTACTCACAAGAAATAAAGAAAATAACTTGTTTTTTTTGTAGCAGCTTAGAGAGTTTTAAATGTGAGAGGGTTTTTCTGTGGAGTCTGTGTTTTTGAAGGTAAACAGAAGTGGGCTCTGTGGAGCTGTGGGACTGGGCCCCGGCCAGGCTTAACACAGTCATCCAGTATCTGTCTCTGCCTCTCGCTCTTACCATAACGTTTCTCTCTCCCTCTCTTTTACATGCACAAAGACTCCTTTAGGAAAAGCCTCGTCTCCCACAGAGCTAGAATGGGCAAGCATGAACACAGAAAGAGAGAGAGAGAGAGAGAGAGAGTGAGAGAGTAAGGAAGAGCAGGAAACCCAGCTCCGGCACAGGAGGGCAGTAAGTGCTGAGCTGCTACAGGGACTGAGTTACAAACGGGCTCACACACACACGCACACAATCACTAAAAAGGTTACTAATGGACCTTTCAGAACCACTCGGTTCTTTTCACTTGACTAAACAGCGTTTAAAAGGATATATTTATTTCCCTATCCTGCATTAAATGTGTTCTTTTTAGCAGGGAGGGTTGTTTGTTTAGTCCTGAGGTGATTATCATTAAAAAAAAAAGGTTAGAAATGTTTTTTTCAAGTAAATTCCAAAAAACAAATAGACACTGAAATCTTCTCGAACTTCCAAAGGCTACAGACTCCTGTGGTGTGTGGTCGAATCATTCAAAACAACATGTGAGCAGCCTCAAATGGAAAAAACAAAAAGAGCACAGTCTGGCTAGTGATTATATGAGAGGGGTTAGACTTTGGTGCTTACCAATCAAGGCTAGAGTCTAAAGAAACGTTTTGGCATAATACAGTAATATATGATTAACAGAGACATCTTCTAGATAAGGACATATTCTATTTAATACTACACACACAGAGAGAGAATCTTAATATGGCATACTAAATACTGAATGGACAAACTATACTGGACAAACTATAATGACCTTAGCTTGGCAATACAAGAATACAGAAGTATACAGTGACATCACTCATCCTATTTTGCCGTCTCTGTGCTTGCCCCTGTGACAGATTATTCTCAGTGTTTGTATATGTGTGTAGGTATGGAAATGTATTTACAGTGTGACAGGCTACAGGTATATCTCCTCCCTGACCCAAATACAACCACGCTCACTCCTAATCAAGGCAGCCAGGAGTAATCGAGCCTAGATCTTTGAGTGTGTGGTTTCTGGTGTGCATACAGATACCTGTGTGCACATGTTTTATCGCACAGATCTTTGTATACTGATAAAAAATGGAAAACAAATATTGAAAGATATCAAACGTTTCATATGAATTCAGAATTTAGGAGAAAATCGTTTGCACTTTGAATTATGCATAACTGCAAACTCACAAACATAAAACCATGAAAGTTCCAGTCTGATTTATTTTTGTTAGATGAGAAGTTAAATTACATGCTGTAGCACAGCCGGGAAACAGTGGAAGGTTTTTTTTTGCTATAGGGAAAGAAGTAACTGTCTGTGACTGTATCCAAGCCATGGAAACTCAAAAGTTCCCACTCAGCAAAGTCTTATAAAAATAATGGAACATATTCGTTCTCTCCAAACTGGGCTCTGCCAGCAGACACTTAGAAATGTTCAGTTTCTGTTTGGGTTTTTTTCTGCACATTTGTGCATCAAAAGTAAGCATGAATGTTAAACAACATTTTGTGCATGTATGATGTTTTACTCTCCCTTGAAGTTTGCACCAGTCATTTGGATCGTCGTCAGTCTGCTGATATCTTCAATGCAATGATGCTAGGCTAGTTGTGACTGCGTGAGAAACACTGAGACAGACAGACTGGTCAGCTAATAAAGTCTGCTGTTGATGTAAGTAAATTAAACTTTTCTTTCAGGCAGCAGGCAGAGCAAAACAGTCATTTGGTCAGTAAGAAAGAGTCACCAAGGTAGACAGACGGCCACATGTGTCCTCAAGTCAGAGACGAGGACATTGTGTTTATTAAGCGACGGACAATGGGATCTTTACAACAATGAGCTACTATCCTCTAATGAAGACATCCAACTGGGAATGGAGCAGTTGAATTAGCTGAATATAGAGCGCTGACTGACCTCAAATCGCCGAGACAAACTTTATGCATTGTGGGAAAACAAATAATGTCTGAAACAAAACTCTGTGCACATAATGAGTGGTATGCCACAAGTTGTATCATTTATTTCTGAACATAAACAGTGTAATAGACATGCATGTCTCTGAACTGCAAGATTTAATTGTAATAAGAACAAAAGAAAATACCAAAGGATGTCTGCACTACACACACAAACACACACACACAAGCCACATTACCAGCTTTTCCTCTGAGGTAGGACACATTCTGTGTTTCAGATCTTATCCTTCTGGACAAACACATTCAAAGCTTTTTCATTAAAGCAGTTTCTTGCAGCATGTTTCTATTTCAATAAGACAAAATCTTGTCAAACTTATATCATCAATATTCGTTATATAAATATGAATTCAAGATTTTTTGGTCTGCCTTCTTTTTTTTGTCACTTCTAAACATGTGGCAGAAAACATCATTATTTGTCCCAGACAAGAATTCCCAACTACAGATTAGGGCCGACCGATATGGGGTTTTTGGGGCCAATACGATATCTAAATTGCGAAGAAATACAATCAGATACCGATATATTGGCCGATATCTTTCTTAGATCTATGAAATCGGTACAGACAGATAGATAGAAATGTACACATTGAATGCGTTGATCCCTCAAATGCGGATCACACTGGATAATGAAGACGAGATGGTCACTCAACTGGGAAGTAACTGCGCAAGTACGTGCATCACTGCTTGACACTCTGGAGGGTAATAATGCTTGTTGTAATTCATATAGCACACTCTGCTGGTGATAGATAACTGCTTGTGTAATACAATGAAACTCAAATGAAATGCAGTTTGACTGGTGAATAAATCTTGTAATATGGGCACATATCTGCAGTAAAATGAGCAAATACCGATAGTCACTTGATAAGCTAATATCGGCTGTTATTATCGGCGGGCTGATTAATCGGTCGGGCTCGACTTCAAATTGTTACCACCTGAGGTAAAAACCTTCTAAATGTAAAACCTGCCATACTGATATCAAACATGTACTGTAAGCATGTTTCATGCTGGAGAGCTACTTAAAGGACACACCCTCCCACTTACATGTAACCACTATACACATGCATATGAGAGCCAAAGCCTCACTTGTCTGTGTGCACACTTGAGTTTTAACCTCCTATTGTTCATTGGACTGAGTGTAAACGCTGCACATCCTGAACCATCGGCCACTCACACTCACAAACGCCACCCTCCTATGAAGCATGCATACCAACTTGAAGTCATGGTGTCCCCATGGCAACCTATATTTACACCACTTGACTGCAGAGGAGTGGAGTCGTCAGTTTAGTAGCAGCTGTGGATTTAAGCCGCGAACACACAAAAGGTGAGTGATTCAGAGAAGAAGAAACAGATCCGTTGACAGTTGCCTGGCACACAGCCTCCTAGTGCAGCATATGCCTTGACGCTCATGTTACCTCCCATGTGCACAAAACCCCACCCAAAGCTGATGTCGAGTCCAGTCTTACTCTCTTTATGTGGTCCACAACAACCTTACAACTCCCTCTGTACAAACAGCCAGGTTCAAATTCTGAAAATAGAGCAAATTCAAGTAGAAATTGTATAAATATTCATGTTTAAATCTCAGAGTTTTTTATTGAGTTTCTCTTCAAGTTTAGATTGATTGATTTGGAAATGATAACTGCTATAAAACAAAAAACATACCAATTTTAAAACAGCTCTGCAGGACCGGTACAGGGCTCAAACCTCATTTAACCCACCCCTACCACCCGAAAAAAAAATCAATAATTCACTAAGCTGTACCTAAGTCAGTGGTATGGAGCCAGAGGGTCAAACAACTTATCTCTTTTAGTACGTGCCTCTTTTTCTATCAAACACAGCGTTAAGTTAAGATCCCAAGAGGCTTAACTATTATTGTAGTAACTGTGTGGCCTGTGTTTCATCCAATAATAGCAGTAAATCAATATGGGTAATGACATTAAGGACTAGGCTTTATAAGAGTAACAACACTGGCTCCAGTCCCAGCTGTTTATCAAATGCTGTGCAGTGGTAAGAGGCTGTAGCTGCAGTTTATACACAATCATAAACCGTTTGAAGCGTTTAACCCATTTAGACCTGATGAGACACTGCAGTGTTTCTACCTTTAAGACCTGATGAGACGCCTGCGTCGCCTTCTTGTTTTGTTTTTTGATGATTTTTTTTTAAAGGTAATGACCTAAAGTGCAAAGGCAATTTCAATTTAGAGTTAAAGCCAAGAGTTTAAGCGTCCAAATGTTTTTAATTTGATGTCTCTATCTGATACAGAGGTTTAGACATAAATGAAACCCTCAGGTTAGGGCAGGTTGATTTCAAACGTTACTTAGGTTTTAGAGGGTATTTCTTCAGACGGCCTTAGGTCTAAATGGGTTAAATGATGATGTAATACTCAATTGGATCTGGGCTGCTTTAATGCAGTATTTTCACTACATTTACATTCAAACTGCAGATGTATCACATTCTGTGTACGCTGATTTCACTTTACAGGTTCAGTTTTGGCTGCTTAAAAACATATATTTATATTGATATGAAGTTAAAGACCTCAAATAAAAACATGTTGATCTGATGTGGTTTATCGGATTGAATGTAATCTGGTTTATTTGATTATCAAGTGACGACTTCCTACCTCTATTAAAAACAGAGCTTGGCTACATCTTAGTTTGATAGGAGTACCGAGTCTCTAACAGTAACATAATGACCTGGGGGAGATAACAGACAACACCACACCTCAGGTGCTAAATGAATTGTTGCTCGTTGGGATCAATTAGCCTGCTTCCACTCCGTGCAGTAACTTGCAGAGTTTATGTTCAGGATGTATTGCTATGACCTCTGGGTTAAGTCTGAACTGGTGATCTAGGAGTGTCTGTTTCACAGCGACTTAAAGGACAGAAATCCACTTACTGTAATAGCACACCCCACCCTACACTATCCTCCTCTGTCCTCTCCTCTCCTGACGTGACACATCATCACAGTCATCTTATCCTCTTATGACCAGTGACAAAGCCACACGCTGTTTGTGTTCACACCAGACATGTTCCAAGACAACAATGATCGTACAAATATAGACGCAGGAAGCGAACCTACCCCTCTGTCTGCACAGCTGGAAAAAAAATCTGTCAAACTTAAGAAGAACTGGCTTGATTTAATACCATCAACACTCTTGTAAACCAAAGAGGATTTTTTTAGGTGACATTATGACACTGACACATCATATCAGCTCTAGAACTTGCATGTCAGAGAAGAAGATCCCAGTGTCCTCATGTTTCCTAGTTAATAAAGCACTTCAGTAATGGCATACAACAGATTAATAAATCAATTGTTGAGTCACATTAGCATTGACAGTGAATTCACTTTGTTGTAGGTGCAGTGAGATAGAAGCAATGCACTGTGCACCAGCTCAGCTGCAGTAAACGTGCAGCTTTTGGGTGGCACGCAGGTCCACAGCAGAGGTAGAGGAGTAAAGGGAAGAAGGGATAATGGTGGATGTTAAAAGAGAAGGATGATGAAATCTAAAAAGAAAGGGAATTCGGGTGGATGATGTAGTCAAACATTAGAGGAGAAAGAGTAGAGAAGGAATGTAGCGGCAGAGCCGCAGGAAGTGATAATTAGTCTGTTCTCTATTCCCTAAGCAGCTTGTCCAATTAGAGAGAGAGACACAGAGAGCTCCTGCTGGAGACACAAGAAGAAAAACACTTAAGGTACAGATATTGTTGGGATTAGCAGACAGACACAGTTTAGAACAGGATCCTTTGATTTGAAAATAATATGTAATAGAGAAGCACCGATTGTGAAAATCAGGGCTGATAGTGATAGTGTTTCAAATAAAAACTTAGCAAAATGCAGTCCCTCCTTTTGAAATGCCACAGGGAAATGTCACACAAACTGCATATCACTGATCTTGCTTAGCGACGGTGTAAGACTCCCTCACTTCCAAAATGTTTTCACGATGATAACACATCAGAGTTTGTCCAGCAGGTGTCTTCTCTTACCCCCCAAACACTCCTCCTCTCTGAATTAGCAATTCTGTTTACTAACTTGCCAGCATTCAATTGATGCAACACAACAGCTACTTATCAGCTACTGACATCGTGTACATTATTTGCTGGTGGGCCGATGTTTGTCAACATGCTGATATCAGCCGATACCCATGTGAAACTTATATATCGGTGCATCCCTAACACAAACGAGAAAATAGCCACACTAAAATTCCGTCTTGAACATCTTTATTGGGATTTTAAAAACAGAAGGGGTTTAAAAAAAAAGACTTCAAATAAGACAGAAATGGCACCATTATTTTTGGACTGCATGTGCACCCAGCTAAAAGCTTCAGATTGTTTTGTGATCATTTCAAAAAGGAATGGAAAAGGATTCCTCTAACGTAATGACACAAACTTTATATAAACTGTGTTTTTCTCTCTGTTATCCAGAAGCTATAGCAGCGGTGTTAAAGGGTTCGAACACTGAAATCTATCAGTGCTTGTGCAAGAGAGATTGCAATTCACCACCTCAGCCTTATCAGGCCATTTTGCTGCTATGGCACGTCAGTTGTTGTAAGAGAAGTCGGTCCAACTGTACACACACACACACACACTGTCTTCCTCCCTGACAAACCCACATGCCACAGAGACTAACATATGACTGCAGGCTTCCAGAAATACATCTGAGCAGCTCATAACAGCTGCATACTAAGAGTACAGACAGATACACTCTACTAAAGTGATACAGGCTTACTGGATTGTTTAAGGGGTGTTTACTTCAATCAGCGATGGAGGTTGGCACATAAGCAAAATGTTGGAAAGTGGGGCTGATAGAGCACAAGAGTCTACAGCCAGACTAGATGTCTAGCTGTGAAGTAAAAAATATTTAGAGAGCATGTGTTACTTTGATTTCTGCTCTGAGAACCCATTCATTAAATCCTGCTGTGCCTGAGTAAATAACAAACTACTTGGGACATTACTGACAATAGACATTGCTGTATTGTTAATTAAAGCACTTTCAGTAATGTATAAGAAGATAAGTGGTTTATGTGTGTGTAGTATGATGGCTATGGTGACAAGTTTCCAAAACATATGATTCTTACCGACCTCGTTATATTTCTGCAATACTGACTGCAAAAACAATGACCTGAGCGAAGGATATACAATATACTTTTGATTTCATCTTTTCCGCCCGTGTGTTTGGTCACGCTTCTATCCTTGCAGAACAATCTTGTGGAAGCATTGCATCCACACCCTTTCTATTTAAAACACCACTGCAAGTGAAATGGTTGCAGATATTACCAGACACATACTGTCCTGCTGGCAGAGACGCATAGCCTCGAATACTCTTTCGCTCTCTGGCCTATCTCAGCTTTCATAGGAGTTATATTTAACCCATTATAAAAATATCCCGAAATATCCAGATGTGACCACACACACTAAAACATGTTCCACTTTGCTTAAATTAAATACAGCCCTCAAGTAAGGGAGGAACAGGAGGGAACTCCCTCAGTCAGCAGGGCTGAGCTGACAGTGGCTGACCACATAAACCTTCAAATTCTAAATAGAGGAGATTTCCGAAGGATGTGCAGGGCTGTGGAGTTTTTGTTTAGTACTGTCCACTATTTAAGACCTGAGCAGGGAAATACTTACTTCTGGCGGATAACATTATCTCAGTATATTTAAGTTTACTTCTGATAGTATTTTTAGAAACTGTATGGACCGACAGATACACGTGATAGTCAAATAACATGCAAAGGGTGACACTGACATTCTAGTCCAGGAGGCGCAGATTCAAATTTAGGAGCATGTACGGCGCAGTTGATAAGCCCTCAGTGCTCATGAGTGCACACATGCATGCATGTACAGTACACAAAACAGGACAGCTGGTAGCAAACACAGAAACAGATAGTTATTTGTTGATTTGGTCTTCATTTCTCTGTGAAATCGGCTGTACTGGTCTTTCAATAAGTATGTTTTACAAGTAAATATATGAACTTGAGGTTGAAAACACAAACAACAGAGGAATTTAACAAATGTAGTATATGACCTACCAACAACGAGGTACATGGATGCATAAATCTGGATGTTGAGAGTGATTAGCCTTTGTATTTTTATTTTAGCACACAAACTTTAACTTGAAAAATACGCCAAGCCTGTCTGGTGATAGATGTCATCATTTTGTGTCTCTATTAAGTGTCGACTAAACCGTGTGACCAAAGTGAACTCAAGTAAAGGTTCTGAAGTAAACACAGAAAAGATGGACAGAAAAGCAGAAATAAGCTTTAAAACCTGCAACAGCAGAGTAAACACTGACAAATTTAGAAAAACACACACAAGGAAAGCAGTGGCCTATTAATTCTTTCTCTGTTTTGTTTTTTAAGTCTGTTGCCTCCTTATTGCGTCTGAAAGAGCGGATACTTTAATTAAAAGCCTGTAACAAACCCACATGAATCACAGCCTTCTGGACTAAACCTCACTCAACACAGAGACAGACACGACACCATGCCAGACTTAGAGGAACACACCACTGCGTGCAAAGTAAGACTGTTGTGCATCATAGCTGAATAATGTAGCCTGAATGCAACACGTGTTCTAACCAGAGCTCCTACACATTTTCCATCTCAAAATTTCTAACTCTTTTGGGTCGACACTTCTAGTATTCTGGATAGATTTTTTGTAAACACATTTGGCATATCAGTACAAATGAACTGTTTTAAAATCCAACATTTAACATAACTTTGATAGACCTATATAAGTATGTATGAGGGTTTCGTTTGGGATACTCCAGCCAGCCATTGGCCGTCTACCCACCCAAAGAGGAAGTACACCAACCAGTGTTGCATGTAATGGTATTATTTTCTCCTAACTGTGCAGCCCGGGAATTAAAGTTGATCTCAGTCCCCACAAAAAGATGTTCTGTTTACTTTCCAGATATCTCAATCACTGCCAAACTCCTATATGTTTAGACGAGCTATACTGTATACTGTATATTGGGAATACATGGATTGGATCATCGTGCTAATACTCTGGAAATACTCATATTTTACCATGCTCATTTTTCTTTTTTTCCAAACATATCCAGAGTTGCAGATTACTGAAATCAGGTTCCATAGTTATCCTTAGGATTTTTTTTTTAATTACTGCCGTGCCTATACACTGTTAACTCACCCCATAGAACAAAAATGAAAACAAGCACAAGCTGGAGTAATTTCATAATATCATGTCATGTCATTTTTAATCTTGCTTGTAGTAAGGAGATAAATTGCCAGATTTTGGGTTATCTTCATACCATGAGATATACTCATTTTAGTCTCTGGAGAGGGGGAAAAAGTTGTCTTTTCATGTCCAGGCTTAATTATAGGTGAATAATGCTCTGCAAGGCTTCATTCAGGTGACCTTTCTACCTCCCCTGGGGAACGCACTAACACACACACAGTCTTACACACCCACTGCTCAGATTTCAATAGCAAGGTACAAACGAATATTGCTTCCCTCGAAAGAGCCATCTCTTCCTTCTGCGTTTGTCTGCTCAGTGACATGTGTTTTGTGTGTGTAAATGTGTGTGTTAACGTAGTTTTATGAGCTGCCTTTCATTAGACTGTGCAATGTAGTAAAGTAGCTAATCCCTGTGCGATGACGAAAGAGAGATCACAACACAAAGGGAGTTGTCATGGTAATTTATATGGACAGAAATGTCACACACTGACCGGAAAAAGAAGGTATTTTGGTTCCTTTGCTGACTCTGTGACCAGTCTACTTTGTAATTTGGCCAAAAAGCTCCTGAGAGTGTGAAATCACTGTGTTTGGAAGGTTCTGGTTAAAGTGACCTTTGCTTGAAAGATCAGACCGATCATTAAATCCACCCCTCAGCACTCTTTCTGTCAACATCACACCCTTCTCATGTGGTCCATGAAGATCACACTTCTGCTGAGCCTTCACCACACACCTACATTACAGACGGAGTCGTTTAGAGGGTCCTTACCAACTAAAAGTTGAAAGACAAAAGGTATACGAGCCCAATGACAATGCCAGAAATCCCAGCTTTAAGTAACAATAACACTGCTGACTTAAGAATGGAACATACAGCTATAACCATAGCACCCATGTAGCACATATTCATACTGCTGCAGGATTACACCTGGTCATGAGCCACTCATGAGGATAAGCACTCATAACTTTAACTGTAATTTATCTATTTTTGCTGAAAGAAAAATTCAAGATAAGCCAGTCAAGACCTACATTAATCCAAGCCACTGTCCTTTGTGACAGCATTGTTACAAACTGAGGCCACTAAAGGCTAGCGCAATCTTCTATCTCGTAATCTTCTATCAGCGCGGTCATTATTCAAAATGAACAGATGAGTTAACACATTTAGGATAAAACACTCAGATATGCTTCTCTGTGTCACAGTGACACCTGGAAATTAAAAAAGCTGCCTAGTTCTATTTGAAGTGTTGTTTTATGCATACTCAGGGATGATTTAGTGGATCTGATGATGGGATCAACTGATGTCATAGTTTGTACTAAAACTGTAGGATCAATGTCAAAACTTCACACCTGTAAGCCTATTGTGTCTCCTGGAGCAACGGCTCTTATCACAGTAGAGAGCAGGTGTCACTTTTAGCAATAACAATAAACCCCAGCCACGCCCCAAACAATGAAAGAATAGAACAATAACATACAGCAACTACAGTTTTTGGTGTTCTTTAGCCAATAAAAGGTCGTGGCAACTTTTTTTTTAAAACTAGAAACAAACTACACCATGTCTTGATCTTGTACTGTTCACATAGTTGTCTGTTAGAGGCAAAAACGACTGGGGGTAAATGGAGAGCAGGCTGATCCGGCTGCTGGAACTCTCTCTGTGTGTTGTCTCTGCAGACTATAGGCAACAAACGCTTTGAACTGTTGCTGTGGAGGCTCTCGACAAGGTACTGTTATCATGGAAAACGTGTGTTTAATGCCACGCAACCACAATATTAGATACATTTTCTGGAAATATGGCAGCCAAATTTGATCAAATAGAATAATACCAGGAATAATTGCACGAGAAATTCTTAATGTTGTTTCTGTTGACAAGACAACAAATGCTTAGTATTTAGTGGCCCGAGCCCATTAGTGTTTGACCGGATGAAAAAGACGTATTAACAAGAAGGTTTTGATTTAAAGAATCACAAAACAATATGTGCAAGTTTTGTTCCTTCAATAAACACGTGCTTGAGTTTAAATTACTTACCCTGAAGGCGGTTTTGATGAATCAGTCATTGCAGTGATTAGCAAACGATATCCAACTTCAGCTGAAGTGGGCTCCCAAAATCCTCCGTCGCTCTTAGACTCGGTGAATATCCATTATGCTATCACCTGCACATAACATTTTTAAAATTACTTTACTGTCGTCGAGTTTTCTAGTATATCTCAACAATAAAACGGTTGTTAAAAGGCAGGTAAACTTTATATTATTTATTCGTACAGGTCCAACATGTGAGTACGCAGAAATGACAAGTCTATGTGACCTGAAACACAAACACCGCAAGTGTCCGTTTGGGTTAACTAAACTACGACATGAGAATCGTTAAGCTTCCGATATTTTAAAGTCCAACTTACTTCAGTCAAAACGGTCTAACTGAGTCATTCACACTGACTCAGTTAGTTGTCAAATCCACTGGATGTAATGCTTCGTATCCCCCGGCAGACTTTCCCTCTAGCATTGTCAAGGTAACAGAATTGATAATAGAGCTTTCCGTGTGGCATTTCAAAATAAGACAACAGAATGAATAGGACTTGTATTTTTAACTCGCGTTTTCTCATGCTTTCTTTATCTCATTTATCAAATATTATGTACAAATGTGCCATGCCAAAACACCCATATAGATTGGATGAAAAGTGCATTATTGGGTAATAAAAACAGGATAATAGTCAACAAATAAGGGTCAGGAAGCTGAATACTGTATATTTACCTTACTTAGTTTATCACTTAATAATAATATGTTATAATTTAGTATGCTTTACTAAATGCGTACACGTGTAGGGTTTAACTGTCGCTGTAACCGTTCGTGAGAATTGCCACACTTTTATTTTGAAGGCAGTGCTACAGAGTTTCCTGTCCCCCTGCTGCGGTGTCTGTCTAACTTGATGTAGTTTTCTCCAGCCCGCCTTCGTCAGCAGATCTCACGTCAATCATCCTCATTGGGAATTCACTGAGCGCCAGCTGGAGAGCGACGGCAAGCAAACAAATACAAGTGCACCGCAAATACACAGACACGAAATGTCTTTAAAATTAAGCTTCAGAGCTAAACTTAAAGTAAAATGAATGAAATAGAGGAGACATTATATTCTGACTGTTAATGTTCTTATAGTTGGTGATGATGGCGATTTTTTTTATCGTTTTAAAAATAAATCATTGTTATCGCTGATATTGGTAGCCTTACCTTTAAACACACAATGGTTAAACAAGTGTAATTTGTATTTCTAACAAAGGCTCTATGCACAATGCCTCATTGAAATTCATGAAGCAGAATTCAAACCTTTTCTCCCGGTATGTTTCTCCCGGCATGCTTTGTGCTCACAACACAGTTCTGAGGTATGTTTCTCCACCACAAGAGGTCACTCATAGACCCCTCTGCAATTTTAAGCAGCGCTCTCAACACTAAACAAGCATGATTATGATAATACAAGTCATTAGAAAAAGAATCACATAACAACAAGCACAATACTACTACTACTTCTGCTACTACTAAAAATAATAATTAGGCCTACAATTAGGCTTTCATAAGAAGAAGAAATGAAGAAGAAGAAAGTCTTCTATAATAAGATCAAAACAGGGTTATACAGTATGTCCCCTCAAACAGTTATTCAGAATATAATCTGACACTTTATAATCGCACAGATGTTAGGCTAGTAGGTCGATTTTTGCTTTGATGTATGAAACTACGAGAAACATTCAACAAGTGTCCTACTCACTTCTTTATTTTTAAAGGCATTCCTAATACAAACATTTGATATTTTACATTTGATACTGAAGTATGATTTTTTCACCAGTATTACTCAGATTATTTAAAATAAAATAAAAAATAAAGAAGGCCCCCTAACACAACAAAAGTGGGCTTAATTTCTACTCTCATTAGATAATGGTATCTATTGTGAAATACTCTTGATTTGAAATCTGAATCTAAAAATTTGAGTCTAGCCTTTAAATAAAACCTGCTGTTACTATGTGTTAGTATGAAGATGTTTTTCTCACCACGTGTTTTGTTTTCTGTTAGTCTGTGAACTTTAACCATCTGTGAATTTGTTGCTGCTGATAAGGATCTTGCAGTCACACTTAGGGGATGTACAGGAAACAAACACATGTACTTCTCTCTCTGTTCTATTCAGTAACAGGGCATTGCTGACTCTCTTTATTAAAGGACAGTCAGTTTATCACTTTTTATGTAAAGGCATCACAACCAAAAAGACCCGAACATAGAAGTAAGGACCCCTGAGGTACAGCTTCTAAAAGCAACACAAAGACAACCATGGCAGGTAAATGCATTTTAAAAACTGTATGTTTTTTCTTTGCAAAAAGTTTAGTGTATTATTGATTTGTTAGAGATGTTTCTGTGCATTTTTTTAACCTGAGGTATAAGACATTTTAAATTTGCATCCCAATGCTGTGACGCACAACATGCAACATTTCTTTGGATTCTTATTTGGATCATTATAAATCTACGTTGATAATCCTGAAATAACTTTATTTTTCTAATGATAAAAATTGAAGAACAAAATATTGTTTGGTTATAAGAGAGTCATCCTCCACTAAAAATCCTTCAATAGAGAGGGTCTAGCAATAGCACCTTTAATCTTTTTTTAATGTAATGAAGTTTTTTCTTGGAACATTTTCAGATGCTTTATATCCAGAAGAATCTGCACAAGCTATTCCAAAAAGTTATGTTTCTGTCAGTTAAGCATACAAATTGCATAAGGTTCAAATTCAATTAAAATAAATAAATTGTACAGAATCCACTCTGACCAGTTCAGAGGATTCCTCATGTTTTCCTTAAATAAATATACACAACAAATTGAACCAAATTAATTATGAATAAAGCACAGTGAAAAGAAAATGCTCAAAAGTCCAAACATTAATTGAACAATGTACTATTTTTTAAAATCTTTTTTCAATAAACTACATAATTAGCAGGGTCAGAGGGCATTTTGTAAATTTAATCTTCAATAAAACAACAATACACTGTTACTTTTGTTCTTTTGGTAATTTTATACATTGAATTTTCTTTGAATGCATATATTCCTCAAATTTGTTTCACCTCGAGGTTGTACGAGTAATGCTCCATCTAATAATGTTTAAATGGAAGTCGATCTAGAGAGGATTCTGTAGAAAGTAATCTGGGGCATTGAGATTGAAGTAACCTCCTGCCATCCGTGTCTGCATCAGGATCGACAAAGTAAAGACAACGTAATGACGTCATGTACAGCGTTAAAACAGACTGCGTGACAACAAGAGCATTACCTCTCTGTTGCAAAAGAATTAAAGCTGTTGATTGTGTAGTTAGAACATTCAATCTGCAAACTAAAAGAAACAACTTGAAATGCAACTTTTCAATGAAAGTGAAGAATGAAAACATATCTATCTTTTAATGAATTTATTTTGTATCTAATTTTTGTTTGAATTCTATTTGTGTTTGTTTGTTGTTTGTTTATTTGTTTCATTTCAGGAGAAAACCTTAAACTCTTTTTTCCCCAAACTTATAAAACTCTTTAAACTCGTAGATGTGGCTCCATAGCAGACCAGCAGGTGGCACCATAACATTTATTATCAATTGACATTAAGGGCTGATTGACAGAGTAGGAATGATGAACCTTTCTTATTTTTTACTGTCTTTACATTTCTAACTTTACACCGACGCTTCAGCCTTAAATAGAATTGTTTTATCTCCACTTACATTTCTTCTCATATAACCTGATTGTTTATATTGTATAAAAAATACAGGTAAGCTGCAAAACAAGGCTGATTTGATGTAATGCAAATGTGAAATAAAATTAAATAAACACTCTGTCTGCAGGTTACGAAGAAAACATGACTATCAACCCAATGTATGATTATTCAGAGTATTATAGCTATGGAAACAGCAACTCTGCTCCTTGTGACTTTGATGATTTGTGGGCTTTTGGGAAGGTGTTTCTGCCCACAATCTACAGTTTGGTCTTCATCCTTGGCTTTATAGGTAAGTGTGTGTGTGTGTGTGTGTGTGTGTGTGTGTGTGCGTGCGTGCGTGCGTGCGTGCGTGCGTGCGTGCGTGTGAGAGAGAGAGAGAGAGAGAAAGAGAGATAGACACAATTGCAGTGAGTATTTTTAAGTTTAAACTTTATTAATGTCTAAAGGTCAAGATTAAAAAAAACAATACCTACAGTAGGATAAATAATCTGCAAAAGCACACAGGAAGTAGTTATAAAATAGCTAATAAAAGTATATTATGAAATATATGTACAATTATAGTCTTAAAAAGAGGCAATTGTACCAATAGAAATGTATATTACTGTATCTTATGTATGAGAGAAGCAAGAAGATTTCAGAGGCATCAAGTCGTAAAATAGTTGTAATCATAAGATTTTCTCAAGACAGCGCAAATAGTATTTAATTGCGCAGAAGAAAAAAAAATCACTTGCACTGCACCATCTACGTCTTGTCTCTTTAGTTACCTTTTCTTGTGGTTTGTTCACAAGTATTCAGAAGTGCAAATAAGCTCTAAACAGATTATTCTTCAATCCGCCTGTGCACATAGTGAACATGCCAGAAACCTATACTGTATATATGTGTGCTATTCACATATGGTACAGGAGTTTGCCTGCAATTTTTGGAGATAAAAAACAAGAAATGACCCAGAATTTGGTGCCAATGACATGTGTTTTTGTTTCTGTGGTATCAAAACAAGTATCAATATTATTTGATTTTTACTAAAATGGAAGTTTAAAAATCTGGTATCATGACAACCCTCATTTTCATAAGATAAGATAAGATAAGATAAGATTAGATAATCCTTTATTCATCTCACGAACAGAGAAATTTACAGTTTACCATACATAAGATGGTTCTCAAGACCGTGACCAATCAAGCACCAAGTATTACAAGCCTTCAGCTGTAATCAATAAAGGTTAAAGTTGAAAAAGAAACTGGGGACAGAATTGCCCCTTAAGTGCATTTCTTTCACATATGCAAAAGATGCACACTAGACATTTTTTCCCCCCCTCTCTCCACAGGTAACGGCCTGGTGGTGTGTGTCCTCATGAAGCACCGCAACCAGACCAACCTGACAGACATCTGTCTCTTCAACCTGGCTCTCTCTGACCTCCTCTTCGTCCTTACGCTGCCTTTCCACTCTCACTACGCCATGGTTGGTCGGTGGGTCTTCGGGGACTTTATGTGTCAGTTAACCTCTGGCTCACACAACACTGGCTTCTACTCCAGCATCTTCTTCATGGTTGTCATGACGATCGACCGCTATATGGTCATTTTACACGCTCACAAAGTGGCTGGATATCGTACTCTGAGGGCAGGCATCACTCTGAGCGTGGTTGTGTGGTTGCTGAGTTTGAGTGTTTCTCTGCCTGTTTTTATATTCACAAGAGCAAATGATTCGCAGGGGTTGAATTGTTACTACAACCCGCAGAGCGACATTTGGAAACATTATAACATTTTCACGGCCAACATACTGGGTCTTTTGATCCCCATGTTGGTGATGGTAGTTTGCTACTCCAGGATTATCCCCATACTGATGAACATGAGGAGCAGGAAGAAGCATCGTGTGGTCAAGCTCATCATCTCCATCGTGGTCGTCTTCTTCATATTCTGGGCCCCGTATAACATTTCTCTATTCCTGACTGTACTGAAGTCCAAACTGCCAGGTGATGTGTGCGATCTGGAAAAAAAATTAAGGCTAGCAGTAACAGTGACGGAGTCATTTGCTTACACTCACTGCTGCCTGAACCCCATCATTTACGCCTTTGTCGGGCAGAAGTTCATGAGACGGGTCCTGCAGTTCTTGAGAAAGTGTTTGCCCTGGATTCCCCTGTCCTCCACCAGAGATATTACTGATAGCTCATTCAGGAAAAGCTCGGCCACGTCAAGGTCATCTGAGGTCACCTCCACTTTGATTAGGTAAAAAGGGGTTGGACCCAGCGGTGTAGTGGTGCCTGAAGAAGTGGGTATACCCTTAAATTTTCCCCAAATGATTGTTTTAAGTGTCCCATCCAGCGGAGGATAAACAGCCTCTGTTACTAACAGTGACATAAGACTCCTCATGTATATTTAGTTAGTGCGCCTGCTAGCCAATTAGAGACAAAGTAGAGAGGGTCATCCCTTCACCATCCTAGGAATTGCAGCATCCTACTGAATATGGTAAATCAATTAATGGTGTGAATCAGAGAAGATTTAGAAGTGGGTATACCCTATGGAGACTGAAAAATAAGTACGTATACCCTGCACTACACCACTGGATGTACTTATGTAAATTGTTTTAAAGAAGCGCCCTACTGTTTGACATGTTGTCTGTGAAGCTTATCGTCTTGTAGCATGATTTGTTTTAGCTACTTTTCTTCTTCATTTTCCATCTTTAATGAAAACTTTATCTAGCTATGTTAAAACAAAAGATACCCGTCTTTAGATCTTTTTGATTTATTTTCACTTTTGAATATTTCATTAAAAAGTGTGATTTAATGAGCATCACCATATCTCTGTGTTTGTCTTAGTGCTATATACCCCTCCTGTTCCTGCTGACAATGGAGGAAACATAGTAATGCTTCTAAATGTGAAGAAAAATGTCGACTGAACTCTTGTTGAATTTGTTCATACCAGGCTCTAACCACAAAGTTAGCTTGTCTCCACTATCTGTCTTACTTTGTTTCCTCCTTTTTCACACATTTTGTGATGAGGCTGCAAGTTGGTTTAAAAAAAAAAAACACCCAGAGTTGACTGAAGATATACATTGTTCTGAAAGAGGCAAAATACTCTCTCTATCTCTTTCTCTCGTCATGGAATCATTTTTTTCACTTCGATAATGGAAAACTTTGATGATGAGTTAAACTAAAGGGTTGTGTGTTGTCATTTAGCTTGCATTTGAATCTTGAATTTATATTTGTTTTCAATTCTGTTTATAACTCACGTTTGTATATATGTAAAATGTTTTTTTACTGAATTTCAATTTTGGCATATATATTTCTGCCAACATGCTTCATACTTACATACATACAGCTTAAGATTTAATCCTCTGTAGCCAACTGCTGCTATTGTTGTCCTTTACTATTTTGTGGTTGTAATTTGTTTTATTTTAAAGTGGTGTAATATGCTCATAGAGGTCATTAAAGTTTAATATCTCTCCTCATTTCTACGTTCGTGTACCAAATGATGATTTTGTCAAACATTTCTTTTCTCAACCAGCATCACAAAATCCAAAGCATTACACACACATTCTCAATTTCTTAAATAGACTTTGACATATTCACCAATAAAACAAGGCGGAGGATTATTTTTTAATGTAGTGTTATTATCATGACAAGGAGCTTGTGTAAGAGCTATTAGTTTCTTTAAACATGAACTTTTTAAGATATATTTGTTCTACATTTTCTTGAATTAATGTATAGTGTTTTATTACTGATGAGCTTAAAATTGTTTTTGAAAAGTCATATCACTCAACGGTGTGTTTGTAGCGTACACTGAAAAATAGAAAGGCTCCTTATTAAGATGCAATTCCCCCTTGGGCTCGTTTCCTGCCACACGTTCGCACATAAATGAACATTTCTCAGAAAACGCATTGACACCTCTGTACAGGTTTAACACAAGGCGGAGGAAACAACAAAACGCAGAGTTCACCTTACCAGAAATGAGCCCTTCAACAGGATTTGAGACAACAAGTGAGCAAGGGAAGCTGACAAAATGACATACAAGTTTGGTGCACCTCAGGAGCAGTGATTCAGAAGGCAATGAGGTAACCCGTTTTATTTTAAACTTGAATGTTTTTCATGCTGTTTTACTAGATCAGTGTCTCTAAACACTGTGTGTAGTGGGTGTGTGTTTGTGTGTGTCTGTGTGTGTCAGCCACAGGAAGTGAGGGTCTGCATTGGTGTCGAGCAGGTGGTTCTGTAGATACTGATAGTGAGAGAAGAAGGTTTGAGATGTGGTTTGATGGAGATCACATCTTTTTGATTGTGGACAACCTTGGAGGAAGTTTGTGATATTAAAAGCAGATGGGTGTCAAATATTTGCATCTAGACCACTGATGCTTGTTGCATATTGTTTTTAACAAATGATATCACAGTACACTAGGAGAGAGAAAGGCAATGAAGTCAATCCAATAGTATTGTAGTTATCACCACTGTTCTATTTTTTTCTAAGATTTGGAGATTGTTTTTCAAGTAACAAAAGCTAAACTTAAGTTTGTCACAGAAGCCTTTCAGGCATGAGTCACTTATTCATGATTATATCTGGAAAGTTCAACTTGAAGGGCAGGAAATTCCAGCAATATTTTGAAAATCCCTCACACAGTACAAGCCATTTTTTTAGTCTTTTAATTTAAAGTGGTATCTCTGTTAAGTGTAGATCTATCAGACGTATGCAATGGTGTGCCTACTATACTATGTGAAGAGGACACACATATCACCTTCTTCATTTGTTTCTTCAGGTTCTGATTTTTTATTCTGACACTTAGAAGAGATTTTTTTCTAAACATCACAAGATCAAAGACCTGGAAATCAAAAGTTGTCATTGCTTATAAAGTAAGTAATGGAACGTTTATTTGTACATTTTAATCAGAGCAAGAATCAGTCTGTAAACGTGTCTCCTATTTAGCAAAAGCAGGATTCCTTTTTATTTGGATGAAAACCTTGTTGTTTTTTCTCAGAATGATAATTAAATCCTGTTTTGGAAGATAGCAGTCTGAGTGGGGATTGTGGCATTCATGGACCAAAGGAAAGTTAGCATTGAAAACTTTTTTTTTTTTTTTTTACTGTTATCACTAATCAACTTGTTGGATTGAATGTCTGAGATAAAATAAATGGAATTCTATCAAAGCTAATCCAAAAGACAAATGGACTTGGTTGAAGTTGTTTCACCTCTCACCCGGATCAAGTTTGGAACCCGGTCTGAAACTTCTTTTAGAACTTTAAACAAATCTAATTGCCTTTTGGATAAAACTTAAATTTACCATGACTGAGAACCTTTAAAGACAAGATCAATTTGCAGTACTTGGATTGTAACTTACAGCCGTGGGCCGCATCTCAATGTATTTCATAAGCGGCTCAGAACCAAAGTATTCAGTTATGTCTGGAATACCATTTTTGTCCCGTTTGGGAAAGACGCACCAGCCAAGCTAAAGCTAGTGTTGCACATTTTTTTGTTTGTTGTAAAACAAGAGAATGAAATTCTAGACTGAGTCATTAAACTTCCACACCCAGCCACTGTGATGGCACAGCATTGTAGTTTAACCCCCTCTCTATGAAAACTTTAAAACCTCTATTTTATGTTCTACAACTTGCATTAAGTACCTAACTGCCTGCTTGCAGTTGTAAGCTATTGAAATTTTGTTTATCAAGGTCTCACGTAATCACTCAACTCATCCTTCCTGTAAGCACTATCTGCATTTGGGCCCTTCCCCTTGATGACAGAATTTACCATGCATGACATTACTGTGTCTGATGTATAACTTCTTTGCAATATGTTGTCTCAATTTAAAAGTTATGAATCCATATTCTGTTCTTTCCACAGCAGTATGAACTTATCAGAGAACGAGTCAACGTACTATGACCAAATGTATGATTATAACTCCACCATGTCCTGTGATCAGGATGCCTCTCCAGAGTTGCCTGACAGAGCCAGGCTGATTCTTTGCTACTTAGTGTTTTGTCTGGGTCTGCTAGGTATGTCCTTAAAGACCAGCATCTTGAACACATGTAACCTTCTTTGAACTTTTCATGAACCTTTGCATAATAAGGATTAAGCAGCTTTTCCATTGTTCCATTGATTTCACAGGCAACAGCACACTTATCTGGGTTCTCCTCCGGTACATAAAGCTGAAGAGTATGACTGATGTATGCCTCCTCAGTCTCTCTCTGTCTGACCTCATACTGGCTGTATCCCTGCCACACTGGGCCTACAACTCGAAGAACCTTGCCTCATGTAAACTGATGACAGGAATTTATCAGGTAGAGCTTTATTCTTTTTTTTGGATACATGATAATTATTTATAACACAAAACAACAACTAATGGGGACCATTGAGGTCAAAACCCAACAACAATGTCACTTCATGTCCTGACTTGATTTTTCCTCTGACCCTCTGAACAGCTGGGTTTCTACAGTGGGACTATGTTTGTGACCCTAATGAGTTTGGATCGCTACCTAGCCATCGTCCACGCAGTTTCAGCCATGCGAGCCAGGACACTTCGCTGCGGCATCACCGCCAGCATCGCTATCTGGATTATTTCTATCCTCATGGCAGTCCCTCAGGTGGTGTTTGCCACCTTGGAAATAAATGAAGATGACAACATCTCTCAGTGCCAGCCACTGTACCCAGATGACTGGCAGATTTTCTGGAAGATGCAGCGAAACTTCAGCGAGAACACAGTGGGCCTCTTTGTGAGCCTCCCCATCATGATCTTCTGTTATGTCAAAATCCTTGTTGTGCTGTCCAAGTCCAGGAACTCCAAAAGGGACAAAGCTGTGAGGCTGATATTGGTCATAGTGTGTTTGTTTATAGTGTGCTGGGTCCCTTACAATGTCACAGTTTTCCTTCAGACGCTGCAGCTACTCAACGTCCTCAACAACTGCGAAACATCGGCAACTATCAACACGGCCATGGGCTTTGCTGAGATCATTGCTCTGTGCCATTGCTGTGTCAACCCAATAATTTACGCCTTTGTAGGGGAGAAGTTTAGAAAGTCCCTAAGCTGTGTACTAACAAGGTGCCTTGGGTTGAGTCACCAGAGAGGAGGGACATCAGTATTCAGAGACACCACAGAGAAAGAGACATCCAACACACCTGTGAGATCAGAGTTTTAGCAATGATAACTTTTCTTGAGTGTGTGCGTGTGTGTGTGTGTGTGTGTGTGTGTGTGTGTGTGTGTGTGTGTGTGTGTGTTTTGTGTGTGTGTGTGTGTGTGTGTGTGTGTGTGTGTGTGTGTGTGTGTGTGTGTGTGTGTGTGCTTCATAGAACTGTGATGAATTCCTGAATATTCCGAGTAAGAAAAGATAATAATTTATACTCTAAGTACAATTGTATAAAACATGTATTCAAATGTCATTCAATGTCTACTTTTTTTAAACTTTTAAAACTGTGTCATTTTTTTGGTGCAAAATAAACCAAATTAAACTTTATTCTTTCCATTCTCTTTTATTTAGCAGGTAAAAATATGTCTTACCTTTTATCTATGCTTTTAAAACTGTGTGTGTGAGTGTGTGTGTGTGTGTGTGTGTGTGTGTGTGTGTGTGTGTGTGTGTGTGTGTGTGAGAGAGAGAGAGAGAGAGAGAGAGAGAGAGAGAGAGAGTGTGAAATGTCACAAGAGTAGCACCTTCAAAGATCACTCAAACACCACACTTGAGCTTGAGGTGTACCTCGGGGAATCGTTCAATAGGAAGCTTGGATCCTCGAGTCATATAACAACAGCAGATCTCCTACCACATAAATAAATGTTTGTGATCATTCTGGCCATCTAACTCAACAAGCGAATAAAAAAAACGTATATCCTGGAAAAGCAGAAGTCAGAAGTCATTATGAGCTTAACATCAGAACATTTCCATGCACAAAAATTGAACTTTGCTGAGCTTTCTGAAAATCTTCTAAGTCAAGAGTCTGCATCGATGTTTGTGCCATCATTTCCTCTTGATATTAAAAACCCAAACTTGCAAACAGAGCGCTGCAGTCCTCCAGCTGTGGTTGCCTGCCGGTCTTGTCGGAGGCACTTGCAACTTTAAAAGCTTTCACATGTGGACTTGCGGTTCTGTGTTGCAGCATTGTGAGAGCATTGTGAAATTTTTGTCGGTCTAGCGTCCTCTGGTCCAGAATTATCACCGCTCTTGTTACGAGCACTGGCAGGTAAAGCTTCTATTTTTCACTTTTAGCTAGCTGAAAATTATGTTTCGTGACATATCTTGTATGCCTGATACCACCAGAGGGGAGAATTGATTGAGTCATTCTAGATATGATTATTATTTGTCCAGCTATTACAAGAGGCTTAGCTGTGGTTTAAAACACAACACTGTTGAAGTTTAGGCAGTCAGCAGAATGGGACGCACCTTAACCTTCCTCTTGTGTTAGCTTTTTGTTACTATCTCTTATGTTAACGGGTCGGTTTTGACCCATGTCCTAAATCAGCCATAAAATGCCATCAAAACAATTACCCTCAAAGCATCCAATTTGTTTCTTACCTCCTAGTTACCTTGTTAGGCTTCCTTATCCATGAAAAGATTGGTTTTAAAATTGTTGGCGTGGCCCCCTGGGCCTTTCTTTTGACAGCATACCACTCGTTTTCAATTTTAAAAAAATGGTAAAATGAACCTCAAGAGAATTATATGAATAAATAAAAGGTTGTTATGTTACCTGACTATTACTGAGGGGTATTAGAACACATCTCTTGAATAATTTAAAAAAATATATATTTTATTTTAATATTATTAACTATAATGACATCTATGGTGTTACGGGTCGATTTTGACCCATATATATTTACTTCAAGAAAAAGCCAAAAAAAAGTATTTTTAAAACAAAAACAAATACAAAATGAAAAGCAGAACAAGGTCAAACAAACAACAACCAATCAAGCAAATCAATCCAACAGAAATCAAGTACTAAACGTCGCACAAAAAGTAAGGAAATTTGTGTTTGGTAGATTATTTCTTTGTTGTAACAATGCTTCTTGGCAATAAATCTTATACCAATGGAAAGCCTGTTTATTTCCCTTTTAAATTGTCCCACATTTGTAAGTGTAGTATGTGGGTTGCGCCCATGAAAAACTTGCCAAATCTTCTCTGCCAATGCCAAACAGCTTATTCTGCTGTTGACTCTTGTTTGGTATTGTTTAGTGGATTAAATGATTGATGTCTGAAGAATATTGGCAATTTAACAATTTATTCATTTAACAAACAGTAGACTCAGTATCATGTGGGAAGAACCATACACAGCCACAACAGGCACCTCCTCCTCATGCTGGTCACCAGCCTGGTCACACACTGCTGTGGGATGGCATCCCATTGTTTAACCAGCATTTGTCGCAAGTCAGCCAATGTGGTTGTGTTGTGTCACTCTGGCATGAACAGCACACCCAAGCTGATCCAACAGGTGTTCAATGGGGTTGAGGTCAGGACTGCAGGCAGGCCATTCCATCCTATACACTCCCAAATTCTGGAGGTAGTCTCTGATCAACCCGGCTCTGCACTGCCTCCACCAAAAGCTGTTTGGCATTGGCAGAGAAGATTTGGCAAGTTTTTCATGGGCGCAACCCACATACTCAGCTCTGCTGCTTATCCCACAAATGCATGTTCTTTACAAATGTGGGAAACAGGCTTTCCATTGGTATAAGATTTATAGCCAAGAAGTATTGTTACAACAAATAAATAATCTACCAAACACAAATTTCCTTACTTTTTGTGTGATGTTCAGTTCCGAAAAAAGTCTTTGTGTGCAAGAACATGCATGTGTATGTGTGTGTGTGTTTAGATGCATGTGTGGCAAAATGTGACACTTTTAGTGTGTTCTTTGCCGAGATATTTTTGCACTAGAAGTTTGCTAACAGTGTTAGTGAGCTGACAGTGTGTTTATGATTTCAGTTTTGGCACTAAATATTGTTTTATAATCTTATATTAAAACAACATTTTCAGGTTTCTGATCTGCACTCTGTGGCTTCTGAGTAAAATATTCCAACTCCTCAGGCACCGAATGAACAACAGCTATTCATAATACACTTTAAATGCTTAGAAGCTGCTGCTGCTGCTGCTGATGCACCATTTCACAATGAGATGGAATGTCACTGTGGTCTGGTATGTGTTAATAAAACAGACCTAGTTATTTATTTAAAGTTTTTCCATGACAGTATTTATAGACTGAAACAATAACACTGAAACTGTGTAACTGAGTGAAACTGAGCTAGGAAGAACTGGACCCATAATAGGGGTGTGTGCAGATTCTTCTTCCTTTTTCTTCAGAAATGAGGTCATACTTCTCCAACTTTCCAGGCTGTTCAACATGGCCGCAATCACCCCCACTTTAAGTGCTGTTTTTGGCTTAAGTGTGAATTCATCTCTAGACAACTTGAGGTAAGACCTAGCCGTTGTCAGTCTGTGCCTTACTTTCTGCATCTGTTTCACATGTGTTGTTTTTCTTCACTCCCGACCTACTTACTTGTTATGAGCATCTAGCTGAGCATTCCAGTTTCTGTTGTGATATTTTTCTGCCAGAACATGTAATTTGCTGTCATGCATTAGTCTTGCTGCTTTATATTATTATTGCTTTATATACATAGTGCAAGCAGCCCGTGCTCCAAACCCTGGGCAATGTCTAGTTTGATGTTGTCTGGTTTGATACTGCTCTGCTTTGTCTCGTGAAAATCTTTGAGCTTTTTTTGTTATATGTTAGAATCTAAGAGTGTGCAAATGTAATCATGCATTAGTACAGGATTTGGCCCTTAAACAAGACAAATCATGCTCTACATTGGGGCAGGGGATATTTTTTCCATACAGAACAATCCCATTGCCAGAGGAGAACAGGCTTGAAAACACGAGGACAAGGGTGTTGTATTGTAAACATTGTAGTCAAAAGTAGGCCACATTTATAGCAGTAGGGAAACCATTTCTTTTTTGATGAGACAGGCTCATAAAAAGCAGATTTATCTGTTTTTGCAATGTTTACAGACACTGTAAACACTGATAACCTTAACCACAGATCTTAAGAGCAACATCAGGCTTCATATGGTGCTTTCACACTTGCTCAAAACTCATTAAAAATTCCTGAATTTTTTCAGGGGGAGCTGCATGTGTGCACACAAACAGACACATTTTTCACTCCAACTCTACCCAGTATTTCTCCTGCAAGCCCTCTAGTACATTTCCTAGTAAATGTTTGCCTTTTATCACTGATATAAGGCAAACATTTAATTATAGTGTCAGACTTTGTTGCTTTGTCGCCCACTTTTTGATGTTCTTTTAACGATCAAAAAGCCTCCTGTGAACAGCTATACTTATAGCTGTCCCCTAGTGATTGGATCAGATAGGATGTACATAGGACCTGAGGGAAAATAATACATTTAGAAAGGTTTTGTAGCACTCCTCACAGCTACAGTGTAGTTTCTATATAAAGTGAAGATTCAATAAACTAGTCTGAAATAATGGAAACTTTCTAATCATTGATGGTTTTGTCATTTTGATTCTCACCAGCTCTACAACAGAATCTGTCTTTGACAACTTCACTGGATTCCCAACGGAGGACTATGTTTATCCAGAGGATGGCTACAGGGGGTGTCATTATGAGCGTCATGGCGCCACTTTTCTTCCTGTCCTCTACGCCATTTACTTCATCCTTGGCATTGTGGGTAACTCTCTGGTCATCTGGGTCATTGTTTGTGGTGTTCGGCTGCGCAGCATGACAGACGTGTGCTTCCTGAACCTGGCTGTCGCTGACCTCCTCTTGGTTTGTTCCCTTCCTTTCCTCGCCTATCAAGTCCGGGACCAGTGGCTGTTTGGGGAACATATGTGCAAAGGGGTTCTGGGTATTTATCACATTGCTTTTTACTGTGGGATCTTTTTCATAAGTCTCATGAGCATTGACAGGTACTTAGCAATAGTGCACGTTTTTTATGCAATGAGAGCACGGACATGGTCCTTTGGAATGATTGCAGCTGCTGTTACATGGCTGGCTGGATTTTTGGCATCTTTCCCTGAGCTCATCTACCTCAAACTCCAGCCCGGTTTCAATACGACTCAGTTCTGCTACCCTGAATATCCAACAAGTACTTCGGATGATTCTAGTCCAACCAACTATCACTTCTGGACGTTGTTCAGCCTTTTTAAAATGAACATTTTGGGTCTTTTTGTCCCTATCTTCATCATGGGTTTCTGCTACTCACAGATCATCTGGAGGCTGCTGTACAGCCCGTCGTCCAAGAAACAGGCCATCCGTTTAGTTCTTATAGTGGTGGCTGCTTTCTTCTGCTGCTGGGTGCCCTACAATGTTGCATCCTTTTTCAAAGCTCTGGAGCTGTTACACGTCTATACAGAATGCGAGAGCAGCAAAGCCATCAGATTGGCTCTGCAAGTCACTGAGGCTGTTGCATACTCCCACAGTTGCCTGAACCCAGTCCTTTATGTGTTTCTTGGGAAGAAGTTCAGGAAGCACTTGGTGAGGTTAGTAAACAGGGCTCCCTGTAGACTGTGTCAAGTTATCAAGGTGTACCTGCCTCAGGACAGAATCAATGGATAGGTGTATTTACAGACGACCAGCGTGGACGAGAGGAGTACTGCTGTGTGAAGTGGCTGAATGTAGCAAAGAGGGTTTTACGGTATACTAGTTGTGTTTACTGTTATTGTCTGTGTGGTCATGCCCACAATAAGGATATCTCTTTTTAGGTTAAAAAGAAATGCCCAGCTTGATATTTTAGGATATGATAGGACTTGTATTTAGTTTTAAGTTGTAGAGTTATACAGTTATACAGTATGTAGGTATTTATCAGTGTTAGAAACACAAGTCTGATCTACTAGCCTTATAATATTGTATAACAGTAACATGTAAGTAAACCCAACCTATCTTCTGCTTTTTTTACCATACATTTAGATATTTTCATTAACTTATGAACAAGTTCTTTAGGCTGCATTTGAATGTAAATTACACCTGTATTGTAAATGGGGTTCCAGATCCTTACATTTTTTGTGAATTTCTAATGACACAGATTTGAACTGCTGCTGGCAGAAGCTCAGAAAAAAAACGGTGTCAAATATATCAGCTGTCAACAGTGACACCGCAGCAACCTTGATAACGATGCCATAGGAAACACCAGTAATACTGGAACTATTCATTAAGTCTTACTTGTTTGGTATTAAATAAGGGGAAACACCATGAAACAAATGTTAACTTTTATTCACACATGATGATCACCTTCACACTGAATTCCTCTTAACTGTGTTAAAGTGTTCTCTGGGCAGCTAACAGTCTTTGTATTGCAAGTTTCACAGTATGTGTGGCAGCAGCTTTGCAGTCAGCCTAAAGAAAACCCCAACCTGAAAGCGGAAGCGTGAAGCCGAGTTTAATCTTTGCAGACTCTGTGCACAAAGAAACATTTGACTGTCAATTTTTTAAAAAGTTTTTCTAAAAATGTTGTTCCACTAGCACTCAACAAAACTGGCACATTTTTATTTTCATAGGACGATAGTACCGCAAGGTTGGGTGACTTAAAGGCAGGGTTGGTAATTTTCTCCAGATGCACTTTCTAAGATTTTGATTGAAATTGTCTTCAGGTCCTGACAGAAATTAATTATTAATGTGCTCTGAAAAAGAAACGAAGAAAATCCGTCATCTGTAGCTGTTGTAAGCCTGTAAAAACTTCGACCAATGTCTGCCACGAGGTACCAATTTGATGAACCAATCATGCCTCCCTGTCTCCCTGCTCGTTCTCTACCCCATGCATGCACGAGCCCACACTCAAAGCATGAGCTGAGGTCCGCTTCTGGACCATTGGCGCTTGTGCATGTAAGTGAGGGGCGTGGCTTTTGAGGGAACACAGAGGGGAGGGGGGTGGGTGCAGACGGAGCACTGCGGGAATGCTACTTTCAAATTCATGCTAGTTTTCGAAAATTACCAACCCTGCTTTTAAGAAAGATATGTTCCAATTGTATTTTTGCACATATATTTTCTCAATGTTCATAGATCAAAGTTTCATAACTTTGTGTATATAATATTTAGTTGTTTTTCCTTGACCCTGCGGCAGCGTTTTGATATGTTGTCCCATTTGTTAAGAATGCTTAAATACATTGATGTATCTACCAACTAATAAACAAAGTGTCATGATTTGGTCTTGTTTTAGTTTGTATTTTGGAGTTTTGAGTTGAGATTTCTTGTATTGTTTTAGTTCTCTTATTCCCTAGTGTTGCTTGTTTCCCTGTGTGTTGATTTCCTAGTGTTGATTGTTTAGTCTTTAGTGTTTCCTGTTTTATTTTGTAATTTCTTCTCCTTGTGTCTCTCTGTGTTTTTGTGGTTACTCCTGTCTCTGTGTTTCCCCTCAGTCCTGATTTGCCCTGATTGTCCTCACCTGTGTCTTGTTAGTTTCACCTGTGTCTTTAGTCTCACCTGTGTCTGATTACCCCTGTCTATTTAGTCTCTGTGTTTCTTCCCCTCTGTGTCGGTTCATTGTTGTTTTGTCGTTCGTCGGTGTTCTATGTCAGTGTTGGATGTTCGTTCCTGTTTCCCGTGTTTCCTTGTGGCTCCCTGTTTTTTACCTTTTGGACTTTGTTTTGAATAGTAAGTTTTGTTTTGCCTTTTTAGTTTAATAAATCATTTTTTTCGTTAATCTGCAATTGGGTCCAGTTCCCTGTTTTCAACTACCGTGACACAAAGTCAAATGATTACAAAAGCAAAGCAACAATATGAACAAACTGAACCAAACTACACTAAGGGCGCGATCACACTGGCAATCCCTAAGCACGCTTCACCCCTATAGTCCAGTTCGTTTGACCAGTGTGATCGCTTCGTACCGTGCTCACGGTACATTTCCTTGACTCGACTGCGCGTCCCTTTTTAAAAAAATGTCCTCGAGCCCGCCTGTTTTGTAAACTAAGCACGCTTCATAATAACATAAAGCTATGCATGTGCTGTATTACGACGTTATGTCTTCTCCATGTCACCAATGACCTCCTCCTCTCCTCCGACTCTGGACATGTCAACATCCTCATCCTCCTTGATCTCACTGCCGCCTTTGACACCATAAACCACACCATTCTCCTCTCCCGACTTGAATCAACTCTCCATATCACCGGCACCACCCTCTCCTGGATAAAATCTTACCTCTCAAACAGACAGCAATTCATCCACATCAATAACTGCACCTCCTCCACTGCTCCTGTCTCCCAAGGTGTCCCCCAGGGTTCAGTGCTTGGTCCCCTCCTATTCATCCTCTACATACTCCCACTTGGAAACATCATACGTCGCCATGGCCTCCACTTTCACTGTTACGCCGACGACATCCAACTCTTCATCTCCTCCAAAACCATCTCCAATGCCACCCACTCCACACTGACCAACTGCCTCAACGATATTAAAAACTGGATGCAAGAAAACTTCCTACAACTTAACTGTGACAAATCAGACCTAATACTCATCGGCCCAAAATCCTGCACCAAAACCACTGACAATTTCAGCATCACCATCGGCAACTCCACTCTGTCCCCGTCCCCCCACATCCGCAACCTTGGAGTAATTTTTGACAGCAACCTCTCTTTTGAACACAACATATCCCATATCACCCGAACTGCCTTTTTTCACCTGAAAAACATTGCCCGTCTCCGTTCATCACTCTCCTTTCCTGCTGCTGAAACATTGATACACGCCTTTGTCACCTCCAGACTAGATTACTGCAATAGCATCCTGTACGGCATACCCACCAAACTACTCACCAAACTCCAGTATATTCAGAACTCTGCTGCTCGCCTCCTCACCCGCACCCCCTCCCGTGACCACATAACCCCTGTGCTCCAGAACCTTCACTGGTTACCGATCCAACAACGCATCCACTTCAAAATCCTGCTCCTCACCCACAAAGCGCTCCATCACCAGGCCCCCTCCTACCTCACTGACCTCCTCCATCATCACACCCCTTCCCGCAGCCTCCGTTCCTCCGAAGCAAATCTCCTTGCCCCTCCCATCAGGACCAAGCACCGAACCTGGGGCGACAGAGCCTTCTCAATAGCCGCCCCCTCCCTCTGGAACTCTCTCCCACAACATATAAGAGACTGCTCACATCCAACAACCTTCAAAAAACTCATCAAAACCCACCTGTTCAAAACTGCTTTTAACTTATAACAACCGGTGTTTGATTTTAATTGTGTGTTTTTATTTGTAAATGCATTTTCACTGTTTTAATCTGTAAAGCGTCTTTGAGCACCGTGTAAAGTGCTCTATAAATAAAATGTATTATTATTATTATTATTATTATTAAGAGGCAACTGTGCTTAGGCCCGGTTTGTCCTGGAGCAGTGTGAGCGCAGGCCATGCCAGCCAGCGGGGGAATGGGGAAGCCCCCCTGCCAACCGTGCTTAAGCACGGCACGGCATCAGAGAACAACATAGAGAACATGACAGCTACTTTACTGACTTTGAGGCCTATTTTGAGTCATTTTAATCAGATACAGCCATAAATAAATAAAAGTGATGCATGGTCAAGTCCGCGTTCGCACATCAGAGAACAACAAGGAGAACATGACAACTACTTTGTGGCTTATTTTGAGTCATGTTAGATACAGCCAGAACACTCCGGATTTCTCTATAATAAAGGCTGTCAACGTTGTGTACCTGCGTGCTTGTGCTCGTGCATGAACTGTACCGTGCCGAAACACACCTCTTCCAAGCGTGCCAGGGCCAAGGAAGTGTATGGAGCGATCACACTGATCAAACGAACTGGACTTTAGGGGTGAAGCGTGTTTAGGCATGGTACGGATTGCCAGTGTGATCGCGCCCTTACAAAGCTAAAAACTGAGCCACCCTACTCACCACCACAGGGTTTGAGTCAGGATTGATCTGGGGAGCGAGGAACCATGGGCCAACTAGTCAAGCTGCAGCAACAACCAAACAAGGATTTCATTTAAACATTAAAACCAGCAACTACACATCAAAACAAAGTTGTACCTACCAGCAGCAACACCAAACACAACTGCACATGCCAGGCAAGAGCAAGAGGCCCGTACCTGACATCCAGCTGCCTTAAAGGGATACTTCACCCGTTGAAACATGAATCTGTATTGACATTGGGTCATATATGTAGTAGAAATGTGAAATACATTTTGAAATTGGTGCCTTCTTGACCGAGAAAAGGCAAAAAGTCACTTTTTGCCTTTTCTCTGCAAAGACAACAACTCCCAGAATGCACAGCACCGCAGGACACTCCCACTGAAGGAGAGGTGCATTCATGTGGTATCGGAAAAATGAGATTCCGAGTTGTAAATTGCACATGAAACACCTGCTCAAGTCGGTTTTGTGTTTTGTTAACATACTTTTTATTCATGCACGTATTGCACATCAACTTTTTGCTTAAATATAACTTGACTATAAGATTTCTCCGAGTTGGGAAGTCGGAAGAACGACTTCCCAACTCGGAAACTTAAACCACCCGAACAGCACCTGAATGCAGCATTACTCGCGGACAATAATACAGCCGTTTCCACAACTGATTCAGAGATTTCTTTCAGAAGGAATTGGCATCTTGGAAATTCCTGGAAGAAAAACAGACTATATGTCTGTGTCCATAGGCAAACAGTGACAGCACCGACAACACAAGTCGCCCCGGCTCCTTCTTCCTCTCACAGCCGCAGACCTAGCCAGCTAGGCTAGCTAGCCTGCCTGTCGGCACCAGCAGCCAGCTCGCCGTTATTTTGCGGCTCGTAGAAAGAACCACAAACATCCGATTCAAGCACAAGACCTTCAAAATCCCTTCAGTCATATCAGTTTGAAGTTGAAACATACGTTTTTTCGCCATTCTCGGTCCATAAGAGCTATATCCATAGAGACACCCAGCTTGAGCCGGCTCAGGGTCCCTGTTCAGCCGCTGTCAGTCTGCAGAAGGCACCTGGCAGCAATATTGCGGGCGGATCGTAGAAAGAGCCACGAACATCCGATTCGAGCACAAGACCTTCAAAATCCCCTTCATCAATATCAGTTTGAAGTTGAAACATACTTTTTTCGCCATTGTCGGCTGTTATTAGATTTCTCTATAGAGCCTGGTAGCATAGCCTTCAAGCAAGATGGCGGATGTTAAGTTTCGATTCTGGCAGTGAAGCCCCGCCCACTGATCTGTGATAGGTCTGTAGCTTCAGTGGGCGAAAACATGAGGAACTAGCGATGTAGTTTTACCCTGCTAACCACGACAGCCGCGAGTGACGCAATATGACGATTTTTGCGTCACTCGCGGCAGCATCTCAGAAAAGAAAATACAGATTTTTCCCGTCTCGGGGAAATGAGGGCTGGATGCAAGACCATTCAATAAAAACACAAGTTTACTAATGATACAAAGCTTAATGCAAATGGGTGAAGTATCCCTTTAAGTAAGCTTACCTGATAAGTGAGTGGGGGAGGGGACAGGTGAGAGCTTGCATTCTATAACTCATTGTGTTGTCTACCACAGAAGCTTGGCACCTCGAGTCATATAACAACAGCAGATCTCCTACCAATTAAATTTATTTGGTCATTCTGGGCATCCAACTCAACAAGTGAATGAAAAAAGCTTATATCCTCAAAGTAGAAGTCAGAACTCATTATGAACTTATGATCAGAACATTTCCATGCACATAAAATTGAACTTTGCTGAAATGCTGTGCTTTCTGACAATCTTCTTCAAGTCAAGAGTCTGCACCGATGTATGTGTCATCACTTCCTTCTTGATATTAAAAACCTAAACTTGCAAACAGAGATCTGCAGTCCTCCAGCTGTGGTTGCCTGCCTGCCGGTCTGGTCGTAGGCACTTGTAACTTTAAAAGCTTTCACATGTGGACTTGCGGTTCTGTGTTGCAGCATTGTGAGAGCATTGTGAAAGCGTCACAGGAAGTCACAAACCCTATGTATCTCAAATGAAACCCCACAAGCCCACCCAAGGGGGGTAAGGGGATGGTAGTAACACCATCTCTTTTGTACTGCGCGTACTGTCAAGTAATGTGTTCATCACACTGTCAAGCCGGCTGCACAGCTGATCAATCCTCTCAATTTGCTGTCTACCTTAGCGTCCTCTTGACTAGAATTATCACCTCTCGTTACCAGCACTGGCAGGTAAAATTTCTATTTTTCACTATTAGCTACACGAAAATGTTGTTTCGTGACATATCTTGTATGTTTATTTCTGCCACAGGGGAGATTTGATTGAGTCACGCTAGACATGATCAGGTTATCATTTGACAAGCTATTACAAGAGGCTGAGCCGTGGTTATGAGGTTTAAAACACATCACTGTTCAAGTTTAAGCAGTCAGCAGACTGTGTAATCGTTCCTTCTGTTGACTTTAAATAAATTCCACAAAAGAGAAGGGCTAAAATAAATAATCTAATCAACATTTAATGAACTTTATTGATTTTGAACATGGAAATGATTGTTACTTACGGCCATATGCCTGGGTCCAATTAAGATATTTATTCTCATCCGAGTGCACAAACACTTTTCTTTTCCAAATTGCCTTGACAGTGGGTTTTCTGACAATTCTGCATCAAAATGACTCCCGTGAACATTATTTGACAGAATGCAGCAATACTGAGACATTTTTTTTTATTTTTAAAGATTTATTTTTGGACTTTTTGTGCCTTTATTGGAGAGATAGGACAGTAGACAGAGATGGAAATCAGGGAGAGAGAGTGGGGATTGACATGCGGGAAAGGAGCCACAGGTTGGATTCGAACCCGGGCCGCCCACGTTGAGGACCACAGCCTCCACACATGGGATGCGCGCACCAACCACTGTGCCACCAGCGCCCCCAATATTGAGACATTAAAAATACTGAAATTGACCTATGATTATTTTTTTAATATATTATTATTTATATTATTGTTATATATACTATTCAAAACAAAAGTACTGTCATCAAGTTCCAGACTAAAGCTAAAACATGATAAATCACTTAAAGCTGTATCATTGTACTTTTGGACAGACTTTAAATCAGAAACATCTTCTTGCTGGATAAAATGTAGCTTTGTCAATACAACTCTTTAACACTGAATCATGCAACATTAACACAACTCTTTACGCTATCGGTTTATTGCATTATCTGAGCTGTTCAATCTGAAACAAGCAAACCTGCTCCAATGTCTACAATTGGCCAAATCGATTTTTAGGTTTCTGATCTGCACTCTGTGGCTTCTGAGTAAAATATTCCAACTCCTCAGGCACCGAATGAACAACAGCTATTCATAATACACTTTAAATGCTTTAAAAGCTGCTGCTGCTGCTGCACCATTTCACAATGTGATGGAATGTCACTGTGGTCTGGAATGTGTTAATAAAACAGACCTAGTTATTTCAAGTTTTTGCCATGACATTCAAAAAATCTAAAAAATCTTATTGGAAACACTGAAACTGTGTCACCGAGTGAAACTGACCTTTTTAGGAAGAACTGGACCCATAATAGGGGTGTGTGCAGATTCTTCTTCCTTTTTCTTCAAAAATGAGGTCATACTTCTCCAACTTTCCAGGCTGTTCAACATGGCTGCAATCACCCCCACTTTAAGTGCTGTTTTTGGCTTAAGTGTGAATTCATCTCTAGACAACTTAAGGTAAGACCTAGCATACAGCATAACACCTTCCTCTCTGTTTGTGTTTTGAGCCGTTGTCAGTCTGTGCCTTACTTTCTGCATCTGTTTCACATGTGTTGTATTTCTTCACTCCCAACCTACTTACTTGTTATGAGCATCTAGCTGAGCATTCCAGTTTCCGTTGTGATGTTTTTCTACCAGAACATGTAAATTTGCTGTCATGTATTAGTCTTGCTGCTTCATATTTTTTTTACGGTTTAATCAATCTTTGGCCCTGTTTACATCTGGTATCAACATTCACTTTAGACCATTTGAACTTAGTCACGGGGTGCATCCGAATTGCAAAGTGCCTAAAAAATCTGTCAGTAGACAGTCCCTTCTATCCCTGCTGTATACTTTAGTATACTGTTCAGTAGGTGCGCACAGATATTTGTTCCTACTTCGTCTGATTCGTTCAGTGTGGAAGTGGCGTCATTTGAAAGGTGCGTTACCCAAACCGTTCGCAGCAATCCTCGTTTGTTTTTTGTGTTTAGCTTTATTCAAGAAGAATAATGCGCATATACAGTCAGGTAAACAAAAAACAATATCACAATGTAAATCAAGTAAGAGATTAAATAATAAAATAACATACAGGAAAGTACAAATGAAAGACGGTAGCCTAATATACAGTATATAAAGTAAAATAAACCAATAAAGAAGCATACATGAAAACGGAAATCATTATTTAAATAGAGGGGAAAAGGTTTAATAATAATGCAGACATTTGTTGCATTTTTTGTTGTTAATTAAAAGGAGCGATTTCAGTAGGGACTCATTCAATTCAATGAATCCATGCTCGTTTGTTGATTTGGAGGCGCACATTTAGTGACGTTTTACATTTATTTCGCACAGCATTGTGGGTATAATATAAAATAAACACAGCACCAGCACTTTATTATTAGAGTTCTGAACCTGACAGCTGCTTTGCACTTTCTTTCTCAGAGCTTTCTTATTGTTTTTATGATGTGATGTTTTTTATGTTGTGATTTTAATGTTTATCTTTACATTATCATTTTACTGTTCGTCTGTATGTGCTGCCACTGACGAGCTGCTAAACTGTTCTTCGTTGTTTTTATAGCAATGACAATAAAGATATATATTCTATATATGGGACATATTGCAAGCTGCCCAAACCCTGGGCAATGTCTAGTTTGATGTTGTCTGGTTTGATACTGCTCAGCTTTGTCTCGTGAAAATCTTTGAGCTTTTTTTGTTATAAGTTTACTCTTAGATTGTGCAAATGTAATGTATGCATTAGTACAGGATTTGGACCGTAAGCAAGACAAATCCTGGGATATTTTTTTCACACAGGACAATACCATAGCCAGAGGAGAACAGAGTTGAAAACACGAGGACATGGGTGTTGGAAATGTATATTTATATAGTGCTTTTCACAGACAAAGGTCACAAAGTGCTTTACATGGACAACACATTTAGAAATATAAGAGAGAGTAGATGGTCTCATGAGCTACACTGATAAAAAGTGCAAACATTTAAATCACAATTCCCAGACGTAAAATACAGAACACTGACATTAAATATGTAGGGTGCTTTCATTCAGGCTTATAAAATGCAGATTTATCTGTTTTTGCAATGTTTACAGACACTGTGAACACTGTTAGTCTTAACCACAGATCTTAAGAGGAACATCAGGCTTCATTTGGTGCTTTCACACTTGCTCATAACTCATTTAAAATTCCTGAATTTTTCAGGGTGAGCTGCATGTGTGAACGCAAACAGGCACATTTTTCACTCCAACTGTCTTAGGTGTATCCTAAATGATGAGGGCTGAAGCTCATTGACATCCAGAGTTGACATGAGGCATGCGAATAAAGGCAGTGAGACGATGATTACACTTTAAGGTTTTTTTATTGTTACAGGTTTCACCTTTATTTGTCAAGTGTTTTTTCTGTACAAAAGAAATAAGGTAAATGACAATTACTTGTTTGCCTTGTTAACAACTGAAATCTGAGCATAAAGTTATCCTCAACAAGGATGGTGCAACAATTAAACAATAAATCAAGTCTGCATATGCTTAACAAACAAACTGAATGTACGCACTCAGAAAAGAAAGAGGGAAACAGGTCTTGTCATATGTAGAGCAAACTGAGCAATGGCCTCTCATCCTCTTTATGAGAGACCTGATTTGGGTGAGTGGATTCACCTGTGGCTGAATGCTGCAGCCAGCATAGGTGTTTATGTTGCTCCTCCTTGATGTAGCACTTGTTTACCTTTAATATTTGAAATTAGCATAAACTTAAAGCAACATTTAATACTGGGCAAAAGAAAATCAGAAAATCCTAAATACGAAAGGAGGGAAAATTAAACTGATGATTATAATTAATAAAACTCAGGAGACTTGGACTTGGTTTACCAAAAAATATATTTGTATTGAAAAATAAATAATGAAAAATAAAATATAAAACTCAATAACCCAAAGAAAAAATGCAATGACACCAAATATTCCCTTCAAAATAAATCTTTTCAACAAAAATAAATCTTCAGTTCATTGGAAGGTTCAGTTTCAAAATAAATCTTCTTTAGTTCCTTATAAAGTTTCTTCAGTTCAAAATAAATCTTCCTTAATTCACAACAAAAAGTTCTTCAGTTTGTTCAGAGGTTTAGTCCATAAAAATAAAATAAAAAGTTCATCGAGTTCCTACCACTCCGGTAAGAATAGTTGTAGTAGTTCAGTAGTTCAGCAGTTGATCAGTTCCCAGTTCAGGTTCTCGTTAGCTCGCCACCCCGGTGAGGGGAGAAACCTGGCCTGTATAAAATAAGGCCAGAGCTTATCAAAAAACCACACTACAACACACTACTTCCACATACATAAATAAATCCAACATGCCCCACACTGTGTATAAACAGATAGTTGCTACCTTCAGTCATTCACATATTAAAGTTAACATGACACGTAATTAAAAAAATGATTCACAGCTGGGCAATCAAACACAAACAAACTCACCAATTCCGTTTGTAAGAACGATTACAAGTGATGCCGTCCGCCACAATGTAACATGAATGAATGTTGTTCTTCTATCCTCCTAATGTACAGCAGTTTAGAAAAGTTTAAATCAAAGTCTTCGGATTGAATTCTCCGCTTCTCCTCTCTGTCTGTGATCTCCCTGACGGTAAGCAGTGCTGCTTCCTGTTTATGATACCAATCGGGTGCTCCGATTGGTCTACATAATCCCGTGAGATTTAGAACAAATATCGCGGGATTTAAACTCCGCGATCAATAAATTTACTTTTAAACTCATATTACATATTTTTAATCTCACAGTATCAGAGTTAATTTAATTTTAATTTCAAACAATAATAATTTTAACATTTGGTTTTTCACTTTTGTGACCTGGGTTACATTGAGCTCAGGGATTTAAGGCAAACATTAAGAATCTCAACACCAACTCTACCCAGTATTTTTCCTGCAAGCCCTCTAGTAAATTTCCGCACAATATATATCATATCCTGTGGATTATAAATATATAGTTTCTATATAAAGCGCAGATTCAATAAACTAGTCTGAAATAATGGAAACTTTCTAATCATTGATGGTTTTGTCATTTTGATTCTCACCAGCTCTACAACAGAATCTGTCTTTGACAACTTCACTGGATTCCCAACGGATTACAGTAATTACAATGATTATCCAGAGGAAGGCTACGGGAGTTGTCATTATGAGCGTCATGGAGCCACCTTTCTTCCTGCCCTCTATGCCATTTACTTCATCCTTGGCATTGTGGGTAACTCTCTGGTCATCTGGGTCATTGTTTGTGGTGTTCGGCTGCGCAGCATGACAGACGTGTGCTTCCTGAACCTGGCTGTCGCTGACCTCCTCTTGGTTTGTTCCCTTCCTTTCCTCGCCTATCAAGTCCGGGACCAGTGGCTGTTTGGGGAACATATGTGCAAAGGGGTTCTGGGTATTTATCACATTGCTTTTTACTGTGGGATCTTTTTCATAAGTCTCATGAGCATTGACAGGTACTTGGCGATAGTGCACGCTGTTTATGCAATGCGAGCACGGACAAGGTCCTTTGGAATGATTGCAGCTGCTGTTACATGGCTGGCTGGATTTTTGGCGTCTTTCCCTGAGCTCATCTACCTCAAACTCCAGCCTGGTTTCAATACGACTCAGTTCTGCTACCCTGAATATCCAACAAGTACTTCGGATGGTTCTAGTCCAACCAACTATCACTTCTGGACGTTGTTCAGCCTTTTTAAAATGAACATTTTGGGTCTTTTTGTCCCTATCTTCATCATGGGTTTCTGCTACTCACAGATCATCTGGAGGCTGCTGTACAGCCCGTCGTCCAAGAAACAGGCCATCCGTTTAGTTCTTATAGTGGTGGCTGCTTTCTTCTGCTGCTGGGTGCCCTACAATGTTGCATCCTTTTTCAAAGCTCTGGAGCTGTTACACGTCTATACAGAATGCGAGAGCAGCAAAGCCATCAGATTGGCTCTGCAAGTCACTGAGGCTGTTGCATACTCCCACAGCTGCCTGAACCCAGTCCTTTATGTGTTTCTTGGGAAGAAGTTCAGGAAGCACTTGGTGAGGTTAGTAAACAGGGCTCCCTGTAGACTGTGTCAAGTTATCAAGGTGTACCTGCCTCAGGACAGAATCAATGGATCGGTGTATTCACAGACCACCAGCGTGGACGAGAGGAGTACTGCTGTGTGAAGTGGCTGAATGTAGCAAAGAGGGTTTTACGGTATACTAGGGATGTTCCTGTTATTGTCTGTGTGGTCATGCCCCCAATAAGGATATCTCTTTTTAGGTTAAAAAGAAATGCCCAGCTTGATATTTTAGGATATTATAGGACTTGTATTTAGTTTTAAGTTGTAGAGTTATACAGTATGTAGGTATTTATCAGTGTTAGAAACACAAGTCTGATCTATAGCCTTATAATATTGTATAACAGTAACATGTAAGTAAACACAACCTATCTTCTGCTTTTTTTACCATACATTTAGATATTTTCATTAACTTATGAACAAGTTCTTTAGGCTGCATTTGAATGTAGATTACACCTGTATTGTAAATGGGGTTCCAGATCCTTACCTTTTTAGTGAATTTCTAATGACACAGATTTGAACTGCTGCTGGCAGAAGCTCAGAAAAAAACGGTGTCAAATATATCAGCTGTCAACAGTGACACCGCAGCAGCCTTGATAACGATGCCATAGGAAACATCAGTAATACTGGAACTATTCATTAAGTCTCACTTGTTTGTTATTAAATAAGGGGAAACACCATGAAATAAATGTTAACTTTTATTCACACATGATGATCACCTTCACACTGAATTCCTCTTAACTGTGTTAAAGTGTTCTCTAAGCAGCTAACAGTCTTTGTATTGCAAGTTTCACAGTATGTGTGGCAGCAGCTTTGCAGTCAGCCTAAAGAAAACCACAACCTGAAAGCGGAAGCGTGAAACCGAGTTTAATCTTTGCAGACTCTGTGCACAAAGAAACATTTAACTGTCAATTTTTTTAAAAGTTTTTCTAAAAATGTTGTTCCACTAGCACTCAACAAAACCGGCACATTTTTATTTTCATAGGACGATAGTACCGCAAGGTGGGGTGACTTACAGTAAAGGCAGGGTTGGTAATTTTCTCCAGATGCACTTTCTAAGATTTTGATTGAAATTGTCTTTAGGTCCTGACAGAAATTAATTATTAATGTGCTCTGAAAAAGAAACGAAGAAAATCCGTCATCTGTAGCTGTTGTAAGCCTGTAAAAACTTTGACCAATGTCTGCCACGAGGTACCAATTTGATGAACCAATCATGCCTCCCTGTCTCCCTGCTCGTTCTCTACCCCATGCATGCAGGAGCCCACACTCAAAGTATGAGCTGAGGTCCGCTTCTGGACCAATGAGGGGCGTGGCTTTTGAGGGAGCACAGAGGGGAGGGGGTGGGTGCAGACGGAGCACTGAGGGAATGCTACTTTCAAATTCATGCTAGTTTTCGAAAATTACCAACCCTGCTTTTAAGAAAGATATGTTCCAATTGTATTTTGGACATATATTTTCTCAATGTTCATAGATCAAAGTTTCATAACTTTGTGTATATAATATTTAGTTGTTTTTCCTTGACCCTGCGGCAGCGTTTTGATATGTTGTCTCATTTGTTAAGAATGCTTAAATACATTGATGCATCTACCAACTAATAAACAAAGTCAAATGATTACAAAAGCAAAGCAACAATATGAACAAACTGAACCAAACTACACTAAGGGCGTGATCACACTGGCAATCCCTACCGTGCCTAAGCACGCTTCACCCCTATAGTCCAGTTCGTTTGACCAGTGTGATCGCTTGGTACCGTGCTCACAGTACATTTCCTTGACTCGGCTGCGCGTCCCTTTTAAAAAAAAAAAATGTCCTCGAGCCCACATGTTTTGTAAACTAAGCACGCTTCATAATAACATAAAGCTATGCATGTGCTGTATTACGACGTTATGTACAAGAGGCAACTGTGCTTAGGCCCGGTTTGTCCTGGAGCAGTGTGAGCGCAGGCCATGCCAGCCAGCGGGGGAATGGGGAAGCCCCCCTGCCAACCGTGCTTAAGCACGGCACGGCATTGGAGAACAACATGGAGAACATGACAGTTACTTTACTGACTTTGAGGCCTATTTTGAGTCATTTTAATCAGATACAGCCATAAATAAATAAAAGTGATGCATGGTCAAGTCCGCATTCGCACATCAGAGAACAACAAGGAGAACATGACAACTACTTTGTGGCTTATTTTGAGTCATGTTAGATACAGCCAGAACACTCCGGATTTCTCTATAATAAAGGCTGTCAACGTTGTGTACCCGCGTGCTTGTGCTCGTGCATGAACTGTACCGTGCCGAAGCACATCTCTTCCAAGCG
Source organism: Tautogolabrus adspersus (assembly GCA_020745685.1). Taxonomy (NCBI): domain Eukaryota; kingdom Metazoa; phylum Chordata; class Actinopteri; order Labriformes; family Labridae; genus Tautogolabrus; species Tautogolabrus adspersus. The sequence continues at coordinate 18,735,214 of CM036542.1, read as the reverse complement.
TGCCAGGGCCAAGGAAGTGTATGGATCGAGCACACTGGTCAAACGAACTGGACTTTAGGGGTGAAGCGTGTTTAGGCATTGATTACATTGACTGGGTAAATAAAAAATAAAAATAAAAGTAAATAAAAATCCATTTAATGAGCATGGAGTGCCAGAAGCTCCGCCAAATTTGGCATTTCATCCAGTTTAAAGCAATCATTCTTCGATCAACTTTGTAAGATCCTTGTTGTGAAGCCTACATGTTTCAGCCAGGCTAAGGACTTCTGAAATCGGACGTTTTAAACTGTGTTAAATCGAGGTTGTTTGACACATAGCCTAGCCTACTGCATACAGCCAACACGGCCGAGGCTACCCGGAAGAACGACAGGAGCGGTGCTTTTATAAAGTTACCTTTGGACAATAGACTAAATAATTATCAAATGGCTGTGTGTGGAGACTGCAAACTCCAATACTCACAGTTGAAGGAAGATCTCCTCCGCCTGAAAACAGAACTCCGGAAAAAGGAAGAGATGATTGACAGTTTTATTTCAATAGCGGCGGCCCAGTCAAAGCATATTTCCTATATGCAGTCCTCCAGCTTTGTTGCCCCAATGGCCCATGTGCCCTCTGTCTTGGGCTCGCAGCTGGTCTCGGCCTCCGCAGCCACTCTTCCCTGGCTGGCCTCGATGCATACCGGTAGTGAGCCTGCCGGCTCCGAAGGTCCTGCACCAGTGGCCACTCTCCCGAACTACGGCTGGTTACAAAAGTGGCTGACCACTCGTCCACTGCCGCTGCTGCGGACCGAGACGGTAAAACGCTGAGGCTGCCAGATAATCCGGAGATTGGCACTGGAACTGGGCTCCTGATCCCGGCGCTCAGTTCCACACCGAAGCCAATCCAGCGGTCCTGGACACAGGTGGTACAGCGCAGCCGGAAGACCGACCTGGCACCTGGGAGAGCATCTCCACCACCACCGCTTGCTATCTCTAACCGCTTCACGACCCTGATGGATGAGGCTCCAGTCCACCAGGCCGATCCGGCGGAAATCCTGCCTTCGCCTGACCCGACACTCCCCACTACAGCAGTGACAGCTGTCAACACGACTGCATCTTCTTCACGGGAGGCCAGTGCTGACAGGGCTACTCGGTCGGTCGCGACTAGGATGAAGCGTCGCTCGATGTTGCGGGATGCTGTTGCCAGACGCTCAGGGGGTCTCCCCCGGGCAGAGTCTTCACTCGCCTGTCCCCTTTCGCTGACCTACCACCAAAAATCGCCGTCCTCCGTGCAGATGCAGCGACCGGTAGGCCTGTCCGGTCCGGTAAGCTCCCGCTTATCATCTCCTCCACTTCTCATTCCCCCCACAACCTTACTTATTGGAGATTCCATAATCAGGGATATCCGCTACTTTAATGCTGTTACTCACTGTTTCCCTGGTGCCACCGTCCCAGTGATTTTAGACAAACTGTTGCACTTACTTCCCTCTCTCCCACCCTCCATCACAAGTATTGTGCTGCATGTCGGGACAAATGACACTTCCCGTCGGCAGTCTGAATACACAAAAAAAAGATTTTAACTTCCTTTTTGAAGTTTTAAAGGACACTGGAAAGTCTGTTTTTATTTCTGGACCAATTCCCACACTTGGGGGCGAGCGATTCAGCCGTATCCTCAGTCTGTACACATGGCTCCAGTCCGCATGCGCTTCCCGAGATATGTTTTTTGTAGACAATTTTAACTTGTTCTGGGACCGCGCACTACTTTTTAAACAACATGATTCATCCCAACAGATGGGGTAGTCATATGCTGTCAGCAAACATTCAGCATGTCGTTCATTCCTCCAAGCGCTACAACTCCGCATCTGCTGCCCAGTCGGTTACAGATTGATATCTACCAGGTCCTAGTCACTATTATTCCAGTTCCACTTTTAACAGTCGGCCTACACATTCTACCGGACTCGGACCCTATCATTCATGTAATAATTTATCTATTCCAGTCATTACTACTACTAGAGAGCACATTAAATATCACAGCGCAAAACCGTCCTCAGGCGCAAATTTTAATAATCTTAAACCCATATACACACATAGACCTCTTGCTGATCCCCCCCTTATGTCACCAAGCACACTAAATATGGCACTTTTAAATATCAGATCTCTTTTAAACAAAACATTTCTTATCAACGACCTGATTTTAGATAATAATATTGATTGCATGTTTTTAACTGAAACCTGGCTCAGCACTGATGGACCTGCAGCCCTTATCGAAGCCTCTCCGCCAAATTATGATTTTTCATACTCCTTACGAAAAGGTAAACGAGGTGGGGGTACAGCAACAATTCTTTCAGCACTACATGGTTTTAAAGACATTTTATTTGATGAGTACACATCTTTTGAATATCACTCCTTTATTTTTAGCAGTCCTTCAACACTATGTTTAACAGTTTACAGACCCCCTAAACGATGTACCTCTTTTATCTCAGAATTTTCAGAATTGCTCTGTATTATCCACTCTAAATAAGACAGAATCATTATTTTGGGTGATTTTAACTTGCATGTAAACAATCAATCAGACTCTTTTGCATCAGAATTTTTAAACTTAATTAACTGTATGAATTTTACACAACATGTCACTCAGCCCACTCACAACAGAGGCCATACTCTAGATCTTGTTATAACCTTTGGCCTGTCAGCAAGCATCTCCTCTGTTGTGGATGTGGGCTTGTCTGACCATTTCTGTGTCTTTTTCACTGTAAATAATTTTAAGCAACAGGAAATTACAGAACGGACTGTGAGGAAACGCTATCTTACAACTGAAGTGGCAACAAATTTTATTGATATTTTACGTGATTTTCCCGCAAACATCTTACCTTCCTCTTGTGATTTTATGGTAGACAGTTTTAACAGTAAACTTAGGTCAACGCTTGACACAGTGGCACCACTAAAACTGAAGAAAATCACTACAAACCCAACACCTCCCTGGAGAAACAAAGACACCATTAAATTGAAGAGAAACTGTCGAATAGCAGAGAGAAGGTGGCGAAAAACAAACTGACAATTTATTATGACATTTTTCATGAGCAAATGAGCATTTATAACAAGGCAATTAAACAAGCAAGAAGGGCTCACTTCTCAAAGTTAATAAATGATAACCACAACAATCCAAAAATCCTCTTCTCAACCATTGACCATTTAATCAACCCTGTTTTTAACCAACCTTCCACTCTGTCGACAGACTTATCATGTGAAGATCTAGCAGTCCACTTCAGAAGAAAAATTGATTTTATTAGATCAAATCTGTCCCATTATCAGTCTACAAATTTTAACACTCAAGAATCCCTGTTTTTAAATGAGGAAACACTGGAGACATTTGTCCTGGTTCATGCTGAAATGCTTTGCAAAGTCATTTCTCAACTTAGACCAGCAACCTGCCTTTTAGATCCCATCCCAACATCATTTTTTAAAAACTTTTATGGCTTTTTAAATTCAGACCTTCTTAACATTTTTAACTATTCTCTTCAGATGGGTGTTTTCCCCACTGCTTTTAAAACTGCCATAGTTAAACCTCTTCTGAAGAGAAATAATTTAGATGTATCTATACCAGATAACTACAGACCAGTATCTAACCTGCCATTTTTAAGTACAATTTTAGAAAAACTTGTTTTTAATCAGTTAAATGATTTTATGAACTCCAGCAACATGTCTGAAATGTTTCAATCTGGTTTTAAGAAAAATCACAGCACAGAGACGGCGCTGGTCAAAATTGTGAGTGACCTCAGGTCTAACATGGATAAAAAAATGCCCTCTGTTTTAGTTCTTCTTGACCTGAGTGCAGCCTTTGATACGGTAGATCACACAATTCTTTTAAATAGACTCCGTAATGTTGTTGGCTCTCTGGTACTGTTTTTAACTGGTTTGAATCCTATCTCACTGACAGAACATTTTACGTTAGTATGGGTGAATGCTCATCTAGAGTTTATAAAGTGAAATGTGGTGTTCCCCAGGGTTCAATTTTAGGTCCGACACTTTTTAACCTTTATATGTTACCTCTTGGTAATGTCATAAGGAGGCACGGCATTAATTTTCACAGCTATGCTGATGACACACAGCTCTACATTGCCGTGTCTCCTGATGACACAGGGCCAATTGATGCTCTTTTTAAATGTATTTTAGATATTAAGTTATGGATGGCAGAGAACTTTTTACAGCTCAACCAGGACAAAACTCAGGTTTTAGTTATTGGTACAGGGGTCCAGAGAGAGAAACTGAATGACAAAATCCAAGCACTGTCTTTTAATCCCTGTGAGCAGGTCAAAAATCTAGGTGTAATATTTGACACAGACCTAAGCTTCCAGCCACATATCAGGGATGTTACAAGAAAGGCATTTTATCATCTAAAGAACATTGCCAGAGTCCGACAGTTTCTCTCTCAAGCCAATGCAGAGACTCTTATTCACGCTTTTATCACCTGCAGAATCGATTACTGCAATGCTCTTCTCTCTGGTCTTCCGAAAAAGAATATTTCTCAGTTGCAGCTACCGGTACTCCAAAATTCAGCTGCAAGACTGTTGACGAAGACCAGAAAGAGAGCACACATTACACCGATTTTAAAATCTCTGAATTGGCTACCCGTGTGTTTTAGAATTGATTTTAAGATTATTTTATTGGTTTTTAAAGCTTTTAATGGTCTTGCTCCCACCTATTTATCCCATTTGCTTTTAAATTATGAGCCTACTAGAGCCCTCAGGTCTTCTGGAAGTGGTCTTTTAGTTGTTCCACATGTCCAAACCAAACTTTTATTACAACGGTCCCCGTCTGTGGAACAGTTTACCTGGAGACCTGAGGGCAGAACACGATGTAAACAGTTTTAAAAGCAAACTCAAGACCTACCTTTTTAGTCTAGCTTTTAACTGAATCTCATTTTATCTCAATTAGTTTTATTACATTTTTAACCTCCTGTGTTTCCTCATTGAGAATTAATGATAGCGTTTCCTCAGTCCGTCAGTACCTGTTTTAATCTAGTTATTTTACCTTAGTTTTTGGATTGTGGGGTGGGGGAGGGAGTCATGTTGTTGCTGTTTGATTTATTTTCATAGCACTTTGTGATACATCTTTGTATGAAAAGTGGTTTGAGTCAGGATTGATCTGGGGGGTGAGGAACCATGGGCCAACTAGTCAAGCTGCAGCAACAACCAAACAAGGATCTCATTTAAACATTAAAACCAGCAAGCTACACATCAAAACAAAGTTGTACCTACCAGCAGCAACACCAAACACAACTGCACATGCCAGGCAAGAGCAAGAGGCCCGTACCTGACATCCAGCTGCCTTAAGTAAGCTTACCTGATAAGTGAGTGGGGGAGGGGACAGGTGAGAGGTTGCATTCTATAACTCATTGTGTTGTCTATCACAGAAGCTTGGCTCCTCGAGTCATATAACAACAGCAGATCTCCTACCAATTAAATTTATTTGGTCATTCTGGGCATCCAACTCAACAAGTGAATGAAAAAAGCTTATATCCTCAAAGCAGAAGTCAGAACTCATTATGAACTTATCATCAGAACATTTCCATGCACATAAAATTGAACTTTGCTGAAATGCTGTGCTTTCTGACAATCTTCTAAGTTAAGAGTCGGCACCGATGTATGTGTCATCACTTCCTTCTTGATATTAAAAACCCAAACTTGCAAACAGAGCTCTGCAGTCCTCCAGCTGTGGTTGCCTGCATGCCGGTCTGGTCGAAGGCACTTGCAACTTTAAAAGCTTTCACATGTGGACTTGCGGTTGCAGCATTGTGAGAGCATTGTGAAACTGTCACAGGAAATCGCAAACCCTATGTATCTCAAATGAAACCCCACAAGCCCACCCAAGGGGGGTAAGGGGATGGTAGTAACACCATCTCTTTTGTATTGCGCATACTGTCAAGTAATGTGTTCATCACACTGTCAAGCCGTCTGCACAGCTGATCAATCCTCTCAATTTGCTGTCTACCTTAGCGTCCTCTGGACTAGAATTATCACCTCTCGTTACCAGCACTGGCAGGTAAAATTTCTATTTTTCACTATTAGCTACACGAAAATGTTGTTTTGTGACATATCTTGTATGTTTATTTCTGCCACAGGGGAGATTTGATTGAGTCACGCTAGACATGATCAGGTTATATGATAAGCTATTACAAGAGGCTGAGCCATGGTTATGAGGTTTAAAACACAACACTGTTCAAGTTTAAGCAGCCAGCAGACTGTGTAATCGTTCCTTCTGTTGACTTTTATTAAAGTCAACAGAAGAGAAGGGCTAAAATAAATAATCTAATCAACATTTAATGAACTTTATTGATTTTGAACATGGAAATTATTGTTACTTACGGCCATATGCCTGCATGGGGCCAATTAAGATATTTATTCTCATCCGAGTGCACAAACACTTTTCTTTTCCAAATTGCCTTGACAGTGGGTTTTCTGACAATTCTGCATCAAAATGACTCCCGTGAACATTATTTGACAGAATGCAGCAATACTGAGACATTTTTTTTATTTTTAAAGATTTATTTTTGGACTTTTTGTGCCTTTATTGGAGAGATAGGACAGTAGACAGAGATGGAAATCAGGGAGAGAGAGTGGGGATTGACATGCGGGAAAGGAGCCACAGGTTGGATTCGAACCCGGCCGCCCACGTTGAGGACCACAGCCTCCACACATGGGATGCGCGCACCAACCACTGCGCCACCAGCGCCCCAATATTGAGACATAAAAAATACTGAAATTGACCTATGATTATTTTTTTAATATATTATTATTTATATTATTGTTATATATACTATTCAAAACAAAAGTACTGTCATCAAGTTCCAGACTAAAGCTAAAACATGATAAATCACTTAAAGCTGTATCATTGTACTTTTGGACAGACTTTAAATCAGAAACATCTTCTTTGCTGGATAAAATGTAGCTTTGTCAATACAACTCTTTAACACTGAATCATGCAACATTAACACAACTCTTTACACTATCGGTTCATTGCATTATCTGAGCTGTTCAATCTGAAACAAGCAAACCTGCTCCAATGTCTACAATTGGCCAAATCGATTTTTAGGTTTCTGATCTGCACTCTGTGGCTTCTGAGTAAAATATTCCAACTCCTCAGGCACCGAATGAACAACAGCTATTCATAATACACTTTAAATGCTTTAAAAGCTGCTGCTGCTGCTGCACCATTTCACAATGTGATGGAATGTCACTGTGGTCTGGTATGTGTTAATAAAACAGAACTTATTTCAAGTTTTTGCCATGACGTTCAAAAAAACTAAAAAATCTTATTGGAAACACTGAAACTGTGTCACCGAGTGAAACTGAGCTTTTTAGGAAGAACTGGACCCATAATAGCGGTGTGTGCAGATTCTTCTTCCTTTTTCTTCAGAAATGAGGTCATACTTCTCCAACTTTCCAGGCTGTTCAACATGGCCGCAATCACCCCCACTTTAAGTGCTGTTTTTGGCTTAAGTGTGAATTCATCTCTAGACAACTTAAGGTAAGACCTAGCATACAGCATCACACCTTCCTCTCTGTTTGTGTTTTGAGCCGTTGTCAGTCTGTGCCTTACTTTCTGCATCTGTTTCACATGTGTTGTATTTCTTCACTCCCAACCTACTTACTTGTTATGAGCATCTAGCTGAGCATTCCAGTTTCCGTTGTGATGTTTTTCTACCAGAACATGTAATTTGCTGTCATGTATTAGTCTTGCTGCTTCATATTTTTTTACGGTTTAATCAATCTTTGGCCCTGTTTACATCTGGTATCAACATTCACTTTAGACCATTTGAACTTAGTCACGGGGTGCATCCGAATTGCAAAGTGCCTAAAAAATCTGTCAGTAGACAGTCCCTTCTATCCCTGCTGTATACTTTAGTATACTGTTCAGTAGGTGCGCACAGATATTTGTTCCTACTTCGTCTGATTCGTTCAGTGTGGAAGTGGCGTCATTTGAAAAGTGCGTTACCCAAACCGTTCGCAGCAATCCTCGTTTGTTTTTTGTGTTTAGCTTTATTCAAGAAGAGTAATGCACATATACAGTCAGGTAAACAAAAAACAATATCACAATGTAAATCAAGTAAGAGATTAAATAATAAAATAACATACAGGAAAGTACAAATGAAAGACGGTAGCCATATATACAGTATATAAAGTAAAATAAACCAATAAAGAAGCATACAAGAAAAGGGAAATCATTATTTAAATAGAGGGGAAAAGGTTTAATAATAATGCAGACATTTGTTGCATTTTTTGTTGTTAATTAAAAGGAGCGATTTCAGTAGGGACTCATTCAATTCAATGAATCCATGCTCGTTTGTTGATTTGGAGGCGCACATTTAGTGACGTTTTACATTTATTTCGCACAGCATTGTGGGTATAATATAAAATAAACACAGCACCAGCACTTTATTATTAGAGTTCTGAACCTGACAGCTGCTTTGCACTTTCTTTCTCAGAGCTTTCTTATTGTTTTTATGATGTGATGTTTTTATGTTGTGATTTTAATGTTTATCTTTACATTATCATTTTACTGTTCGTCTGTATGTGCTGCCACTGACGAGCTGCTAAACTGTTCTTCGTTGTTTTTATAGTAATGACAATAAAGATGTATTCTATATATGGGACATATTGCAAGCTGCCCGTGCTCCAAACCCTGGGCAATGTCTAGTTTGATGTTGTCTGGTTTGATACTGCTCAGCTTTGTCTCGTGAAAATCTTTGAGCTTTTTTTGTTATAAGTTTACTCTTAGATTGTGCAAATGTAATGTATGCATTAGTACAAGACAGGGCTGAAGCTCATTGAAATCCACAGTTGAGATGAGGCATGCGAATAAAGGCAGTGAGACGATGATTCCACTTTAAGGTTTTTTATTGTTACAGGTTTCACCTTTATTTGTCAATTGCTTTTTCTGTACAAAAGAAATAAGGTAAATGACAATTACTTGTTCCCCTTGTTAACAACTGAAATCTGAGCATAAAATTATCCTTAACAAGGATGGTGCAACAATTAAACAATAAATCAAACTGAATGTACGCACTCAGAAAAGAAAGAGGGAAACAGGTCTTGTCATATGTAGAGCAAACTGAGCAATGGCCTCTCATCCTCTTTATGAGAGACCTGATTTGGGTGAGTGGATTCACCTGTGGCTGAATGCTGCAGCCAGCATAGGTGTTTATGTTGCTCCTCCTTGAGCTCAGGGATTTAAGGCAAACATTAAGAATCTCAACACCAACTCTACCCAGTATTTTTCCTGCAAGCCCTCTAGTAAATTTCCGCACAATATATATCATATCCTGTGGATTATAAATATATAGTTTCTATATAAAGCGCAGATTCAATAAACTAGTCTGAAATAATGGAAACTTTCTAATCATTGATGGTTTTGTCATTTTGATTCTCACCAGCTCTACAACAGAATCTGTCTTTGACAACTTCACTGGATTCCCAACGGATTACTATAATTACAATGATTATCCAGAGGAAGGCTACGGGATATGTCATTATGAGCGTCATGGAGCCACCTTTCTTCCTGCCCTCTACGCCATTTACTTCATCCTTGGCATTGTGGGTAACTCTCTTGTCATCTGGGTCATTGTTTGTGGTGTTCGGCTGCGCAGCATGACGGACGTGTGCCTCTTGAACCTGGCTGTCGCTGACCTCCTCTTGGTTTGTTCCCTTCCTTTCCTCGCCCATCAAGCCCGGGACCAGTGGCTGTTTGGGGAACATATGTGCAAAGGGGTTCTGGGTATTTATCACATTGCTTTTTACTGTGGGATCTTTTTTATAAGTCTCATGAGCATTGACAGGTACTTGGCGATAGTGCACGCTGTTTATGCAATGAGAGCACGGACAAGGTCCTTTGGAATGATTGCAGCTGCTGTTACATGGCTGGCTGGATTTTTGGCATCTTTCCCTGAGCTCATCTACCTCAAACTCCAGCCTGGTTTCAATACGACTCAGTTCTGCTACCCTGAATATCCAACAAGTACTTCGGATGATTCTAGTCCAACCAACTATCACTTCTGGACGTTGTTCAGCCTTTTTAAAATGAACATTTTGGGTCTTTTTGTCCCTATCTTCATCATGGGTTTCTGCTACTCACAGATCATCTGGAGGCTGCTGTACAGCCCGTCGTCCAAGAAACAGGCCATCCGTTTAGTTCTTATAGTGGTGGCTGCTTTCTTCTGCTGCTGGGTGCCCTACAATGTTGCATCCTTTTTCAAAGCTCTGGAGCTGTTACACCTCTATACAGAATGCGAGAGCAGCAAAGCCATCAGATTGGCTCTGCAAGTCACTGAGGCTGTTGCATACTCCCACAGCTGCCTGAACCCAGTCCTTTATGTGTTTCTTGGGAAGAAGTTCAGGAGGCACTTGGTGAGGTTAGTAAACAGGGCTCCCTGTAGACTGTGTCAAGTTATCAAGGTGTACCTGCCTCAGGACAGAATCAATGGATCGGTGTATTCACAGACGACCAGCGTGGACGAGAGGAGTACTGCTGTGTGAAGTGGCTGAATGTAGCAAAGAGGGTTTTACGGTATACTAGGGATGTTCCTGTTATTGTCTGTGTGGTCATGCCCACAATAAGGATATCTCTTTTTAGGTTAAAAAGAAATGCCCAGCTTGATATTTTAGGATATTATAGGACTTGTATTTAGTTTTAAGTTGTAGAGTTATACAGTTATACAGTATGTAGGTATTTATCAGTGTTAGAAACACAAGTCTGATCTATAGCCTTATAATATTGTATAACAGTAACATGTAAGTAAACCCAACCTATCTTCTGCTTTTTTTACCATACGTTTAGATATGGTTATCAACTTATGAATAAGTTCTTTAGGCTGCATTTGAACGTACATTACACCTGTATTGTAAATGGGGTTCCAGATCCTTACCTTTTTAGTGAATTTCTAATGACACAGATTTGAACTGCTGCTGGCAGAAGCTCAGAAAAAAACGGTGTCAAATATATCAGCTGTCAACAGTGACACCGCAGCAACCTTGATAACGATGCCATAGGAAACATCACTAATACTGCAACTATTCATTAAGTCTTACTTGTTTGGTATTGAATAAGGGGAAACACCATGAAATAAATGTTAACTTTTATTCGCACATGATGATCACCTTCACACTGAATTCCTCTTAACTGTGTTAAAGTGTTCTCTAAGCAGCTAACAGTCTTTGCATTGCAAGTTTCACACTATGCATTGCAGCAGCTTTGCAGTCAGCCTAAACAACCTGAAACAAACCACAACCTGGAAGCGGAAGCGTGAAACCGAGTTTGATCTTTGCAGACTCTCTGCACAAAGAAACATTACACTGTCACATTTAAAAAAAAGGTTTTCTAAAAATGTTGTTCCAATAGCACTCAACAAAACCAGCACATTTTTTTATTTTATAGGACTATAGTACTGTATGGTTGGATGACTTAAGAAAGACAGCTTAAAAAAGAGGATACTTTTGATATTTTTGTGATGGCCATGTTTAATCAATATGTATCATATTGAGCCATATATTGTAAATACTTTGCTTTGTTTTTCTGTAAATTTTCCTATTGTATATATGCACATACCTTTTTCAGTGTTCATAGATCCTTATTAACCACTTTCATAACTTTGTGTATATAATATTTAGTTGTTTTTCCTTGACCCTGCAGCAGCGTTATATGTTGTCTCATTTGTTAAGAATTGTTAAATAAATTGATGAATCTTGTGAATCTGTCCTGAATGATTCTCCTTCAAGCCCTATTTGAATGTATTACAGTAGGCACAGTAGTGGTGATTTGCAGGAGGACTTTTTCAAAGTAAATTAAAAAAAAAAAGAGCTACTTTCTGAAATGTATTAGCACTCTTGCATCATTATACAGTACTTTGATGTTAAACAGCAGGAAGTCACGTACGTTTCAGACTCCTCAGAAGAGTATCTTTAATATCAACAGGAAGGATATGATCCTGAACAAGCATTAAAAGACCTAGGGCCGTATTCATATATATTCATATATATTTTTAGATTACATTATATTATAATGGAGGACAGGTAAACAGGAGACTATCAATGCTGCTTGTTCTGAAGAAACCAGGATTACCATTTAAACAGACTATATTTTTTTTTATTGGGTGTCATCAGAGGCATTAAATCTTTGGACATAGGGCATAACATGATAGGGGCCCTTAGCTGGAAATACAATTCACATCATCTGATAAGCTATGAAAATCAATTCATTTATCTTACCATGGTTTGTTCAAAAGTAGCGTGCATTTTGTAAATGAAGGGGACACAGAATAGAGCCCTGGGGGACCCCTAAAAATGGAGGAGAAATGTTCTTTTAAAAGTAGAGTCAAGGGTTGACAGAAATCTAACTGCATGATTTTATGTTTATGATTTGTTTGGAGTCAGTGTTAAATCATCAGATGCGGTGTAAATGTGCTGCAAAATCTGAAAACTTTGTTTTTTTTTACCAACAATAACAAATTTAAAAGCTGTTGTCCAGTCCTGACATACAAGTCATTTATGGGAAAGTAGAAGTTCTTAGTGAAAAGAGGAGAAGACAGATCTTCAAGTCAGGGAAGGTACCAAGAACTGCATGTGTTGCAACTTTGCAACTTGTGAGAAAGAAGAGTAAAGAACTGACTTATTTTGAAAGACTTCTTTCCACTTAATGGATTTTGTCAACTCTTCTGAAACTACTCCATCACCACGAGAGGAGAGGACGGACTTATCCTGATCTTTTCAGAGGCCTAAAGAAGATTTCAGCTTATATTCAAGCTCATAATGAAAACAAAAAACAATAAAACTATAAAATAAATTCAACTTTTAACAGAAGTTGCTATAAGAAGGTATAGCCTTACTTGAACTAACCATGAAAACTGGTTGATTTTTTTTTGTTTTTCTACAAGGTGAGAGACTGTCTTCAGTTTTTCTACTTGCCTGACTCGTGCAACAGTCCTGTTGTTAAAGAATAACTGTTTTGCATGTGCATGTGTGCTCACCAAACTATAAAATACAACATCAGCTCTTCAGGGCCATCTAGTGGTCTTGTGGGACAATTGCTGCACAGCAGGTTTATTGTAAGTTTGATACAAAATCTTACGGTCTGTGGTAGCGCCATCCTGTGTGTAGGTCACGATATAGTCATTTTGTCTGCACAAGATAAACTTTCTAGGAAGTTTTCAAAGTGTACTGAAAAACCCTTTTGCTAATAGAGAGATAAATGACTTAGACATGCAACTTTCATTTCTTTTAAACATGATACAAAGTTTTAGACTGGGGTTTTTCTGTATGAGTAAATGCTGAAATCAGTGGGATGAAGAACACTGAAGGATGCACAGAAGCTGGTGACCTGTCACAAAGGGAGAAAACATGAATACCAAGAAATATTCATCACATTCACATCCATCATCTATCATATCATCATTAATGGAAATATCATAATGCTTGTGAGTAGGCGCAACCAGCTATCTAAGCCAAAACACAAGAACGTGATAAATAAGGATAAACACTTTACCAGCATGCAACACCTTCACACATGACTGCTCTTGCATGAGATTTTGATCAAAAGCAAGTGTTGAGATTAAACAGATACATCCTCTGTGGTTTCATGCAAAGATATTTGCTTCTAAAAAAAAAAAAAAAAAGATTTCACACCTGATATGACTTGCAGAGGAACAAAAGGTAAAGCAAGGTTTATTTGAACAAAAAAGCTTCATTTTTTTCAGTTTTTTTATCTCTCTTTATGGTAACTTCTCTCTTAAGATGTATGCAAACAGACATTAAAGCTGGAATACGGAGGTGGGGGAATTGTGTGCTCTTTGTAGCGACATGAGACTGTAGTGATTCATGCGTGGAGTCAGTATCTGCAGAGTGCAGATAAGATCAGTTACACCCACTGTTTGCTGCTCTTCTTCTTTTTAGGTTATCACATTACACATCTTCACTGGAGTAAATACATTCATTTACAGTATTAATCTCATGCTTGTTTTTTATCTCATCATCTTGCTTTCAATATCGGAGACAACGCTTCCAGTCATTGGTCTGCATATCAGATACATTGACGCCTTTATGCATTGATAGTAAGAAGAATGATAAACCATGTGTGAAACCTCAGTGTTTAGTTTAGAGTGACAACAAAGAATGATCTTCCTGTCCCAGAATTCAGATTCAGCTTCTTTCGCTCTCTCTTTTTGTCTGCATGCAGGTCTCAATAATGCATTTGATCTTGCCATGAGTGATTGAGCTCCCTTTAAATTGTTGCTCAGACAGCCTGCTGCTTTAGACCTGCCTGACTCCAACCACTACATCCATTACTTTCATACTTATGCTATAATTATTATAGTTGTTACTGCTTATATTAGACCTGTTTGACCTGCAGGAATTATATTAGAATATTAACATAATTACTTTACTGTTATTGCCAATTTCACATACTGTATATTCTACCATGGTTATTATTGTAGTATTAGTAAATGTGAATCTTATTATCATCTTCTCGATAATAGAATAGAATGTCTTTATTGTCATTATACAATTGTACAACGAAATTAAAGCTTCACCTTAAAGTGCAAACATACAGTCATCCACAAAACAACAAAAACTCTCATTCAGGTAGATGGGCAAAGTATGTGTAGAGTATTTACATGAGGTAGTATAAAAAAAAGTGTATTGCAAGGTAACAGATAATGAATAAATAAAAAAGTAGATATTGCACATGCCAGGCAACAGTAGAGAAAAATATATATGTATATAAATATATTATGTATATGCACATACTATTGTATCAGGATAGATATATATATATATTGCACAAGGTTTTATTGCACTGTTTTAAATTGTTTACGTGAGCGTGTGTGTGTGTGTGTGTGTGTGTGTGTGTGTGTGTGTGTGTGTGTGTGTGTGTGTGTGTGTGTGTGTGTGTGTGTGTGTGTGTGTGTGTGTGTGTGTGTGTGTGGAGAGGATGGGAGGGTCAGCGCATGTCCAGGTTCAGTGTGGTTATGGCTCTGGGGAAGAAGCTGTCCTTGAGTCTGTTTGTCCGTGCTCTGACCGACCTGTAGCGTCTGCCAGAGGGCAACATGTCGAACAGATGAAAGCCGGGGTGTGAGCTGTCCTTTACATGTTTTTTGCTCTGTTCAGGCAGCGGGAGTTGTAAATGTCCTTTAGGGAGGGGAGAGTGCAGCCGATGATCTTTTGTGCTGTGCTGATTACTCTCTGAAGCCCCTTTCTGTCTGCTTCAGTGCAGCTGGCGTACCACACTGTGAGTACGCCAGCGGCTGTCCGCCCCTAGTGTATAACTAGGGGAGGACAGCCTTTTATCACCTTAGCAACATCTTAAATATCACTTAGTGTCCCTAAACTGTGGGAGGCAGATTAGAACGGAATTTAAAATCCTCATTTTGTTTACAGTACAAAGCTCTTAAAGGTTAGGCACCTTCAAACCTCAAAGAGCTTACAGTGCCCTTTGACCCCTCTGGAACATTACACTCCCAGAATGCAGGCCTGCTTGTTGTACCTGCAAGTTGTATGGGAAATAGAGCCATTCAGTTATAAGCCCCCACTCCTTTGGAATCGTATACAAGGACATAGACATCCTCTGTGCTTTTGAGAGAAGGCTCTAAACTTTCTTTTTTGATCAAGTTTATAGTTAGGGCTGGCTCAGGCTTGGACCAGATCCTAGTGGCTGCTATAGGCTTAGACTGGCAGGGGACCTGAAACACTGAGCTCCTGTCTCTCCCTCTCTACATCTGTCTCCTTATATGTCAAACTAATGCATGTCACTAACTTCTACGTCTTTGTGTAACATTCTAATTCCACTATCCATTTATTTTCCCTACGAGGTTTCTGAGCTCTTGTCTTGTAGGTTCCTCTGGATCGTTGCTGCAGACAGCCAACTGCTGTGGACCTGCCTGACTCCAACTTCTGCAAATATTAATATCAGTCTGACTTATGAGTGTTGCTCTTCTGTAATTGCTATAGGTGTCGCTCATGGGGGATTCATGTTGGATCTCTGTGAATAATATAACAAAAACTAGAGTCTTCACCTGCTCTTTTGTAGTGTCTTAAGATAACTTCCATTTTGAAAGCTATACAAATCGAAGTTGATTGATTCATTCCAGCGTAAGATAAGGCTTCTAGACACAGAACGGAAATATTTTATTGTTGCCATTTCCTTTCATTTTCATGATCTGTTCAGGGGTTTTCCCTTCTTATTAATAATGAAATCAGCAGCTTGTCTTACAACCTTTAAAGATTATGGAAAAATGAAAAAAACAAAACAGATTGTGTGTTTATTGTGTGTGCGCACAAAGTGTCAGAGGCAGTGGTTCCTTGTACGTTTAATGGCAAAATAACCGAGGACAAAACAAAATATTTACAACACTTAGTAACATGTAAACACAACCTCCTGTACAAAGAAATATACATTCAAAAGTAAAAATAATTCATAATAAGACATTCAAAATGACATTGCTGCAGTCTTGTTCTATGTGTATTTAAAATATGACATAGTTATGAGGTTTACATCCAGTGTGGGCATACTGCCTGACCCTCTCTGTATATCTTTACATCACGCGTAGGCCGGGTTTCCCAAAAGCATTCTGTTACTTAGATCATATTCTTCCATGAATACTCCTAAACAGAATTCCATAAAGTGATTAAAAGCATGATTTTGGGACGCCCAGATCCACACCAATAAATTAAAATGAGACAAAATAAGAGACTAAGACTATACAGACAAACAGGTGTCATTGAACTCAACATGTTATTGACTTCTTTAGTGTTTAATCAGGTTCTACATTAACCTTTTGAAACCTGAAAATAAAATAAGAAACAAAGCATGTTTGTTTCTGTTTCATCCACCTCTCTAGTTTGAAGCATTCAACTGGCACTTAAAAAAGAAAAAGTATTCGGTAACTTATCCATATATAACATCAACTCCTACAAAATAAAACAACCCAAAGTTATCTTTTTATGGTAGAAATCAGTTCATGTTGAGTGTTATTTTTTAAGGGGAAATATTTGAACTATTGTTGGTCTAAAATTTGGAGTTTAATTGTCCAATCAGTTCAAGTCCATGGTGAGTGGGCCATGATGAGAGATCTTTCAGGATCTATATCTTTGTGTTGACAAAGTCTGTGTTATGACATCAAACCCAGATGCTAAAATAAAGAAATCTAGTGACATACACCAGAATATACCGACAAAAGCCTAACAAACTCACACAGCAAACCACTTTTGTGCACAGCTTGAAAAGAAAAACAAGTGAAATATTAGTTAGTTTTTTTTTCCAGCAATAAACCACCAAACAATTTCTTGTTACAATAAGAATAAATAAAGCCAGACTGAACCTTTGTAAACACGCGTAGGTCAGAGTTCAGAGTGGTCTTTTATAACTTAACGTGAGAAATAAAAAAAACCTACATATAAGCAGGGAAAAAAAGCATAGTTGACTTTGGTATTGTTACAGAAAATAAGAACATGACAAAATGAAAGCATAAGTGCCTATATTTAATAGATACACATTTTTTTAATACATTATTCCCTCCTCTTGTCTGGGGTGTTTTGCAGATATTAATACTGAACTTAATACATAAGAGTTAACACAATACAGACATCTATCGCAGTACCAGGTACGTACATGCCTTTTTAAGAATACAGCTACAACACAATTCTTCATAAATAGTTGCATAAATGTTAAAGCTGCAACATTGCACATGGGGGGGTCGATGCAAAATACGAGTGCATTTTCTAGTAGCGGTTTGTTCGTGGTGAGATCCAGCTGCTGAGGGTCCACAGGGAGCAGCTGCATGGACTCACTAATACTCGGCAAATGAAATAGCTTCTGTTCATTTGAGATCGATTCTTCGAAGTGAGAATGTTGTTTTTGTTTCTCCGAATGTCAAAAACCAAAAATTATTTCTCCTTTCAAACGGAATGGGGGCATAAAGTTTAGCAAACTATTGCACTGAATGTAACTACAACATGTTTCTGGAGAAGGTTTTGGTCTTCACTTTGTTCCAGAATTAAGTGGACCCTGCTGATGGGTGCCACTTCGTCACACATCTCACTTCCTTGTTTCCTACTACCTACTTATCCATTTTTTTTTTATTCCATTTCCTCACTGTACAGAGTTTCATTTACAAAAAGTAATCTCTCGTTACAAAAAGCATTTCCTTATATTCAACCGAAAGCAGCCTGAAGTACTCTTATTTTACAGTATTCTACTTTTCTCTGTTTAACACTGTCCCCAAACGCAAGACTCGCTTGCGCTGGATGGTCGACAAAGCTCGGTTTTCTCCCTGCTAAGTCAACGTTTAAAATCTCAAACAGATTCCAGCAGTTCATTTGTTGTGCAGGCATAAAGACAATATGCCGTGGGTTAAGGGGAGGAGGGGGAGAGTCAGAGGGTTTGTCAGCAGAGGTCAGTCAGTCAGTCAGTCAGTCAGCAGCAGCAGGACTTTTGTGGCTTAGTGAAGGAAAAGGAGATCTTTGTGGAAATGTTGCTGGTGGTGCCTCCCAGGAGGGTTTTAACACAGCTCATCTTAACTAAATGTATTAGTTACTCATCCTCCATAAAGGGAGTTAATGTATTAACTGAGGTTCGGGAGCAGGACCACGCCCAAACTACACCTCCAATCACCTGACAAGCCTACTTATACTGAGCCATCCCACTCCACACCGTTTGTCTCAGTTCTTCGACGACACGTAGACAGACCCGGCAGCACGCTTACACGCTGACCGCATTGAAAAAACAAAATAGCCTACTTACCATGGATCCCGAATTTCAGTTGCAAGACTCTGACGAAGACTTGTATGACGAGTTGTTCCAAACCGGTTATCATCCACCCAGCAAACAGCAGTCAGACAGCAGTCCAGCATCTTAGCAGATCCGTTAACAGCCCGTGGCCAGCATACCGCGGCCCTGCCAGCTCCGTTCAAACCTCTCGAAAGAATCTCACCAACTCACAGCGGATCCCAGGCCTCATCTCTACCGTCAGCGGGGCACCCAAACCGAAGAAAGCCACAGGCATAGCCACAGCTCCCGGAACCAACCCTCTCCTCGCTGATCTGCAGAAGCCGGCTGCCCATCACGGTGCCGTTTTCCGGTTCCATGTTCTAAAAAGTGAGTTCGGCATCAGGGACTAGACCGCCGCTCACCGCCGCCGGTGCTCGAAGACAAAGGGCTTCCATTCCACTACAACGGCATGAAGCTATGCTTTCCATCTCTACTATCCATCCATTAACACACCGGGAACATCCAAGGATCCCGCGCTTCCTGCTTTCCCCACCTGAGCCACACCTCCGCCACTGCCCGGCATTGACGTCACCGGGCTTCAGCGACGTCACCGGGCTTCAGCCGAGCAGGTCTCTACAGCCACTACCTCCAGCGGTAGCTCCCCCTGGTGGGAGACAGGTCGTATCACCCCCTGTGCCTGCTCCTTCTGTGTCTCTCAAGCTACCATAGCTTTCTTCCTTGTACTCGCAGGCTTCACAAAATCCCTGTGCACATACATCCTTACATCCGATCATCCTTTCCTCTACCCTTCATTCATTCTTTCACACAAGCCTGACTAAAGTTAAATTTCAGGCCTTAGTACAAAGACCTGGCTTGATCCTTCACAGGCGTAGCACTTTAGCAACAGTCAACAAAAGTTACAGTGGCCACTACCTGTTCAGCCCAGCGGGCTACATAAAGCAGTGTAACCTATAGGTACTCACATACTGGGGAGCGCTCCACTCCGAACTGTACTCTCGAATCTTCCCAGCCCGTACCTCCCTTACTGTGAGTTATGCAGAGCTCCCCTCCACTAAGCCACAGCTCGGTCGGAGAGAGCTCTCTGCCTCGCTCTCTACCTTGCTCTCTACCTCAATCGCATCCATCTTTCTAATGCAACATCACACTCTTTAACCACTCGTCACCTGCAGCCTCATAATCCAACCACACCTGCCGACTGACTAGCACAGCACCTGGGCTCAACCATCGAGGCACTCCGCTCACAGCTCTCAAAAACCATCCAGATAGGGATTTGTTTACATTCTCATTAATGGCTTCACTTATCGTCTTCATCCAGGCAGAGACACACTTCCTGACGCTTCCCACACCGCCACAACCTTCAGTCTGCTCTCACAGACCCCGAAACTTTCGACCCATTTCCAGAATCCTGAATCAGGCAGATATAGCCACCAGAAAATACTTAAGGAAGAGACGCTAATCATAGACCTCTTCTCAGCCTCACGCGGCCCACGCATTCTGGGTATCAACAGTGTCATCACTTGTTCTGACTTATCCACGCACATGCATCCATCAATCATGCACTCTCATTCTCTTAGTCGGCCACGGCTCCCGGCTTCCAAAGCAGAAATAACAAGGGCCCTCAGAGTCCTGCCATCCATCCAGTCTTCCAGCGCTACTTCAGGGCATGCGGGAAAGGAGCATATTATTTTGCTGTTCGCCTCACCTTCGGCCGCAGAAGCGGGTGCAGTCCAAAAAACCTTCCAATCAGTTTCAGGAGCTCCTTGCTGGATCCTGACCAACTATTCCAAACTCCACTACTTACTTCATCTCCTTGACAATTCCCTCGTCGTCATCCACCATCATATCCTCCCGAGTATGGGCTCACCACCCTCACATAAGCCTTCTCAGAGCTTGGCGTCCATCTTTCTGAAGAGAAACTTCAGAGTCTGGTACCTCCATTGAATTCAAGGAATCACACTCAACTCAATTTCCTTCTAGACATCTTCGCCTAAAGAAAATAAATAAAGCACCCCTTACCTTCCTGACAAGCTCAGAGTCGCCTCTCCATGACAGAGTAGTCCTTGACGATACTTGTAAAATAGGAAAGACATAGGAAATAAAGACTATGGACTCTGAATCCATACTCCCCCATCTATGCTCTACCCGATCATCATCGCAGCCATACTTTTGGGGGCATGAATGGTCAAAGAAATCCATACTTCTACACTCTATTAACCGTTTCAGCCACCATATTCAGTTAACTCCTCAGCAGCAACCTCTTGAGCGCTTCACGTAAATCATTCTTAGCAGTCTCGCTCCCCGCACATCGCCTGCCTATCTAACTGGTGGGAAATGCCTAAAGCTATCATTCTTCATACCTGCCTTCTTTCCTTCTCTGGACTTGCCTCCATCTGCAACTTCACGACCCATGCTCAATCCATTCATAAATCCGGTCCTCCATTATTCAGACTTACATAGCCGGAATTAACTTCTTTATCCAAATCCGTTACTGCAACCCAGTGCACTTCCGTCTCTCATTCATACCTAACCATGTTCATCAAAGGTGTAAGGAAACAGGAACCTGCTGCGGCTGTCAAGCACCTTCTGTTCACCTCTGACTTTCTCAGCCTCTGCATCCACATGTTACGTTCAGGCTACTCAGCCTCTAGAATCAATTCTACTCTCAAATCCATGTTCCAAAAGCTTTATGGGTTCCTCGGGTACTCCGAATTCACTTCCACTTCATCCGTCTTCAATCTATCCTACCATTCTAAGCTATCTGACATCAACATCCACACTTCAGATTCTCTCATATTCATACTCCGTCAAAGTAAAACAGATCAGCCGGTAACCTCTTTCCCCTCTACATCTTTCGCCTCGACTCCCGTCTCAGCCCATACGAGCCTCTGATAAAACATATCAACACTAGGTATGCAGCTCAGGCCTTACCTCACAAACCGCTCTCCCTCACTGAGACAGGAAAACGGCAATCCGTTTCTGGTTCCAGAAACATTTTACAAAGTCCTGCACTTCTCAGGCACACCTCCGAACTCTATTCTTTCCCTTCATCCACATCAGCGCGCACAGCAGCCAGACTAGGCATCTCGACCAAGTCCTCGGACCCTGGTCATCTCAAGCTCAGCTCCCTTTAAATCTGACTCTTTTGGGGCCATGATCAGCTCGGGCAGAACTACGCTTGAGACGGTTCCCCCACTCAGAGTCTCCCTCTGCCCTGCAGTCAGTTCATCCTTCCAGACCAGCCAACCGACAACATCCTCCTCCATCATAATCATTACCTTAGCATATATTCATCTGTCTCATCATTCATATGATCTATCATTAAATACTGTATCTAAATCGTCTATGGTTGTGGCGTGGTCCTTGCTAGTGAATTACTATTTATTTCTTCTACACCTTTGTTACATGTGGTTGAGCAGGCGGCTGTGAAGAAAGGCCTTTATGGTGCCAATGGGCCGAACATCGTTCTGGTGTTTCCGTCTCTCGATGAAGGAAATGAGTCTGGATGTGTCCAGATGTGCAGTCTGAGGGCCGGGAGACGGAGGCCGCCTGTGATTTAAGGTTTCTCTGTTAATCACAATTTGCGGCTGGAGCCAGGGCTCCTGCAGGCAGGACGCTGCAGAGGGCCGTCTCCCGGGCTTGCCCTGGAGCAGCAGGCACACAAAGTCTCGGGCGGCCGGGCTCACACCTTGGAAGTAATCCTCCGGGAAGCTGAAGTCCAGGCGACAGATGTTCAGACACGTCTCCTCCAAACTTTCATCCAGGAAGGGAGAGGCACCGCTTAGTAAAACGTAGGTCACCACCCCTGTAAATGGACCAATAAAAAAAACCCAGTTCATTAATCAATGAGGACGCAAGCTCAGCCAGAATGTGCGTCTATTACTGAACGTAATTAGTGATTGGTTCATATTATTGAAGGGCAAGTGAAGGCTTGTGGAACTTTGGGTGAAGAAAATTAGTAAATCTTTAGAGATTCAAACTCATCAAAACACAGTGAAATCTGATGGCTTGTAAAAACAGGCAGAGAACACTAAAATTGTTTGGGGGAGTTTAAACTGGTCAAAAAAAAATCTTACTTCAAAATGGGGCGGCTGTGGCTCAGTTGGTAGAGTCGTCGACTCTCAACCAGAAGGTCGATGGTTCGATCCCCAGCTGAGCAACATGTCCCATGTGTCCTTGGGCAAGACACTTAACCCTGCATTGCTCCCGCTGCTTCGGTGGCGGTGTATGAATGGATTAGTGTTGTACTTACTCTCTGATGTACGTCGCTTTGGATAAAAGCGTCTGCTAAGTGAATTGTAAAATAAGTGTGCTCAGACTTAGGTTTGTTCTGGCAGTACACGATGTACATGTGAAGTCTCCGCTCCTGCAATTTGACCAGAGCCGGAAAGCAAAGGAAGCATGAAGAAATGAGAAATGTGTTATGGCTCAGGAAATAAATTATTATTTCAATAATTTTTTTTATCTAATCCACAGTTGAACAGAAAATTTGATGTAAAACAACTGTGACTTGTTCCTCACCTGTTTGACAAATAAAGGAGCCAGCCTGTCGGGATCCTCCAAACACTTCTCAAGCTCTGCCAGGAAGAAACTGTGCACAGATAAAGAAAGAAAACACTTATTTAGCCTAGCGTATTCAATGGTTCTGTTTTCTTCCTGCTGTTTGATTTCAGCCTGGTGCGATAATACACTTGGAAGTAGAATTTAGAGGGTGTGAAAAACTGCAAGGACGTACTCTTTGTGCCAGTCGTAGATCTGATGGATGTTTCCAAAGACAATCTTGTCTTTTCCTCTCATGTCATCTGGAGCTCCCTCCTCTTTCATCCTGCTCATGTAGCCCTGAGGGGAAGGGGAGTTGACTTATTTGCAAAACATTCACCAAATACTGACCAAAATAATATCAGAAACCTTATGATAATTGTTTTTATACCTCCACCACTGATCCCAGATCTCGGACGTAGTCTCTCTCAGTCTCCACCAGCTCCAGGAGCACATAACTGAGAGACACAAAACAGAAACTGCCACTGTGTAATACAAACCCCAATGCACTTAAGCTGTGGATAAACCTCAGAAGTGTTCCATATAAGCACACAAATGATGGCAAACGTGATTAACTGATTGAACTTAAGCAGGTTCTGTTTATGGACACACAAACAAGACCCGGGTCTTATAACTCACTGTCTTCTCTTGAGGAAGCCAGACTTGCGCTCATCCAACTCATCGATGGGTGAGGAGGAGGAGAGGAGGGAGTTGTCGGAGGGGTTGAAGGAGGGAGAGCTGCTATCGCCCTGCTCTACTGACAGCGAACTGGGACGATCCTCCAGCGACTGAGGGAAGAGAAGACAAGGAAAGGAAACAGACTTAAAAAGGTAGGAGACACAGATGTTTCTTGTGAAATATTCTTTCACATTGTACATGTGAGTTTTGTGCTTGATTTCTGTCTCACCATCTTGCTCTAAACCAGCTCTTCAATGGCACTGACCAGTTCAGCAGCACTGGGAGTTTCTGAACTGTTGGGACGAGTGGTCAGACGAGATACAGACTGGAGATGGGAGAGAAAAAAAAAAAGAGGAAAGGAAGACAAGACAGTTAATAGGTTTAAAACAACTTGGCAGTGCTGGATGCAAAACAGGAGTCAAACATTCTCAGTGGCTCTACTGTGTATGTGATCAGGCTCACCATTGCTGGATTTGGACCTCGATATTCCACGTGGCCAAATAAGGACTTGGTGAGTGTGACCTCCCTGATAAAAAGGTTAATTGGGGGCCAAGTTGGAGCCAATCACAGGCTGGTTGTCAGGTAAACAAGGGGTTATGAGGGGGGTTTAGGTCAAAGGCAAGATCTAGGCTTGGACTGCTCTTCAAGCATGAGCATCCTGATTGGTCAAACAACTTATATACAACAAACAGTGTTGCTATAATACTCCATTGGAGACAAAGTTTGCCTCAGCAGAGGAGCCCAGTCTGAGGGATAGTGGCAGGCAAAGGACACCCTGTTCAAAACCAGACTCAATGGAAGAATAACCATTTAGTCCCACAGACACCTCACTGAATGGAGTATTCACTTCAGCAACAGTTGCACAATTACACTCTCTGACTGTTAGTTTGTGAAAGACAGAAGACAAAAGAAAAAAAAAAGTGATATAAAGTAGGATCAAAGAGGAGTTAACAAAGTGGTTTCACATGGACAGATAGGGGAACTGGGACAGAAGAGAAGCAGAACAGAAATCAACATAATGCTGAAGGTAGGAACATGCAACCATCAAGAAAATAAGGGGAAATAAGAAGTCATTAGTCAAACTTATGTAGACTTATATTCACTATTATTGTCATTAGAAATTTGCATTTTAAAAAAGGGCAAAACACGTTTTTTTATACTTATAAATTCAAGTTTAAATCTTGGCTATTATTGGGAAGTGAACAGGACTTTATCTTCTAAAAGCAACACAGAGACAACCATGGCAGGTAAATGCATTTTAAAAACTGTATGTTTTTTCTTTGCAAAAAGTTTAGTGTATTATTGATTTGTTAGAGATGTTTCTGTGCATTTTTTTAAGGTCCGAGGTATAAGACATTTTAAATTTGCATCCCAATGCTGTGACGCACAACATGCAACATTTCTTTGGATTCTTATTTGGATCATTATAAATCTACGTTGATAATCCTGAAATAACTTTATTTTTCTAATAATAAAAATTGAAGAACAAAATATTGTTTGGTTATAAGAGAGTCATCCTCCACTAAAAATCCTTCAATAGAGAGGGTCTAGCAATAGCACCTTTAATCTTTTTTTAATGTAATGAAGTTTTTTCTTGGAACATTTTCAGATGCTTTATATCCAGAAGAATCTGCACAAGCTATTCCAAAAAGTTATGTTTCTGTCAGTTAAGCATACAAATTGCATAAGGCATAAGGTTCAAATTCAATTAAAATAAATAAATTGTACAGAATCCACTCTGATCAGTTCAGAGGATTCCTCATGTTTTCCTTAAATAAATATACACAACAAATTGAACCAAATTAATTATGAATAAAGAACAGTGAAAAGAAAATGCTCAAAAGTCCAAACATTAATTGAACAATGTACTATTTTTTAAAATCTTTTTTCAATAAACTACATAATTAGCAGGGTCAGAGGGCATTTTGTAAATTTAATCTTCAATAAAACAACAATACACTGTTACTTTTGTTCTTTTGCTAATTTTATACATTGAATTTTCTTTGAATGCATATATTCCTCAAATTTGTTTCACCTCGAGGTTGTACGAGTAATGCTCCATCTAATAATGTTTAAATGGAAGTCGATCTAGAGAGGATTCTGTAGAAAGTAATCTGGGGCATTGAGATTGAAGTAACCTCCCACCATCCGTGTCTGCATCAGGATCGACAAAGTAAAGACAACGTAATGACGTCATGTACAGCGTTAAAACAGACTGCGTGACAACAAGAGCATTACCTCTCTGTTGCAAAATAATTAAAGCTGTTGATTGTGTAGTTAGAACATTCAATCTGCAAACTAAAAGAAACAACAACTTGAAATGCAACTTTTCAATGAAAGTGAAGAATGAAAACATATCTATCTTTTAATGAATGTATTTTGTATCTAATTTTTGTTTGAATTCTATTTGTGTTTGTTTGTTGTTTGTTTATTTGTTTCATTTCAGGAGAAAACCTTAAACTCTTTTTTCCCCCAAACTTATAAAACTCTTTAAACTCGTAGATGTGGCTCCATAGCAGACCAGCAGGTGGCACCATAACATTTATTATCAATTGACATTAAGGGCTGATTGACAGAGTAGGAATGATGAACCTTTCTTATTTTTTACTGTCTTTACATTTCTAACTTTACACCGACGCTTCAGCCTTAAATAGAATTGTTTTATCTCCACTTACATTTCTTCTCATATAACCTGATTGTTTATATTGTATACAAATACAGGTAAGCTGCAAAACAAGGCTGATTTGATGTAATGTAAATGTGAAATAAAATAAAATAAACATTCTGTCTGCAGGTTACGGAGAAAACATGACTATCAACCCAATGTATGATTATTCAGAGTATTATAGCTATGGAAACAGCAACTCTGCTCCTTGTGACTTTGATGATTTGTGGGCTTTTGGGAAGGTGTTTCTGCCCACAATCTACAGTTTGGTCTTCATCCTTGGCTTTATAGGTAAGTGTGTGTGTGTGTGTGTGTGTGTGTGTGTGTGTGTGTGTGTGTGTGTGTGTGTGTGTGTGTGTGTGTGTGTGTGTGTGTGTGTGTGTGCGTGTGTGTGTGTGTGTGTGTGTGTGTGTGAGAAATAGACACAATTCCAGTGTGTATTTAAAAAAAAAAACAATACCTACAGTAGGATAAATAATCTGCAAAAGCACACATAAAGTTGTTATAAATTAGTTCATGAAAAGTATATTATAAAATTTTATATACCAAAAATTATAGTCTTAAAAAGAGGGAATTGTACCAATAGAAACGTATATTATATAACCAAGAAGATTTCAGAGGCATCAAGTCGTAAAATAGTTGTAATCATAAGATTTTGTCAAGACAGCACGAATAGTATTAAATTGCGCAGTAAAAAAAAAATCACTTGCACTGCACCAGCTACTTCTTGTCTCTTTAGCTACCTGTGCACGTAGTAAACATGCCAGAAACCTATACTGTATGTATGTGTGCTATTCAGATATGGTACAGGAGTTTGCCTGCAATTTTTGGAGATAAAAAACAAGAAATGACCCAGAATTTGGTGCCAGTGACTTGTGTTTTTGTTTCTGTGGTATCAAAACAAGTATCAATATTGTTTGATTTTTACTAAAATGGCATGGAAGTTTAAAAATCTGGTATCATGACAACTCATTTGCATAAGATAAGATAAGATAAGATAAGATTAGATAATCCTTTATTCATCTCACGAACGGAGAAATTTACAGTTTACCATACATAAGATGGTTCTCAAGACCGTGACCAATCAAGCTCCAAGCATTACAAGCCTTCAGCTGTAATCAATAAAGGTTAAAGTTGAAAAAGAAACTGGGGACAAAATTGCCCCTTAAGTGCATTTCTTTCACATATGCAAAAGATGCACACTAGACATTTTTTCCCCCCCTCTCTCCACAGGTAACGGCCTGGTGGTGTGTGTCCTCATGAAGCACCGCAACCAGACCAACCTGACAGACATCTGTCTCTTCAACCTGGCTCTCTCTGACCTCCTCTTCGTCCTTACGCTGCCTTTCTACGCTCACTATGCCGTGGTTGGTCAGTGGATCTTCGGGGACTTCATGTGTCAGATAACCGCTGGCTTACACAACACTGGCTTCTACTGCAGCATCTTCTTCATGGTTGTCATAACGATCGACCGCTATATGGTCATTTTACACGCTCACAAAGTGGCTGGATATCGTACTCTGAGGGCAGGCATCGCTCTGAGCGTGGTTGTGTGGTTGCTGAGTTTGAGTGTTTCTCTGCCTGTTTTTATTTTCACAAGAGCAAATGATTCGCAGGGGTTGAATTGTTACTACAACCCGCAGAGCGACATTTGGAAACATTATAACATTTTCACGGCCAACATACTGGGTCTTTTGATCCCCATGTTGGTGATGGTAGTTTGCTACTCCAGGATTATCCCCATACTGTTGAACATGAGGAGCAAGAAGAATCATCGTGTGGTCAAGCTCATCATCTCCATCGTGGTCGTCTTCTTTATATTCTGGGCCCCGTATAACATTTCTCTATTCCTGACTGTACTGAAGTCCAAACTGCCAGGTGATGTGTGCGATCTGGAACAAAATTTAAGGCTAACAGTAACAGTGACGGAGTCATTTGCTTACACTCACTGCTGCCTGAACCCCATCATTTACGCCTTTGTCGGGCAGAAGTTCATGAGACGGGTCCTGCAGCTCTTGAGAAAGTGTGTGCCCTGGATTCCCCTGTCCTCCACCAGAGATATTACTGATAGCTCATTCAGGAAAAGCTCGGCCACGTCAAGGTCATCTGAGGTCACCTCCACTTTGATTAAGTAAAAAGGGGTGGACCCAGTGGAGTAGTGTTGCCTGAAGAAGTGGGTATACCCTTAAATTTTTCCCAAATTATTGTTTTAAGTGTCCCATCCAGCGGAGGATAAACAGCCTCTGTTACTAACAGTGACATAAGACTTCTCATGCATATTTAGTTAGTGCGCCTACTAGCCAATTAGAGACAAAGTAGAGAGGGTCATCCCTTCACCATCCTAGGAATTGCAGCATCCTACTGAATATGGTAAATCAATTAATGGTGTGAATCAGAGAAGATTTAGAAGTGGGTATACCCTATGGAGACTGAAAAATAAGTACGTATACCCTGCACTACACCACTGGACGGACTTATGTAAATTGTTTTAAAGAAGCGCCCTACTGTTTGACATGTTTGTTGCTGTTCAGCAGCAGACTCAGACACCTACCCTGCAAGACTGAGCGCTACCGCAGGTCCTTTATTCCATCTGCAGTCAGACTGTTTAACAGCATCACCACCTCATGACTCTGCATAATAATCATCAATATCACTAATGCTACACACTGTGTGTGTTTTCAATAATATCTGATCTGTCTTTCCACAAGTGAAAGTGTACATAGTGTTTATGCTTAGTATTATTTAATTCTATTGTATTTTTTCTTCCTTTATTTCATTAATGTAAGCATGCTTGTAGCTGGGTTTTTTTTTTTTACTTTTTGCTATTTGATGCTGTTCATATTCCTGTTTTTGAGCTGTTGTAACGACTAAATTTCCCCCTTTGGGTGATCAATAAAGTCTATCCTTATCCTTATCCTTGTCTGGGTCGCTTATCCTCTTGTAGCATGATTTGTTTTAGCTACTTTTCTTCTTCATTTTCCATCTTTAATGAAAACTTTATCTAGCTATGTTAAAACAAAAGATACCCGTCTTTAGATCTTTTTGATTTATTTTCACTTTTGAATATTTCATTAAAAAGTGTGATTTAATGAGCATCACCATATTATCTCTGTGTTTGTCTTAGTGCTATATACCTCTCCTGTTCCTGCTGACAATGGAGGAAACATAGTAATGCTTCTAAATGTGAAGAAAAGTGTCGACTGGACTCTTGTTGAATTTGTTCATACCAGGCTCTAACCACAAAGTTAGCTTGTCTCAGTTGACTGTGTTGTAACACTTAATGACATCTTAATGACTAGTCCAAAGTGTCCCACTTTACTTGAGGTTGAGGATTCATGACACTGTTATAAAGGTGCAATGACAGCAAATGTCAACACCAACCACATATGACAGGTTAATGTAATGTTAACAGATAAAGCTAAATAGTTTCTGTAAGTTTGATAATCAGGCCTGTTATGAAATGTTTATGTCAAGTTGTCATAATGAAGACATCCCAAACAATGTCAACTTTGCATTAAAGGTGACATAATTGACCTAATGACAACATTCATAAAGCCTCCTTCAGCTTAATGACAGGTGTCATGTCGTGGTGTGCGATATAACGATCTTAGATAGTGAAGGATAATAACAAGTTGACGATCTGCCAAAGTAGAGAGATCGTAGGACCGCGCTAATGTGTTTATTCTATCATGCTGCAGTTTATGTTCCCACACAGACGCGTCTCCCTCTCACCGTCTGCTCCGCAGCAGAGCAGGATCACCGCTGAACATGAAAACGAAACTTAAGAGTTAGTCCGTTAAAAGAACTCCATCCCGGTTATATACAACTGTTTGAGATTTGTCCAAACCGACAGGGCTCGAAAAACAGTTATCTGAAGAGTTTGCAAAGTTAAGGTTTGTAGCCTATTTCGGATGGCGACACAACAAAACATTTTAAAGAGCCCAAAATACGTTAAACAGTCTGCTGAGAGTCAAACAGAGCGGAGCTCAGACAGTCAGTGATGGGAGATATAACCCCCTTGTGTAACTGATGCTGCCGATGTATTTCTGCTCTCGCTTGTTTTTTACAAGTTACTAACAAGCCTCTCCACCTGAAGCTCACCTGTTGTGATAACGGAAACGAGAATTAAACGTTGTTATGAAACGGAGGGAGGCGATCATATCCGCGAGGTCCGGACCTCGGTGGTTTGCTTTTTTTTTTTGAATTAGTACAATCATTTATTTCTATGCATTGATTTCCATGCATACTGCTATAACTTATGAGTGATGTCAGTCAGCTGCTCTTTGTCCTCTCGTTCAGTGTGCAGCAGGCAGGTGAGAGTGAGTAACCATGGTGACTGTCTGTCCGTCAATCAACGATGTCCCGCCCCCTCTATGAATAATACTCTTCTAGTAAAACTTACTTTGACCATGTGTCCCAGAATGAACATATTCTGTATTATGTTTGAAGTCCACATGTTTTGAAATGAATGATAACTGTGTGAATGTACCTGAACACTAAAATAGATTTAAAGACACAAAAGAGGACACAATACTAAATTATTAATTTAAAGTGGAGCAGAAAACCCTCAAATTGTGCATACAAATTAATCAGAATGTAGAAAAGACATTTCTGATGTTAAAAGTGTTCTGGGGGAGACCTCCAGACCCCAACAAATAGACTAAACTTATCAGCACAGTATTTGTGCATTCAAATTATAGGTGGTATATATATGAGGTAATAAGCGGTTGAACTGGTCAGTAACTTCCCCACATTTTTTTTAAGATCAGTATGAAAACAAATCGTGCTAAAATCCTGATCCTGATACTGACAAAAAAAGAATCGTGATATATTTTTTTCATATCGCCCACCTCTATTCCAACGTAAGATAAGGCTTCTCGACACAGAATGGAAATATTTTATTGTTGCCTTTTCCTTTCATTTTGATGATCTGTTCAGGGGTTTTCCCTTCTTATTAATAATGAAATCAGCAGCTTGTCTTACAACCTTCAAAGATTATGGAAAAATGGAAAAAACAAAACAAAAAACAGATTGTGTGTTTACTGTGTGTGCGCACAAAGTGTCAGAGGCAGTGGTTCCTTGTACGTTTAATGGCAAAATAACCGAGGACAAAAAAAAATATTTACAACACTTAGTAACATGTAAACACAACCTCCTGTACAAAGAAATATACATGCAAAAGTAAAAATAATTCATAATAAGACATTCAAAATGACATTGCTGCAGTCTTGTTCTATGTGTATTTAAAATATGACATAGTTATGAGGTTTACATCCTGAGTGTGGGCATACTGCCTGACCCTCTCTGTATATCTTTACATCACACGTAGGCCGGGTTTCCCAAAAGCATTCTGTTACTTAGATCATATTCTTCCATGAATACTCCTAAACAGAATTCCATAAAGTGATTAAAAGCATGATTTTGGGAAGCCCAGATCCACACCAATAAATTAAAATGAGACAAAATAAGAGACTAAGACTATACAGACAAACAGGTGTCATTGAACTCAACATGTTATTGACTTCTTTAGTGTTTAATCAGGTTCTACATTAACCTTTTGAAACCTGAAAATAAAATAAGAAACAAAGCATGTTTGTTTCTGTTTCATCCACCTCTCTAGTTTGAAGCATTCAACTGGCACTTAAAAAAGAAAAAGTATTCGGTAACTTTTCCATATATAACATCAACTCCTACAAAACAAAACAACCCAAAGTTATCTTTTTATGGTAGAAATCAGTTCATGTTGAGTGTTATTTTTTAAGGGGAAATATTTGAACTATTGTTGGTCTTAAATTTGGAGTTTAATTGTCCAATCATTTCAAGTCCATGGTGAGTGGGCCATGATGAGAGATCTTTCAGGATCTATATCTTTGTAAAAATGTTGACAAAGTCTGTGTTATGACATCAAACCCAGATGCTAAAATAAAGAAATCTAGTGACATACACCAGAATATACTGACAAAAGCCTAACAAACTCACACAGCAAACCACTTTTGTGCACAGCTTGAAAAGAAAAACAAGTGAAATATTAGTTAGTTTTTTTTCCAGCAATAAACCACCAAACAATTTCTTGTTACAATAAGAATAAATAAAGCCAGACTGAACCTTTGTAAACACGCGTAGGTCAGGGTTCAGAGGGGTCTTTTATAACTTAACGTGAGAAATAAAAAAAACCTACATATAAGCAGGGAAAAAAAGCATAGTTGACTTTGGTATTGTTACAGAAAATAAGAACATGACAAAATGAAAGCATAAGTGCCTATATTTAATAGATACACATTTTTTTATACATTATTCCCTCCTCTTGTCTGGGGTGTTTTGCAGATATTAATACTGAACTTAATACATAAGAGTTAACACAATACAGACATCTATCGCAGTACCAGGTACGTACATGCCTTTTTAAGAATACAGCTACAACACAATTCTTCATAAATAGTTGCATAAATGTTAAAGCTGCAACATTGCACATGGGGGGGTCGATGCAAAATACGAGTGCATTTTCTAGTAGCGGTTTGTTCGTGGTGAGATCCAGCTGCTGAGGGTCCACAGGGAGCAGCTGCATGGACTCACTAATACTCGGCAAACGAAATAGCTTCTGTTCATTTGAGATCGATTCTTCGAAGTGAGAATGAAAGGCAGGAATACGTTATTTACAAATAAGGCGGATGCAGATAGAAATCTGAGAAGCTCTTTCCCAGGTGCTGTAATGCTTGTTCAAGTTGATTTTGTTTCTCCGAATGTCAAAAACCAAAAATGATTTCTCCTTTCAAACGGAATGGGGGCATAAAGTTAAGCAAACTATTGCACTGAATGTAACTACAACATGTTTCTGGAGAAGGTTTTGGTCTTCACTTTGTTCCAGAATTAAGTGGACCCTGCTGATGGGTGCCACTTCGTCACACATCTCACTTCCTTGTTTCCTACTACCTACTTACCTTTTTATCCCCAAAAGGTATGAATAAAGACAGTTTTCCATTTCCTCACTGTACAGAGTTTCATTTACAAAAAGTAATCTCTCGTTACAAAAAGCATTTCCTTATATTCAACCGAAAGCAGCCTGAAGTACTCTTATTTTACAGTATTCTACTTTTCTCTGTTTAACACTGTCCCCAAACGCAAGACTCGCTCGCGCTGGATGGTCGACAAAGCTCGGTTTTCTCCCTGCTAAGTCAACATTTGAAATCTCAAACAGATTCCAGCAGTTCATTTGTTGTGCAGGCATAAAGACAATATGCCGTGGGTTAAGGGGAGGAGGGGGAGAGTCAGAGGGTTTGTCAGCAGAGGTCAGTCAGTCAGTCAGTCAGCAGCAGCAGGACTTTTGTGGCTTAGTGAAGGAAAAGGAGATCTTTGTGGAAATGTTGCTGGTGGTGCCTCCCAGGGGGGTTTTAACACAGCTCATCTGAACTAAATGTATTACTGATCCTCCATAATTACTATTTATTTCTTCTACACCTTTGTTACATGTGGTTGAGCAGGCGGCTGTGAAGAAAGGCCTTTATGGTGCCAATGGGCCGAACATCGTTCTGGTGTTTCCGTCTCTCGATGAAGGAAATGAGTCTGGATGTGTCCAGATGTGCAGTCTGAGGGCCGGGAGATGGAGGCCGCCTGTGATTTAAGGTTTCTCTGTTAATCACAACTTGCGGCTGGAGCCAGGGCTCCTGCAGGCAGGACGCTGCAGAGGGCCGTCTCCCGGGCTCGCCCTGGAGCAGCAGGCACACAAAGTCTCGGGCGGCCGGGCTCACACCCTGGAAGTAATCCTCCGGGAAGCTGAAGTCCAGGCGACAGATGTTCAGACACGTCTCCTCCAAACTTTCATCCAGGAAGGGAGAGGCACCGCTTAGTAAAACGTAGGTCACCACCCCTGTAAATGAACCAATAAAAAAAACCCAGTTCATTAATCAATGAGGACGCAAGCTCAGCCAGAATGTGCGTCTATTACTGAACGTAATTATTGATTGGTTTATATTATTGAAGGGCAAGTGAAGGCTTGTGGAACTTTGGGTCTTTCCTTTTATTTGTGAAGAAAATTAGTAAATCTTTAGAGATTCAAACTCATCAAAACACAGTGAAATCTGGTGGCTTGTAAAACATCAGCCGTCTTGATGTTGTAAATTCTGAACTGCTTGTGCTCGTTTACAGACCTAAGCTCCAGATGTCAGACAAGAGCGAGGCAGGCTGACCCAAGACCAGCTCAGGAGCGGAGAACTCTGGGCTCCCCAGGAGAGGATGGATGTAGGAGGAGGAAGGGTTCAGCTGAGCGGCATCACCAAAATCTGTCAGCTTGATCACGGGCTGGGAAAACGCATGTTCCACGACAATGTTCTCAGGCTGAAGGAGCAGGAGAAAGACCCACATTAAATGAATGAGGTTGCACATTATAC
The DNA here is from genome assembly GCA_020745685.1 of Tautogolabrus adspersus. NCBI lineage: Eukaryota > Metazoa > Chordata > Actinopteri > Labriformes > Labridae > Tautogolabrus > Tautogolabrus adspersus. The sequence goes on along the minus strand of CM036542.1, from coordinate 18,700,205 downwards.
TTGTTGTTCAACTAAACTTAAAATTAATTCTTTCCTCTACTCTGGTGTTAGAATGTGTATTTACTTTGAGATCGAGGTGTGCTATCCTCCAGCTGTGCAGGTAGTGGAGAGCTTCCAGAATATCTCGCAGGTACAGAGCCACCTTCTCCTCGGTCAGGTTGCCCCAGCTCACAATGTAGTCAAGGAAACGCCCCTGGTCCGCCCTGAAAAGAGGAACACATGATGGATTTGTCATTAGAGACTCGCACATTAACAAGGTTTAAACCAAATTTAAACAACACTGTACTTACATCTCAAGTACAACCACATAGCTGTAGGCAGTCTCATACGTGTCCAGCAGTCTGACCAGGTTGGGGTGGTCCAAGCTCTGCAGGAGTCTGATCTCCTGCAGCACCTGCTCTCGACGCAGCAGCTTCTTGTTTACTTGTTTGGCTGCAACTGTGCGTTTACTCCCCCTCTGGTCACACCGCTTAGTCACTGAGAAACGTCCCCTAGGGGAGCACAAATTAGAATTAGGAGACTATATGTACAACCATATACATTCAAATATAATGTGAAGCAACATGGTGAGAACGTCTATTGATCTTAATCTAATACTCTGAGTCTCTTTTGTCTTTTTTTCGTATGACCATCATTTATTAATTTGTTATCCTAAATGTAATGTATCTTTAATTTATTTTTCCAGACTTGATTAAACAGATCAAGTTGCTGAGGGTACAGGCACTTTAGTCAGATTAAGAAATGTCTTTAAAAAAGAGCTATAATAGTCGATTGCCAAGAAACTTTGGTCCCCCCTTATCAAAATACCCTTAGCTCTTTTCAACAACCACCTAACTACTACTTGATCAGCCATCCACAATAAAGTCAGTAATATTAAGAGTTGATTAGCTTGATGTGGTCAAGAAGCAACACATGACAGTTAAAAGGGGAGAGTTCAAGCCAAAAGGGGGTTTTAATAGCAACATCCTCACCTTCCTAGTTCAGTGATCTCTGTGTAGTGAGACTCAAAGCCGTTTTTCCAGAGGACTTCACTGCCATCATCAGGAGTTCCTGAAAAACCCATTATGTTACACATGTTATACAGTGAAGCCAATGTGGAAGTGCAGAACACTGCAGTTCCTTGAGTGTCTACTTGAGGTTGGCTCCAGAAGCCCGTAGGTCACACACGCACGCACGCGCGCACGCACGCACGCACGCACGCACGCACGCACACACAACTAGGGGTTTGACTAATATGAGTGCAAGCAGTGCGGTTGTAGCCATTTACCAGGAGGCTTAAAACCCGCCTCAGCTCCAGCACTTTGCCTGTTACTAGAACTAAAGTTAGGTTGAGACTGCATTTTCAATATGGCGACCACCATCACTGGGCTTCAAACTCCCCTTTTATAACCAATGGGTGATGTCAATGAGACTGCGTCCATGTGTCATACAGTCTATAATGATGGTTCTATTTCATCCTTCCTGACCGCCAGAGGCGGTGCTTTAGGCACTGAATGATACCATATTGCGCATGCGCAGGTCGAGTAGCTATACCAACAAAGTCACGTGTGACCCCTGATGACCCCGACAGGTCTATATCTTCCGGTGTCATCAGAGGATCTGTTCCTTTACATCTTCTCGCTCGCAGGTGTCGGACTATTGAAGTAGCATTTAAGTTTGAGCTTGTCGCTGGTAGCCCTGTGACTTTTGTCGGAGTTGCGTCTCTTCAGTCGCCCTCCAAGGGCTGCGACAAGCAGCTTGGAGGCCTTCGGCGTTTTTCCTTTGGATCACAATCCCTAAGGTTGGTCGCCGCCTCAATTGTGAGTATCACAGTTTTCTTGTTGTTGCTGACGGTAGTGTGTTTTCGCCACATCCAGCATAATTCAGTTTAAGTTAAGTAATAATTAAGTTTTTGTTACGGTTAGTGCGGTCGTGTCCGGCCGAGCTAACGTGCTAATGGCGTAGGGTAGCAACTCGTTGCGCCCGTGCTGTCTCTGTTGGCAGCCCTTATTGTTTGACGGTAGCGTTTTCGCTGAGCTACCTGATATTACCGGCAGCACCCGTTGTCTGGTGCCTGCCTTTTTTAGGGTAAAGGCGGTGTTTGCGCGCCTCCCCATTAAGTGTGCCTCGTTTGGAGTACAGCGCTTCCGCTTACAGCAAACTGGGGGGTAGCCACCGTGGTTGTACCGTTTTGTTTTTATAGATCCTTTGTCGATGACGGCAGTGTGTGCGCTCCCCCTCCTGGCATAGGTGCGTCCTGTTAGTTGTCTGGCGAGGGTGTTTTCACTTGAAGCCGGCTTGTAAGTGACGCGCGTCGATTACCTTGTTGGAGAGGCAGGGTTCCGCTCTTCCTCCAGCATAGGGGTGTGCTGTGTTTCATCCGGCAATAGTGCTCCCCCTAGTGCCGGTCACTATATTGAATATCAACTGGTTGGTGAAGGCAGTGTTTACGCTCCCCCGCTCCCAGCTGGTTGCTGGGTCCTCTGTCAGTGCGCGCTATGTTGGGCAATCACTGCTGTGCTGCCTGTATGGCTACCATGCCGCCTGAGGACGGTCATGATCTCTGTCCCTCCTGCCTGGGTCTTGAACATTTGAGGGAGGGCCTGTCTGAGGATCCCTGCATGAACTGCAGCTACATGCCTCGGACCATGAGGGCTGCTCGGCTGGCCGAGGTGGAGGAACTCCTGGGGGGGGGGTGAGCTCACCAGGTTGTTTGTCTCCTCCTCAGCTAACTCCGGCTCAGGGGCTGACCCCTCCTGGCCAGTTGAAGCGTAGAGCTGCTGAGGCTGGGGGCGCTTCTAACCGGAAAGGGAAGAGGGAGTCCAAGCTTGCTTCCAGGGTGGATCAGCTTACATCAGAGCTTAATCAGATGAAGGCTGCTTTTTTCACAAGGCAGACTGAGGCGAGTAGGGGCAGTGTGGTTCCGCCTGCTCCTCCTGTTGCCACCGCTGTTATCGAGGAGGACATTCTCTCCATGGCGGCATCCACCACAGAGTTTGGGGAGTATGGGGGGGGAGGTACTCTCACAAGAGAGGGCTTCTGAGGCCTTTGGCGGCTGGCTCCCGTTCCTCTGCCCTCAGCTCGGGGCGGGGCTCGTTGGATGACTCCCTGGGGTCCCTCATTCGTAGGGCCCTGGCGCGTCTGCAGCTTGACCCTCCTCAACCAGAGCGCCCCCCGGCAAGTGCCTTTTTTCGGCGCAGTTCGGCCCCAGCAACCTTCACGGTGCCTCCCTCAGAAGAGTACCTGAGGGAGTTGCATGCATGCTGGAGAGATTCAAGAGCCCTCTCCCACGCGACCTCAGATGGCCGGGCACTTGCAGCTATGCAGGATGCGGCCAAGTTTGGGTTGGGCCACATGCCAGCGATAGAGCCAACTATTGCTGCTCTTATTGTGTCTCCTGATGAGGCCCTTAGGCAGGATGCGAGGTGTCCCCGTCCTCAATGTAGGGTAACAGATGACCTCCTGTCTAAGGCTTATGAGGCAGCAGCCCGTATGGGGCGGATAGGGAACTTCTGCTTGCCCTCTCAGCCTCCCTGCCAGAGGCTTCACCGGATGCATCGGTGCACAGTCTTAGCGATGCGTCCCTGCAGGCTTTCGCGCTGATGACTAGAGAGCTGGGGCGGGTGATGTCCACACTTGTACAGGCTCGCCGCCAGGTTTGGCTAGCGCAGTCGCCCCTCACCGAGGCCAGCAGGAGGGTCCTTCGCAGTGTTCCGGTGGAGCCTGGAGAGCTGTTCGGATCAGCAGCTCTGGAGTCTCAGCAGGAGCCTGCCTCCCCATAATAGGCCTAGGAGTGCTTTGGCCCCTCCTCAGCGCCGTTTTCAGTCCCCAGCGGCTGCCAGGGGTCACCAGCAGCCTCGGCTACCGGCCCGGCATCCTGGCCGGCGGGCCGCCCAGGACTTTCGGGTCCCCAATCGCCTGCCCTCCAGGCAGCCTCAGACCTGGGGCTCAAATCGCGCTCCCCCGGAGCCTCTCGCGGCCGGGGGGGCCAGGCCCTGAAGCCTTGGGGCCGGCTGTTTTTCCCAGAGGCAGCTCAGCTACTGGGCTGCTTCAACACCAGACGCTTGGGTGGTTTCCACCATAGCCCAGGGATACAGACTGCAGTTCAGACGCCGGCCCCCAGCCCTTGGTCGGGTCAAGATGACCATCATAGGCGACCTGGCAAAAGCCCCTGCTCTCGACCAGGAACTGTCTGCCCTCTTGGTCAAGGGTGCCATCGAGCCAGTAGACCCTGTGGCTCAGCCCGGGGGTTACTACTCAACGTACTTTCTTGTCACAAAGACGGACGGTGGACTTCGCCCTATTTTAGATCTGCAGGGTCTCAACAGGTTCCTAAAAGTCTTGCCCTTCCATATGCTCAGCACCGCAGAGGTTCTGCGTGCTGTCGACAGGGGAGAGTGGTTTACATCCATAGACCTGCAGGATGCTTACTTTCACATCCCCATATTTCCTCAACACAGGCAATTCCTCCGGTTTGCCTTTCACGGCCGTCATTTTCAGTTCAGGGTTCTTCCGTTTGGTCTCTCCCTTTCCCCCCCGAGTGTTCACCAGGTGTGTGGCAGCAGCTCTGTCTCCCCTACAATCCCAGGGCATGAAGGTCCTCCCCTGTCTGGACGACTGGCTGGTGTGTGCGCCGTCGCAGTCACAGGTAGCCAGGGACACCGCAGCCCTCATTTCACATGTGTCCCAGTTGGGCCTCAGGGTGAACTCCGAGAAGAGCTGCCTTATTCCTTCTCAGACCATCACCTTTCTGGATGTGGATCTGGACACTGTGTGTATGAAGGCTTATCCATCATGTCGGCGGGTGGACAGAATCCTAGGCCTCCTTCCACTTTTCCTTTGGGGCAGGAAGCTCCCTTATGTCAAGTTCCTCCAGCTCTTGGGGAAGCTGACGTCAGCCACAACCGTAGTGCCTTTAGGTCTGCTGTCGCTACGCCCCCTCCAAAGGTGGCTCAACGGCTTCCACCTAGATGCACAGTGGCACAGGCACAAGACACTCAGGGTGTCTCAGCAGTGCCTCACTGCCCTGGCCCACTGGAGGAGGAGGTCATTCATGCTGAGAGGCATGACCATGGGCTCGATTCCGGCCCGCCGCGAGACTGTCACGACCGATGCCTCTCTCTCAGGTTGGGGCGCAGTCTGGCAAAACCGAACCGCTCAGGGGCAGTGGGCCGCTCAGGTCTGCACAGACCACATCAATGTCTTGGAGCTAAGGGCTGTGCACCTGGCTCTGCAGTGTTTTCTGCCGGGCCTCAGAGGGAAGCATGTCCTTGTGCGGTTGGACAATATCCCAGCGGTCTCTCACATAAATCATCAGGGGGGTACCAGGTCTGCCAGGTTGCTAGGCGTGGCCTGGGAACTCTTGACTTGGGCAGCCCCCCGCCTGGCCAGTCTGAGGGCAATGTACCTACCCGGGGGCCGAAACCAGGTGGCAGATTTTCTGTCTCGGGGCAAGCCTTCTCCGGGGGAGTGGCGTTTGCATCCGGAGGTGTTTGCATCCGGAGGTGGTGCTCAGCATCTGGGACCACTCCATGACCGTCCTCAGGCGGCATGGTAGCCATACAGGCAGCACAGCAGTGATTGCCCAACATAGCGCGCACTGACAGAGGACCCAGCAACCAGCTGGGAGCGGGGGAGCGTAAACACTGCCTTCACCAACCAGTTGATATTCAATATAGTGACCGGCACTAGCGGGAGCACTATTGCAGGACGAAACACAGCACACACCTATGCTGGAGGAAGCGAAAACACCCTCGCCAGACAACTAACAGGACGCACCTATGCCGGGAGAGGGAGCGCACACACTGCCGTCACCGACAAAGGATCTATGAAAACAAAACGATACAACCACGGTGGCTACCCCCAGTTTGCTGTAAGCGGAAGCACTGTACTCCAATCTGGTATGTGGGGATTCCTCGTGACTGTGTTGGTATGAGTCATCCAGTGCCTAAAGCACCGCCTCTGGCGGTCAGGAAGGATGAAATAGAACGAAAGTTACGTATGTAACTAGGGTTCTATGAATCCTGGATGACCGACAGAGCTTCTGGTCACTCTGAATCATCGTGTCTCGCGAGAAGATTCTGAAGGAACAGATCCTCTGATGACACCTGAAGATATAGACCTGTCGGGGTCATCAGGGGTCACACGTGACTTTGTTGGTATAGCTACTCGACCTGCGCATGCGCAATATGGTATCAATCGTGCCTAAAGCACCGCCTCTGGCGATCATCCAGGATTCATAGAACCGTAGTTACATACGTAACTTTCGTTTTGTTCAAAATAAATTAAAGTAAATTAATGTCTACAGTTTTGTGGTTTCAAAATGTTTACCTGAGGGCGTGAGTGTCATAGTGTACCCAGAAATTGAACTTAACATAATTAAACCTATATATCTTTCTCACCTGAGACTCTGAGGCTGCCGGAGGAGGTGACAGAGCCAGCTACATTTGTGGCAACACAGGTGTAAACGCCACTGTCCTCTACAGACACTCCCAGGATACGAAGCACTGCTTCTTCTGTCTCACTGTAAAAAAGGAGAGAAGGATGGAAAGATAACAAATTAAAAAAGATGCAAGCCTGAGGTTTTCAACATTTAATTCTTTGAGAGTTTTGTGTGTTGCTAAATGTGCAGTAACATTTCTACACCACAGATTTTAGACTTCTCTTCCAATAAACCTGATGTTTCTTATCTAAAAATAACAGATATTATTGATACTCAGGCTCCCCTCTTACTTTTGTGCCTTTACATTTGTTTAAATTTAAATTTAAAACAACACATTTACATTTTTTCCAGGCAGGCCGATGTACAGTATTAATCCGTGGGGGTTAAAACACCTAGAAATAACTAGTTAAAAGACTTTATCACTCAAAAACTGAATACTGCAGATGTTTTCTTTGATTCAGCTCAAAGAAAAACTAACAAGAAATCAAGTGCAGATGTTTGCTGTTACCTGTAAGTGATGCTGTATTGTCCGTTGTTGCTCAGAGTATTGTTGTCAGGTCCCCGCCAGGTGACAGTGGCACGTGGTCGACCACACACTTTACAACTCAGGGTGACACTGTTGCCACTCTCGCATGCTACATCGCTGACAGGGATGAGAAACTCTGGAGGAGCTGGAGAGAAACAACACATGTCAAAGATGATGGATCAAAGAGCTACTTTACACAGTTACACTTTTTTCTTGTTTGGTTCTTTGCCATGATCTTTGTTCTTGTTTCACTTTTTTGAGTTGCCCTTGGAATGTTAGTACTTGAAGCTATCAAATGGCTTTAAGTTAAAAAGCAAAAATGTCTACGTACCATCCTGGATGAAATTTGGATTTAGGAGCTGTGAAGAAAATGTAAAGACAAAATTAGATTTTCATGCACAAATTAAAATGAAAAGAAAGGACAAGTTAGTCAAAGATATCCCCACACCCTTTACCTTGACAGAGACTTTGTTAGCCAGGTTGTCCTGAGACTTGCGGTAGCCATTCTCCATCTTCCTGCCCTCCTTGTCTCTTTTCTCAGACTTTCTACGGATACGGAGTGCTGTGTGCCATGATAATGATTTTCTAAAGGAAACAAGAGCAAGAGGCAGTCATTTCAGACTTTAATTAGTTAAACATAAAAGCATAATCATGCTAGATTTCATACTGTGTGCTTTAACAGGAGACATGTCTCTTTTTCTTACTTGATGGTTCCTTCAGGGAGTTCAGGTGTGATGGAGGATGACGTGTGTCCTAATACGTAGCCAGGGATCCAGCCCTCAGCAGCGGGACAGTGCTCATTGGATGCCCGATACACCAGAAACATGTTCTGCTGGTTGCTGGCCAGCATTTGGACCACCTCACCCTGCACCACACTGATCTCATCCTCCTTCACTGCCACGTAGTCCTGGGTCACCAACATGGTGGACACACTGCTGCTGCTACTGCTTTCACTCTGTTGGAGAAAAATAACAAAATACTTTAGAGGATGTGAGACTTCACGGAGATGGAAACTTGTTGGCACATAGAGTTAATGCACACATGAAGAAAATGAATTTCTTGAAATGAAGTACAGAAGTGTGTCAGTAGCTTCTCACCAATCAAATGCATTATTTGATTGACGGTGTATTTAGAGGAATGACCTTGCTAATATGCTTAAAGCATGCAGCAAAGGACGGAGAAATGCTTTCAACACAGGTGATTGTTTATGTCTTCACTGACGAGTGTCGGGTCATTGAGTTATAAGAGTTCTTTTTCTGCAAAGTTCTGAGGAGCTGTGAAGCAGAAGTTATGATTTGCACGATGAAATAAGTAACTTTGTGTCCAAGGAAAGAGAGAAGTTGAAGATGCTTGATCAGCTTAAAGAGAAACTGATGACAGGCCTAACAATAGCAAAAGGAAGGAGGCAGTTTGAAAAAAATAAAAGGTCTTCAGCTGTTAGTCTGGCCTAAGATCTAGATTATTACATGAACAAATATGCTATTGGAAGCTTGAATGAAAGGTTCTGTGAGATACTATGTTTTTTCGGTCAACTGTTAGTGTCTATTAGCTTCATTAGAGAAACAAACATACAAGGAAGCTCAGAAAAGAGGCAAAGAAAGCAGAAACAACAGTCGTCTATGAGTCAGATTTGCACGGTTAGTACATTCCTGGAGAGCCAGAGGTTTTCCTCACACAAACACTGTCGGTGAAGTTAGTGCACTCAGAAAGCCGTTAATCTCCAGTGTGGCAGTTGTTGCATGTACAAGCCATTCTCAGAGGCAGCGGCAGGATGACTGACAGTTTGACAGCCTGTCAGCGAGGGCGGGGTTAGTTTTTAGTGAGTGGCTCCAGGCCTTGCTGAAGCCTGGGCCTCGACTCGGCATCTTACCCCGTTGCTCTGGGTCGAGTGTATGGACTGCTCACTGGTGGAGGAGCAGGTGCTCATTCGGTCTATGTCCTTACTATGGGAGGAGTGGCGGTGGTGAGAGGGCGTCCCGTGGCTTCCTCTGCCCAAAGACTCCCCACCACCACTACCACTGGTGCTGTCATTGGGGTAGGAGAAGGAACCAGGCCTGCTGGCGGGAGAGGGAGGTATAGGAGGGACCATTGCCCAGAAAGGATTGCTTTTATGAGCAGGGCTGGAGTGGAGAAGTGCCTCCTTTCCCCCTCCTCCTGGGGACTGAGGTGAAATCAGAGGAGAGACTGTCCCAACTCGAGGGCTTTTTAGGGGCAAATTCAGAGGAGCAACGGCCATCTGTGGTATACCAGCTGTTTGATGTTTCTGGGTGTCCTCAAAGCCCCCGAAACCTGCTCTGACACAGCCGTCCATGCTGTCTGACGGCCTGTTACTGTTATTACTGTTACTCCCATGAGGACTATCCAGCCTTCCCATCTTAGGCGCCTCTGAGGCTAACAGCTCCCCGTTTGTGCTGCTGTCTGAGAAGGGATTGGAGGGGTGGAAGGACTGAGGGTGGCAGGGTGACCACATACCTGCTGACCTGTCGGGCCCCTCGGGACCCGGCGGGTGGTGGTGGTGGACGGGTTGAGGGAGGCGTGAGGATGGCTGGGGGATGCGTGAGGGTCGGGAGCGGGGGCCGCACAGGGAGGAGGAGTTGTTTCCTGATCCTCCAGAGCCTCCGCCGCCCCCTCCACCTCCCATGTTGGAAGTGCTGTTGGAGCTGCTTCCTCCTGGCAGGCCTCCTGTACTACTACTGCTACTGCTGGGTGGAGCGCCTGGACCCCCACCACCCACATGGTTCCTCTGGTACTCTATAGGGGATGTCAGAGCTGTGGTAGAGGAATAGAGGCAAAATTAAAATGAATGGAAAACAAACATTTATTTAGTTAAAATGATGAAACTGTCTACAGAAAAAAAAACTCAGTAAACATTATGCTACTTTGTGTAGACTTTTGTATAGACAGCCTTCTCCTACCGTTGAGGAAATTGCGCTGGTTCTCAAGTATCTGGCTGACTTGGTGGACCCAAACTTGACTGACTGCAGGGCTCGTCGAATGAATGGTGTACTTCTCCATGTTGCCACTCGATGATCGAGAGGTGAGTGTGAACTTGCAAGGGTCTTCTGCATGTTCTTCTAAACCCAGCCAGCTCACCTGGTTGGGTTTAGAGACAGGGGAGGGAAGAAGACAAGGGAAAAGGGGAAGAGAGAGGAATGAGGAAAAAGTAAAAGTGTAAATAAAAGTTGCCTGGGACAGATGTAGACATTGTAATAGTAGTATGAGGCTAATTTGAAGATGCTACATTGACATTTCCGCATACTTTCAATCTAAAAATAGTTACGCTTTCTGATAATGTAATTAGGCTGCAATTACCTTGATGCTGTTCTTGAAGAGGTAGCCAGGAGAAGAGAAGCCCTTCTTTTTGTCTAGAGGCTCGCTGAAGATGACGATCTGTTCAAACAAGAACACTCTCCTCTCCTTCATCCTCGACAGAAGTCCTCCATCCTGGTCAGAGACCATGAAGGTGTCTTGGAGAAGCAATCTGCCCTGCGCCACAATTTTACCCTGAAGACAAGAGAGAGAGCAGAGGAACAGGATACATGAAAAAGAGCTGGACAGAATCCTTACTCTTTTCTACTGACTTTCATGGCTAATGTAAGAATAGGAAAAAAAAGAGAAATCCATAGAAAAAAAAAACGAAACAAAAGAAATGTCCATTACAACACAGATATCTATAGTAGTAATTACATATGTGTAGAAAATGAGTGAACACTGACGACTAGTGGCAGTTCACTGAAGTTAAAAGTGTATGTCTGCAGAGATACCTAAACAATTAAGTGTAGTTGTCAAAACACACAAACACACAGAGATACAGGCACAGACATGCACAAAGTACTGGGAGGATAAACAGCAGTCTTACTTCGAAGCCTTGAAGTCGTCCGACATTCATCATGTCATTGCAGCGCTTTGGGACCACACACATCACCTCTACAGCTTTCTAAAGTACAACATGTAAACAAAAGAAACTTTAACTTTAAACATTTCTTGCATGGAAGTCAAGTTAGCTTGTGTACATCATCTTAAGAAAGTTTTTTAAAAGGGCCTGAGCATTACTTTACCTCCAGCTCTGATGTATCCGCTCCAGCTTTCTTCGAAATTTTGTAAAGATCCTGTGAAATAGTTTACAGAACATTGTTGAACATGTTGTTTGCTCCTTTATGTTTCAGACTTTTTTCTAAGTTAGAATACAGCCTGCAAAGTAGGAAACACTATAGTGGATTTACCTTTAGTAACAACTGGTACTTCATTATACGTTGGACAGGTTTGATCAGAAGGTCAGTGATCTGCAATCTGTGGCCCAATCGTTGCTTTAGGTCCTGGTGAAATAATAATAATTATTGACAGTGCAAGGACAGGCAGAGAACACTAAAATTGTTTGGGGGGAGTTTAAACTGGTCAAAAAAAAATTCTTACTTCAAAATAAGTGTCAATGTACTCCGACACAATGTGCTCAGACTTAGGTTTGTTCTGGCAGTACACGATGTACATGTGAAGTCTCCGCTCCTGCAATTTGACCAGAGCCAGAAAGCAAAGGAAGCATGAAGAAATGAGAAATGTGTTATGGCTCAGGAAATAAATTATTATTTCAATAAATGGGTTTTTCTAATTCACAGTTGAACAGAAAATTTGATGTAAAACAACTGTGACTTGTTCCTCACCTGTTTGACAAATAAAGGAGCCAGCCTGTCGGGATCCTCCAAACACTTCTCAAGCTCTGCCAGGAAGAAACTGTGCACAGATAAAGAAAGAAAACACTTATTTAGCCTAGCGTATTCAATGGTTCTGTTTTCTTCCTGCTGTTTGATTTCAGCCTGGTGCGATAATACACTTGGAAGTAGAATTTAGAGGGTGTGAAAAACTGCTAGGACGTACTCTTTGTGCCAGTCGTAGATCTGATGGATGTTTCCAAAGACAATCTTGTCTTTTCCTCTCATGTCATCTGGAACTCCCTCCTCTTTCATCCTGCTCATGTAGCCCTGAGGGGAAGGGGAGTTGACTTATTTGCAAAACATTCACCAAATACTGACCAAAATAATATCAGAAACCTTATGATAATTTTTTTTATACCTCCACCACTGATCCCAGATCTCTGACGTAGTCTCTCTCAGTCTCCACCAGCTCCAGGAGCACATAACTGAGAGACACAAAACAGAAACTGCCACTGTGTAATACAAACCCCAATGCACTTAAGCTGTGGATAAACCTCAGAAGTGTTCCATATAAGCACACAAATGATGGCAAACGTGATTAACTGATTGAACTTAAGCAGGTTCTGTTTATGGACACACAAACAAGACCCGGGTCTTATAACTCACTGTCTTCTCTTGAGGAAGCCAGACTTGCGCTCATCCAACTCATCGATGGGTGAGGAGGAGGAGAGGAGGGAGTTGTCGGAGGGGTTGAAGGAGGGAGAGCTGCTATCGCCCTGCTCTACTGACAGCGAACTGGGACGATCCTCCAGCGACTGAGGGAAGAGGAGACAAGGAAAGGAAACAGAGTTAAAAAGGTAGGAGACACAGATGTTTTAAGAGTTATAGTTTTTGTATACGTTTAGAGCATTCACATACTTAAGAATGCCATGAATGCTGGTTTTCCCATGTTGTGTTTGGTTGTCTTTTAACGTGTTAGTGATTGTGTTTGTCTGCTATCTCGGCCTGGTCTATCTTGTAAAAGAATCTATGAGAACTCCTGGTAGAAAAAAAATAAAACATAAACATATCCCACACATGTCCATTACTCTGGAGGCCAAGATAAAAGAATTTCCCTTTTTATTTACTTTACTTTTATTTTGAAGTGGGCCTATGACAATGCTTATTTATAATTTAAGTTAATTATGTTCTAGTAATTTATCATCTATTGCAGTTATTTTCAGGGGGTAACTTTTAGTGTTTTCGTATCATATTCTTTTTTATTTTGATGTTTTCTTATTTGTTTCCCTCACGTTTTAGTCTCTTATAACCCTGTCGTGATTTCTAAAAGTTGATCTCCTGTTTGCTCATAATGAATTCATGATAACATTTCTTCAGCTTTTCAGTTCCTGTTTTATCTTTTTATTTATAACACATTTTTTTATTGTGTTTGTGTGTGTGTGTTGGTTGGGGGGTTATATTGTGTTTACAGTATTTTCTGGTCATGTGAAACCCTTTGTGCTCCATTGTTGTATGAAAAGTGCTACACAAATTAAGTCAGACTGACTGATATGACCTCTCACTGCCCACCTGCAGTACTTGAAAGGCCCACCAGGGGGCTTCAATCCCTGGTATTTTACCACGTGATCCTGTCTTAATCGGCAACATATTTTATGTCTTGTGTTAAGTTTTTTTAAGATCAAAAGGAAGCTGTATGACCCCGGAGATTATGACATTATCTTTACGTGTCGTAGTGTACAGCACGTAGAGGATATTGGTTATGGAGTCCAATGCCCATTTGTCGGAACAGCTGGCTTAGTGAGTCACAGTCCTGACAGATGACTAGTAGGCCATGATACCATTCTCTGTCAACAACACCAGGAAAAAAAAGTGTGTGTGTGTGTCTTTATCTAAGTCTATCAGAGTTATTCTGCATATAAATATTCTTTCACATTGTACATGTGAGTTTTGTGCTTGATTTATGTCTCACCATCTTGCTCTTCACCAGCTCTTCAATGGCACTGACCAGTTCAGCAGCACTGGGAGTTTCTGAACTGTTGGGACGAGTGGTCAGACGAGATGCAGACTGGAAATGGGAGAGAAAAAAAAGAGGAAAGGAAGACAAGACAGTTAATAGGTTTGAAGCAACTTGGCAGTGCTGGATGCAAAACAGGAGTCAAACATTCTCAGTGGCTCTACTGTGTATGTGATCAGGCTCACCATTGCTGGATTTGGACCTCGATATTCCACATGGCCAAATAAGGACTTGGTGAGTGTGACCTCCCTGATAAAAGGGTTAATTGGGGGCCAAGTTGGAGCCAATCACAGGCTGGTTGTCAGGTAAACAAGGGGTTATGAGGGGGGTTTAGGTCAAAGGCAAGATCTAGGTTTGGACTGCTCTTCAAGCATGAGCATCCTGATTGGTCAAACAACTTATATACAACAAACAGTGTTGCTATAATACTCCATTGGAGACAAAGTTTGCCTCAGCAGAGGAGCCCAGTCTGAGGGATAGTGGCAGGCAAAGGACACCCTGTTCAAAACCAGACTCAATGGAAGAATAACCATTTAGTCCCACAGACTACATACTACATGTGAATGGAGTATTCACTTCAGCAACAGTTGCACAATTACAATCTAAGGGAATGACTGTTAGTTGGTGAAAGACAGAAGACAAAAGAAAAGAAAAAGTGATATAAAGTAGGATCCAAAGAGGAGTTAACAAAGTGGTTTCACATGGACAGATAGGGGAACTGGGACAAAAGAGAAGCAGAACAGAAATCAACATAATGCTGAAGGTAGGAACATGCAACCATCAAGAAAATAAGGGGAAAAAATAAGTCATTAGTCAAAGTTATGTAGACTTATATTCACTATTATTGTCATTAGAAATTTGCATTTTAAAAAGGGCAAAAAAACATTTTTTTATACTTATAAATTCAAGTTTAAATTTTTGCTATTATTGGGAAATTCCCAGTGAAGAGGACTTTATCTTGTGTTACCCTGCATCCACATTATTTTAACTGTTCATCAAGAAGCTTGAATTTAAGACATGTTACTTATTTGTCTTGGTTGGTGTCATGCATCCTATTTTTGAAATACTTTTGTCTGTGACCATGAATTTTTATGTATCTTTTATTTTTGGAGATAGCCATCTGTGACCAACCTTGTCGTCTTGGGAGTCAGGCTGCAGCAGGCTGTGCTGCTGGATAGCCATAGGTGGAGGTAGAGGGACAGCATCGGCCCCCTCCTCTCCTTCCTCTTCGCCGCAGCTCTGCATGCCTGATGAGGAAGACTTGGACAAGGTACCACTGCTCAGCCCCTCGTTGCGCATACGCTGTAGAGAGAAAGAGAGCATCTGGTAGAAAAACAAAAAATGTTGTATTAAATATTCAGATTAAGTAATCCACTGTTGTATCTGCACATACTTCCTCCAGGGTCTCGTCCTGTGGAGTGGCAGCGCTGTCGTCAGAGTCCTTCTGCGAGCCGGGGATGGTGTCCATGTTCTTCCTCGTACCGTCCCGGTTCTTCTTGTGCTTGTGGGCCAGCTTCTTGACGTGGCCATCGGCTTTGCCGGAGCTAAGCCGCCGTACGGGACTGGTCAGCCACTTCCTTAAGGTGTTCCCAGGACGTTTTGGGCCAGGAGAGCTGTGAGGACCCAGGGTAAGGCTGGAGCCTGGTTGAAGGGCATCGTTACTGGACACAGACAAGGTGTCTAAGGGAAAGGTGAGAGAAAAAAAGAGGAGGTTGACAATTATATTAACACAGGTATTAAGGCAAGATCTGCAAGGACAAAAGGGTTGTCTTACAAAAAATTGAAACGCAAGATTGGACCCGCAAGTCTCACACAGACCAATCTTAAGAAATAGTCACTATGTAGGCAAGTGTGAGTCTGAATGCTTGCTATCAACATTGTGAAAAGGCATGGTATATGCTGAGAATGTGTTAGCATTTGTTTGTTTGTTCAGGGTTTGCATGTGTTATGTGCCGTAGGCATGCTGGCCTCCTTCTCACAGTGACTCTGTAGGAGGAAAGCTCCTCTCCGACTTTTGATGGAGCCATGAGAAAACAATGCAGAATAGAGGGATGCTTGAGGCTTTGTTTGAACACTTCAAAGATACTACCACCTGCCTATCTTACCTGTCTGCATATTCACTTTTGTCCTATTTTGGCCTATCTCCCTTTCATTGCCCTTATATTGTCTCGTTAGCTTTCCTTTTAAATCTTCAAAGATGATGCTACTTCTTTAAGAATGAGACAAACAAATCCTTTCAACAGGCTAAACAAGCCATCCGAGTAAAGAGGTTGATAAGGCCAAGGCTGGATTTCCCTCGACGTTGTCACACTGCAACACGACCCCGACTCTGACACCGCAGAGCATTCCTGCGACAAGACCTTTCACCTCCTCTAACACTTCACTATGTAACAAAAGATAACAGCATGATTTAAGAGTTTCCCCCTTTTTCTGTTGCCATTCAAGTGAGTTGAGTAAACGGATAAATTCAAGGAAAATACAAAGAACTTTGGCAATCGCCAAGGACAAGGAGAGCAGCTCTGACTATCTGTTCCCACCTAGGCTGCTTTATTCACTCTCAAGATGACGTTTTCAGTCACTTTCAATGCAAAGATGTTCAGAGCTGTAGCTAAACTCATCAAAATTAGTTTCTTGGAGTACGAAGATCCAGGAGACAATGTTCTTATTGTTTAGCATGTGACTTTCACGTTCATTTTTGGATTCTAGGCAGCCGCTTTGCCTGAAGAGTACAGAGTTTGAGACATTCAGCCTCACATCATTAAGCTATTCAAATGCTAAAGGAGGTGCAGCTGCTAAAGATTAAACATGTGACCATGCTGAATGGCTCTTATGAATGGCAGGTGTGGAAATTCGGCCTTCCCTCATTGGACACTTTCACACACTGCCTAAATGTACGCATCTGTATGTGAACGTCATTCTGGCTCTGGGAGACGTATTTTTACTGCGCTTTACTGATACGAAGCATGTGTTCTCACATCGCATGCAAGGAAAGAACAAAGCACAGTTCCCAGAATAACAAGCTTCTCCCACATCACGCGTTCTAAAGCCATCTTCCTCTCACCATCGCACTCTGACAAAGCCAAGGCCTTTCGGAGATATCTACAGAACAACCTGAGCTGTAAAAGTCATGATCTTCTACAGACTCTGATCCTTAATGTACCTCGTGTAACATTTGTTAGCCGTGAGTAAAGCACACAATAACCTGAGTGTGTCAAAGCAGAGCAAGAGTTTATCCTGTTTTCATCCTGCAATTTAATTGAAACCAGACAGAAAGTCAGTTTATGTCCAAAGTTGAGGGAAGTTTGAGCTGCTCCAGAGATCTATAAAATCCCCCCCAGAGGGCAACCTTAAATACAAGAGGTGCGGAGGGGATTCCCTTCTCGCTTAAGGGGAAATTGATGAGCAGATAATCCCTTTTGTTTTCACACATCTCGACATGCAACCTCAAGTCTTAAAATAGATTTAGGGAATCTTTTTAAGTTAGCCGCCCAAACCATCTCCCCTGCTGTAACAAATGAAAACCAGAGTAACATTTGTTCGTTACGATGCTGCCATGGAATGTTGGAGTCATGGTTGCGATCATAGAGCTTATTTGAGGCAGTAATTCTGAGTAAAAAAGAAAAACATCAGCATTAACAATAATTGTTTCTAAGAAATATATTGAAAAAAACTACATTTATGAGTTTTTATAAAATGTTATATCAGAAACAAAACACTCGAGAATACAGGTGTTTACTACACCTTTGAATTATTGAAGTTTCTTTTAAAACCTGTGAACCTCAGTGGGATAACTGTAAGTGGACACTTAAGCCAGGCTCATGTCTGCACTATTTTTTGATATTTTTTCAAGGAAAGACTGATAGTACACACACACTTACAGTTCTTGTGTACATAATGTAAACACTTGTGATGGGATACAAACATAGAGCCAGAGACAGGAGTCAGGACTTCACATGTAGTGCAACCAGACGGGAGACACGCTCGGGTCACAACCTGACATGTTAACATGCTGTTAGCAAGTAAGCCCCAGCTCTTACTTTAGAAGCTGCGGGGCAAGTAGGAGAGAAATATTTCAAGCCGTTATCTGACTCCAATTTAACTGCAGGTGAGAAACAATTACTTTCATGACTTAAAAATGTCTTTAAAAACTAAAAACAAACAAAAAACGAAATCAATTCATTCAAATTCAATAAATCTGGAATATAATTAATCAGCAGTGGGTTAGTTTTAGTATTGAGGTGTCTATTTTGTTTTTTAAATGTGCATAAATTAGACTAAGAAATATAAAGAATCTGTCCTTCACTCAAATGTTCACACTCTGACGGTTAGATTAGCATCTGGTGCTATCAACATGCTGATTAGACTGAGGAGGTCGTGCTAACAGGGTTGTAAATAAATGAAACACGGGGTCAGCAGCCTTGACACATTCCTTTTCAGTAGAAAATAACCCTACAGACACACATACACACACACACACAGGGCATCACCTTTGCCCTGTGCCCTGCAGGGTGCCTTTCATTATGGAGACACCTCATGAACAGCTGGGTCAGGCTCCAATTCATGGGAAGCAAAAACTGAGGACACAAAGTTTGGGGGCATCAGTGACTCATAAGACTTTGTCCTTTGAGTTTAAGCTTTTTTTTTATATTGAGAATTTCAATTGGGTCACAGAAATAGGCTTTTAAGCTTAAGTAATACGGAATTTATCGAAGGATATGTTCTTCATCCCTGAAACTGCAAAAAGTCAGCAAGATAAATAAGTCGTTTCTTGTGTATATCAACATTGGCTTTAATAGGAAGTGCATTATCTTTATTATTCTCATTCTAATGAGTCAATTGGAGAATACTTCTTTCGATGTAGGACATTGTGTTTAATTCCTGGTTAAATAATCAGTTCTTTCATTAGAGCCCAACATAACTGAGAGGACTATGATGATCATTGGAGTCAGACATTTAAACATCTTCATGTTGCACAGGGTATAAAGACTGCATGTGCAAATACATGCAACATATCAGACATTTAAACATGAAAATATCTGCTAACTGCCCCTACCATCTGCTTCAAAATAAACATGTCAGCGATGATACGTAACATGAATAATAACTGCTTCTCACTTTAACTCAGTGGGCTGGTACTCCTGAGAATAAACCCACCAAAAGGCCGACAGATGCTCTCCTCTGCATCCTCGGATATTGGCTAATTTATCTGCAAGATGCCGACATGCCATCATAATTCAGTCACTGCTCATTCATACTACTGCAAAGAACATGCCAGATTTACAACTTAGTGTGTCTGTGCCGGAGAGTCTCAGAATAGGACGGGAGGGGAGGGGCTGTGGTAGAACAGAAGTGATCCAGAAAGTCTGCGCAGCTCCTCTGAGGCATGCCTGGGATTCCAGAGGTGTCACCAGGGGAGCATCTTCCCTGTGGTCTTATCTTACCCGGGAGAAGGGATATAAACACACACACACACACAAACATACAGTAAGTGTGGTCGGAGACAAGCTTTAAGGGGTGGAAGTGCACCATGAGGGAGAGCTCCGGGGGGTTTGGCTGGCTGATCTGTAAATATGTGGACAATGCTGGCTGAGGGCTTGCCAGCAACAGCCATAGTTATGTGGGGCGTGGAGATGGGATGGGAGATACTGGTATTTAGAGACCACCAGCATGTTCTATTAAAAAAAAAAAATCAGCGTTTTTTTAAGGCTTATTGGACTAATACATAACTGGCAGTGAAAAATGTAACCAGAAAAAGATGGCCATCTCTTCTACTGCTGTTGGTCTCATTATTTGTGTTTCCTCCTGAGGTCTACAGTGACACCCTCTGTGTCCATCTGTGCAGAAAACCCCTGACCTGACATAGATCGGCACGGAGATATAATCTTGTCTATTTGATTTCAGCAGATTTAATATCTCATCAAATAACAGTGCATTCACCAAATTACTTTCAGCGCCCTAATGCCACAACATAATCCACACTTGATTAGTGAAAGCCCTCTGCATTAAACCCATTTGAAAATAGCTGATGTGGAATTTAAAAACAAGGACAAGCAGTCCAAAAGTGAAATGACTGTTTCTTGCTCAATGTTAAATGTTACATTTCTAGTCGTACTTTTTGACCGCTCATGCTTTCAGAGGACAAATGATGAACAATAGGACCAAACTGGTTAACTGTTATTCTGTTTCTCTTTCTCAACTTTACAGACTTTTTCTACAATAATAATGAAAAATCAACAATTGCATATTTTTTTCCTCAACACAAAAAAACAAAACTGCATTTCACAGATTCGTTGTTATCAATACCATATTAAACTCTGATCCAGATGATAAAAGAAAGCATGCGTTTTATCAAGCAAAACACACCCTGACACAGAAAAACACATGCTACGATATGAAGAACAAGACAATGACTCGAGTCCTTCATATGATGTTGTCCCTCATTGTTAACACATGATCAGGGCACCTACCCAAGTCCAGTAGCCAGAACTTGCAGTTGTCAGAGTGTCCTCTCTGTGCTGAATTCATGGTGCAGAAAGGGTTTAGAGACACTAAAGACTCAATTCCACGGGCCATGTCAGGCTAATATCAAGCCTCTGGAAAACTGACTTGAAAAATCTCCCTTAAAGCATCCCCACTGACTTTTAATCGCTATGAAAACCTAAGATTGTTTCTGAAATGCTTGCAGTTGAAAAACAAATAATTCTTCATAATCCAAGTCGCTTAAAATCCAGGGAGAGAAGGTGTGAAGTCCAGGGTGAGGAAAAAGAAAAAGTCAAATGCAGCATTAAAGAGTAGGATGTTTTCTCTCTCTCTGTCTCTCCCTCTCACTGTCTTTGTATCGCCTTCCCTCCCTCTCTCCCTCCCTCGCCTGTGAGTGGGCTGCTGTGAGGATATTGGGCAAGCCTCCACTGTGCCGCTCCCGATCCAACGGGATGTCTGTAAACATGCAGCATCTACCGTATTACCCTTTGTAGGAGCACCCACTCAGTTTGTGTGGGTGGGCGCATATTTTACAGACATTAGGATGCATGCACGTTGTGCAGTATGCTCGGAACAAATATAGACTCGGTTATGAAATACAAGAGAAGAGAAAAACAAAATGATCAGGGATAAATCCGGTTAGTTACAAATTTCATTCAGGTTTTCTAGGAGTCAAAATCCCCTTTGGGGGTTTTGCAAGACTTTCTTGACTACTGCTGAATATATTTAACACTTAATTAACTTAACTTAATTTTGCTACATTTTTAACTTTACCCTTCACACCGTGCAGTCTAGAGAAGCTATGCAGACTAGATGCACAAAGATCTTCCTGTTCCACTGTGAATGTGTTTGTGTGTGTGTGTGTGTGTGTGTGTGTGTGTGTGTGTGTGTGTGTGTGTCAGTGTGTGCGTGTCCCTGGGCTCTAAACAAACTCTGTCCTGCAAGAACACGCACACGCTTGTATAGACACAGCCTGCACTTAGTTAGAGTTAACCTGCAGTTTTTTATGAATGGGGGGATTCTAATAGTGTGATTAGAATTGGGATGGAAATGCTGCAAACCCAAATTAAAAAGGAATGTTGAGGTTTGCATAGATCAACATTACAGGAATTTTTTAAACATTTAAAAATGAACGTTGAACACATGCTACAGATGTAAATGACTGCTATTAGCTGCCTCCTAAATGTGCTGCAGGCTATCTCACTCTTCGAGAACAATTTCATTGTAGTTATTCTCAAGAGAAACAGCGACACTACCCCCCAACAGTCAACTATTCCTGCCTATGAGACACAGCAGGAAAAGAGATTTTCCAGAGAACCCTAATCCCCTTAACACGTCACCCTTCCACAGCTCTGGACAAAGTGGCCTGCATGGTCAGTAAACACAAAAAGCAGACAAAGTAGCAAAGACGTCTTCTTGTCATCCTTGTCTTCCTCCTCCTTGACAACAACCTCTTTTTTTTTTTTTTTTAACCGCAGCAACCCCTGCAGTGAGAGGCTCCTTTTCATCACTCCCTCTGGCCACCAAACCACACAGATACATAAAACTGAGGGCGGGTTAAGCACAACCAAGAGACAGAGGAAAGGCAGATAAAAACAAGAGCCTCTGTAAGCAAACAGAATGAGAAACAGTAAAGCTGTGGTTAAATACGCAGCTGGGAAATGCTACCACTCTTCCTGTTATGTACTGTATGTGTAAATCATTCAATTCCAAAGCTATGAGTTCTCGTATGTATCCTGTAATTTTAAAGACAAATGCAGACATTTCTCATTCTGACTACAAAGAAGCTTCCCGCAAAATATGTGTATGCTATATTACCATAGAAACAAGCATTGCAGCACTCTCCCACTCTAACAGATTAAAGAGAAAGAGACACAAGTAGAAAGTTCTGTTATCATACGACGACAGCAGCTCAGAACTCAGAACAGACCAGGTGTCAAATGAGGGAACGGTCTGTGCATAGAGTCTTGTCCTCTCAATTTCCTCATTATAGATTCTCTGGTAAATATTTGAGCACTAGTTGGATCATGATATTTAAATGTTTTTAATGAAAAGAAAAACATACTGTATATGATATGAATGTTTAGCATTTACTGGTACTAGTATACACAGTTTACATCTTCTAGAGACTGGTACAAAAGGAGAAAATTAAACGTCTCATGAGAAAGCTGCGTTCAGGGACATCAGAACATCTGGATGTTCACAGTAATTGTGAACATTTGTGTGCAAAGTTGTTATGGGTCTGCAGAAAAACTCCCACTTTCTTAACAGTCATGGGTATGATTGGTAATTATGGTGGATATGTTCTGGCATGGACATGATTCAACAATTTTTCTCTAACTGTAACCACAGCTGTCATGATGCAAACACACACATGGATGGTGGAAATAACCTTTGGAAGTCGTTTTTTCTTAATGAGACGCTTAAGGGCATGACAACAGATGCAGAATCTGACATTATATCCTCCATGAAATACTTTTTTTTTTTTTTTTTTTTACAAAAGAGGGGCTTGCTGTTGCATGTTTCAGTGCTGTGCTGGGAATTGAAAGGTTGAAATTATTTCAAGATAATTAAAAGACAGCATCAAGTAGGTGTTCCAACAGTTGCATAGCAACACCCATAACTAAATGTTGGTGCCTTTCAAAGCAGCTGTTTGGTGAGAAAATCAGGCCTGACAAGTCACCAATGCAATGTTTGCAAACAAGAAATACATCCTGTTATTTTTCATTATCACGCCAATATGTGCATGGATGTGACGAGCAGTTATTGTGTGAGATAAGCGCGCTGTTTCCAAATATGAAATACATTGAATGAGCTTCCTGAAGTGTCCAGATGTGCCTCAATATTAGAAAGTAACTTCTAGGACAGAGTGGGTACACAATTCCAATACAAAAATTCTACTCCTACCTTTGTGGTTGAAGAGCCCCTCCATCTCCATGGAGGACCTGGAGTGAGCGATACAGAGCATGGAGCAGGGCACGATGCCCTCCTGGGCCGGGGAGCGGTCCGTGGTCCGAACCAAGCACCAGTCTGGCTTGTCATGGAGTCGCTCCAGAACCTCCACAGTCTGTCCTCGGCGTACCGTCAGCTCACCACTGCTGCCACCGTTGCTGGACACAAAGTCATGGATCACCACGGTCAGCTCACAGCCTCCGGACAGCTGAAATAGAGAACAGAAAAGAAGACAAGTCTATCAAAACCTATTTAAGCTAAACAGAAAAAACATATAGGGTTATTTGTTTTTTATACTATCCACATGATTGCACAAAGCAGAAGGCAGGCACAGTAAAACACGGTGAGAATTATTTTCCACTTGCAACAAGAAATAAAAGGTAATCTTATTAAACATAAAACAGTATGTACGGTATGTGTGTAGTGATAAACTGCTAGTAAACTCATTTAGGACAGGTGAAAAACTTTGATTCTGACTGCTTTTTGACAATGTTGCAATCTTGGTACTGAGAGCTGATTCAAACAAGCATCCTCGAAATGACTTGTGAAATCACTCAAATACTCTCATTATATAAGTTAAAACATTTTCCACACATCATACTCTGCAAACAGCAAATGTTCTCAAGCAGAAGTGAAAAATAAAATGATGAGGGTGACTCATTCTAGCACAATTGAACAAAAAGTCACAATGACAATCTGACTCCGATCATCTGAGTGTCTTTCAAAAGGAGGCGATTTAGGGAGCAGATGGAAAAAGGTGGAACAAGTCGTTTTTGCTTGCTGGTTATTCTCAAAAGTAATTCTGTTCAACATGTGACTGATGATGCAGCTGTTATATTTCATCAATACT
This sequence comes from Tautogolabrus adspersus, assembly GCA_020745685.1. Lineage (NCBI taxonomy): Eukaryota > Metazoa > Chordata > Actinopteri > Labriformes > Labridae > Tautogolabrus > Tautogolabrus adspersus. The sequence continues at coordinate 18,676,313 of CM036542.1, read as the reverse complement.
GCACTCGCTTTTAAAATAAAGCTCTTTGCTCTCAAGAAACACGTTGTATACTCAAGCCATATATCAGTCAAACATGTAATAATAGCCAACAATGCATTAGACTAAATTCATATATATAATTTCATGCTTTCAGATCCTTATGGCTGGAGACGTTTTTCTTATTTCAAGAGTTGATACAAAGTATTGTGGCATGTCTCTTGCATCCTTTACAACATCAAAGCCCCACTATAAATGTCACAAAAGTTCCCCCTAATGTTAAAAGTACCACCGAGCACATTGTTTGCAACATACCCTTTGGTAGTGGGGTAAAGCCAAAGAGCTGAGGAGCTGAGAAACGGGATGTGAGCTCCTCTCCACCAGCCTCTCCATCGTTCTCCACTCCCTCATTGTGAGAGAAGTTTCAAGGTGATAGAAAACTGTCGGAGTTCTCAAGAAATCCACTCAAATTGTCCTTAATCGTAATGAAGAAGATGCTCACTAGACTAGCATGAGCTGTCTGTAAAATATTAAAAGTGATGGGAGTATTTCCTCTGGAAAAAAAAACAGCCCCTAGATAATTATAGTCCTGATCCCTCAGACATCCAAAGGCTAAGAGAAAAGTTGCTGCCATCCACAGCACTCCTCTGTGCGTGCTCACAATCAGACTATTGAAGATGAAACGGTTCCCTTCTGTGCGTCTCCTCCCTGTAGCGGAGCATTGAATCTTCCTTGTTGTTTAACCAATTATGCTACAATTAAACAACAAAATAAAGCACCATTAAATTTAAATGAAAAAAATAAAACATTTGCCCGAATTTTTCCATTCGTTAAAGCAGGTGTGAGATCAATGGCTGTGAGGACTCAAAACTGTGCTCTCCTGTCTGGCATTCAGACGAGCATCCTCTGTGAAGAGAGCGTGGGAGGCTGAAGCTGCGGACACACGAGTCAGTCACCGAAGCGGAGACACACACAGGAACCGGACGTACTCACACACACACACTAACACAAACACACCACTGTCACTACCTTTTGAATGAAAGGTCTCACAGACCATCCTCACATAGAGATGGATAGAGAGAAGCATTCAAAAATGGAGAGATGCAAATTTGAGAGTGTGTTTTGAATGTTTATGTGTTTGTCGTTAACTGAGGGAGCATGGATTAATGAATTGGTGTCTGTGATAGTTTTGACACAATTGGATAAGATGAGGTTTTATGTTAGTCGGAACAACCACAGAGCTGATCTTTGTGTGGTATACGAAGCGACATTGAACAAGTTAAACTAGTTATCTTATTTGAGGCCGCGTTGGGGAAAGTCCAACTCCAGTGTGAAAATGAAGACCTCACGTAAGAGTCCACAGCTACAGTGTATAATTAGTGTGACATAAAAGTAGGGAAATATTTTCATCTATGTGTGTGTCTGTGTGCATGTGTGTGCTTATGTCAGCTCTACAGTTGCTCATACTGAGCGTAGGAGGAGCGGCCTTCTGTGGTGCTATTACCAGATATAACCACGTCCGACTGTCCATGTTTCGAGTTATCTCAGATACTCACTCTCTCTCTCTCTCTCTTGCGCTCATAAACAAACACAAGCATGGTTGCACACATACAAAAACACACACACTGCTCTACATCTTTGTCAGATGGACTGTTTCTTTCTCATCACACAATCAAGCACTTTGAAAGGAAACAACTTGAGGAAAGTTAGCTGATTCCAACCAGCTTGCAGCTTCTGACGATGGTGTCAATGTGAAACGGCATAATGACAGAATCAGAGCATCTGAGCAGAGGGCGAGCAGGGAGCGCAAGTGTTAGTATTTTGAGGGGTTGGGTGTACATGAGTATTGTTGTTTTTTAAACTGGAGACATGCTTTCAGCTCTCCTTCAGTTATGCTCTGGAACAGTTTTTGTAAATAGAAGCCTCTCTGACTTTTGCTGCAGCAGCTGCTGCTACGCTACTCGATCTCTCTGGTCGGGTCGTTGACCATGTGAGCAGTCAGTTTTTTTTACAGGATAGGATTATACTGGTAGGTTAATTGTATTAATTTAATGCAATTGAAAGTCTGAAGCAAAGAGAAACTGATAGTTTTTATTATCCGAAACATTAAATTTATTTATTGATCAAATGAAATAATAAGGTCAAAGTAGCCCGAGAAGATTTGTCCATGTGTTTACTCACCCTATACCTAGAACAGGTACTTTACAACCTTAAGTACTGGTGTAAATGCACTCAGGATGCAATGAGATCCAATCACATATTGATTAAGGAAACGTATGGCGCTAGTGTGGGACGTAAACATCCGTCTGCCAGTGTGTGGGCACATGGTCATGCATAACATTAAGGATCACCCACTCTCACACTATCCATGGCAACGATCTTTTGGTGCAACAGACCTCTCTCCTCTCATTTTTGACTTTTTTTTCACTGTCTTGTGAAAAAAAAATTCTACTTCATTCCAATATTTTAAGATGTAGTTATGCATCAGAGCCAGATTATCATTATTTTTTTATTTTTATTTTTTTTTTTTGGGGGGGGGGGGGGGGGGGGATTTTTGCCTTAATTTGATTGGACAGTGGATAGAGTAGGAAATTTGGGAGAGAGTGGGGAATGACATGCGGGCAAGTGCCAAGGGTCGGACTCGAACCTGGGTCTCACGCTTGGACAACTATTGCATCCGTACAGGGGGCGCAACCTAACCGCTAGGCCGTCTGTGCCTCACCACCAGGAGTTTTTGACTGTTGACTGTAATAATAACGCAGCACTGTACATTCTGGGGAGAACACGTGGAGGGTGTGTGTTCCTACCTTATCGCTGTCCAGTGTGTTCTGGGATGTACGCGAGGCGATGGAGATAGTGTCAGGTTGGCTGCTGGCGTCTCCCTGGCTGTCCAGCTCCTCTCCGTCCCTGCAGGCAAACATCATATTACATTATACCATTATTATGCTTTAAAAAAAAAACTATTTTTATGGACTGATTACTGGAAATGTTGGTAACTGAGTAAAGTTGAGTAAAGTCTGGATACTGGGAGGCTTTTTCACTCTTTAGTTGCTGTTATTCTCCAGTATGATTGCTAAGGCTGACATTTTTTGAAACATTTCTTCTTCAACTTGTTTGATAAAAATTAAGAGTACAGTTTGATATTTTTTATGTTGACTAACATAGTTAACATTTTAAATAAAAAACGGACAAAAAAACGTAGGCTCAGAGTAATGCACTGTGAGCTCACCGTCTGCCTTTATGTTTGGTTGTAGTAGCTTTAGGGATGTGGATGGGCTCCTTCAGAGCTCCACGCAGGTGCACGGTTCGCTCCTGGATAACCTCCCGAATGTGTTTAATCCAGTCCTGCTTGTTCTCAATACTTGAAGCCTGGGACAAAACACATGTGTAGGTTAGATTTGCACGATCGTATATGTACAGCTGGTATGTCAGCAGCATAACAAGTGCGTGTTTTTCTTCTTTTTATACTCAGAAACAGACAGCACATTAGTCCAACAACAAAAGATGTGACAGCAGAGAAAAATGTAAGTAGATGCCCTGATCACTTGAACTGACTAGATGAATTGTTGGCCCATCACACGGTATCAGGTTCAATTTTGCAATTATATAGTTCTGTCTGATTCCACCTGAGTGCTTTGACCGCAGCAATCATGTTCCTGACTCATATCCATATTCAGACTCAAAGTGTAATGACGACAGCAGAGTCTCCCAAACTACAAACACTACATATAATGTATTGTCAGACTGGGGTTTGGTAACGTCACTGAACCAATGTGACATTTATTTTGTGTATGATTGCTCTTGTCTGTCTCTCATCCTCCTTCTTCACTTAGCAACCAGCAGCACTAAGACTGCTGCGGCGAGTTACATAAGACACAGATTAAGATGGCCATCAGAGGTTATGTAATAAGACAGATAGCTGTACGAAAAACATTCACACATCATAACACAGACACAGGGATCTGCAACTTTTGTCTTTCCCTTGGTAGGTCCCAAAAACAATCTCATACCTTCACACAAACACACACGATGCATAAATCATTTCTTCTGACTCACTGTGCGAGAGCTACCAAGTTGCTTGCGAGTGTGGATTCTGACCTATCGACGGCTATGCTAATGTTTCTGTGTGATGAGTGAATAAGTAGCAGAAAGTAACACTCCAACCCCCGACAGGGAGTGAACTTTCTTGGCTGAACAGAAGGAGCTATGGAGGATTTAGAGGGGGTGGACTACAGAGAGAGTGTGACTCTTTACGTGTGAGCGAGTTGACGAAATCATACAGGGATCTATTTTACACTTTGAACAGAGCCGGAAGAGGAACTGAAGCTCTGTAGGAAGCAAAAACAAATGGGGGCTTCCGTTTTTAACTTGATTGTTTGCTTTCAGATTGTTGTCTAAATTTCAAAAGAGGAAAAATAGCAATTATTTTATATTGAGATGAAAGAGCTTGGTACCACTCTGCCCATACTTCCACGGCTTTGTTTCCTAGATGAAAGGATTATGGTGCCTAATATAACTAAAGACAAACTCAGTACATTCAAAGTTGGAAGACAAGAATTGCTGCAGTGCAACATGTTGATACCTTGAGGACGATCTTGTTGTCTGAGGTTGGGGTCCTGCCCACCCACAAGGCAAATTTACAAGGATCTCCCTCCACATGTTCGGTCACTCCGAGCTCAGATGTCTAAGAAGGGAATTAAGACGTCAAGAAATTCACATGAGCTAACAATAAGCAACAAAAACAAAAACAAAAAACATATTTTTCATCTGTAATGAAGGAAGAGTCTGGAGCATGAGCAGCATGAACTTAAGTATCTTGTGTAAGTTAATCAGTGCACATAAACTAAACTCATGTGTCTATAATAAGATTCAAGATTCAGTCCATTGTCACCTCAGTAATACACTCTCAGCATACATCTGAGCGACATGCCATTCTCCTCAGATCTATAATTACTGGTTTCATAATGTAATTGTCGGTGCGTTTAACATTGTAAGTGATAAATCAGAGCTTCATGACATCCTCACTAAATAGATTAAAATGAATGCTGTACAATGAATAAATACTATGATTAAACTGTTCATTACTTACAAAGAGCTTGCTCTTGTACAGGTACTTGCTACGCCCGTTGGAGTCTTTGACTTCTTTGCTGAGGACCAGCGACATCTCAAAAAGAAAGAGATGTCGGTCACGACCCTTTCGGATCAGTGTCTTTGGATCCCAAACCTGGAAGGACTCCTGGAGAATCAACTCTCCCTGGGAGTCAATGTTTCCATCAAACCCTGAGGTTGTGCAGGGAGAAGAGGAAAGAGTCATTTAGGGGGAGGTGTACTGCACACATAGTTATTTTGCAGCGTGTGTACAAACATGTTAGTGGGCGGCACTTGGAAGGAGGTTGAATGAAGTTGTTGCTGAGTCACAGCTGAGTAATTTGTGCAGACAGAAATGAAAGAGATTGATGTGTTAACATTTACAACAGCGAAGTGAAAGTTCTGTTTGAAACGTTAAACCCTCAGCACACGCTAACATAGTTCTACAGGTGACTACCAGTGATCGATGTGAGAGTTTCCATAAAGCAGAGGCACTTGTGTGTGTTTGTATACCCACCATCCAGCATAGAGAGGTGCATGGCATCATTGGCTCTCTTGGGCACACTGAGCATCACTTCAAGACCGTCCTTGATCTCACCTTTACCCTCCTCACAGCATGTCAACAACTCCTACAAACACAGGCACACACACAGTCACAAAAAATAAGGACATGGTGAACATCACATTTTGATCTGATAAAATAAGGAAGGATGCCGGACTAGATTGCCTTGTTTTGAATCATTCTAAAAGCATGGGGTACCTTAAGAAGGAGCTGGTATTTAGTGATTCTCTGGACCGGTTTGATCAGGTAAGAAGAGATGGAGTTGGCAAGGCGGTGCCTTTGCTGGATTTCCTGTGGGTCAAAAAGGGAAAAAGACACCGTTGATGTTTGGTACAGAAAAACAATGTCAGCCATTGTCAATCCAAATATCTCAAAGGTCAAATATATAATATATGACAAATATATTATATATAAAATATCAAAATTCTCAGTATCTACTCCCTGAAAATGTATGTATGGCATAGTATAAGAAGGAGGGTATGGCTTATGAACAAGTGATTAGACATCAAGCATTGCTGGTGTTGACTTACATCAAAGTAGGGTCCAGCATGTTCCAGGATGAGCTGAGTGGAGTCGGGTTTGTTCTTACAGTAGTTCACATACATCTGGAACTTATCGGCCTGGGAAGGAGATGTAACATCGCTGCTTTACGCACAAAGTGTCAAGGTACTGCGCAACATATCTACAGAATATGTGTAAGACTACATATAGAAAAGAAGCCTTTTACTCTGCTGCTTTTATGTGGTTGATTTTATGCTCTTATTTCAAATTGTAGCACTTTAAAATTCGCTTCAAATGTAGAGTCCCTTACAAACAATTATAATTATTACAACTTCTTACCCAGGTCACAAAGCAATGGCCAACATCCTCTGGCAGCTGCTCATACTTATCCAACTCCTTCAGGAAGATGCTGCACAGGAAGATTTAAAGGAAGAACCGTCAGACGCCACAAATCTAGTCTTACATAACTTTACACATTTAAACTAAACTGGTTGACGTTGATAACTGGTGTACTGACTTGTGATGAAACTCGTAGAGGTCCTGCATGTTCCCAAAGATGATGTGTTCCTTGTTGACAATACCAGGAGGGATCTCCTCCACGCCGCTGGTCATCTCCCACAGGTACGTCTGCACAAACACGCACACAACAGAATATAAGCAATGATGTAACCCTAAAGAACGTCTTTATGTTAGAGGATCTGGTCCTTAAATTATTTGTTATATTCGTCCCTTTATATTGTTTTTTTTTTTACGTGTACAGCACTTTGGTGAACTGAGGTCGTTTTAAAGGTGCTAGATAAATACACTTTGACTTGAACTGACTTAAGTGAAGTAAATTATCGACTTATTTATTGAGAATCAGGGAAAAAAATCTAAACAAGAAGTATGAAGAAAATGTTTAACTGAACCAAGAAGGAGTTTGAACTGAAAATCTACCAGTACAGTAAACATCACAAACTAAGATAAGGAAAACGATTAAAACAATCACAGTGTGAGCAGTGGAGATGATTTACTGTGTAAATATACTCAAGGTTATAATGTGCGGGGTTGTTATAATACTTACATCCATACACTCCCGTAGGTCTCTGACATAGGCTTTCTCTGTTTGAATCAGCTCAGCCATTATAAATCTGAAATGACACACACACGTGAAAGATGATTGTGATGAACTTAATCAGGGTGTGTTACAGTACAAAAGTCAGTAACAGTCTGTTGCTGTATTTGGAAGCATCAAAGGTCTGTAAATGGCCTCCCCTCTGTAGGAATTTCCTCATAAACTAATTAGAACAAATAACCACAGATTTTCTTCACAGCATCAGGAACCCCTGAAACATTTTGTGATAAGGCGCATCCCGGCATCCTCTCTCACCCAGCATAGACTCCATCTCCATTTGTTTACACGCTTGATTGAATTTAAAGATTTCAGTGTTCACTGTGTTGTGTTCATGTTCTCTGGGTAATTTAACATTCATCTCCACATTGACACTAATCCTAACATTTTGAAATGAAAGCCTTGCTGAAGTTATACATTTAAATGAGTCATAAAAACAAGATGTTGTCACATTCGCAGGAAACTACTGACATTTTCATCCCAGTACTTTTCCAGGCCTGTGTCGGAAAAAAAACCCTGTGATAGTGAACACCTACTCTTTCCTTCGCGCTGACTTCCTCTTCTCCTCGTTGAGTTCATGAGCAGCATCCCTCAGCTTGACCTCTAAACCTGGAGCGCTGGCCGGGATGATGTCCAGTTGCAGCTCTTTACTCTGAAAAGGACACAGGGGGGCTTTTATGTTGCCTGTGACATGCTTTGTGTTCATTCACTACTCAACACGACAATGTGCCATGATCTTGTTTTCTGTTAGCACCTGTTTATTAAAACGCACGGTGGGGAGATGGAGCTTCAATACAAACATACAGTTATGCAACATTTTTCTACATCTGACCACCTGGTGAAAGCACGTATACTTAATATTAGAATCAAATAAAGTAGTTTGTATGGTTCTATTTATAACCATGAACATTGTTTTGCAAAATTCTTAAACAAAAAGGTATATCCTTTAAAGTATAGACCATGCCTTATGTCTTTCTTTTGTCTGTTATTGAAGAACATAATCTCGAGATTTAAGTAAAGAGCAGATAAATAAAGTCTGCAAAAACACAAAAGGAAAAAACACAGTTTTTGATCAGTGGTTAGCACTCACAGCTTTGTTGGAGTCGGAAGAAATGCCAAGCGCCGTTTCCAGGCAGGTACGATATTTGTCCATGCGGAGAGAGAAGTCCCTGTAGCGCTTGTCCACCGAGGATACCCATTTCTTTATCTCCAGGGCATGGGCGTGTCCCTTGTCACAAAACCCATCCGCCAGCTGGATCAACAGCTTCACCCGCTCTTTGGTTTGCTGTCAATAGAGACACATTTAGGGAGGGGATGGAGAGAAAAAAAGAGAGAGCCGAAATGATGTAGTGACAGCGGAGGAAAGGTAGATAGAGAGACACAAAGGTGGAGAGAGAGAGAGAGAGAGAGAGAGAGAGAGAGAGAGAGAGAGAGAGAGAGAGAGAGAGTTAAAAATCAGTGTGTTGCTTGATGGACACAATAGCTTTTCTTTTACACAATAACAGTGACACAGCATTGAGGACAATACAGAGCCCTGGGAGTGGGCCTCATGGCAGAGCAGAGCACTGTGCAAACACAAACACAACTAAACACAGCAACATGAGTAAAGTGACAGACAAACATATACTTCATATCCTCCCAGCCTTCTTTTAAACAGAAAATAAACACACACACGTACCTTTGCTGTGATCTGGAAGTCTTCGTGCTCTTTTAGCAGCTCCTGTGTGTGATGAATGCTGGAGCCGGTGGATGTGTGTGTGGACAGGTAAAACTCCCCAGTGTCATGGATCCACTCCAGGGCCTGAGGACACAACCAATCACAAGTGAGTATGTTCACACTGCAGGGATTTTAGTGACACAATTACACAAAGCCTCATATTTCTCTATCTACCATCTAAATCAGAAGACATGGCTCGAGCTGTTCAACGTCAAACTCTTAAAACTACAATACAAGTAAAGCCAAATTGAAGTTTGTGGTATTAAATAGAGGTGGGGAAAAAAATCGATTGATGTAAAAATCGAGATTCTTATCTTCTGAGAATTTAAATCGATTTATAACCTCTAAGGCTAGCTCTTTAACTCATTTGAATGCCAAATGGAGCAGCAAGAAATTCAGCCAGTCTCACAGTTGACTGGTGTAGATCCTGAATTATGGACTAATTAAAAAAAAAACCCACTTTGAATCATGAATCCAGAATCGTTTTGAATCGAAAATAGATTCTCAATCGAATCGTGACCCCAAGAATCGAAATCAAATCGAATCATGCGACACCGAAAGATTCCCAGCCCTAGTATTAAACCTATTTATCATATCCTCCAATATTCAGAGGGACTCCATTTTTTAATTAATAATGGTTCAAGTAAGTAAGCTTTAAACACTCAAGGCCTCGGACTGGGGTTCCTAAACCTCAAGAATAAACCGCTGTGGTAAAAAACTGTCCTCAAAACAATCTGGAAAAAGATGTTTTTGAAAGGATGCTGTTGATTTGTATATTATGACATTAAAATGTCAAGGAAAGTGATGAGAACTAACAGAGTGCCCCTTCCCTTCTGGTAGTTCCTCAGACTTGAAATAAGGACCCATTGCAAAATGGGACCAAATAAATAGTTCAATCAATAAAACATCTAAAGAAATTGGTTATGTTTGACCAGATAACACTCAAAAAGCACCAATTAAAATTAAAACAGAAACAAGCACACATTGATCGTCATGAACATTTGAAAAATTGGGTAAAGCATCTGTGAGATAAGACAAAAAAAGTCAACCTCACGTTTCTGTAAGTACCTCAGAAACATTTGGTTTAGTTCCCTTTATGAGTTTTCCTGAGTAAGAAGTTGATGTCCTTAGAAGTTTAGAAACAATAATAGGATAATGAATAGGATTTCTATGTCAGATATCATCAATGTAACATGCGGACACAATCTGTTATACATGTGAACTATTCCATTTCCAAATGTCCTACCGGCTGTGTTCTTAAAACCAGCAGAGGCAGGCAGAGCTGGTCCAGTCAAACTGTGACACCAGGAAGCGTTTAGGCCCTGGGGATAAAACCTGGATTGCCCTAGAATAGCCTTGTCCTAGAAACATCCATGATGTCATCTACTGTATGATTTTATTAGCTGAGTGCTATACTGTGTGCCTGTGCTGTACGATCCACACACCACAAGAGGGAGCATGGTACTTGTGTTTACACAGCCTTTGATCTAATACACAATCAGAGATTAGAGGCTGCACATTCTTGCTTGCTTGAAAATAAAGAGTTCAGAGCAGTCCAAGTTATATTTAAATAAAATACTTCAGATTTCAGCTCAGTCTGTGAAATGTGAAGTGATCTTAGGAGCAACTTTAAACCAGTGATACGCAAACTCTGTCTAAGTCCCTTTGTCATAAAAAGACTGCTGATTAAATCCGTGTTTGATTGGTACATTTGGAGTGATCTTGTGACTTGACCTATCATAGAGGCTCTCGTACCATTCCAACCAAAAAAAACAACTAAACATGTTTAAAATGTTGAGTACTGCCATGAGTGCAAGAAATGAGACTTCTGTTTGGCACTGCTGTGTAATAAACATAGAGTTACATTTTTACTGGGCCACATAATGATAGCTGTCTTCAAGACCGCCGTTGTGAATGCCTGCCAGCTTACATCTTTTCCAGTATATTTGAAATGTATCATTATAAAGAAAAACACAGACTGCTCGAAAAAGAGCGACAAATTCAGATTGAAGTAGCAGCTGTTAGCTAACCGACACAAGACCAACATGCTTATTTATATCCAGATCAATCAGGAGCAATGCATCTCATAGGAGAGGGGCTTCTTTCTACTCCTTTTGTATGTAGTGTATTGAATGACACATCCAGGTCAGTCTGCTCAGTCTTATCTCAAAGCATACAGTTTACACAATAATAAGCACACACCTGTTTTGCGCTGCGTTCAAACACAACATATTGCTGGCACTGGTCCAGCCTCCGTTTCCTCATTGTCCAGAAGTGGAGCACTCTATTCTCTCTCTGCAGCAGCTCATTCAAAATATCTGATGAGACAGCAGAAGAAAGATGTTTGGAGACTTTTATTTCTGTATGTCTGCTTCGTACAGTGGCATGATAACCACCTGAAGTTGTTGTTTTGACAATAAAATAAGAAACAGTGAAAGGAGAAGGATTCATAGTCTCAGAATCAGCTTCATAAATGATAAGATGCAGGGAAGATGAAAGGCGACAATGAGTCATGTACTTACTCTTAACCTGAGTCTCTGGAGCTTTGACATGGGACAACATGCCGGGCATGTTCACACTGTTCCTGTGCAGATACTTTAAGAAGACGTCAGCGTTGCGCCTGGCTAACGTACATGCCTGTAAAAATGAACAATAAGAACAGATGTCACTTACTGATTCAATAATAAAAAACCTTCTCACTAAAATATATTGGAAATCACCTTAGAAAGCACACATATAACAAGTGTGTTGACATGTTCTTTATGGTACATATAAATTGACGTTCTTACCTTGAGGAAAGCCTCCTTCTGCTCCAGATGTTTGCTGATCATGGGAGTGACGTGATCTGACTCACTGTTCGGGCCCAGTTTATCAGCACCGCCACACCAGTCTTCTTCTCTCTTGTACTCCTGCTCCAGGCTCTCTAACACACTGCACACCTGAGACATAGATTAAACAATATTAGAAAACCCTGTTTAAGGCATTACGGGCCTTCTCCTACTCCAGGCTTTCTTGTGAGGGATCTTTTAATCTTGATCTCGTACTGCCGGCACTAGCTTTCCAAGTCTGATTTTCACAGGGGTGAAAGTAGTTCCCATAATCCTTTTTTTTAATCATTTTATCTCACTCCTGTTTTCAGATTATCTAGTGCACTTAAACACCTGTGTAAGTCAGTGGCTTGCCCTCTCAAATATGCTAAAGCGTACCTGTTCAGAGGTCTTGTAGAAGGCCACAGAAGCATTGACCAGCTTGAGTCGGTCCTCCATCTTTAGCATCAGCTGCTGCCAGTGGTCCGCCACCTTCAGGCCAAAATAAAGAAATCAGTTTCTGGCAAAAGAAACCACAGCGTCTATATTGCTATTCATATATTTGTGCACAATCGTAAAAGATGGGTACCTTTTCCGCACAGTCCCTGATCATATCCATGTCATAGTGGTTTGCCTGGAGTAAGGCCTCAGCCTTCTGCTGTACCTGCAGAGCACTCTGATGGGTTTTCTGCGTGGGGGATAAGGGGGAGATAAAAACAAACAAACAATGAAATTCATGAGTTATATGATTCTCTATATATCACAATGATTGCTTTGAAAACAGGAGCCCGGCTGCCTGTTGTCCCTGCAGGGCAGTTTGGTGGAGGGTGAAGGAAAGGCTAAATAAATAAAAGTAGCGTCTGATTATAGCTGTATCATAAAGATTGTCCTGGAGTGAGAATTCTGGAGTAGAAATTAGATTAAAAAAAAGAACAGTGTCTGGTGATTTCTGTGTCAAAACTGTTAGCCTACAGGACAACTTGTACTCCCTGCTGGACTATAGGGAGGGGAAAGAGAAGGAGATAAAGACAAATGAAGGATTTATCTGCAACCAATGGTAATGTCTGCAGCACCTGCAGTGTACGGCCAGGGGGGAAGCTTTCCATATCCCTGGCTCTTTTCTCACCACGCAGGGAATACAGTTATGGCACGAGCATTAAAATTCAAGTCTCATGTTGGTAATAATCATAAACACAGCTTTCTTCTGAGTGTGCTTCATTGTGTTTGTGTGTGTGTGTGTCTGTGAGTGAGTGAATGTGAGCTCTGTAGAAGTAGGTCAGGTACAGGCCTGCATTAAAATGAGACGGGCGAGATAGAGTTCAAAGAAAATTCACCCTGCATAATCAGTACTAAAGAGATAAAGGAAATAAAGAAGAGAGGTGAGCAGAGAGAGAAGAAAGAGAGAGGTGGAGATATCAGTTATTCATAATTCCAATTCATGTGCGACTTGTGAGGAGGAGAAGGGGAGGCGGTGGAGACGCGTACGATGATCCTGAGAAGAGTTCTAGAAGGCAAAAGGTTGAACGGAGAGGAGTGGTAAAAAATGAGAGGAAAACGTAGAGAAAAAAATGAAGCATGAAAAGGGGAATCGACACAAACATGAAGAAAGGAAGGAAGAGGAAAAATAGAAGTCAAGTATGAATGAGGAAAAAAAAGTGCGAGTGAAAGTGTAGCGCACATGGACTTCATAATGTTGTTATAAAATGTTCGTGAACAAAGAGGCCGAATGGAAGTATGAAAAGTAAAGGTACATATTTTTCTTCATTTTTACCTCTATTGCATGTTGGAATTGTTCATGTTCCTTCTGCAGCTGCTCAGCCTCTTGTAACGAACTAGCTGTGATCAGACCGGCGTTCAGCATGGACTCGCCGTTACGGATCCAACCCAGAACCTAAAACACACACAAAACAAAGATGCAGACACACAGAATTCTGTTATTGTTCTTTTTTTTAAAATTTGAATTTACTTTCTCTGTCAAGTTCTCTAATATCCTCTGTGTCAGGCATCCCCTTTACTATTTTATTGGTCTCATCTCGTAAGTTGCTTTTCATTGCTTCTCCAACATGACACCTTGTATCCTCTCTCTGTTCCTCTTTCAGTCCCTTAAATCTCAAATGTAACCTTGCCTATCTATTCCACCACAGACTAAACTACCACACACATACACACACATTGCACACACACACACCTAGACTTGCAGTAAATCCCATTTGCTCATTTTTTTGTTGGCCTACTTCTCGCCAAAGGCTATGTTAAACACAGTCTTGTCACAAATACACCGCCCTCTCTCTCTCTGTGTCTCTCTCTGACTCAGCATGCACACCTGCTGTGTGGGTGATGAGCTGAACTGCAACTAAAGCCTGGCTATAAAAGTGATGATGCAACACAAGTCTGACTCTTGCTTTACAGGCCTATGTCTCCATTGCACTTGCATTGTCCCCAGGCAGGACAAGCATGAATATCAGAGGAGCTTTATGTGCACATGACGAAAAAACTCTAATGCATGGACAAATGGAGCTCAGCGTAAGTTCAGACAGGAAGACTGGTGTTCGTGCACTCATTCATTCACCTCCTCACTTAACTTCAAACCACTCCCCCTACTACTCCCTCTATCTCCTACTCTGGTGATCAGCTGAACACGGGCGTGTATCAATTAAGTAATTAACCAACCAGACTCTGCCTCAACCTTTCTCAACCAATCACCCTGCTGTGTCAAATGCGTAAAACAGCTTCTCTCTCCCACAGCCATTCTGTTGTTTCAGTGCAACCGCTGCAACCCTCCTCCGCCCCAGTCACCTCCATCCAGCTTAGCAGAGTCCAGATTCAGGCGAATCTCACTTCTCATCACAGCCTCCATTCCTCTTCACCACCACCAGTGTCTAGACTCCATAGGGGGGTATCCTATCCGGCGTCGGCCTCATGACCCCTCCGAGTACATGAAGTCGTCACAATGGAGTCTAGCCCCCCAAAGACTTTGCACATTTCATTCTAAAATTGTCGCACATTTCATTGTTAATAAATAATTGTTCATTCTCAATTAAGTCTCTCCTGATTGAACTAGAAGCAGGAAGAGGGCTAAAGACTCCATATTCGATTCAGGAGTGGGGTATGGTATACAATTGCCTAAGACTTAAACAGATATATTACAGTGCCTTTAAAAGTGACATAAATTGACTGTACCTCAACTGCTTAATCTTTGTTATAATCCTTTTTTTTGGCCATAATCCCTTGTATGAAAGTATGCCATTTAGGATTACAAACAGAACTCATATCTAACCAGTGCCCACCTCCCAGTTTGGGACCTTTGAAGACATCCCAAAAGGCAAAAAACACACAAAAAAGTTGTAGGGACGTAGTGATTTCCAGGGCTGGATATCAATGAATAAATCACTAGCTGAATTACACAGAATAAAAGTTACAGATTAAGATTGTGTCCAACTTCTGTCTAAAAAATGCAATGCATGCAATTTTTGTTCATATCATCTTATTTGTCTCAGTTTCCTGTCACCAGAATGCAGAATTTTTCATTCATCATAGAGCAACTTGAACCACATAGCCTGATGATATTAGGCTGCGCCGATATGATTACAGCCCTAGCTATGAAAATTGTCTCTATGTTTGTTTTGATTCAAACATCAACAGGCTCCACTTCAAAACACAAACACTTGCTTTGAATTTATCCTTCCACTGAATGAATACTGTGAGAGAATCCCTGGCTGACGTCCTCTTTTTCACTGACGCAACATAAGCTTAGAAATCTCTTTCCTTCCCTATCATGCCGGATTCCGTCTGGCCCATTTATCTTCTATTGCCCTGAATTTCAGTTTGACTCCCTCTCTCTTTAAAGCTTGGCTGAACATCCAACCATACTGTATCGCTCTGACTATTCCCCAAAGTCAGAGAGCGATACATACATAGAAGAAACACAAGAGAGAGAGAAAAAGAGGAGGCAGAAATATTGTTGACACAGGGTGAGTCATCCACACATGATCATGTACAGACAGCACATACCTTACAGGTTGTTCAAAATGCAACACTCTATGCTGTATCATCATGGTATGCCAACAATAAAATGTGAGAGTGACTTTCAACATATCAATTTAATACAGGTTTTAGTGGAAGACGCCATTTTTTTCTGAAATGATGCACATGTGATTATTCAAATGTAAGCACAGTATGAGCTCTATATTCCCTTTAAATATCTCATCCCCATGTGCGATGCTTTTCGTCATAACTAAAAAAGCAAAGCTCTTGTTTTTTAAAGTGCTTTCAACATCCAGCCACCATTACCAGATCACTGCTGCAGCGTTGTCTTTCCTTTTTAAACTCTCTTTGTCCTTGTTTTATTCAGGTACGTACCTGTTTAACTTCAGCCTGCAGATGTCTTAACTGGACACACTGCTCCAGATGTCTCCTGTGCTGCTCAGCTGCCAAGTCCAACTCCTGCTGCTTCTCGTGCAGAAACTCAAGCAGGTCCTGGACCCGAGTAGCCATGTCCACATCTCTGTCGCATAGCAGCTCCACACCTGCACACAAAACATTTAAAGAAGTTACAAATGAAATTTGGTCTTTAATAAAACCTTTTTTTCTTCCAGGGTTTTCACTCAATCATCACTTATTGTTGCAATAAAAAGGTAAATGGAACTTGAATAAAAAAGCGATTTTACATTCTGCACTCATCTCTGCCATATGCTGAATCCACCTAGGCTACATGGAAGAAAAGCAGAGGTATAAAATATGTATTCCATGAATGCATTCTGTGTTACATGCATTTTATAGATTAGCAACAGCTGGATGGGTCGAGAATTTTTCGTGGGGGCAGATTACATTTTTCATAACATAGAGCCTAGCAGAAAGTGAAATGCTGATCTTGTGGAAGGCATTTTCTGCACAGACCCTTTATGAAAAATTTAGCATAAGCATGATCTTTACTCACATTTTAGCCTTGCATTCCATAACAGCATTGTGTTCCAGATGCGATGCTAGCCACAAGGCTGACCCTGGTATAAATAATAGTCCTGACATAGGCTTCGGTGGAAGTGGTTGCATATCTACTGTCATTAAAAAAGCCATGCAGCTAGCTGTAGCAGAGTAGCTGTCTCACTGCAGATTTTAACATGACTTCAGTTGGATTTGTACTGTGACAATCTCTGTGGTGGAACCTTAAAACAATACAGGAGGCGTGGTTTTCTCAAAATATGCCCTTCTGTGTGTGCGAGTGTGTTTCAATGGTTTAACCCAACAGTGAACATGACTCTTGCGGATTAAGAGGCAAAATCTGCTTGGCAAAAACAGATGTGTCTCCCGTTCCCTCCTCCTCTTTCCCTTCATCCTACTTTTCTTTTTATCCCAATTTTGTTCCCACTCATTCACTCCTGACCTCTCCTGCATCCACCATTCTCTCTTTCAAACGCTCTCAGATAAACCAATGGGCACGCAATCAGGATGTGCAATGTCAAAAAAACAACAACTGAATCCCAGTTGCAGATTATGTTTTAACTTAACTTTCAACATGGTCTATCCGACATCAAATTGCAAGTGCAGCTCTTCATCAAAACTCACAAAGAAGTAACTGCGGGGCATGGAGTGTCTGAGTTGTCATCTGACTGTAAACATTCACACTACCCTGCTTCTATAAACAAATTATGTTGGCTGGATGCGTTCAGTTACGCCTGGTGGCTTTTGACTGAGTGTATTCCCCTCAGCGACACCTTGGCACAGTGCTGGTTAACGCTGTAGCAACATATGTTGACCGCTAACAGAACTAATGTGCAGATAAGTGTTAACTTTTAGCAGAACATCTGCAGCGCACACACAGTGTGAGTCACATGCAACACAAGATGATGAGCTTATTTCGTGTTGGTGCAAGAGTCCCTGCAGAGTGAGGTAAATAATACGGGTGGCTTATTTTATTTGAACAAAATAGCCTTAAAGTATTCTAATAATACAAACTGCATACAAGCATATACAACTGCATGTCATTACTATTATTTCCTGTATTCCTGCAGAAAAAAAAACATTTAAATTGAAAGTTTTTCCAATATTGTGCAGCCCTTCTTCAGCTTGTGCTTTTGTTTTCTCTCACTTACCAGACGCCTGCACCTCTGTGACATACTGCAGCAGCTCTTGTCCTTGGTGAATGACATCAAAGGTGAGGTTGTTCATGGTAAGCGCCTTGTCTGCATGGTGCTGTAGCCTCTGCTCAGCCAGCGTCAGGTCCTCGGTGTCAAAGTCACTCATCTGCTGGGACAGTTCCTCGTTCCATGACTCCAGGTCTGAGATAATCTGAGAGAGTTTGTAGAGAAGAAATGAAGGAGACAGGAAGACTGGTGAATTAATGAATAAAAAGAGTGGAAAAAGTCATTCAACTCTTTCAAGAACAAATCTCTAAATCTGCTCACACTTGATGATCTGAATGAAAAATGTAGGGAGAAAAAGACTTTATGAAGTTATGTGAGACAAAAGTTAAAGCCCTTTAACGATCCATAAAATGTCATGATTAATAGGATTCTTAAACACCAAGTCAGACAATAAAATAGCTGTAACCCTAAGCTGCCTGCCATAATAACACATGACACATTACAGTGATGATGCATGGCTGGTAAAGCAGATGAAGTGAGGTGTCGGTGCTTGTCTCTGACGGCCCACGCAGACTGAATCATGATACCAGGGGCACCATGATCCTGGCACCATGCAGCTCTGTTGTCAATTTGTTTTTCATTTTTAAGCAAACTAAGGAATTTCTGGTCAACACTTATTTTAAGCACCAGTGGACCACTTGCTTCACCTGGAGTCACAGTAAAAGCAAACCGTATTGTATGACCATGTTGTCCTTTGTCATGGTATGGAGAAGATGACTATACTGGATTTCTAATGTAAGCCTTTAGCATAGCATTGGAAAGTGAATCATATTGTGTTGTTAACAATGCTTTATTTGGGACTGGACTCCAATAGGGTGCACTGGCTTGTATCTAGGATCTGGTGTTATGGTATGAAAATATATCTTTATGTCAGATGAACCTGCAAGATTTACTGTAGAGTTATGAGGCCCGAACAGATCAGATATCAACAGTCATGTTCAGACTGCTCACTTCAGTAGCTAGTCATGTCAGAAACTTCTTCAGTTTCATGGGTGAAAGTTTAAAGTTCTCCATTCTGAACCTACAGTCAGTCCCATTTTCAGCTGCTCTGTGACCTTCTGAACCAATGTAAAGAATGTGACCATTTGAAACGTGTGGCATTACCACATTGCCCTGACAACTGTAATTCTGACAGTTACATGAAAGTTATGGGAATATGTCATGCAGTCACCCATATCAGTGGTCAAATTTGACCTGCGTTCACAAATGAAAACGAGTTGTTTTCGCAGCTGTCCTCTTCAGTTCAGAGACTGCTATATTGTACAGAAGAAGACATCAAAGAAAAGGAGAAATAAGGTGAAAGTCCAGGAAAACCGTGATACAGAAAAACGTAAAAAGCTACATGTTCATAAATTGAAAACTGAATGTCTCTATGAGAACATGATATTCTTCGGCCATGCAATATTCACTGTCTCTATGTATATAATGAAGTGAACGGCTAAGATTTGGTATTTTTTGGTATTTTCTTATTTTGGTATTGCTTATTATGCCATTTTTCATAAGCAACATTTAGCGAACATGAGGGAATAGCGGCAAACTTGGCATAAGAATTGACTAAATGCAACAGAAAATGCTGCTTTATGTGTTCATTAAAATCTGTTTACCGTACGGTTCTACAATTAGGAACAGGGAATTCATTTAAAATAGCTTAAAACAAAACACCAGTAACATATTTCATTTTCTGTCTCTTGTAGTTTCTCTAGATTCTGTCGCAGGGTGTGCAACTAAAGACAGAACTTGAACTTTTCTCAAGAAAACATACATGAAACTACAAATAACAAAAAGATCAAGAGGTTATTTGGCCTTTAAAAATAACACATTTAAGTCATGCAATGAGTAGAGAGCATGCTAACTGTAGCTACTCAACAGAGCTATTAGAAGAATGGCTTTAGTTTTTTCACCAATGTCTATGTCATATCATAGGCAAAGGATAGGTATAGTTACAAACTGGACCTCCTGGATGGAGTTCTACATATTTAGCAGCAAACTCCAACTGTCAAAACTTATTTCTTTGTGAAAAATGTTTTACTGCTCAGTCTGTATCTCCTTTTTCTGGCAAAGTGTGTGAAAGCAGGATCTCTGAAGCTCAAACACAGAGGAGATATAGAAGAGATTTCACTGACAGTAATAGACCTGCAGAGCACTCCTTGGAAACAAACACTACAAATACTAAACAGAGGAAAAATCAATGGCAGAGAAGCTGGGTTTATTCAGGCCTCAGCCAATAGAGAGACACCAGTGAAATCCATGGTAAAGCAAGTTTTTCTTTTAAATATATAGCAAACAAATGTTTCTCTTTTATGCCAAATCATAATGAGAACATAATCTTTAAAAACTCTATGTCCTTGCAGTAAAGCTACTGTGTATCTTTCTACTGGATATGTTTATACAAAAAGTAAGATTAGCCTCTTTTCCCACACTTAGAAAAGCATTCTTGCTTTATGACAGGGTACTCCAGGACTTGGGATTCACACAAATACTTTTGCAACAAAGTCTCCGAAGCCCAGAAATACAACTTTTTTGGCTAGCACACAAAGTTACCTTGTCAAGCAGTTTCATAAAGGAAGAATAAAATACCCTCTTAAACTGATAAGAGAATTCTCTAAATCTGGCAACTGAGTAGAAACTTACCAGAGATTCATTAGCACTCTGCTCTCCTCTCCTCTTACAGTTGAGTAAAATGCCCTCAGTGTGCAAAAAGACCATTTCCATCAGCTAGCAACACTGTGAAAATGAACTAATGGAGAAGGAAAGTCTCCTGTTTGACCGCCTCTTTTTTTTCTCAGTGGCGTGCTGGGAAAAGGGCTTATAGAAGAGAAGAAAACATTGTGAGCTGACTGTATCACTCACTTGAACACATGTTCTCACCTTAGAAACACACCCCCAATAAGTGCTGAGAGGGAGTGTCACAGTACATGTGTGTGTGTGTGTGTGTGTGTGTGTGTGTGAGGGCAGGGAGTGGAGGGAATAAATGCCTCCTCCACCCATCTTCGTGCTCGGGCACTGTGTCATATTAATCCTCTGTGAGCGTGTATGTGTGTGTTTTTGTGTGTGTGTGTGTAGATTTCAGTGTTCAACGCGAGAGATTAGCAGATTCAAGAACCATTCGCTGACTTGACATGCAGAGCTACTGTGAGACTTATCTGTTCTTTAGGACTTACAATGCAGACACAAAAGACTCTAAACCGACCACATAATTTATATTAGCACACAGCTGAGGATCATTCATGTGAAGAAAAAGAGCACACTTCTACCCATGTGCAATCTGCAGTTTATGGACATTTTACACATATTCTTCTGTTAAATAGATTATATAATCATTCGTCTTCCAAAGGTATCTACCTAGATTAAGCATGTTTGTGTTTTGAATGTCATTATTTAGGATTATCTGCAATTAAAGCAAACAAAAGGTGCTTTGCCCAAAATTATGCAAAGCGCAAAAAAACAAGTTCAACAGGAATTACAACAACTAACTGATTCTGACATGGATTTCAAGTTTGGTGTGCTAGAATCCAAACATGAGCTATTAGCATGAAGCAGAAAGAATAGCAATAGCTGTTAACAATGTCATTGTTTGCAGGTAAAAACCAAAGTGTTGACCAAGCTTCGTTTTTTTTAACCAGATAATGGTGAGCGGACAATTTGGGGGATTGAGTGATTACAGATGACCAGAGGGGCATTACATTCTGTAACATAGTTTAAGGCTCCTCATACAGAAGACGATTCAAACAGATCCACCAAATGTGATGCTCATGGTGGTGTTGGAGGTAAAGTCAGATGATCAAGGTCAGTAGAATCAAATCTCTGTCTTTTCTTTTCTTTGTCGTTTGAAAGGATATGTTTAAACTTTAACCTTATGAAGGAGCAACATGACACTAGTTATGGTTGAGTTACATCATCAGGGCACTATGCATATCTGTACCTGATTTCATGGAAACTTCCTTATTTTTAGGTTTTTCTGTCTGGACCATACGGACTGACACACTGACACTGTAATCCTTAGAGCTGAGCTGCTGCTAGCATGGTTTAAAATGCATTTTTTTAATACTAAAGGAATGATGTGATTACTATTGAAAACCATTTCCATAACCAGACACAGACATATTTGCATTAATATAAACCTGAGTCTCCGCTGTAGGTTTTTGCTTCCACAGTGGCTGAGTCAGATTCATCTGTCAACATTGCAAAGCAATCTCTAAACTAATCTTATCCCACACACCGTAAACATCACGTTTAAACCTAAACCTTTCTTTAAAAAGAGCAGCCATCATATCACAGCACCAGCTGAGAGAAACATTATCTTTCACAGTGGGGCTCTGACAATTTAGTGGATACAAGGGTAGCCAAATGCTGTTTGGAGAGGGGGAAACAAGACCGGTATGAGTCAGAGTGTGAGATGTGTCAAGTGGAACTAAATACTTTTCTATTGAAGCACATGGGAGAGTGCTGCTGTTAATGGTGTCTGAATCTCTCACGTTTACGGTGAAATGGTTCATCAGATCAAAGTCACAGCAATTCTGTTTTTTTTTTCATTCTGTCCATTGCCACATGTAACTGAACACTTTTTGTATTTAAGATAAGAAATTAAGCCACAAAAAATAAATTTACAGATTAATACAGTGTAGAAATATCTCATATTTAACTGCAATTTCCCCTCTCCTCTTTTTCTTGCTTTCTCTTCAACCATTAAAACTTTTGCCCCCTTCTTTACTCTTCCATTTTCACACTAGTCATATATCCAAACACTTCCTTCACTCCCTTTCCTTTTTCTGTCTTAGCCTTATCAAACTCTAAAGCCAATAATCTACTCTTCGTCTCTCTCAATCTATCTTTTTCCATAACGTTCACGCATGAAACAAAAAATGAATATTCATCGAGCACCAAACCTCCGTATCCCTCCTACTCACATCAATGGCATCCCTCTCAAAGATACGAAGCTGGAGGAAGAGCTCCAGTTTGATCTTCCTCTCCTGGAACAGCTCCTCCATCTGGCCTTGCGCCTCGTCCAGCTGCTGCAGCACGCTCTCGATGTGGGCCATGCTGCTGTTGTGTGGAGTCTTGTTGCTCGAGATGGCGGAGTCTCTGCGGAGAAAAGGTCAAATGCAGGGAAGTTACAGGAAGAGTGGATTTGTGGTCAGTTAGTGATGTGGCTCCCAGTTCTCGTGGCGAGAGCGCATTTAAGAAAAACAAAAAAATCTTTGACTTTTAAAGTCAGTTTACCTAAAACAACATTGTCTGTTAAACAAAATCCATTTTATATTTTCTCTATTTTTGTTTTTCTTTTCATTTGACTCCAGAACCACATGATTGTCTGATGGTTGCAGAAAAAAAGTCAAATTGATGTGCCCTTTGCATTCTTTGCATTCCTACATTCTGGTATTTAGACTTAAAAATACAAGTTTGGTAGTCAGTGTTAAAGCACTGCAAGAATGCTGATAACCCTGTTGTTTATCGTATATTTAAATACGCAGAAATTAGCCTAGCATGTTTAAATAGTTCTCACCTGAGCTGTTGTATGAGGTCCTCCCCCTCCTTGATGACATTGACGGTGGCCTGCAGGGTGGTCTGCTGCTGCTGGCCGAAACGTTTGATCAGGTCCTGCACTGCTTCCACCGACTCGGCATAAACATCATCCAGCAGTTCCTTCTGAAGCTCCTCCAACCACGTCCACAGCTGACAGTGATAGACAGAAAGGCAAGCCAGTTAAAAAAAAAACAGCATTTTGTAGTGAACTCCTCCCAGAGCTGGAGAAAAAAAAAGCAGGAAACAACTAAAGAGCTCTGTTGTAAACACATGCTGGAGGGGGCGGGGCGGATACACTGAGCTAAACACAGAGTTAAGAATTTATAGAAAAGCTGCCAAAAGGATGGTCAGAAGATATGAAGAAAAAAAACTAATCTAACCAATTCTGCTACAAGCTGTTGTTTTTTTTTGTGAATGGTCATCTTTGTAACAGATTAGCCATCTGGGTGACTTGGCTCAGCACAGAAAGCCCTGGCATGGCATCCAGGCTGCAGGAGAGACCCTGGCACCCAAGCTTTGTCTAACACCCACGCTGCCTACACAAAAACATGCTATTATGAGCATCATGCACAGAAAATGAATGTTAAATCCAACCTGGCATGCATAAAGACTGTTTTTGGTAAGTATGTAAATGGCTGAGTGAACTTTCAGGCAGTTTATTTAAATAATGCCAGATACGATTCTCTTTTCTTGCAGAACTCTGAGCTTTTATCTGCAGAAAGTTAAACACGGGGGTGTTGAAGCATGATAAGAGGTGAAACTGACACCAAATTCCAGAGAATAAATACATCAATCCTTCCCTCTTTAAGTTGATCAAATATCGTGATGTTTTATTATATGATGATATGATACCATATGATGGTCTTGCAAGATATCTTATTTGACAAAATCGCAGTATCATATTATTGTTGTTATCTGTCACCATGTATTGTATTATCTTGAGTTCCTCACCCAAAGTAAACAAAACATAAAAAAAACAAAAAACATTTGGCACTGGCAGATTGATTAAAACGATAAGAGATCATATCGAGATGATGATGCTTTTCTTCTGGAGAGACAAAAATCTGAACAGTTGAATCCCCTATTTTCTCATGTATTTCATAATCTGTCTCCACAGTAAACTGTAAACACACCAAGACTCACAAATACATGCACACACACACAGTAACCTGCACCAGTGTGAGCTGACAGATGGGATGAAGGAGATTAGTCCATATGGACATAAAAGACTAGCTTCATTAATAACTACACAGCTCGGACAGTCTCTGAATCTTCCATGTAAACAGGATGTCGTGTTAACATTTGCAGAGCACAGTGATGTGTCAGTGTGGAGTGGTTCATTTTAAAAAGTCGAAGGTTTAGCTGTGTATGACCCATGACAATGTGACAGTAATTGTGGGAGGGTTGTAGTGATTAGCACCACACACTAAAGATCTGTGCACAGTTATGTGTAGTTGGATGTTCTCTCTTTATTATTATTGAGGGCATAATTACAACATGATCGGCATGATTGTCATTATCACAGTGAGAGAGAAGGCAAACAGCTGGATTGTCTTCAATTTGTGCAAACAAAAGTGTACTGCAGAAGCAAAGGAAAGCACAGATGTTTGCACAAAGAGAACATAATGACTGATAGTAACATCGTTCAAGGGGGCCTGAACATATCACACTATAACACACACAAACACACAAATACACACATACAACTCTCTTTAAAATAAAGGCGGTCATTTTAAAAAGTTAAGTGCTAATCATTTTTGGTGAGGATGTACAAAGCATTTTTATCTATTCATTACCCCTGAAACGTGTCATCTATAGCCTAACCTATTTTTATATCTCAAAGAGTGATATATACATTATGTGTGTGGCAATAACAACTGGACACAGTAAGTAACTTGTGCAAAATAAAAAAATAAAAAGTTGAAAATCTGATGGTATTTCTCCTTTAAGTTGCCCTCCACTAAAATGATAAATGTATTCAGTCATGTGAGCTTGACTGTGACTCACTTAAAATTGCCCTTCAAAGTCCTAACATGGAAGATAAAAGCTGACCACTGTGTGAACATTTTAATACAGATCCTAATGCAGATTGAGCAAAACAGCAACAATTACGTAGAAGTCATTTGTTGATGATGATGGACAAAGACACGACAAGAATCTTGTCATGCCTTTGTCCATCATCGTCATCATTTTTTCTGTTTTCCTGCATTGGATAAGAGTGATTGATTTCCATGTTACCCTCTACCCTTTCAACTCCTGTCTGCTTACAGAATTACTAACCAAAGAGTAAACTTTAGGTTAAACAGACGAGTCAAATCAATGTTAAAACTAGGGCTCATTAGGGTCTAGGAAAGAAGACGTGTGGAGTCATATTGATGTTGGTAAAAAAAGAAAAAAGTCCTGCCCCACAGGAGGTCTCATTTGAACAAATCTGACCCCCCCTGGTATAGACAGAGAATACACACCTCTTTGACATGTGTGTGGAAGGCGACAGACATGTCCAGCAGGACTTTACGCTGCTCAACACGTCGCACAAAGTCCTGAATACGATCCTCTAGTTGGTGGGCAGCCTGGTATATTTCCTCTGGGTCACACTCTCCGGTCTGTGCCAGCTGCTCTGCTGCCTCCAGCAGCTTGTCAGCATTGGTGTAGGTGTTCTGCAATGTTAACATTAAGTACATTTTCATAAAGAGCATATGATCTCATACATTCTACTGATAAAGCTTACCAAGAGCTTTATTGAAATCTTTCCTGTTTTTCGGTCAAGAAGATTTTTATTAATTTAATATACATTTTATTTGATGTTATGTTAGCAATGAAATGTGTCTTTTACCTGTTTGGCCAAATGAGGTTGTTTTAAATGTGCTATATAAGAAAAAAAACTTTGACTTGATAAAAAATGAAGCTGCAGGGATTTTTTCCCCCTTCAAATTTCTGATACTGATGTCTTTAAATTTCCTGCCTGCTTTGTGGTTTCTTACTTATTAAAAAATGTGAATCTACTTTTGTACTTTGACATTTATTTCGAAAGCATCATTTTTAACTCACCTGTGCAACCTCTTCAAAGTCTTCATGTCTCTTCTGCAGAGCCCGGGCTCTGTGCAAAGACTTCCCGACACCAGTGTGTTTACTAAGAAAAGCCTCTCCATGGTTTTCTATCCAGTCCAGGACCTTGAAACACACACAGAAAAAAAACAACATTAAGTGCTTGAAGTTAAAAATACACAACCTCACCATAGACTGTAAATTAACTTCGAAGAGTAACTGGAAATTAAGACTGCAGTACATATTTTTAAGCAGTAGGGGATGCTATTGACTGGAATGGCTGTACTGAGATCACATTAGAGTCACATTAGTTTATTTTTGCCTTTTTTTCCCTTTGCCCTTCTGTCTTCTCATTCTCCCCCTCAGCTCATCACCTCATCCTTTACTCTTCTGTCTGCAGTCTGTCATGTTTAATAACATGATTGTTGACAATTAGGTTTTGCCTAATAGCAAATCCAGAGCAGTGCTGAGTGCCAACATTTCCACAGTGACTGAGATTAGCTATAAATCTTTGAACAAAATTACCTTATTATCTTTAAAACAGATGGCCATACTGTTGCTATGTGGGGTAATGAAAAGGATTTGCATGATGTTTTCAAGGTCTCTGAGAGACTATTTTGACGGGGGCAAACACATGAAAACATACACAATGCCCTCGACACTTTATGTGACATTGAATTGCATCACCATGGAAACCACTATCAGGAGAAAAGGGTAATGAGAAGTGGATGTAAGAGGGGAAAGGCGAAGTGCAGAGATACAGCAAGGGAGACAGAGAAAGAGAGAAAGAGAGAGAGAGAGAGAGAGGGAAAGAGAAGGAGGGATGAGGACAGCGAGGCAGAGAAGAGCTCATGCCCAGAGGGTAAAAACGCAGAGACGACACTTTACACCAACTCAGTAGTTTTGATCTAAGGGCTCTGCCATCCAGACAGTCACACTCTGAAAAGCCCAGGAGGAAGTGTACCAACGCTTTGAAGAAGCTGGTGTTGATTATATTGTATCTTAATATAACACAGTGTACAATCCAGTATTGAGGTCTTGCAGAACATCCCTCTAAATTAAAGATATCTTTCATTTCAAAAAGAATACAAAGTTTAGCAGGAACACTTGTCAGTCGCTATGCACTTTGCCTATTGCTTGTACAAAATAAAAGTTTTCCCATTTTAATTTATTTTGGTCTTTTATCCAAACAATGGGCACAGTAGTTCACAGTTCACTCGATATTCCCTGATTCAGAACCAAGCAGGGTGAGGCAGCTTTTAGTCTCTATGCTTCTAAACTCTGGAACAAGCTGCCAGAGTACGTGAAGCTTTTTAGATCTGTTGTCTCTTTGAACCAAGTCTCTAAAATAAACAATTTTATTTTTGTACTGCTGTCTTCACATAAGTTCAAGCATTGCCTTTTTCCCCGCTTCTTGCAGGTAAAAGGCAAAGTGACATTTCAATCCTTCCTTTAGGATCTTATAGTTTTAGATATATTTTGTACACATTTGACAAAGAGCAAAGTTTAAACATCCTTTTCTTAGGTGTCTTCTCCAGTATCTGCTGTGTGAGTATGTGTACATGTCTGCTCATGTATGCTTAACAAATCCTGCTGAAGCCCGCTGAACTTCAGGTCTCATTGTACAGTCGGTTAGTTTTTTGTTTGTGTTTCTTACTTGCTGTACATCCTGCTGGAACACACATAGCTGCAGCCGTTGGTGCAGGCGGACTTTGCGATGCTGCCAGATGTTTTCCAGCTGCCTCTGGTGATGCAGCACCTCGTGGATGATGTCCAGGACGTGGTGCACAGCTTTGGAGTAGTTGGCAGAGGACATCAATGAATCAGCACTGCCTGGGGTCAACGGTCGCTGCAGTTTGTCCAAAAGAGACTTCCCATCCTGGCTTACCTGTATAAAGAGGAAGTAGAGGATTAGAAAAAACCCAAGCAAAGTCATCATGAAAATATACGACGTCTCAATTAGTTGCCCTTCTGTATTCCTTGTTTAACTAGTGAGTCTGAACAGAAGAGCACCTGTTTTCTTTATTTTCACTCAGAAGCCACATGTCACATTTACTTGATTGCCATGGCTACACGGAGAACCAGTGGTACCAGAGCATCAGCACACACTTTCCAATCACTCTTAAAAGAATGAAAGGAAACATGAAGCTGAACCTCATTTTTTGTCCTTGAAAGACAGTAGAAAGCCTAGATTGAGTAGTGGCGGCTTAACAGAGGGTTAACGATCACAGTACAAGTGAATCCACAGCACGCCATTGATTGTCACGGCAGTCTCATGATCAGGTTGATCAGGCCGATGGCTAGAAACATTTTAGCCTAACATTTTTAGCTTTCATCAAAAGCTTCATTTTGTAAATCCCATCCCATTTGTTGAGAGTTTTGTTTAAAAATGATTAAAAGCCTGTCACATATAGACCTGTGTCCCACATAAAGGACACAAAGGAAGGATGAGTACAGAGGTTTGTGTGTGTGTGTGTGTGTGTGTGTATGTTTGTGTGTGTTTACTGACCTCAGAGTACGCGGTAGTGATGTGCTCATATAATCCCTGGTGATGGTGGATTGTGTCTTCTAGATCCTGGAGTTCAGAGGGCAGCTCTCCTTCACCACATGCCTTACACCACGGCTCTACTTTACTCATGTACTGCAGAGAGAACACACACAACACAAACATTGCACAACAACTCCATATAGACTGTGTATAAATGTGGAGACAATTTAAAAACCCTCAAGCATTTCATTATACAGTATACCTACTATTAACACTTTGTTCTGTCTGAATGCACAGCATGCAGGGAATTGTGAATGACTGCTCAGACCAAAGACTACACTTAAAGTAAAAGTACTTTAATTACAAAGCATTATCAACCCTGGTAATGTTAATAATGGTTATTCAGTTGTCATAATAAATGTAATATCTAGCAGTAAACACCAGAGATTACATTTCTATCAAGTCTATTTCTTTCTTCACATCAGGTTGTTTCTATAAATCCAGATGATTTATGATTCTGAGAATGTTTATAATGAGATAAAAACGTACTGGATTTATGTTGTATGTTCACGTCCAACATGGATTTTCTTAGTAGCACTGGACTTGTTTTTAACACAGGCCATTGCTGTTAATATGTATGGAGACTCACGTTTGAACCCTTGACCATAAGCCATTAATAACAAAGAAAAAACAATGACTCCGCGGTAGACTAGCTCCTGATAGCCAGCTCAACTAGCTCTACATGAAGATTTGACCATCAAACTGTTATCGTTGGATACAAGAAGGCTGACGGTGATCGAGAAAGAGAAGTTTGAGTGAAAATAAGGGAAAGTTCAGAGAGAAAAGACACTGCAGAGCACAAGCTTTTTAGAAAGCTGTGATAAAAAAACAACTGAAAAGTTACTTTTCTGTTACAAAGAGGAGAAAAGAGTTTCAAAATGATATAAAAAAAAAGAAGCTTTCTATTATACTAACTCAGTGAAGCAAAGGGGTACACAGAAGAGACATCTGCCAAAGAATCATCAAAACATTGACAGTAATGATGGGCTGTCAACACAGGCTACATAAAAGAAGCAGGAAATAAAGAATTCTTTAGCATTTATGACTGTGGGATAAAAAAAAGCCACTCAGCAAACAAAAGATGTGAACAACTAACTAACATTCTGTTAAATGCACAGTAAGCAAAACAATGATCATTTAAATTGTCTCTTAGGTCCATGAGATATAAAGCACCCATTGCTCTTGTAAATTGTAGTGGAACAAAATATTTGTTTCCGTATTAATATTTTTCTTTAAAGCTTCATTGCTATAAAAGTCTACCAAAAATCGAATACTTCACTCGCACATTTATACGTCAGTACCTGATCTGCTTTCTGGTGGAAGCTGGCAGACATCTCCAGCAGGGTGCTGCGTTCGTCCAGCGCAGCAGCAAAGGCTTTCCACTCCTGCTCCAGCTGGCCTGAGATCTGCTGGATCTGCTGGGAGGCGTAGTGTCCCGACTCCAGGAGCCGGTTCCCTACCGACATGATCCGATTGATGTTCACGTACACATTCTGTGAGGAGGGAGAAAGAAGCAAGATGTTGTAGATTTAAATACATATAATGAATCGGGTGTGATTTCATGGAACTTGTTTAATTATCCTGAACAAGTCAGACAGCAGGTAAAGACAGACAAAGTGGATAGTTCTGTATGCTAACAAAGCTCTTTAAGTCCAGTGGATTTTATCTAAAGGATGAAGAGTCTGCTCATGCGGTTTTATTTTGGATGCAGTGATGCATCAAACTGCAGCTTCGTCTAGAGTTGCAAAGCAGTAAAGGTTTATTTTTAATTTTCAATAGTAGCCACATTCCACATTAACATAAAATAAAGTAATAAAATATACAATTCAACACATGCACCCCTGGTCACATGTTACCCCTCCCCTTCCCACATCTTCCTTGACAAAGTGAAATAAGAGATGAATTCACTTGGGAGTCAAAACTCATGTGAATAATGAACAGAAACCCATTTGCCTATTAAGCTTTCAAGGTTTTTTTTTCTATATATATATGGGCTCCAAGCTGTTTTGTGTAGATAGGCACAGATCAGCAAACGCTAATTAACAACTGTGTTAACAGTCTGTTATTATTCTATTCAATTACTGCTCCTGGAGCCTATTATGGCTCTTAGTGTGCTGCTTCATTCAATCACAACAGGGAGAAAGGATGAAGTGAACACCAGCTACAACCCTCTAAAAGAGGCAGGGTTGATTCTCGGAACACATATTGTGAATTTGTATCAACGTTAAGGACATTGGATTGATGCTTTGTTTCCTTTTGACCTCAAAGGACTAAAGATGTTTTCTAATTTAGTTTTTATTTTCTGCGTTAGAGCTAACATGTGGTTTTCCTATAGCTTGGCCTTTACTTGGAATCATATTGGTACACAAAATAATCAGAGACCTTCCCTGTTGTCTAAAAATCCAGGAAATCTCATAAGGGGAATTGAAAAGCACATGATTTAGTCTGATGTTGACCTGAGGATAATAGACAGTGGTGTTCTCTGGATTACGGCTCACACTAGGAACTATGGGAGTCCAACAGCTCTCGAATACACAGCAGTAGGTAAGTTGTGATACACAAAAGAACAGCAGTGCACACTTGAGCTATAGTAATCCCTTTATAAATAGTTCAGAGACTAAAATGAAACATAACATATCTCTAAGCTGTAACAGATCTTATGTGGTATTAAACCACAGGAAACTGGGATGATTTTTTTTTTTGCTAAGGACATATGCACAAAAAGACCTCAAGGAGAGCACACGCCCAGTCACAACCAATCAGCCTGAGGGTGTTCAAGCCATCTGCAGGACATTAAATAAAGCAGGCTGGAGTACTAAAACACACTGGGTGGTAAAGTCTTAATCCAAAACTGACGGACAGAAAAGGGGGGTGGGGGGGCGGGCTACAGATAGTAGAGGATATTTCTAATTCAAACCTGATGAGGGCAAGGGGCAGGAGGAAAAGAGAGAAAGAGATAGAGGAAGAGAGAGAGAGAGAGAGAGAGAGAGAGAGAGAGAGAGAGAGAGAGAGAGAGAGACACACAGCGCGATACGGACAGAGAGAGAGAGCAGAGGCAGAGGAGAACAGCTCTGTTGACCCAGAAATCAATCAATCCACAGAGTAGGGAAACAAACAGGCCACAGTAGTATTTGCTTTGTGAATGAACTACAGAACAAGATAAACACAAGAGCCCCAACAGCAGAACTAAACATGATGTCTTGCAAAGAGGCTGAAGGGAGACCAAGGCAGTTTCAAAATCACTCAGTCTTTGCTGTCTAGTGCTTTTACAGTTCTACTGAAAGATTTGAAGAGTAAAAATGGAATAATCTCGAAAAACAACTTACTGCTGGAAGTAACTCTAAACCTCATACCTGAGAGGAGAAATGATCAGAAATACAAGTAAATGTCAAAATGTATCTGTTCGGTTAATTTATAAAAAGCTATGTTATAGTTTCTTTTCAAATAGTTTGATGGGGTCGCCATTTGAGCATATTCACAGCTCAGGTGTGATAAGAAACATTTCATTTCTGCCATTAAATCCTGCTTTCAATCACTGTGCAGCAAACACACACGTACAACTCCATTAAGGACAGTTCAAGGACGTAAAACAAATATTGTTAAACACTAAAAGTGTGCAAGAACTTGCCCTCTTTTTCACCAAGCCATTTAAAACTACTGTTACATTTCTGTCTTTTCTTCTCTAATTAAATTCAACACTCATTAAAACGGCTGCTCGCTCTATCAGAGCTGTAAAAGGAGTTTGGAAAGTTGAACACATAACTTGATGTTATCATTATGTAAGCAGTAGCCCCAGGAGAAATGTGTAGGAAGCTGCAGTTTGATACATTTTGTGTCATTAATAAAAGAGGAATTAATCAGATCCTTTGTTTATATCAAAGGCACTTTAAGCCATATCCTTTTTATACCAAACGTCTCAGATAAAGCGACTGTTTTAATAAATTACAGAAAAGTTCATCACTCCAAAAGTGCATTTGTCAAGTGCCTCCCATAGGGGGCATGAAAGTTACTAAACACCATCTGTTTTATTGAGTATCACAGAGCATTTATTAGCTTATTGCATCATTAACATGTTGCTGTATTTACCCTTTGACTTTAAGTTGATTATGCTAATGAAATTCCATGCCTGTAGCAATCATCACTATTGAAATATAATGAGAGTTGCTGATAGTTTGGCAAATCTTTTAAACCAGTAATACCACTGTTGAGACGTCAGTGTAAACTGGCAGACCTGTGTGGGCGTGATTATGTTTTCTTCCTCTTGTTTTCACTCTCCTATACATCTTCACAGGCTTTAAAAAACATTACAGTTTGTCTACATGAACACACACATACAGTAAACACGCACACACCCTGATGCTGTGAATTTCCACTCAGCAATGCAGGCAACAGGAAGAGGAAACGCTGCTTCCTGTGGAAGAATAGGTGGAGGGGGGCAACGCTCATTCTGTGTTTACCCAACTGTGTTCATGACTGCAATATATTGTCAATATACGTGTGAGTGCAGCTCCATCTGTCTTTTTTACTTCTGTTGTCTCTGGGGTTATTGGTTCATCTCTACCCGCAGTGTTGACACAACTGGCCCTGGGTCTTCCCTGCAGTGGCCCTTGGGCCCCCATGATGAGACAAACCAGTGATTTGTGGCACTGTGTGCGAGAGATTCATGCCATGGCTCCTTCTCTCCCTAGGCTACATTTCTCTCACAATGACAACAGTTGCTGTAGAAAAAAGTCAAATATCTGTTGTTTATCACTTTTACTGGTGTAAGGATTGGGTTGTTTTTGTCCCTATCAGACGTGCACTGGATGTGTTAAGTTATTTTTCTCTTCTCTTTTCTTTTGACGCCACTTTCAGTCCAAAACAAATGAGCTCTTCTGACCCAAAGCAAACAAGAACATCCCTGACAGATATTAAATACTTCAAATGCAGTATTCGAAAATAAAAGAAAGGGTAAAAATTAGGGTAGTGTATGAACTTTGAAAGTGGAGGACAAACCCGAGCAGGAATGAGGGGTCAGGGATCAAGATGTGTGTTTTTAGTTGGCATAAAGTCCATGAGGGGTTAAATGAACTGGCAGAGCAGAGCTGGTAACGCCGCAGAGTCGATACAGAATAATGTCCACAGCTATTTTAAGTCAGCAGCAGAGCTCCACACACTACAGTGAGGTACAGGAGGGCAGAGGGGGGCGGTGGAGCATGGCAGCAGAGGGCAGCACACAGCTTTGGGAGGGGCAGTGAGGCAATATGGGTCAATTATGGGAACAGCACTGTGACAAGACATGACACTGGGGGCTGAGGGGGGTGGATGGTGGTGATGCAGAGTGGAAAAACAGCTGAATAAAATGAGAGAGAAAGTGGGAGGACAGAAAATATCAGTCCACAGCCAAAAGGAAAGGAGGGTTCAGGATCAGGGCTTTGAGAAGTAGGGGTGTGTGTGTGTGTGTGTGTGTGTGTGTGGTGGTTAGTTGCACAGGGATGGGGGGCCTTGGCATGTTACTGTGAATGACAGTAATGATGATAGTTTGTGACTGCATTGCCTGTGTGTGAGGGTGTTTCCGTGCGTGTGCGTGTGCATGAAAGAGACAAAGGCAACATCTTACCATGCAGTTCATAGCAAAGTGGTTGTGCTGGGTCTGCAGCTCGACAGCGTGCTGGTGGTTCCCTCCGATCTCTGTGTAACTGGTTAGAAAAAGACCCTTGTTGTGCATGATCCAGTCGAACATCTACACCCGGGAGAGAGGGAGAAAATGCGGTTACCTTTACAGGATGCTCTACGAATGAAAAAAAGCCTTTCCGTCTTCTGTTCACTCAGATCAGCAGCGGTGAAAATACAAGAGGGTCTTGCTGCTAAGTGGTTCTGTTTTATTTCTATGATCCTCTTTCTACATGTATAGAAAAGAAATGTTAAATCCCAGCTCTGACACTTTCCACTGCAGGATTCTGCGTTTGCCCCTAGCTCTTAACGGCTCATATCAGTACATTTCCCAGCTCTACACACGCAACCGCGCACTCTCCTGAAACAGTGACAACATTCATTATCGCTGTTTTTTCTTGTACATGAAGACACAGCTCAGATATTTGACCACAAAAAAAGGAGGACTTGAGCATACACAACATCAGAATTCTTTTTTTAGGTTCTTTGAAAAGTGGCCACTAGTTTCAGACAGTCAATGCACCTCATCTTTGAAGCAGAAAACACTTAAATTAAAAACACTGATCTGGGAATCTGGCCTTCATAAAGATGAAAGTTGATCTGAGGACTTAAATGTGTGGATTAATGTAATGATCTAAATACCAAGCAAAGAGCGGCATGCATGCATACTCATTGTGGGATTCCTGCACAGGATAAATTACCGGCAGGACAACCGTTTACTGGTACATATTAAAAATAAAAGCACCAAGAGGGAAAGATTATCAGGGCTTCAGGGAGGAACCAATTAACTGCAATCATTATGTGAACAACATGGATGATTGAATTATGTAGAAAAGACAAGCACTCTGACCTTCTCCGCGTCCTGTTCGAACAGACGCAGCTGGAAGCACTGGTCCAGCTTCAGCTTCCTCATGTGCCACAGCTGCTGCAGATTTTGACGAGTCCCGTGCAGCTTGTCCAACAAACCAGTCACTTTAGCTACCAGGTTGTGGGCGTCTGCGTGCGTATGGAAGCCGTGATGATGGTCGTTGGAATCTCCGCTGGCTCCACCAGTGCGGTTACCATACCCGCTTTCACTGCTACTTCCACCACCTGCTGTATGCGCCTGTAGCCTTTGTAGCAGCCTGCGCCCCTGCACATCCAGCTCCTCTACTGATGCCTTAGTGGCCCTTTTCTTCAGCCCTGCGTGTTCCTCCATGAGCCTCCGAGCTCCCTCCAGGTCCCGCGGGAGATCACGCTGGGACAAGGTGTCCTGGAGCTCCTCCAGGCGTGACAGTGCCCGCGCTGCATCACTGGCAAAGGTCTCAAAAGACAGGCGCACCTATAGGGACAGTTAAAATGACTTATAATTGCCAAAATACAAGAACTACTGAATTTCAGTTAATAGAATATTCCTAAGAGATAAGACCTGTTGATATACTCCTTTAGAAAGGAGCACAGCTGTTTTCTGCTGGTTTCTTGTGGTTTTACTTCATAAAGAGAAAAAAGGTAGAACAAAAGAGAAAGTATCCAAACCTCAATCCAGTCATCATGGTTATACTCTAAGCTGCCCTCAAAGTCAGCCGTGAGTTGGGATGGGTCCACAATCTTGGATAAACCCTCTAAGGAGACCATCACCGTCTAGAGAGGAAGGAAAGATTGGCACAATTCAAATCAGAAAGAGATGGATGAGGTAAATGGAAAGATAAATGCAGGCAAATCAAAAATAAAAAGCAGTTTAAGAGGGTAAAAGCCCATTGCCTCATAGTTATCATCTCTATCATCAATATCCCAAAGTAATCAAATGTTAACTTGTCAAAATATTCCCCACTGTTACACCCAGATTATGAAAAGAATGTGCAGTGTCAGTGGCTCCACACGTCTACTGTTTAGATAGGTGGAGTGACCGAAAAAGGAAAAACATTCCAGAAATTCTCAGCAGCCGTCATATTATCATTCATAAGATGCAAATAGACGGACATAAGGAAGCAAAAACAGAAACTGATGCGGTCCACTCGAAGAAGGTAAACACAATGAAACACAAAATAAACAGATTTGGGCTGAATCCGCTTTTGTGCTCTCACATAAAGACGCTTTAATAATGGAACATTTTATTTAGCATCTTTTAAACTTCGAGCACACGCAAACACACTTAGAGGAGTAGTTGTAGGTGAAGGTATGACCCCATGCTATGAAAACATCATTGTTTTTTTTTTTTTTACTTGATAATGAGCAACAGTTGTGAAAACTCTACCGCTCTTTACGAGGAAGAGGAGAAAACATCTTTAAAACTTCAGCTCATCCTGATTTTTGTTTGATGTTGTTCCTGATCACATTCACTACGTGTTTGACATCATGCAAAAACTAAAAATTGGCTCGTCCAAACACAACTCACTGCTGTCGAGATGAGATGCTTTGCCATGTCCCATATATCCCAGTTTCCATAGTAACTGGGTCAGGACTAAATATACCAGCACCACAAGCCCACACGGGACAGAACAGAGCCACTGTCACAGAGCAGCAGTCAAATTAGAGCTGATAGATTAGCACCGATAGCTATGCTTAACTATGAAGAACTCCAATAGCTTATAACAAATCCTAAATTGGCACCAGCAAAGATCAATATCTCCATAAAACAATCAGAAACCATTTGTGCAACAGAGCTTTTTCAGTTATTGTTCATGTGCAACATCCACAGCATCAAAAGCCAAGCTTTAGAGTTACAAGGATTACTTTTCTGTTTTTTAAAAGTGATCGACAAATGTAGCATGGCACTTACCTCGAATTCAAACTTGGAGCTGCCAAAGTTGGTCCTTTGCTTCTGCCAGAAGTTGTCCGGCTTGATGATTAGGGCGACGTGGATACAAGAAGGAAAAGACTCCTGAAGGATCTTCAGCAAGGGCTTGATGCTGTCCCACTTAGAACCACGCATGTCCACGATGACTGTGAAGCCATGTCGGGCGACCTCCTCACTGCACAAGACACAAATAAAAGAGGTCAACCCTTCAATAAAGTGAAGATTTATACATACAAGTATATAAAAGCTTTAAACAATTTCATCATGCTAACATTGAACCATTGGAGAAACTCAGAGGAGATCATAAACAAGTGACAACAAAGGGAAGTATTACATACATTATTGTAGCTGCCTTAGGAACAGAAATAGACAAAACACACACCAAAGATACTTATTGTACATTTTGTAAAGGATCTGTCTTAACTGCAACCAAGCCATGCAAACCTCCAGAGCATCTGTCGAGGGAAAAAATAGTTAAAACATTGAAGTGTTGAAATTTCCACCGCTGCTTACCGGGAGTCATGCTGCTGAATGAGTCCATAAAAGGTTGTTTCTCAGTGTTAAAGGCTTTAATCTGAATGTGTCTAACTAGGAGACAGACACAGACACACAGGCCCTGCTGCACTAACTCACTCTGACCTCACTCTGAAAACAGATCGGCAGCCAAATGGGAAGAGAAAAACAGAGCAGAGCGGAGGGAGGGAGAGGAAAAGAGAGAGAGAGAGAGAGAGAGAGAGAGAGAGAGAGAGAGACAGAGAGAGACAGAGAGAGACAGAGAGAGAGAGAGAGATGTAACAAAGACAGAAGAAATATTTAGACAAGTAAGATAGAAATCAGGCTGAGGAGAAGAACCTGACCTCCTACTGAATTAGTGACACATGGTTCCTTTTGAGCCTAAGATCAGATATCTGGTTTCCTCTACAGGATCTATTTCCTCTCTTTTTAACCTATCAACACAGTTTCTCCTGATGCAGGGCAGACAACCTGTCTTTTACTGCTTACACCTTATAAAGTTAGTTAGTTTACTCGTCCCCTTTTGTATGTGCATTGTGTGT
The DNA here is from genome assembly GCA_020745685.1 of Tautogolabrus adspersus. Lineage (NCBI taxonomy): Eukaryota > Metazoa > Chordata > Actinopteri > Labriformes > Labridae > Tautogolabrus > Tautogolabrus adspersus. The sequence continues at coordinate 18,637,812 of CM036542.1, read as the reverse complement.
GTACAGAAACAAAATGCGGACAAAAACATTTAATTTGGAAGAATAACTACCACTATAAGAAATTGTTGGTCATTCTTATGACCACATCTTTTCCCTTTCTGCATCTTTTCATTAGGTTGAATGACTAACAACTAAATCTGATATTTAGGATGTTTTAAATGAGTTGCATCACTTTTTGAGAAAGAAATACATCCAACAAAATCCAAGGGGAATCTCTCGATTAAGATTACGTTTTTAACATGAACATATCTAATCATCTTCTTCTGCATCTCAGACTGAACACTAAGAAAAGTTTACCTTAAAACTAGAAGATAAAAGCACAAGAATGACAGCAACATCACCGTTCTTGCAACTCTTCTGCTGCATACATAATTGGACTAGATCTGACCACTATTTTTCTCAAATCTTGAAAAGATGTAGAAAAATACTTTGTTCCAGTGGTCATGACGATCCAGTAGAAGCTTGTTCACAGACATAAAAACGGAATTGCAAACTATGTAGATCAGAGTGACAACTGCTGACTGAAATATACACACAGATGTTGAGCATTTTCAAGTTTGCCCTGGACATCCCAGAACACCCTCAGGGAGCACTGGAGAAAACCTGGACCCAATTTCTGCAGTAATTGATCTGGACCGCCCCTCGCCTGAAGACAAATCTCTAAACTCTACAGTGAAAAAAAAACAACTTAAAAGCACCAAGCCTGCAAAGCAATAGAAAAATGGAGCACAGGGAAGATCGGAAGTATAGCAGAACAGAGAAGGGCAACTTCCCTCTGACTAATCACAACTGACTCCATACTGAACAGCCCGGAGAGGAGTGTTAAATGTGAAGGAAAGGTGCTTCTAGACTTGAACAACTATATAGAAAGAACTACAGAGAGTGTACAAAACTGCATCCTCTGGCTACATGTTTCCTGCAGTATTTTTTTATACTCTAGTTCATACAATAACAATGCAAAGAGGGAAACAGGGAGAAAAGGGGGAATGTACAGCGCCCTCTAACAAGACATTATCAATAGCATAGTCAGCGTAGTGAGAGCTGGAAGAAACCCCCCAAAAAGAGGTGATGCCTTTTCCTGAAAGTCAGGAGGAAATGAGAAGGGAGAAGGAGGAAGGGGGGGTTGAATCTTCACAGAGAATCCAAAATAAAACCATCCAAGCTCTCTGTAGCCTCAGGTTATGCTTCAGCCTTTTAAATCCAAGCAAGGTGGGAAAGTCTGACACAGAGAAAGTGATGAGAAGTGTGTGAGTGTGACTGCATGAGCGGCAAAGAGTCGGAGTCTGTTTCGAATTAACCTAGGATCAAGAATAGGTTCCTTAAGTCAGCACATGTGCAAGTTCAAAGTCTGAAAAAAAAGTCAGGATTCTGTCATGAAACCCTGAGTATGTAAGAACATTTCCAACCTGGGAATAGTGGCCAGGTAAGCTATGAGCCTGCGCAGGTCTTCGGGTCGTATTCTGTCGTGGTTGCTCCGTGCTGGAAAGGTGAGAACGGGACCTCCGCGTCTGTCTTTGCCACCTTTGGGTAGAAACCAGACAACAAAAAAAAGTCATTAGATCAAATACTGCAGCACGGCTTCAAAGAAGCTCGACACACCTTAACGTTAAAGACCACATATCCTGCAGAATACCACCCAAAAAGATGTGAAGAACATGCAGTAGTTCTCTGATATCTGCAGCTAATATGTGTTGGTACCATCTGTGAATGTGTCTGCAGTTAGTCATGACTATACTGAGTCATATTGAAGCATCAGAGCGCAAACTTGTCTCACAATGACGAGGCTAATAAACGCCTTTCAGTCAGGGTGCAGGAACCAAAAACACTAATTATTAATGAAAAGAGAAAAACACTCTGTAACTTGATTATAATTACGGCCCCTTTGGTTACTAGTTATAGGGGGACAACAGTTTATGGAGATAAGCGTGTCACAATAACCAACCTAATAAATCACTGCAAATGAAGCTTAAATGGAAAATAATAATAATAATACCCAAGCTGCCATGTTTGTATATGTTATAAAATAAAGAGGGTTTTTCTCTTCTTCTAAGGTTGCATCTTGCATCAGCGTGCAAACAGTATATGTAGTTGACCCAAAACACACTCCAATGCAAGGACTCTGCTGCAATATAAGAATACAAAAGCTCATTCAAACACGAGAAGTAAAGTGAAATTTCAACAACCTTGTCTAAGATCAAGGCTGATATCTGCTTGTTAAAAAAAAAGACATAATTCCTGAGTGTTCTGTATATAAAAACAAGCTTCTGAAAAAGATTGTTTCACTTGAAAGATGAGACTTTTTATTTTAACAGCATTCCAGTCTCCTCTTGGACACAATCCCATTTGAAAAGGCTGGTTAACAACGCAGCTAACATACATATTTAGTTTTTGTCTCTTCTTTTTGTTGAAAAAAACAACAACAAGTTGAATGGAAGTTTTGATTATTGACAACAATAACACATCAGGCTACATTCATTTAGAGATACATGCCAAACAGTGATATTAGTACGGTACATAACTGACCTGAGAGGAAGGCGACTTTCTCCTTGAGGATGGGAAGCACATCGATGGCCTTCATATCCTCATTGCGATGAAACCCTGAAACACCGAGACAAACAGAGATGTCAGCACTGCAGGAGGATCTCTAACCGAAAGACAATACAATTAGAAACATGTTATTAGCAGAGTGAACACAGTAACGACAATCTTTGTTTATATAGTTCACCTAAAGTGGCAAGCAATATATACCGAGTATTCTCTGGCTTTGTCTGTGTTTGCTGATAATGCTTCAGTTTGACCGACTCAGCACACTGTTTAATGTAATCCAGATTACCTCAGTCTAGCATGTCAAACAGTAGCACTGTATGGAGCCCATGTGGGAAACTGTAAACATGATGAACGACTGTCTATTACGTATGTGATAAAGGGCACCATGAAAATACTGCAAGCATGGATCATAGACTGTAAAAAAAGATTGACGACATGACAGCTCCCCAAAAGTGAAGCCAAAACCATTCGGCGCTCCCCCGATTGACTTTCTGCAGTAGAGGACATACAGTAAGCTCGGCCAGCTCCATGTTAACAGATGGGACATGGGCCAAAATATAAAATCAAAATACAGTTTCAAGTAATTACAGTATATGCAAAAAAAAGAATACAGGGGTATTTTGGCTTAATTTGTGTACATAGGGGGACGAAGAGAAGGGACGTCCATCTTTATATGCGGTCTCTAGCATGGACAAACAGCTTTGATTATACCACCCTATTCAGCTAATAGGGTATAGCATAAATGTTAATTCAATAAGTAAATTAAAGGACAAAAGAGAAGGGGCGCTGGCAGCATAGTGGTTAGTGCGCACGCCTCCTTGAGCGGAGTCCTCCAAGTGGGCGGCCTAGGTTTCAATCGAATCAACCTTTTGCTCCTTTCACGCAGGTCATCCCCCACTCTCTCTCTCTCTCCCTGATTTACGCCTATATCCACTGTCCTATATCTTCAATAAAAGGCACAAAAAGCCCCAAAATAAATCAAAAATAAAAATAAAAAAATACATTGCAAAATTAATTTAAATTTTAAAATATTGAATCATTCTTTTCATTTCTGTTGACAGGCTGATCCATTTTGATAATAACAATTAGTTAATATATTGTTATGATGATATAAGTGTTAACCCTGGTTGCACTATGTTGGTGTCACCTGTTCTGTTATTGGAGGGTCTTCAAATGTCAAAGCTTTTCCCTCGCCTCCTCAACAGATGGCACGCTGGTTAGTACCAAGAAGCAAGATGGAGCTGTTCAGCATACACACACACACACATCCGCACACACACCAACTGACTTTTATCTCTTTGGTGTGTCACAGCAGTCAGTCATGCAGACAACTGAATCAGCCGGAAAAATGTGGGATTATAGTCAAATATCATGGCAAATGATCCTCTTCACATAATGCGTCCACGTAACGACACATCTGGTGATACCTGTGAAACGGCTCTCATTTAATATATTCTAATGGGGACGTGATGAATTCTGAATGACTGCCACAATGAAAGACTGTAGGCACTGGGAAGCAGAACAATCTATATCGGAAAGCTCTACACGTTTGCCATGTTATTGACAGCTTTGATTGATCACTGAGTGTGAGTGCATGTGAAAGAGGAGGAGGTGGTGGTGGGGGCGGCGCCTCTGCCGACGCACTCAGCTTGTGATGTCATCAAACATCCCTCATTGTAGCTGTGAGTCATCTCTCTCACACTGACACACTGAATATTAGGAACATGAATTTGAAGCTATAACCTCTGCTGTATAATAACAGATTACAGATGTGACCTTAATATTTCTTGTATTTTATATTAAACTTAGATCCATTATCTGATACAAACTGATCTAGAATTGATAAAAACTGTTCCTTAACTCTATGATGAACCCCACTTGAATACCAAACGACTCTTTTAAAGCTAACATCAGAAGCATCAAATCAAGTTGTCAACTGTAAGATAATAAAATAAATCAGAGGAAAGAAGCCTGGCATTTCATTCTGTAGTAAGCTCAGTTGAAAGAATATAGAAATTAGGATTTAATCTTACAATCCGTGTAATATTTGGATGTTGTTACATTACATGCAAACTGTTAAACTTGCATCGTCAAAACCGATCGTCATGTATTTGTGTGAATTAGCATTTGTGTGTAGGTTTTATAGACTTCCCTGCCAGAGCTTCATTCACAAACGTTTACTTAAAAGAGGGAAATCATCTGCAGCCGTTCAGATTTCTCCTTCCATTTCAAGGAATGATTGAATGTGATCGTAGCGCTGAATCTGTGAAGACTGCAATAATCAACGTGAGCATGGACATCAAACAGCTGCCCAGAGGTCAATCTCAGCATGGAGTCTGGTACTCTCAACAGGTGTGACTCTCTTCATGCATTATTAAATATGTTTGAATTATTACTGAGGACTATGTTTGAAAAAGCGGCATTTTCAAAGTAGGACCAGCTATCTGGTTGATGATTCTAGGATAAGATTATTAGCTAACTAGCCAAGTATTAAGAAAATCACAGGACAGGTTATTGAAGGAGCAACATTTCTATGGTAGGAAATAAAAAAAGGTTTGTGTCTATAAAAATGACAAAATGGGATTAGAATGTTATCTGGAGGAAATATCTTAAGGATTAAAAAGGGAACAGGAAAGTGCTACATAATCTGCATATACACTGTAATGCTGTGAGAGTGATCATGTAAAAAAAAAAAGGACCAACCTGTCTATAAATGGAACTGAGCAAATTAGATAATGGGGAATCATGGAATTTGAATATAATAGATAACAGGTGGACAATGATCTCAAGCTAAATGGACTTGGATTTGTATAGAGCTTCATGACTAATCAAATGTGTTTTAACACTACATGCCACGTCCACACACTGACGTTAGTGGCTGCTACGTAATGCGCCATCCGCCCAGAGGTGGCACTCCATTTACACACCATTTTACGCTGCCGGCGTAGCAGCAAGAGCAATTTAAGTTTCAGTGTCTTGCCTAAGGACACTTTGACATGTTACTGCAGGAGCTGGGGATGAAACCCTCAACCTTCATGTTAAGAGACAACCAACTCTACCACATCAGCTAAAGCTGACGATAACTCAAAGTAAAGTAATTGCCTTAAAAATTGGAATATTATAAGCCAAAAGCTTGATACAAGCATAGAGAAAAACAAACAGCCTTGTGATATGAAGCAAAAAAATAGATATGGTTGAATTCAAAGCAAAAACAAAGAGAGAGATGCAGAAAGCTACATGATTGGGCGGACAGATAAAAAAAAGATACATGGATCAAAGGCAAATGCAGACCAAAATAGACCGGGACAAAGACAAAGGGCCTGATGTGAATGACAGAACAGAGAAGCAGAGGCTGATACTGATTCAGATGAAACTGCAGAGTACAGTGAGATGGATATAATGATACAGACAGAGGGGACTACAGAAAGAGACAGCTAAATAACTCCTACAGGTCCTAATGGCTCCTGTAATATCGATTTCATCCACGGTCTGAGGGAGTTAGGAGCAGCAGTCAGGCCTGGATGACAGCCCATTAGCTCACTGTGGGAAGTGGCCGCACTGGACTAAACCTGACTCACGGAAAATGTCACAACCAGCTGAGGTGAGATGGGACTGAGGTCGCAATAATGGTTTCATTATCTTTCCACAGCTGGTAAGAGGATCGAGAGAGGGAAAATAGCTGAGTCCTTTGCAATCTACACTCATGGTTTAAAGATTTCCCTCTATGCTGACTGTATCTTTATACTGTAACCTGCTGCACCTGTTTCTCTTCCAACCCTCCACTATCTCTGTCTCACACACAGAAACACTGGCAGTAGATGAAAAACAGAAAACAAAGACGTAGACTCCATTCTGTGTCTTCAAAAGATTTAATCAGTGTGTGTATGTGTGCATCAGAGATTCAGGGCCTGAGCAGAAAGCAAAAAAGACTTTTCTGGCACTTTGAGTGTGAGCACATGTTTTTGTGTGTTTCCTGTGAAGTGTGCCCAGACTCATTCCTCACGGTGGTGCTTTATGTAAAACACTGGCACTGGCTCACAGCCAGCTCTGACCTCTGTGCTGTAGCTCTGCTAAAACTGCAGTTGGTCACCTTTTTAAATACCACATTTAACCAAGTCTGGCAGAAAGCTGGACATGCGTGCACTTTGGGTTTATGTGGAAGGCTATACAGCATGCTAGAAACAGATGTGGCTCCCTTGCAAGAATCACAACTTGATGCTTCAAAACTGGATTTCATAGATGAAAAATTGGATGTTTTATATGGATGGGTAATGTAGGGTAAAGTATTGTATGTTTAAGTCTGTGTATTTAATTAAGGATCAAAAATTGGTCAAGAAGTCAGTTAGAACCAAGCAGCAACCTCTGGTGTTAAAAATGAAGCCATTGCAGAAGAGCAAAAAACTGCAGTTCCTTAAGTGTCCACACGTGGCTGGATGTTAAAATACCCATTTTAACAGCGTATAAAACCTGTTAACAGCCATTATCTGCACACACTGTATAGGGAGTGAATTTGATCTAACTCACCTGTTTGATTTGATAAAGGATTTTAGTTTTTTATAATTAGGGGCTCGACGGATCTAAACTGCAAGCTGGCACGTAATAGTTGTTTGCCAGGAGGCTAAAGGACCGCCTCAGTCCTGCTTCTTTGCTTGTTGCTTGTAAGTAGGATTATTCACAACAGTCTCCAACATCAAAAGTCTACCTCCTCTGTATCTAAGGACATACATCTAGGATAATACAAATCTTTGCATGTTAAAAAATACTAAATAAGAATCACAATATGGTTGGGGGAATCTTAACAATATCACAAATCATAAAGGGCTGGACCGGAGATAAGGCATACCAGGCATTTTCTCGATGGGCCGACGCGCTTTGCGGCCTACAAATAAAACCACTGTCTGTCAGGCAGCAACAGGTGAAGGGAGGGTAGGTGTGAGGCGCTGCAATGTAGAGAGCCAGAGGAGCAGGTGTGTGACAGGAGAGCAGAGACATCCTTAGCATGAGGAGAGTGAGAGCAGTAGCAGTGAGTTACGTAGTTCTATGGTGGAATAAAATGAGTAACATTGGGCTAAGATTTTGTCTAAGGCACTTCCAGTTGTTCTTCTCATCTTTGTCATTTGGTGGATTAATAAGTATGCTTATTAAAAGAGGTCACAGGGATGGTGTAAAGGTGTGTCTTGTTCGACAAGTTGTGAGGGGACGATCTGAACTAATCCTAATTGTCCCAGTCCAGCCCTGCTTATCTGCCTATATTTGATCCCAAAAACATGGAGAGCAGCTGAACATGAACAGCTGTTGACTAGCTGAACACTACATGATGGCCTGTTATTTATGATGCACAATGCAGCATGTACAAAACCACACTCCCTATCCTTATTTTTGTCGTGTTTATATGCAGCAATAACCCCATACAATATCCCTTGGAAATAAAGAATTACTCTATACACACTGTGATTCATGAAATCCCATCATCGCCTCATGCTACACACACTCACGCAGCGGAACACACAGGCACACACAACAATCTCCTCTCTTCACTTCACACAACCCCTCATTTACAAGTCTGCCGAGCATGAAATAAAGCTTTTCAATCACAGGCTGCTTGTTCATAACACACTCATAATGAGAGCAATCCATTTTACTGGCAGCCTGCACTCAGGGCTCTGTAAAAATAAGGCGAAATGCATCGTGTTGGTCCAAGAAATGAGCTTCTCACCGTGAAGGTAGGAAGCATTTTTTCTTTTTTTTTTAAACCAGCGCTCATTATGACATATTTGTCCTTGTTTGTCTACAAAGTAAGAAGAAAAAAAAGATGATGACTGCAAGAAAGGATGTCAGCTGCACACATGACAGGTAGAGAGAGGATCATTAAGACAGAAGCAGTGTGGGTCATCTTTATTGATGACACACATGCATAACACACACACACACACACACACACATCCATTTGCATTAATATGTGCATTTTTCTCTCTGCAGATTTAACAATGGAGACATCTTGCGCTTACATTTAAAGTAGAGAAGATAAAAGTCTGTCATGTGGAGTGTACATAATGTATGATGAATAATAATGACCTTAAGTGTCAGGTGTGCATCTTTAAATGTAAGTGTTTAGAGCTGTTGTCAAACTTATTTTTCATCTTTTTTGAAACCCTTTTAATTAAATAAAGATGTAATGACAGTTCAGTATCCAAAAAAAGTTATTAAACTGCAAATCAGACGAAAGGAATGTGGAAAAGTGTCATCAGTTTCATAATTCACATGCCATTAGATGTACAGTCATTATTTGTCAAATTCCTGTGTAAACTAATTATAGTTCGTCCAGTGTCGTGCACATTTTTTCTGCTCAGTTATGGTGGCAACTTGTTTTTTATTGAGAGTTTTTATTCAGGTCAAAAATTCAGCCAGCCCCTTTGGTTTTGCTGTAAAATTCACAAAACCACAGAATACAAAAGGTGAAGACGCATAATTGTAGCTTTCAGAATAACTGAGCCTTTACATCAGACCGGACGGTTTCACGCTTCATTTAAAAATCATTTCTCAGTCTGTGTTTCTGCAAAGCCTGACTCCAGAGTCCCTGTGAAAATATTTCACTTGCAGCTCCAGCAGTGATTACACAGCATTCTCTCTCCTGTTGCTCGTCGTGAATTTAGAAAAGCACACAGACGGAGGGTGAAAAAAAAAAGAGGCAGCGACACAGATTTACCCTGCTCAACTCTTCTCGTCTTCTTGTCTCTCCGAGAGGATTCTGTCCTAAATCCTTAAATTCACATGGCTGTTCAACAGAGAGAGAGTGCAACAGGACAACACACAGAAAAGTGTGCCAATCCATTTTCTTTTAGCCACCCTAACTTCCTGGCTGGAAACACTCACATGCTGATCTGAATCCACCACTACAGAACTATTTGTGTTTGTGCCGCCTTGTACCAATTTCTCACGCCAGAGACTGAAAATATAACTACACCCTTTAGGAACCAAACTGGGTTGCAGACCTGTTTCTAGAGGAATTTAATGAGAAGTAATGAATGTGCTAAGTTTAGATCAGAATGGAGAAAAAGTTGACCAAAATTGCAGCGTGTGCAGGGATAAACACAACAACTTTCTTCACCTACAGTAAAACCATCTCATAACTCAAAAATGAACACAACTGCATGCTTGTGTCGTCTTTCCACAGAAAGGCGGCCTCACTGCACTGTGCCGATCCTTTCATTTCCAATCCTTTTGACCACAGGCTAGACAGTACATGGTGCATCTGCGCAGCCTGGCAAGCAGCGTGATGCCAATCCTCTGGCTCATAACCTCATAACCTCAAACTCAGAGCAATTACAAGCTGGTCTGTGTGTGTAGTACAGCAGAACATACCAAGGCTGCTACTTAATACTGCAGAAAAAATACAGCCCGATTTCCCTGGTTGTGGCGCTGAACGCCTCAGCACGAACCTGATAACATGCAAACCTGCTACTAAAGATACACTGTGTGAAGACCCAAAGATTTAGAGCAGCAGTCACAATGAAATGCATTTCATACCAATTATATCCACCCAGAACTTTCAGCAATATCTCATAGTACAGATGCAACAAATGGATTCTGTATTATTATCTCTTTGTAATCGCAGCTGTATAAATGTATAGCCTCAAAGAATTGGGTGTCTGCTATGTACAAAGATTTACAGTGCATGTGATTCTGAAGGATCTCAGATGGCTCTTTCATTCTTCAGTTCTGGGTCAGATCCCAGGATGTGAACTGCTCTATGAGTTTCAGTGAAAAGAGACAATTGGGAGGCATTTGTCAAACTGTTCAGTCTGGTTGGCTCAGTTTGGCACAGACTGGAATGGCTCAAATGTGCAGAGCTTTTATAAGTGTCTCAAAAATGGAGGACTATAGGAGATGTATTTAGTCATAAGTTTGTGTGTGTGTAATCTTAATGCATTTGTGCATGAGTCTGTCCTTTGTAAGTCTGCGTGTCTTTTTCAGTGTAACATGGTGTTTGTGTGTGCGTGCGTGTGTGCTTGTGCTCTGACCGGTGTTTCACTGTGAAGCAGTGTGATTGACATCCTCTGCAGGATTCCAAGAATAGCGCTCCCCCAGAGAGAAGGATGTGCCACTTTTTTCTGCTTTTTGGGTAAAACTTTGCAGAAACCAGGAAAGAAGCAAGGCGACAGGCGACATGGAGATATTACACTTCTGCACATCACAAAATTGTTATCCCATTGTGAGAAAGGCGACACCGGTGTTTTCCAGGAAACTTTGGAGCCACGAATGTCTTCCCCCAACGGCGGAGAGTTTACAGTTGGTGTTTGAAGTGAGGGGAAAAAACGGGAGCTCTTCTGTTTTGTGGTGTGGTTAAAGTTTTCTGTGTTTTGAACTTCAACTTTTTATAACCAACTTTGTTTGACAGATGTGGTAGAAAACCAAATACGCCAGCTTTCTGGGACAAAAAAGCATCCTGTTGATTTTCCTGCACACATCCGAGTTGACTGGGGGTTTGACACCAGAAGAAGCTCTTTGAGCTGAAATGAAAGAACACTTGACAGTCGGAAACAAATAAGTTAAATTGACTCGAGCGATGACTCACAGTTTAATATTGATCTTAAAATGGGATTCTTGAGCTTTTTCTATAAACAACTCCAACAATTAGCTTTAACAATACATTGCAAAGATGTCACTCCATTCAACATTTGGTCATGTTACAAGTACATGAAACACATTTATTGTGATTGTATATAATAGACAAACACAAAATATTCAATCATTTTGAGGTCAAAAGATGTATTACATGGAACTAAAAATGATTAACAAATAAAAATATTAAAGTCTTGGGTGCACTGCTGTGAACCCTGATCTAAAATCAGTTGTAACTTATTCTTTTCAGGGTCAATACTTGTGCATAAAACAGATCTCTGCTTGTTGGACTGCTTTTGTTCATGGGCATTGCTTATTTTTATCCACTTGCACTCTCATCATCATCTGCCATGTTGTGTGCTTTTTCTGCTTAGCCCCTTAGGACAAAGAGATATCAAGCTGCTGTTGCCCTACACATACATGTGTTACATGTAGCATGGTCTATACGGTAACAAACAGGTCATTTGTCTCGTCTCTTGTGTGACAACCCAGACTAGAATAACGTCAAATGTCTGTTGCCCCGGTGCTACAGCAGAGATAAGATAAACAACTTGGAGCTCTTTCTCTCTGTGGTTCTGCCTCTTGCTCCGTGTCTTTATCTTTCCTTCTCCTACAACCTTTCCATTTATTTATTTTGCTATCTTCTACTCACACACAAACAGTCTTTCTACCCTCCCTCAGACATAAAGCCACTTCTAGCAGTGTCTACTCTACTCCAGTTCTGTGACCTTCAGCCCGGGCTGGCAGGGGGCCTGGGGACTGTGGTGAGCTCAGCTTTCATCGGGTTTCTCATATTGTTGTTACAGTGTGGCTTACAGTAAAAATAACACTTTGCTCCTACCGCAACCCCTCGACCTGGATATCACCCCTAAGCACAGCAGAAAACAGGGGTATAGATAAGTCATAACAAAGGGGGCAGTTAGGAAACCAAAGTTAATATCATGGTACAGCTCTGGACTGGCACTGTGCTTTAATGGCCGATCTATAACTGCAATGTGGTGCAGGCCTTCAGACTCAACAACTCTTTCCCACAACTAAAGAAATATGAGATTTTTCTTCCTGCCTGTTCTCTCTCCTGTGTTGTCATATATGGCAGCTTGGTCTGTGGCTCAATGAATCACATCATGAGACTGTTGGTACCCCTCTGGAACCATTGGAGGGAAACTGATGGGTCAAATAACCACAGTACCTTCATCCAGAAATCCTGCATTCCTTTTCCCCTGCGAGGCAAATAGTCACCGACTTCTGACAGTCACTTTTACAATGACTTTACTAATGAACAGTAGTTCTATAAGAACAAGGTTATGTGCAAAAGGGTGCGTTGGCAATGAAATATACGTAATAGGGGTATTATCCTGACTTATTGAATATGATCAAAATATTGATATTTTCATTTTGATGAAGTGGCGCTCTAAACAGATTTCATTGGCAATTTGACTCACAGAGGGCAACAGGAACAGAAGCATATTGGCCAAAGAAGAAGTTGACGGCGTGATCAAAGAAGAAGACGGCAGGATAATGTCAGACAGCAGTGAAAAGACATTCAAGGATGAAGCATGATAAGAAGTAAAAGCTTTACCTTTTTAGGGGCATTTTAAATTGTATTATCATGCAACATGTTCATTATTGAAGAATCGTCATGTCGTGATGTTATTGTGGGCTACGTGCCACGTATGGTAATGCATCGTATCGTATCGTGTGGTGTATCATATGTTTTTTGTTACCCTGCGATTCCCACCATGTCTGTCTATACTCTTCAAAGACTCTTCTCAAAACTAACCAACATGTCAAGAATGTTCAACCACTAGATTTATGACTTTTAAATGTGTATCAACAAGCCTTATTTCAACATTTTAGCCAGATTTTGCTCGTCCCACTTGCTTACTTGACGTGAGCTAACCACATCTTTTCCTGGGAGCTCCTGAGCTCTCATGTCTCGTAGGTTCCTCGGGATTGTTGGTGGACAGCCTGCCAAGGATTTCTGCCTCTTAAAAGGACGTTTTTTTCTTTCCACTCTAACTTCGCTAAATGTTGCTTAGTGCTGTGCTCATGATGGATTAATGTTGGGGTCTTTGTAACATCACAATGAGTAAGGTCTATTTACCTGCTATTTTGTAATATTAAAGGTAGGGTAGGTAATTTCCTCCAGATACACTTTTTAAGATGTTGGTTGAAACTGTCTTTAGGTCCTGACAGAAATTAATAATTCATGTGCTCTGAAAAAGAAACGAAGACAATCCGTCATCTGTAGCAGTTGTAAATTCGTAAAAACTTCGACCAATGTCTGCACCCGGTTCGAGTTTCATAAACCAATCATGCCTCCCTGTCTCCCTGCTCGTTCTCTACCCCATGCATGCACGAGCCCACACTCAAAGCATGAGCTGAAATCCGCTTCTGGACCAATGGCGCTAGTTCATGTAAGTGAGGGGCGCGGCTTTTGAGGGAGCACAGAGGGGAGGGGGTGGGTGAAGACGGAGCACTGAGAGAATGCTACTTTCAAAATCATGCTAGTTTTCGAAAATTACCAAACCTAGCATTAATAAACAAAGAGTAAAGTCTTTTACCTGCTTTTGGTTAAGTGTCTCGAGATAACATTTGTTATGAATTTGGCGCTATACAAATAATGCACATGCTAACAATGACACCCGAGAGCAGAGTGGTATCAGTAACATCACAATTTAAAGTTTATACATCCACAGAACAAGCTGCTGGTTGTTTCTGCCAATTGTTTAACTCAAGCAGCACTATTTGGAGTAGACTTACCTGATACAGTACTACTTCTTTTGAATGGTTAAGGACACCTTAGGAGCTGCATAACAATTACATTTACAATTTCTTCATCACCTGATGCTTATTTACAAATGCACATTGACAGTTCTCAAGGCTGAGCTGACAGCTCTAAATTGTTTATCTGATCACATTCTGAAAAATATACAAATAACAAAACTAGCAGAGAAAACTTGAACTAATATTCGCTATACCTCAGTGTAGCTCTTAACCAGAGTGTGAATCGACAGTTTAATCACAGAAAACTCTGTAAGTCATGTTCACACCATTCAGTACAACAAATATAACACACAACCTAAATATAGACCTTTTTAATGCAGTGTGTGAGCAGCAGCAAAGAGGCAGCGCTAGGAGAAAAAAATGCTCAGAAAGTTTTAAGCTAGCCAGTGAGTGTGCATAAAAAAAAGGCTGTTTCACTGAGCTGTTTGTTCACCAGATAAAAGGGCACAGAGCAGTTTGAATGCTGTATAATGAAATACTGTGCTCACATCTGTGCTCTCACAATCACACTATAGCTGTTGTGACATGCGTCTGTATTAAAAGCACTAACAACAAGATACTTAAGAGGAACCTGAAGCAAGCCCTGGGATAAATGCATGCTGCACAAACACAGAATTGCGTGTGAGTGTCTGTTTGCGTGTGTGTAGCTGTTTCATTTGTAATCTCTTAAAGGTTGTAATAAGCCTTGACAGAATATAAGTACGGTGTGTGTTCTTATTATGATGCTACAGCTGTTTCTCTACTGCTTTCACACTTCACTGAGCCTGGATAACAACCTCACCTCCGTGGAAGATTTACAAATCACCTCTTTTTTCTCCTCTTTGTTTCTCAACTCGCATGTGACATCCTTCCACTTTCCCTGTCTGTCTGTCTGTCTGTCTGTCTGTCTGTCTGTCTGTCTGTCTGTCTGTCTGTCTGTCTGTCTGTCTGTCTGTCTGTCTGTCTGTCTGTCTGTCTGTCTGTCTGTCTCTCTCTCTCTCTCTCTCCCTCTGTATTCTCCTCTCCCTTTGCTGACTCTATTGACTTCTGACATACTTAGTGTTCCCCAGGCCTCACTAATGGCAACCCTCAGCGTCTCCAGCGAGCACTTAATGCTGTCTTTTTTAATGCAACAGCACACTGCAACATGTTTAAATTAGGAAGAATGAAAACAGAAACAGAAGACTGGGGCAGTGTCCTTTTGAATGGAAGTACTTCTCTTGAAAATATCAACTTGCTGTAACTGTGGTGACAATTCCTCTTGGGGTCTATAAAAGGACTGGAACATCTACAGTGTCTGTGAGGAGTCTAAAGTTTTTAAAGTCTGCAACAGAGACCAGATGACAGGCTTTCATTTCCCCAAACAGTGACACTTTGAGAGCATTGTTACTGATACTAGTTATGATAGTCGTTATGGAGTCTTACAAAAAAGTTCTATTGATCATTCTATAAAAGTGAAAAGGTCTTATATAAAGCAACAAGTAACAACTGTCCCTGGCACAAAAGCAATTTCAGATGTGTAAGAAATTCTCCCTCAAGCCCTTTTCAGACTGTCGTTTTAAGCATCGATATTTACGCCCCTGAGACGTTTCGCCTTCAATCTGAAAGTTGCGCAGTCTTAATGAGGGGACAAAGTGCACTACCCTCTGTACTGTCTTCAGAGGTAGTATCAGAGGTGAGACAGTTTCAGTGGAGCCAGCTGGGGAGCGAAGCGCTGTGTGTGTGTGTACATGTTTGACTGTGTGTGTATGTGGAGCTTCTGCTGTGCTGGGCTTCCGCAAAGCTGAAACGCAATGTGAACTCACAGACTGGGACACCAATATTACACCATCGTGGAATCAATTTGAATGTACAGAGAGGTGATGACGGATGAGCTTAGTTGCGGCACTTTTGTGAAAAAAGCAGTCTGTAAGGGCTTCAGATTGCCTAAATGTGATCTCATTCTGCAGCACTCTCATGACAAATGGTACTATTTGTCATAATCGCCTCACAGTCAGCCATCATCTCCTCAGACATCTGCATTTATTACTCTTGCTGGCACCAAGTCTTTGAGATTGAAGAGAGGATGAGAAGGAATGCTTCCATTTTTGTTGAGAGTGATGGCTGTAGTATCTTTAAGATACCTGATCTGTGAGGTTGAGGCCACATTTGATGTGTTGGATGTTACTTTTCTGGTGTTTAACCTTCTCTTCTGTACTAAAGGCAAGCTGTCCTAAATAACACCTTGCATAGATGTGCCATGGTTTGCAGTTGTAGCATTGCAGGCTTTCCAAATGTTCAATTAGGTTGTTGTTTTTAGCAAAAGTGTAGTCTTAACTAACTCCCTTTGGTGGCTGTACTTTCTTTTCCATTTAATAACCAATTGTTACTAAAACAGATTTGTGCTTGTGCAGCACAGAACAAACTGAGCACGTTGACTCGCATATTTAACAGGATTAGAGCATAAGGGGTTGCATGATAGTGTATGTAGGCAATAATATTCATAAATGCAGTGTTTATTTCTTGTCCCACTCATCCCTCAGAACCAATCTGTAAATCCTCTCAAAATGATCTAGACACAGGCACAGCACTGACTGAGAGAAACCTGCACAAGTCCACATAAACAGCCACAAAGTCGAATACAAAACATCACAAGCTTCACAACTGTGCTATTTAATGCTGTTGGTTTGCACTATTTTAAGGTGTTCCTCATATTTTTCATTGGAGCAGCTTTGAGTCGGCTACATTACATCCAAGAGTTTTAAGGTTAGAACTTTCTTATAACAGCTGAAGGTCTATACCAGGGGTCTCCAACCTTTCTTCATCTGAGAGCTACTTTGAACAATTGAAAGTGACCAAGAGCTACTTGCATCACATCGCTTGCATTTATTTACATAGCACACATCAGCTGAATTAAGCTACTGTAAGCGTAAACGTGTGAAACTGCAATAAGCCAATGCTCATCAATAATCTTAAATTCATATCAACGTTCAAGAAAACATTAGGCTTCTACTTTACACTTGTTTTTATGGGCCAAATATATGAATAGTGGGAAGAGGTGCATTTACTGTCGTCGGATTTATTTTTATTTTTTTTAACAGTCAGTCAACCTATAGGCAAGCTACTGAAAACCTGCCCGCGAGCTACCAGTAGCTCCCGAGCTACCTGTTGGAGACCCCTGGTCTATACTAAACCAGTAATTCAACCAGTGCTCCGTCAATTTACAGACAGAGGCTATAAGAATGCTACTGTTTTAAACTGCAGCAACAAGTTAGATTGCCTCGTGCATCAATGAACACAGTTAAAGCTAAAGGCAAATATCCATCCCTTTTATGCGCAGTCTTACTTTCTACACATGCATCATACATGCAATCAACTGTCATAAACTATCATGAAAAACTGAGGCAACAGAACTCAGTTTTCAATCTGAATTCTTCTCCTTTCATAAAACACAAACAAATTGACACAAATATAAAATATAAATTCATAATGTAAATATCTGCACAAACTGAATTTCATTAGGTATTTCATCTTTAAATCAAAATAACAAATCCTCCGACAGCATCATCATTGTGACCACAACTGACTTTTCTTTGAAATATCCCCCTACAAATGTTACTTTTACAAGGTCACGTTAGTTTGAATGCAGAAGTTTGTTCTTTGTTTGACATCTCCTATTGTTATGAATCAGAATGAAAATTGTTTCTGGATAAAGATAACAGAAATGTAAAAAAGATACTCAACCTGAGAGTCTGATCAGGGTTTTTCCAGCCTGGGCGTACTGCCAGCTGTGGTTATCCAGCACTGCCATTGTAGACCAAAACTAGCTCTCTACAGTCCCAATCAATCGTCGCCTACATTATACTCTACATGAGTCCATAGCGGTGATCAGTTCCAGCTTTTTAACCGAACCATTGTTGTATTGCGAGGAGGCAACTGAACAACAGCTTTGCCATACTGTACATTGGCCAACGCCCTGCCACCCATCGAGCTGCAGAAAGCCAAAGGCGCTGCCAGCTTCTCTTTTTGCCTTCACCAACTGGCTTCTTTATTTTGCTGCCCCCCCCCCTCCCCCCCCATCCATGTCACTAACCCCTCCCCAAAACAAGATTTAGTGACAAGTGCTGATTTGCATTAAACAGTTTCTCACATGTGTGGCTGGCTAGCTACTCACAGGGGGAAAAAAGTTAAGCCAGCCAAACAGTTGTCGCTGGTGGATTTGCGGGTGAAATAGGCTTTAATAATGATTGGATGTAATCTTCTCTCTGACTAAAGCTGTGACTCAGACAGTGACTGCGAGCTTTTGCACCGGGGTCGTTAAGGACCCTTAATGTAAATAATGTCACCCTTATTATCCTAAGAGCACAGTGAGTATTTACATCAAGAGTCATCTTGTTTCATTCAAACATACAACACACAGAAGGTTTGTTACACTAACTCTATTTGTTGATTATGCAGTATTTTTAAAATGTTTGAAACGAAATGGGTAGATGTAAAACTTGACAGTACACATTTAATGAAGCAAGCATAAACTAGTGTAATCTATTATTAAGCTACATTTCATTTTTGACCCTTACTACCATCTTTTGTTGCAATAAACGTCATCTTCGTAAAACAAGCATCTTCATCTGTGCCTCTAAATCATTGAGACCAAACTATCAGAGTTGTTTTGACCCTTTTGTATGAGCATGGCTAAATTTGAATCGAATTCTCGTGCACATCCCTTTTTAGAAAACAGCCACTTGATTTAGAGCCAGCATCTTTTCAGCAGAGGAAACCAAACAAAGAACTTATTCTCTGTTTACTCCTAGAGAGAAATTAAGCTTCTTTGTTGCCTCTCAAAGGAAAAGTCAAGGGGGGATCACCACTATTTCTACAAATTGTGAGGAAAGCTCAGATAAGCTCTAGAAATGTTTTTTTAAGAAATGTAGCTCAAAAGCAAGGCCGGAAGAAGTTGTGATACAGCAACTAAAGCTTGAGTGATTAACATGCAATACCACTATGTTGACTTAAAAGTGTTATAACGTGTTGCACACACAGTTAATATATAATGTGCAAACATTATAGCCTAAAATCCAACAAGAAGGGTCTAAAAGTATATCGTTTTTTAGTATAAAGTACTCTTCAAGGCCCACATACCGACTTTGCTAGCTGTCCGCCATGGCTCCGAAGTCAGCCAACCTTTCCTGTCCCTGAGAAAACCCATGTAGTGCAGACGGAACAACATGGTCAGACTGGCCATGTTCTGTGTCACAGATAACAATCCGAAGTGTACCGGCGTGACAGGAAACAAACTTCCAAAAGCTGAAGTCCTGACGCATAAACTGTCACTGGAAAAGAATTCAGGTGCCCCCTGACAGAGGTGTCAAATAGGAAAGTTTCCATTCAAAACAAGCCAAGAACTAACTGCCTGACACTGACAGTGTTCACGTCTTGTCTCGGTGTGTAAGAGCTGACAGCTTTCTCTTTTCTGTGTGGAGCTCCGAGTAGTGTGAGTCCTGCTGTGTGTGTTTATAAGGTCACATATCGGAATGATCCTGTTGGAATAAATAACTGAGAGGGCTTGTCACCTCTGAGGAGAGGCATGCTTCAAAGGGGGAGTAACTGTTCCAGAGATATACAAACAAATCAGCAAGTGTGTAGTAGACATACGTAGACAGTTTATACATAGACGTAGTCTCAGTGAGGTCACCCATTGGTTTGTGAAGCAGACTTCTGACAGACCCACCACATGAAAAAAAAAATCCAATAAAGAGCTGGAAGTTTAAGATTAACAGGAACTTTGTATGGTTTTGATTCATCAAATTGCCTGCTTCTTTAGGTATGGTTATTCTTTGGTTCCTCTCATTACCCTTTTTGCCCCTGAACCTGACCTTTATTTGCTTCCTGTCACATTTTATTTTCTAATCCATACTTTAAAGTATACATACTTGGATACATCTTTCTTTAAATAAAAGAGATGACCAGGAAGACTGTGGAACAACACTGTGGCTTTCTTATTTGACCTTTACACACTGTCTGACTGTTGCATCCTAAACTGTTACTGCAGGAAAAAGGGTGGGGTGGGGTGGGGTGGGGTGGGGGGGGGGGGCATAGAAAGACCTCAAGAGAAGTAGTGAGTGTGAGAGGGATTGACGCTATAAAAAGGCATAAAAGCCCTTTTCAGTGTTGTTGAGCGCCCATGTGCATCTGTCTGCTTGTAAGCCCACAACAGTATACAGTACAGACTCAGTGGGCAGCTCGGCTGAGTCGCATCAACACATCAATGAAGTAGAGAGGAGGAACGCTTTGTACAGCTCAGGGAACACCATTCATCAGCTTCCTCTATCCACACCGAGCTCTGATTGTCCCGCCGTACAACAAAACCAAGCCTATAAACCACAGTGCAGCAATAACACTTGACAGGGGGGGTGGGGGGGGGGGGGGGGAGGAAAGGATTAAGAGAGATGGCGAGAGAGAGAGAGAGAGAGAGAGAGAGAGAGAGAGAGAGAGAGAGAGAGAGAGAGAGAGAGAGAGAGAGAGAGAGAGAGAGAGAGAGAGAGAGAGCATGTTTCTGTGGTCCACTGTGTTACTGCCCCCAGATGAAAAGACGACAGCAGAGGAAAGAGGAAGGAGAAATAGTGCTGGAGACAACACCACGTCAGCTGTCCGTCATTCTGTTCAGACAGTTGTGGCCTGAAGCAAATGGTAGTTAAACCGATGATGTCAGACAGTGTGAGAGATGATGAGATGTAGAGAGGGAAGATAAGTTTCCAGAGTTGTAACAATATTGATAGCAGTAAGTATAAATCTCTGACACTACCTAAAATGTAGCTAGGAGTATTAGTGAGTACACCCGTCGATATAAAGATCAAGTCTAGAACTCAGATTAAGTATCAGGGATACAAAAAAAAACACTGGAACATTATCTCTTTTACAATTTTCTTCTATGAGAAACTTTCAAATTGGCTCATACAGTAAATGCACCACATTAACAACAGGTATGTAAGGAAATATCCATACACCCCGGTATCACAATACGAACTTTTTCGATTTAGTTTCAATTCTCAAAAAACATATGTAAAAACAGACATGCACTCCGTTTAAATATTCAGTTCATAAGCAAATATTTCAGAAAGTGGTTGTATTCTGTCTGGTTTTAAAACCACTAAAAGTCAAATGGCAGGGCTGTAATCTCTATTCAGCAATTAAACTACTGAATTCTAACAAAGACCCTGATGACTGATGATGGTTTGATATACTTTTCTCTGTGTCCTGTTGTCACATGAACTCATAAAACTCATTCAACTAATGTTTTATGTTGTTTTAAAGAGTCTTTGTGCCTGTGGTTTCTATGTTTCCTGTCTTTACCTATGGCTGCAAAACTTGTTTCCCCTTGCGGACAATGACGTTCATGTTGAAAGTTAGAATTTTTCTTTTTGGCACAACAACAACAACAACAACAACAACAACAACCACAACAACAAATGAGACAGGAAGAAGAAGAAAGAACATAATACGAAGAACACGTGTCTTTGAATTAACACATCATAAAGTGTAAATGTTGTCCTCCGTTGTACAATACATTCATGTATATTTCCATACTGACTCCTATCCGTGTATAGTGGAACATATTATATCTCCTCAGATAGAAATAAACACAGAATCCATGAAGTTGTTTTGCACAGCTGATGTAGAACATGAGAGGCTGTTATACAAGTAAATAGGAAAATATTTTTAAAATGGAACTTTTCAGTGTCTTCTTATCAGCTTGATAGAGAAAATCCTGCTATGAGGCCAATATCACTTTAAAGCCCCGATCATAAAGAACAAAAAGCTTGTTATTCTGTCCCCTCTCTATGAACATGGTGGCTGATACAAACAACACAGAACTTAGGTGACCGGAAGAAAAATACATTTTCAAAAAAAGGAACAAGACAGCCTAATGTAATACATAAAAAGACAAAGCAAAGGAGATGAGTCTGATGTCTGCGCCAAAACACACTAAGCCATTAGAGGAGCAAATACAGCATGTGCACACAAATGTGCCACAAAGGAACAACACTTATTTCATAAAGGAACATATCTGTTGTGTCAGCTAAACCATGACCTTAGCTGACTGCAGCACTAACAGAGCACCAGCTGAGCTCTGATAATAGGATTATTACAAACCTCTGAGACCACAATTAACATTAACATATGATTAACTTCAAAAGTAGAACATTTACAGTCGATGAAATCTGGAATCTGCATTTTGGAAATGCTTGTCACTTTGCTGACACAGATCATCCAAAACAGGAGGCTATGTAAACACATTTACGGTAAATAAAAGGACAAAAAAATAAAGTTAAGGCAGCCTAACTTAAACCAGCACTGACTTAGAGTCAGTTTCTTCCTGCATTGCTGGTAAACAGGAAGAACAACAAAATCTTAAAGTAAACAAAATGTGTAATGACTGCCTCTCAGAGAGTGTTGAATAATAAACAAGGAAGCAAACAAATCCTGCAAACACACCAAAACTCTTATAGCTGGATCTGATTGGCCATACTGTGATTGTGTGTTTTGATTGGGAATGTGTGTGTGTGTGCGTGTGTGTGTGTGTGTGCGTGTGTGTGTGTGTGTGTGTGCGCGCGTGCGTGCGTGCGTGCGTGCGTGTGTGTGCATGTGTATGTGTTGGTGTGTGTGTGTGTGTGTGTGCGTGCACCTGCAGGGCTTCCAGCTTGCTAAAAGCATGATAGTTCCTGTTTACAAGCTCAGAAGTCAGAGCCAGTTCCCAGAGGAAGACACACAAACAAAGACACACACGGAGCTTTGTGGCAAATTATTGTTTTATAACACATGAGTCATTCTCTGCGCTGTCTATTCTGTTTTATCCGACTCTCTACCTATTTCTATTTTTCTGCTCATCATTGTCTTCCAAATCATCTCCTCTTCCTTCATTACTTTGTTTCATGCTTCTTCTTCTTCTTCTTGCAAAATTCCCAGTCCCTCTCTAGTTCTGTCTAGTTCTCCTCTGTCCTTCCATTCCTCCGTGCATATAGACTTTCAGTTGACTTGGCTTTAACAATGATCACACTTTTTTCCTGCTGAATAAACACACATGCACACACAGAGCAGACAGGGAACTGCAGGACATAGCCTGTCTCCCAACCAGGCGGCTGCTAGTGAATCCCATGGCTCTCCACTGTTATTACAGCCCTGAAAACAACTGGCTTGTGCAAACAGGGAGCCAGGGACTACCGGATGGAATATCTGGCCTACATACACACATGTATGGAAAAACACCCCAAAAGACTGGCTAGTGGTCACTAAATGTAGCCAAAGAGTTGAGGTAGAAGACTTAATTGCATGTGCACAAATGTATGTTTTGCATTTCACATACAACAATGTGGAGACGCAAACAAGCTGTTTTTTACTTGTGGGAGTATTTTTGCAACTTGCTAGTTGATTTACAACAGTGTTTCTGCAGAGGGAATTTTTTTCACACCAATTTAGATTGCTGAGCTGTTCCAGATCTAATCTCATGTAGTTATTTTCATATTTTGTTGAGGCTCCCAAGTGTCTGAGATTCTAACCATCCACCAGGAAAAAAAGAGGGGGGGAGGGCTGAACAAGACAGAGGTGAGAAGAAAAAAAAGAGAGAAATACAGACAGGAATAGAGAAGAAGAGAGCGAAAGGAGAAAACAAACATTATTCAATTTGGTTTGTGTATGCTCCAAATGTAGGATGCTCTCTTCAAACCATTTAACCGTAGGTTTTTTATGACTTTGAGGCTTTAACTTCCCAAAAAAATAACAAAGAACCGCATCTAAATCCTGACTCCACCCAAACTGTATACTGTATAGAAAGGATGCCATATAGAAAATCATGAACATATAAACAGGACTATACTCCTGTTTATATGTTCATGATTTTCTTTTGCAGATCTCACAAAAAATAATTACCTAGAGTAAATAAATGTATCTATTCAAAGTGAAATTCACACAAACTGAATACAGCAGAGGGGGATATCTATCTGAGCACAGAAAGAGAGAGAGAGAGAGAGAGAGAGAGAGAGAGAGAGAGAGAGAGAGAGAGAGAGAGAGAGATTACTAACTCCCTGCACTCTTTGTCTCTCACAGTAGAGGTCAGTACATCCTCTTGTCAGTAGAACAGTTGTTCAGATCAAATCATGCTCTGAAGAAAATAGAAAAATGACCTCTGTGACATCATGCTGGAGGAATATTTAACAATATGACAATTCATTAATTATGTCTCCAAAATATTATATTTTAAAATTAAATTGTAATTAAGACATTAACCATTACAGAATTTTGATGAATAGTCATTTCAGGCATATCTTTATTAGCTCTAGCACTCTGCAGAGGTTGTTAAATAGACATTACTTAAAAACTAGAAAACATATTTAAAAAGTCTATTTCACTCGTACATTGAATTCAGTCAGCTTTAGAATCTTTAGAGAATCCAGTCTAAAAGCCTGACAACGTATCAATGTGTAATGTCATTGTAGTAACGTCATCCGGGTAAAAAAAAAAACAATAGAGAGATCATAAAGGGGAATTAAATCAGCTAATTATGTTGCTGACCATTAATTACAGTGCAACCACATTGGAAACCAGACATTTTTTACATGTGTAATTCTATTATCAAACTCCTTCTCATCTAAAATGAGCAGACTGACACACAAGCAAAATGACTTCAAATGAAAGAAGCATTCTCAACATTCCTGACCCTCATCCCTCTTTGATCCAGCTGCAGATGAATCCATATTGACCGGCTGTTTAAATATTAACTGCTTATGGGTCACATCGTTTTTTTTCTCAGCCAAGAGGCTCTCTCTCTTTCTCTCTCTCTCTCTCTCTCTGTCTCTCTCTCTCTCTCTCTCTCTGTCTCTCTCTCTCTCCACACAAGGGAAGGGTTCAGGTGGAAAGGAGAGAGACACCATCGATGGGCTGATACTTTAACGTTTGGTCGTAGTTTAATTAACTTCTTCTCTGTTACAGCATATGA
The DNA here is from genome assembly GCA_020745685.1 of Tautogolabrus adspersus. Lineage (NCBI taxonomy): Eukaryota > Metazoa > Chordata > Actinopteri > Labriformes > Labridae > Tautogolabrus > Tautogolabrus adspersus. The sequence goes on along the minus strand of CM036542.1, from coordinate 18,612,908 downwards.
ATGAATCATGGAAACAGGGCATGATTTAGAGGATCTGCTGCTAATCCTATAAATAAGGGAACTGTGTACGATACAGATAAAGCTAATCGTGCCTTGAAGCCTGACACGCGAATGTTGTTGTACTAGAAGCTGACACAAGGGCAGCCACATTTAACTATCAAGAGAGAATCAGCTTTATTGGCCAGGTATGCATACACATACAAGGAATTTGACTTTGATAAACGGTGCTGTCTGTGTACAAAAAGATAAATATTATCAAGAAAAAAACAAATAAACAAAGACTTATATGTACAACACTAAGTAAGACAATCGTCATGGGAACAGTGAATGGAAGCTTGTAATTGGCCAAATGAGGCAGCTCTGAAATTTGAAGTGACCTGATGACCTTTATGGATGTAATGGGTATTTGATTCAATCTTTTATTGGATTTGGATACCAGGGACTCTTGCCGATGCTGCAGGACAGTATTTGTTGGAGTATTATGCCTAGAAAAGTACAATAAAAATGGTGAGTCAATACACAATCATGTAGAGTTATTTGTTTGTTGTTGTCCTGACAGATGCGTAGATTGTGGCTGCTGTTTTGGCTGGACCTTGAAATGGTTTACATAGTCGTTATAAGAGAAACCACAGCTATCAAATGATATATGGCATGAGTTAAACATACACACATCTGATGTGTACACAATCCTGCATACACACTTCATGCTCAGCAAGGGTCCCACAGATGGGCCATTGGATCAGCTGACACAGCATAAACAGACTTTCTTTGTAACATATTCTGCTTTTGTCCTGGTTCATAATGGGCTTAATTTGACCATAATGCTCAAAGGAGGAGTGAGCTAATGTGAACGTCATTCTATGAGCAATGGCCATGTCAGCTCCAACACTCAAATTTACACCTAATTGAGCAACCGAGAACAAATGAACCAGCCAATTACTCATTCAATCCCAGAGTGAAGAAGTGAAGGTTTCAAAGTGTAAGAGGAAGTAGCTTGGGAACAAGTGGAAGGAGGTTTCATATTCTCCAGAGTGATTCACTTTCTGTTATCCTCTCCAGTCCCCTATTGCATGCATTTTCTTTAGTAGGAGCATGTTGAATGGTTGTGTTTGCCCCCAGACAGGCAGCAGCACAGTTCTGTCCGACAGACAACGAGCAGCCACACATGCGTACATATTTACAAACATAATCAGGCCATCAAATTAAAAACATCCAATGAGAGCAGCCCATGAAGTTTTGGGCCTTTTTGTAATTTGTTTCAAGTAAAGGGAACAGCAGCTTAAACACCTTTACCCCAGTTCAGTTCTCACCTTTCAATCAGAGGGTAAGAAAAGATCCTGCCACCGAAGATAGTAAGTTCCTGTACTCTTCTGACTGATATAGGTCAGAAGGTACAAAGAAGGAAGACATAAACAAGCCTTGTTAATTAGAATGACCTGTGTGTGTTAGACTGTGTGTAGATAAAGAAGACCTTCCAACGAATTCACACAACAAACAAACGAGTGATGAACCTCAAAGCTCCATGGTACACAGTGTCCAGAGCATGTAAGCTTTGAGATGAGGCGAGCATGTACAAAACATCACCGTAGTCCAGCAGAGACATCAAAGTGGCAGCAGCTGGTCAGTCTCTTTTTAGATTTAAAGGAAAGACAGGATTTCATTCAGAAAAGTTCTGTTGTCTGCTGCTGTTTTTTTACCAAATGCTGAATGTGAGATGTAAAAGAAAAGTGATTCATCAATTAAAATATCAAGATATCTGCAGTTAGAAGCATGCAGACTCGATCTTTGTACCCTGAGATGTTAGGATTGAAGGCAGGTTGGCAGGTTCGGTGGTTGATATTTTGCATGCAGAGCCAGAAAATAAAAGTCATGTGTCTGTGAATGTCAAGAAAAAAAGTGGTGGTAAACTTGTTCAACGCTGTTACTCAGCAAAAGATCAATTGCTTTGATACCAATTTTAAATGGTGTCATCCAAATATCATTTTGTAGATCCAAAGTCAAACTATGTCATCAAAGGATCACATTTTCACCATTTCTGATCTACTGGATTGATCTGCTCAAGGATACAGAAACATACATGTCAATTATTGATTTTAACGTTTCTGTGTTTATGTTGAGCAGCACTGGCAATGTGATGCTAGCTGAGTCAATGATAGCTATGCTGTTCAGCTCCCCCAGCAGGCAGTGGGTACACCCCCAACCCACCGTGTAAACATAAACCTCTGCAGGAGGAGAAGTGACACCATGACTCGCATGCATTCACTCGTTAGCTTGCGGACCAAAAAATAGAGAGTTGTGATGCTGTCTAAATAGCTCTTAGTAGAGCGGAGTTTAAAAAGAAGCTAAATGCAATCAGTGGAACATGTTTGCCCAGAGAAATATATGATAATATTGCAGGTAGTAAAAAATGACAACAATACAAAATAACATGTATGCACAGACACATACAACATTTCAAAACTTCCCTTCTTCACATTTTAAATTACTCAGACCTTCACTGTAAATCATATAATACTTACAATGTTCAGTAGACAGGATCTGCATGGACATGTCTTAAGCTCCTCTCTGCACCCGAAGAAGAGAACTGACCAATAGAGCAAGCAGCCTGACAGCACTGGAGGGTTTCCATCCGTACATATGAGAGAGTACTGTATGGTCGATGGTATAGCCTGCCATTCTTAAAAAAAGTGCTCACCAGTTACAACAATGACTAACCTCCAGTGTTTTTCTGCAGCATCAACATTGCATTGAAGTAAATACCTTCAGTAGGTGTCACTTTTTGGTGTCATTTTACACCGAAACTATCTTCAGTGCGACATAAAACCACGGTGTTTAAAAGAATCAAGTTCTTCAGGAAAAAAAGGAAAAAAAGTACACTATTTCCCACTCCATGGGCAAAGATGTGTTATAACAACTGCCATATATCAAACATCCATCTTAGCATCTTATGACAAATCTGTATTATTACTCTATTTGCACAAACATGATAATCCCATAGAGCAAACCAACACATGCTCTGTTAAAAAAATGAATGAAAAGCATTTGCTAGCATTTCTCCCACAGCAGCACAACCATCAAAAACTGCAAACACATCCATCGAAGAGGATGGAGAGAGCGTAATGGTGTAATTCCCCCCTGTCCCTGGAGCAGCCAAGCATCCTTTATGTCCCTCGCGTCAAAGAGAGACCAGCACACAACACCCCCCCCCGCCCGACCCTTTCATGTTAAGCCCCTCCCCCAATGGTCTCATCACACAGGCAATTGGCTAACGTACGGGGGAGAGGTCGACGGCTATTGGACGGGTGATGGAGTGAAACCTTGCTTCCCTATGCATCAGTGCTCTCCAGGAAAAGGCCGGGGTCGGAGAGAGAGGGAGGACAAAGATGATGATGTGGGAAATAGGAATGATTATTGGGTTGAAGGGGGAGGGAGGAAAATGCTGAAGAGAGGAGAGGAAATGGAGAAGGAGAGAAATATGGAGGCTGAAAATGAGTTACACTACTTTAATCACTTACGTATTACTAAACACTCCATTTATAACAATGGTTATAAATACTTTTTAACTGGAGGGAAAAAGGATGGTGATGAAAGCAATAAAAAATGACGTTGCAATTGCGAAGAAATACTCTGTCGTCGTTACATCAATAAAAGCCCTCTAAATGGAGCATCAGTTTTCAGCATTCAATGTATTTAATGTGTGTTTTTGTACATGAAGGGCAGGGTTCAGCTATGCATGATGAGGAGAATCATTATTAATAATCCTGATATTGTTGGGTGTTGCTGTTAGATCGTTGACAGTGTTAGGCTGTGCATGTGTGTTAGATGTGTGTATGCACAAAGCACTCTGTAGTTATTTAATGCATGTGAATAATAAAGGAAAGTAAACTGCACCAGCGTATAGTTTCTTTTGCATTTGTCATTATTTCATATATAATTTCACGAAGGCACTGCCGAGAGACACATGGAAATGTGTAGCTACGAGCCAAAACTTTGTTGGAAAACATTTCACGTCATTTTTTTCAAAATCTGCACAAAGTTTTGTAAGACATTTTGAATACATTAATTTATTTTTCCCCCCCAGAGATTATTTACTGCAGTAAAACAGCTGGAACTTTTTTTTATTATGCAGTAATAAAACAACTTAAAGTTGGGTCCAAAGATCATTATTCAGAGAAGTCTCATACAAGAATGTGCCTGTTCTTAATATGTTCATAAATATTTGACATTAATGAACTCCACTTGATTGAACTGGAGCTTTGTTTGGAGTAAGACCTTCTTCCAAATGTCTTCCACCAACTCTTTTTGAATGTAATTGTCTTGTAATTTGCGGCCATGTGAAATATAGCCGGGCCTAACAGATATCATTATGTTGATATCCTGTGACAGGAGGATGCAAGCTGTGCTCTTTCTAAAACCAACACAGCCAGTGTTCCACAGCATGATCCAATTAGGGACGTCTGCACAAACACATACGAAACAAACACTTACTCACAAACTAGAGGTCAGGATGCACACAAGCATGCACGTCTGAATGCACAGAGACACACAAAGGTGCACACAAAACACGACACAAACACAGTCCAGCTGTCTCCGTGTTTGACACCACAGGGCGTCTAACTGGCTTTCCTCTCTTTCATCTGATCATCCTATGTGTGAGTGTAGGAGAGACAGTCAGGAAGAGAGAGAGAGAGAGTCTTTCCTCAGTGGAAACATTTTTGAAAATTGCAGCAATCATAAAAAGTTTGAATATTTGAACACTTTGAAACCAAAATGTTTCCAGAGTGACAGAAACTGTTGAAATCTGATATAAAAGATGGAAAACGACAAGACAATACTAAGAGACTTGTTTAATTGGACATCCCAGTGGACACTTACTGTAATGTAATGTGCCCATTCTGTGAAAGCATTTAGTAAATACAATAGTAAGTAATGTAGTCTAAAAATGTAGCTAAACTCTCCTTTCTCCAACAGTACAGTACACACTTCAATGAGACCTTTCAGTAGTTAACTGTGATTACACACTCTTTCGTAGACACTGGTGGATGGTCATCAGTTGTGCATACTGCATGCCACCGTGCGAAGAAATGATGCGAAACGAGAGGGAAAGAAGGGACATAATAAATGAGTAAACAAATTCAACCAAACACTCATAAGACCACATCCACAAACACCAAGTAGAGTTTAGTCTTCCCCACCCGGGCCTCTGCAGGGGAGAATTCAATGAACTCCAGAGAAAACCACTTCCTTCACTGTTTAGAGAGAGAGAGTGTGTGTGTTTGTGTGTGTGTGTGTGTGTGTGTGTGTGTGTGTGTGTGTGTGTGTGTGTGTGTGTGTGTGTGTGAGAGTGTTGCTATGTGTGTATGAGTGAGTGAGCATGCCTGCCTGCTCATCTACCCGCAGAACACATGGTTAGCATTCAAAGCCCAATTCAATAGGAACCTTACAGTGAGCTGGGTAGGAGTACAGATGAGAAATTGAGTTTACAGCTGAATGAAACTGAACAGAAACATATGGAGGAGAGGAGAGGAGAGGAGAGGAGAGGAGAGGAGAGGAGAGGAGAGGAGAGGAGAGGAGAGGAGAGGAGAGGAGGAGAGATGAGATGAGAGGAGAGGAGAGGAGAGGAGAGGAGAGGAGGAGAGATGAGAGGAGAGGGGGAGAGATGAGAGGAGAGGAGAGGAGAGGAGAGGAAATGACTCAGAATCACTTGCTTTTTTTTTTCTCCATTTTCAAAAATCCATCTATTTTCAGCCCCAAAACAAGGACTGTAAATCTTATAATCTAATTCACCATACTATGCATGCTAAATAAAATTAGTTCAGTGAGAGATCCTCCCAGAGATCATCCTGATTGAACAGGCATTTGGCTACTGTTGCAGATTATCTTGGACTGAGAGCCAGAGCATATCAGGGGAACAGTCCAACTATTTCCTTTAAGCATGATTAGTCTGCAAATCCACATGAGGGCCAACTGTGTTTTAGGGACAGTTGAGAGTTTGTGGTTAAGCGTCTCCTACAAAAAGTGTGCAAGCTTTTTTTTTTTTTTACTTTCTCTTTTCCAAACACATGCACCCATGTATAAAATGTGTGCAAGCTACTGACATTGTTAGTCTAATCTTTTGATTTTTTATTTGGTGATTTAACATGTTGCAATTTCATGTCTACATTTCTCCATTTAAAAGATGGTGTCAATAATGTAGAATTCTAATAAATACAAAAATTGCAAAAGTGAAACGTGCTTCAGAGGTGAGTTTCTGTTTGAACTGACAGTTTTCCTTTTGCAGGATGTGTCCAGGCCTGTGTGTGGCACTGTGTGAGGCACTGTGTGAAATGAAAAGAACCGGTGAGTGCTGACAGATTGGACAAGTACGGCAGGTTTTAGTTGGTAGAAAGGTTAAAGCTGGCATCGCTATGAGTCGAGAAACAAGCAGACATCAACCTGCACAATTGTAAGGCCAAAACATATTCTCTGCATTATTTCTATTTGTTTATTAACCAAACATCATTAGTCTAAGAAGGCTGATATAATTGATTCATTCATTATTCATTGTAACCTTGTGTATCCACCAATAATTTAAAAAAGGCACATCATCATAGTTGTTGTTCATCATCAGAAATGACTTCTTTGTAATAAATGTAACTTTCTTCTCATTTCGGCCAAATGCTTGATTCAGTCTCTGGTCAAAACCTTCTTAACCTACATCCGGCTGCAAGTTACCATGGAAACTGCGATGATGATTTATGATTTATGGTTAAACTGAATGATTGCGTTACTTAGTTCAGTAACTCTGCACACTCTATACCTCGGTTTCATCTGCAGTACATACGCACACCACCTCAATTAATCCATTATTCTCTATGTGGGGAAAACTTGTCATACATGGTTGCTAATTTATCAACACATATTGTCATCATAGTGTCTCTATATACTGTAGCTTTGAGTCCCCATAAGTGGACAAAACACGTCTAAGCTTAAAACAGTCCAATATTTCTCAAAACATGTCGGCTAATCAAGCTAAGTTTAGATTTAAAAAAAAGTACATGTTCAGTTGAAGTTACATACAAAGAATCTAAAATCAGCACATCTCATTGGTGCAGCAGGAGCAAACTTCAAAACAATATCAACTGGAAGACAAAGCTGTTACAGAAAAGAAGAAAAAAACTCTATAAAGACAAACAGTGCGTGGTTTGCAAAAGGCAAAAATAACAAACGCTTTCGCACCCAGAGACGGAAATAGCCAGAAAATCTGTGCAGATATTTGAATGTTTAGTCAGCCTGTCTGAGTATACACTCATCAACTAACGCAGACTCTCACACACAGACATCACCACATATGTACTTGGAAACGTTTCTCATTTACAGGAGGAGAAATTATAAAGTGTTTCGATGTGGAGTAAAGAACACTCCATGTGTAGAAAATGCTGAATCAGCTAATAAGTGAGAGATGTATTAGCCTCCATTTTTCAGAGAGGATTTTGCACACCTGCAATTTCATGTAGCACTTTAACACAACACTTGAGGCAATTTGTTAAATCGACCCTTAATTCAACAGCAAGTGAATTTAGTTCTGAGTAATTGAAAATGAACAATGAACCATCAGCTATAAACGCCCGGTACAACCTGATTATCTCGGATTCACTGAGAGCAGCTCATGAATTTCTGCTTGATTCCAACAGCAATAACTAAAGACACCACGGCGGCTCTCATTTTTGTGAGTCTGCTGCCTCAAGAGTTGTTGGGCAAAAGGCCTGTGTACAGGATTTATCTGGCATGTCCCACTCATTTGCCATTAACACACATTCAAATTCTGGCAAATAAATGCCAAGCCGTCGATTGAGTCTTTTAAAAATGTTCATCTCTGAATGACCCAATTGGAAAGCATCAGGTCAAAGCCTGAGACAGACACATTGGGCTTACAGAGACAAACACAATCCAATGATGTTTGATGTTGTGTGTGAGTCATGCATCCTTAACTCTCTTCCTGTTGCTTCAGTATAATACTAATGCTCTCACCAAAAAAAAATATCTTAAAATGGTTCATGTGCTCACTCTTAGCCTAACAACTCAATGTACTCTGTGCCCCTGACAAAGATTACACCAAGCTTTTCAATTTAAATCAGACTTTCATGGAAAAGCTCCAAACACTTACAATACGTTTGAGCCCAAGAGAGATTAAACCGAATAATCTATTGGTATTGCGGAGCCACAGTCATTTTGGATAATCTGAGGGCATTCCCTTACATGGACCACTTAACTGGCCTGTTTATACCCCCCCCCCTCCATGGTGTATTTTTAGCATGTATGGATGACCTGAGGTATTGCCGATGTGACCCACAAGGTCACGGTTGCTAGAGAGAAGCTTGAGTCTGATGGGATTTGATGCAGCTGAGCTTTGATGGAACACAACATTTCACTTTTACTTGGCATGGTACATGATGTTTCTACTCTTTCTTCCTCTCACTCACATATAGTCAACAGTGTTGGGAGTAATGTGTTACTTAGTGACCTGTTACTGTAACTGCACATCTATTTAAAGGGGACATATTATGAAAAATCCACTTTTACAGAGTTTTTGAACATACAGTATATGTGGGTAACCTGAGTGTCTATCGACCCACACAATTTGAAATAAATCCATCCAGTCCCTTGTTTGTGGTCTGCACAAGTCTTACAACACAGAGAAAATTCCTCCCTTTCAAATTTTCTTAACTTCTTACATCACAAGTTGGATTGTGGTAAAAAAAAAAAAAAAAAACTCCCCTCCCCTGGTATCTCCACCCATCGACTCCACCCCCAGCCTAGAGCAAAACTTTTGCCCAGGTCTGCCATTTTTATTCTCACTACAGAGGAGTGATGTCTACCGGGAAAACTCAGGGGGGGGGGGCTCATTGCATTTAAAGAGACACACACACCAAAACGGAGCATTCTGAGAGAGCTGGTTTATACAGCGTCACAAACCTCCTCTGCTGCTTGATTCATGTTATATTTTGACCAAAGCACAGCACAGATGTTTGATTTAGACCACAGGGGACCGTTTGAAAAGGTGAAAAAGGGGTATAATATGTCCTCTTTAAGGTAACTAATAATGTATGGAGTTACTTTAAAATATGAAATTTGCGAGTTGTTTCCTCTTACAGCAAAAAAAGTAACGCAAACGTTACTTTCTCGAGTAACTCGCTACTTTTATAAAGCAGTAACTCAGTTACTTTTTGATAGCAGTGACCAGCAGCTGTAACTAGGACAATTCTAAAGTTCTATAAGAGCAAACCTTTTTCAGCCTCATGACTGGTTAGGTACATAGACTATTCAGCGTGGGTAATAAACAGATCATGTGTTACATCAAGAAGGAAGTTTATGATACGATTGTGTGACAATCAGGCTTACCTGAGGTTTGACCTGGGCCGTCCAGTTTTGATTCACATTTTGGAAGAGAGCAATCTGAAAAAAGAAAAAAAGAGATAAAAAAAAAGAAATTAGAGGAAGGAAGTTTATGAAAGGAAATAAAAAAAGTTGGGATACTGTCTTGTGGCCCTCTGGAGCAGCACCACAGCCATCAGGATGTTTTACTGTCAGCACTTTGAGCTTTATGATTACAGAGTTCAAATGAGAGAGCAATTGTGGAGCAGCTCTTTGATCCAAGTTTGTGAAAAGTCCCTCCCTGAGACTAAACAGCATTAAACATGCTGCATGCAGATGCATGTGTACGCCCACATACTGGAAGTGTACACTCACATGCATGCATTGATGAACATATGCTGTATAGGTTAGCATAAGCTGGTGAGGACAAACTGTGAACTCGACATGCAAGTCAAAATGTCTGTATTGATCAAGATTATAGATCCGTGTTCTCCTAATCTTTCTGCTTAACTCTATGCTCTCACACTCTGTCACAAACACACACATTCACACACACTCATGTGTGACTCTCAGCACACCAGCTGATAAGAGAATGAATCATTTAGAGATGCAGTACAGTAAACTCCTGCATCACTAATGCTCCAGGATTCATCTTAGGGGGCGTAGGAGTCCGACCCAGGGCAGCTGCTTTGAGGGTTATAGCCTCTGTACATGGGATAGGCCATATAACCACTGAGCTAAACCAGCACCCACAATTTTAAGAATAGCTAGCTAGACTTTTGAAAAAGGCTGATGTTTGGTTTTCTATGATAGTTAAAACAGTTTATAATATTGGTAGGGGATACAAATCTGGTCCTGCCTTAACTGAGATCAAATCATGAATTATGTCAGTTTCTGTACCTCAGTCACCTCAGGTCTTGAATTGCACAAGAACTCAATTTAAAATGTTCTGCTAATCCATACATCCACTATTCAAAAAGGACTTTCAGTGAATAAATGAGCTGACTTTATTTGTCTTTTATTCCTGTGTCTGAGAGATGCAGAGGGCAGAGGGCAGAGGTCCCTGCTGATGACCTTAACTTATAGCCTGATTCCAAAGATTGACTGAATACTTGATTTGGACTAACATGCACATTGTATCTGGCAGCACACTGAAACACTCCTTTCTGGGTCACTCATCAGTAGGACATTATAGTGGCACGAGATAACAGAGAGGAGAGGCAGGGGGGCCAGCTTAAGCTCTTCTTCGCTCGGACTTCTCCTGGCTGCCCGTCTGAAAAGAACAGCCCGGCATATGCTGCTGCCTAACAGGGATTACAGGAGGCACCTGTTCACACTCTCATTTTATACAGTCAAGTGTGGATAAAGTGTGTTTGGTCCAGTGAAAAGGGCTCATCCTCTTACAGAAATGTGAAGGACTTACATGTGTTTGGCTTCTCTGCTCAGAAGGCGTGTTGGGATCTTAAGGGAAAGTATTTAAGAACATTGAATTAAAGCTAAGGTTAAGTTACTCTCTGGATATTTATGTCACATTAACATTTGGAGGTTAGGCTGCAAGGCAGAGGTTGGGTGGCAATATGTGGAGAGGGGACAGTCGGTGATGCAGAGAAAAAGCAGACGTTGCCTTCTACCAAATAAGGTGAATAAATGAATGTCTTCTTTTTTGTCTGGTCATTTACATGACCCATAAATCATGAATTTATTCAGACACAACAACTGAGAAACAACCAAATAATCCAGGATGGATGGATCAAGCAAACTTGAACCACCCCAATACTAGAGGAGATATCCCAGTCCCACATTAACCTTCTTCTTATGATTATTAAAAAAAACATAATAAAGCTTCTTACAGTGCAGATTGGCTCTGTGTTTCTTCAAAACAGTACCAATTTCGGAAGTGCCAGCCAATACAGTAGGAAGGGGGGTTAAGTTTGATCCTTAACCTATTTTATCTGAAGCCAGAGAGGCCAAGCAGCAGTTTAGCCCTCCTAAGCCAAAGGAGCGCTGGGTTGGCAGAACTTGGCACTGTTCACACGACAGGGATCAGAGCCTACTGCTGTCTTCAAAGCAAAGAGAATGTTAGTGTGTGTGTGTGTGTGTGTGTGTGTGTGTGTGTGAAAGAGAAACTACACAGTTCCTTTTGGACAAACTGAGCACAGCTGTTGACAGAAGACAAGCAGTCTCAGGCAGCACACAAGCTGACATATGTATGCAAACACACACACAGTGCAGAGTGGGCTTGATTGAACCAAAGCTCACCCCGTGTTCTGCTTATTTCAGTTTGCAAGGATGCAGCTGGAAAGAACAATTGCGATACAGTCCAAGAAAAAAAACAATCGATTATTGAAAGCTTTCACTGCATTAACAGCAAATTTCCCCCGAAACTAAAAAAAATACAATCTGTCTTACCCATTCTTGCACAGACTACAAAAGGCTACCTAAGTAATTTTATGAATGAAAAAATTCAACATCCTGACGCTTCGTTTACTGAAACTGAACCTATCTCTGAAAGAGGGCGCCTGGGGGTTCTTTTTCAAAGTGTTATTCTCAAAAAAGGGAGGCACAAAGCATTGTGGGAGGCCTGTGACTTCAGACACCAGATCCAGATGCTTCCTCGGTTACAAGGAAAGGGAAAGAAGGTTAGGGGAGGAACTGAGAAAGACTGGCAGGGTGGAAACATCTGCTTCAGGAGCATGTGGAGAGAGAGGAGAAAGGTCAAGGAAGGAAGAATTAGGAATGTGCAGGAATTCTGACACATTCTGTGTGAATAAATAAATGTAGTTTAGCCATTTGAGTAAGTGTTGGACCGACATCTGATGGCAGAATTGGGTCTGTGCATTCCTAGTTAGTGCAATTTCTTCAGCTATGCTAAACCTACGTTTAAAATGAAACATGATAACTGCAGACATCAGACATGGCCACCTTTATTAAATGAAACTATAATATTTTTCACAATACTGTGAAATTACTTTCCATTCTTGGGTTAATGGTTGAAACTACATCTTCTTTAGTCTGTCAGTAACTTTTGATAAACCTCATACGGATGTCTAGTTTAATAAAGGTACAAAATAAGGGCATGCATTACGGTGGGCGACATCATTAAACAAGGACCATATATTACAAAACCAGATCATTATTGGAATATATGACAATCTTGAGCAGAGCCAAGCTATGAGGTAATGATGGAGGGCTGAGTGGGAGAGGAGCGGAGGAGGCGATGAAAAAAAAATGAGATAAAAAAAGGATAAAACGAGGGGGAGTCTGCACATGAGTGACTGAGGTTTGTCTCTTACCAGATCGGAGATTTGCAGGAGATAAAGAGAGAGACCAGCCCACAGCCTATTTTTATGACCATCCCTCATTCATTCATTCACCCCAGTTCTCCATCCCCCTCTTCCCTGCTTTCAGAGCCCCGGGCGAAGTGGGTGGGATGTAGTGATTTATACCTACATGTGCATGTGTGTGTGTGTGTGTGTAATGAAGCTGTCCCGCAGGCTACACTCAGCATTCTCCAAACATATTATCAACCTATTAGAATTTGTGATCATTGAAATAAGGCTAGCAGCCCATATCTTAAATAAAGAAGAGTATTCAAATCACTGTCATAATCATGAAGGTATGTGATTGCATATTTTAAGATTACATTCAAGTGTCCATGAAATGACTGACAAGCTAAAACGTATGATTAACTGCATCTGAATTCATACAAACAGGAATAAATCTGTTCATTTTCCTCGTCTCTGTGTCTTCAACGTGACCCCCGGTAGAGATGTACATGACATTTTACACAAATCAATAATTTGGTGAGATGGAGGCAGGGGGGTGTCCATCAGGGAAGTGTATTACAATTCCTGAAAAGGTCGCTCGCCTCTGATGAGATCGATCAGCGTGGTGTGGCTGTAAAATAAGTAATTGCCTGCCTGTGCTACCTTCTTGATTGTAATCTCCATAAAAACTCTCCAGTTAACGGGCTATAACAGGCATCCTAACATCTGGTCCTTATTGTGAGCATACACTGGGCTTTTTTATATAAACTCAAGAGAAGAGGAGGAGAAACCTGCCTCCACTAACTCACATACTGTACACAGGACTGGAATGGGTCATTTTTAGTATGCACGCTAACTGCTTATTAGCCAAGATTTTATAGCACACATGATGGATTTCACAGACACAGCATTGGGTTATATGAGAGGGGAACTTCAGGAGAAAACACAATACAACTCTGATTTATGTTGAGATTAGAATTTAGTCTTTTTGCAATCACAGAACTATAACATAACTAAAATGAAAATACAAACAGTGACGGACATAAACATACAGTATACATCCATTATTTACTAAAAGGACTACATGTTACAGTGCAGTACTGTGGGTCACAGCTACAGCACATACTTTAACATTTGGCACTCTTATAGTGAAGGGATACAATGTGTACAAAAGGGTTGGGGTCAATGATTATGGAGAGGTTGTATGGTATTTTTTTTGTTGGATATTCAGAGTCCTGGTCTGGAAGACTTTCTTTTTTTTCCACAAATACAATTGTAATCACGGTTTCATTTATTACTCTAATGACTCACTATCTTTATTTTATTTCCACTAACTTTATTTGAATTGCTTTATGAATCATTAAATATCGTTTTTATGAAAAAACTATTTTAATCACATTGTTGTGACACAAGGTCTGAACAGATGTTTTTTTTGCTTTTTGTTTTTCACATAGAGGGAACTCAATTAGCAGACCATGGGACCATTTCTGTGGCTACAGTGTTTTTTGCACACACATTTAAAAAGCTTTTTTTTATAAAATCTTAGCAATGGCCCAATTTAGATACTTTCCAATTTATTCTGCAACCCCATTGGCAGCTGCAAACTTTGCTATTCAAGACATCCTCATGTTATACTGTAAGTGTCTTATCATGAACATAATGCTCTGAGATCATCTGTTTAATAACTACAGTTTAAAGATTTCAACGCCTTTCAAAGCCTCCTTCAGTTGAACAAGTGAGACACCCCACTGTGCATGAAGACCCGAGCAGTTTAGTAGTGCAGGCAATGCCAATCTGAGCTTACAGTCTTTAACTCTGACCAACTGCCAATTAGGCTGCTCGTAGATGCAACTGAAAGGTCTCCGCATGGGGAGCAGACTAGCCTACATTTCGCAGGGAGTGCTCCACCCAAACCTCAGCTCTATAATTTGATGAGTGAAGGCTTGTTTGTCCCTCTAAGTATGTCATGTCCTTTCTTCTTGAATCTCACCCTCGTGGTACTTTCATTGACTTTCCGGACTTTGCTTTGCCCCTTTTTCTTTCAGTATGCATTTGTCTTCGGCTTCCAACCCCCCCCCCCCTTATACTGTTAACCAAACACTCTTATACAATCTAAGATGCATACTGCACGCCCTGTGCGAGTCCTCTTCCTCATCTGCATGATTGTATAAGATTTCTGCTTGAGTATGCAAGATAACATTAGGTCATTTTGCTTTCAGTGACTGAGTGAGAAAACAAATGAGGAAACACTGCTTAGCGATTTGGCTTCCACGCTGCACTGGCACAGGTCACTGGGTTCACTTTGGGGACAGAAGAGATGCTCACTTTACTGCCAATACTGACACTAGCATTGTTGATTAAATACATCTATATACTGTATATACACTAAAACAAAACAAGGTCTTCAACCTGTCCCTACAGTTCGTTCACATTCTCTCAGCAGAAGTACAGTGACGGAGCAGAAGTAGACACTTACGCCCCTGCCCTGCCTATCAATTATTCTTCTAGCATAAAAAAATCTATTATTTAACATCGCAGACTGCCAAGACACTCACACATGTATAGTTGAAAGCCCACCTGAATTAGTAATGAAAAGAATAGGAGCCAGTTTCACACAGCAAACAGAAGATGTTTGCAACAAAGCCTCATACTTTGTATTTGTAATAACTGATGAGCACAATGTCTTGACTGGGCATGGAGCTTGTAAGCAAATTGATTTGACAGTTTTTTTTAATCTAATTGCAGCCTAAAGTACATCTTGCTTTGATGTCAATTGAGTTTCAAAGAGCAGATCGGTACTTTAATTCTATTTGCACAGGCCCAGTAACTTCATTAAACATCACTCAAGAGATCGTCCATAAATTATTACTTTGCAAAAGTATACTGTAGTGCAAATGTTATTTTTAGTTTTTCCAAAATGACTCAGTCTATAGACGAATCCAGGAAAAATCCAGAAGTTGACAAGCCGCCGGCGTCTTCCTACATCGACGTGTTTGGATGTGAGCCGTCCTGAGAAGTGAACATGTTTCTACTTTTAACATATGTAACTTTACTTTTAACAACAATGTTAAAGACATCCGGGAGAACCTGTGGAGTTCTAAGCTGCTCTTACACTTTTGAAAAAAACAAGAGTGCATAAAACACACGCTGTATGAGAGCGGACACTTTACATACTGGTCCTGCAGTGGACTAAGATAGAGGTGTATCAAGACAAGAATATCAGCATTATTTATGATTTTGGTCCTCTCTTGAGTTATATGTAGATGGTATTTAGTCGTTCATTACCAGCGGTTAATGAAATGATCTCTTACATGACATTCCTCTGCTCTCAGTATAATAAGAGCTGCATGGGATCATTACAGACCAGCTGCATTAGCACAAACAAATAAAATACGAGCTTAATGAATATCAGAAAAATGTATTTCACGATGCAAATAGTTTCTGATGATTAAATGAGGTTCTTCATTGATTAAGCTAGCTAGCATCTTGTAATAACGTTATATTACACAGCACTTCACAAATATGTGTCAAACTGTTAAGTTTTTTAAATATTTCTCCATTGTGTCATCAGGTTGTTGTGGCTGTAAACTATGTCTAATATAAATATAAATAAACATGAGTGCCTGATTAAAGAACCTTCATCAGCAGCTGTCTAAGGATTTTAACAAATCCGTCGGTTGATTTGTCTCTAGTTGGTCATTAGATATGACTGTGGCTCATCAAAAGATGTAAAGCACCACTAGGGGGTCACAACTGACCACAAGATTTAAGTTCATGTGGAGATCATGGCTTAAACGAGACGGAAGTGGGTGCAATGTGAAAGTTAGGGTATGCTGCTGAACCATGAGGTGATACACAGTAGCCCAACATGTTCTATATCACTTTTCAACTTATAACACATGAGGGTTAGGGAAAGTAGAGAGCTCTTATTATCAAATATTGGCCCCACAAATTCATCCAGATGTAGACCATCAAGTTCTTCGCCGTTTGAGTTCTCCATAACGGAGTGTAATAGTTGTTACTATCACTTTTAAACACAGACCAGTGGCATTAAAGGCTTTTGATGACAGGAGAATGTAAACGTTTAGAACGCATGAGGTTCCTATGGGGAACAGAAAAAGATCAGAAAACAACAATTTATCTTTGATGCCATATCAGTTTGTTTAAAAGAGGTGTAAGTAAGGCCGGATAAAAGATAAAGTCAAGGCTCTCAAACTACTGTAGCCCCCTGTAGTGCATCGGTGGTATAGCAGCTGTGTGTCTTTGTAAAGATTGCTAAATGTTTTTAAAGAGCACAAGAAGAATGCAGAAAAATAAATAAAATGCAAGCCTCACTTATCTACTCCTAAAGCACTTAAGAACTAAACATATTTGATGAGCGTTTAAAATACAGGCAGTTAAAAAGGAAACAGACACAACAACACAACACTCAAACATCACCTTGAAGTTCTACAAAAATACTGGAATTTACTATTCATGATTCCTGCCAGTGCAACTGGAATATATTTGACATTCTGAAAGACATGTCGTACTATATTCAAGTAGCTCTTCACTGTTGCACAACTAGACACATCTCTAGTTATGAGCAACATGCCTTGATAACAAATGACTCTATATTTTAAGCTCACAGGGGACGTGCTGCTTGCTCAAAGCAATCAGCAGTTTGTTATTGGGCTGTGATGTCTCATTGTGAAGAATGCTTGATTAAAGTCAAAACAGAAAACAAAGTGGTAATATCAACAACTGTATTCTAAACACAATTGGATCATTTGTAGTCAATTGTGAAACGATTTTTTGCCGCGTATACAATAACTAAATATAGTTATAAGGACACTGTTCCTCCACTTTCAAAGGTACGGTAACCAGAGGGAAGTATTGTGTTGTCCAAATGTTCAAATAAGCTGATGAATATTTACAAACTTTGACCCTTTGCAACAATCTAGGAATTGAACTTCAAGTCACGTCATGAGCAACCTGGGAGAGTGACTCAGAGGCTGAGCTGTGATCCACAGCATCAGTGTGGGACTCAGAGATGGAGCTCCATCTGCTCAATGACAAAAATCAAGAAGAGAGGAACATTGAGAATATTCAAGGGTCCATGATAATATTCTCCATTCAGGTATAAAATGTTAAACTAGAGCAGGATCAAAAAATAGGCCAATGAAAACATGCTTTCATAGAAAATAAAACATCTTTAAATTCATTTTAATTGTCCGTCGTCTTTGTAGCTATGACCTCCCACTCAGGTTTCCGGTCAGTGAGTTAGCTAGTTGCTAACTAAGTCAGATATCTTAGCCAATGATGCAGCTTGCTCAGACAGATAATCGGTCACTTTAGGTCTTGATCAGTATAAGGATCTTCTGTGTTCTTGCCTTCCCTGACTAACTCGGGCACCAAGGTGCATCCAGAGCCCCAGAAAGACGGACACAAAAAAAAACACTCACACATACACTGAGCCACAGTGGTGAAGTGCTTGAGATCAAGTAGGATGAGCAGCTGTTTGCCAAGATTTCAGCATGCAACAAACTGGCAGCAATTAGGCAGCCAATTCCTGCTGCAGGAAAGCCATTAGTAGTGGTGCTTCACAGGGAAACGACCTAAAACATTAGGGTACAGATATTTAATCGGCAAAGCCTGTTTTGACAGGTTCCAGGAAACATATCTGACTTAAACAATTACAAACATAGTAAGGGACTAAATGATGAAGGGACATTTTTCCTTAAATAAACTGATCCAAAGGTTCTATGTTTGAAAATGAATAAATCACGTGAAGCAATACACATATTTAAGTTTCTAAAGTGAATGGACAAAGACATGGTTTGGTCCAATTAAAACACACTAAGGAAAGAGAATGAATGAATGAAATGATCGTATTTCATTCTTCCTTTCAATATGTCTGCATCAATATGCTGCAGGGGGAAAAAAAGACATTCATTTAGCAAAATACTTCAGAATTATTGAAACAATCTCCAATCTCACCAGAAAAAACACAGGTTTTTGATATTATTCCCTCAGCTTCGAGAGGAACACAGAAACTTTTTTTTGGGCATGCGTTCTTTTCATAAAAGTTTCCTGAAGCCATAACCTATTTCTGTCTCCATCATGAATACTGTATGAACTCTGCATTTGCCGCTATATAGACATCCAAGCAGTCCAACTTCACTGTGAGCCAACTTTCCAGCCTGATACAACACAGCTATAGGAAAATACATTGGCAGGCATCCAACCAACCGTAAGAAGAGACTGTAGCATTTGAATACAATCCGTTTTGACAACATTCCCAACTGTCTGACTGGCAGAAGCAATCTAGGAGAAAGTATGTGGTTTACAGACCGTATTAAATAATATTAAGTATAGGTATACGAGTTAGTTCTTTATACTGATTCATGTGCACTTAGGTGGACGTGTGTGAGTGCTGCCTATGTGTCTGTTACTGCATGTGTGCAATCTATGAAGATGTTGAACAGCAGACCCCAAGGCACCAGGTGTCACAGGCAGAAACAGCTGAGAGAGAGAGCAAGAGACAGCTGCTTCTTCTGGTGTGTATCAGAGGTGGTCCAGCTCTAATGGTGGCAACATCTTTCCCAACACCTAACCTTTGATTTAAAATCTATCTTCCCAAAGCCGGATCAGCACTCCCTACTGTCAAATTGGGTTGAAGAGAGGTACTTTAAGAAATTGGAACATGTGAGGGCTTGATTGGGATTCGTATTGACAAGGGTTTTGGCAAGAGAAGAATACAAACCTTGAGTCACAATGGTGAAAGTCTCATGCCCTAAGAAATAGCTGTTAGGCAGGTTTGAAAAGGATGATATACGCTACATATTGGTGGGAGAATGTCTTAAGGTTTATCTTAGAAAATAACATGATATAGTAAAAACATAGCTTCCGACACAAATCTGCAGAACATCGCAACTTCTGTGCAGTAAATAATCTTCACTTCTGGGGTAAGAATGCTTTTGTAGCAAACATAAATGACACCTTGCACATACAACTCAAAGTCAGAAAATCATGTCATAAGCTTTCTCGCAACAATCTACTTAATTCTATTGTTATTATCGAGCTGGTAACAGGCACCATTGCTGAACCTATTAAAGGTGTTATTATTGTTTTGGATGCAAAGTGATAATAAGGTAGGCCTATCTCAATTTATTGGGTTGATGCAATCATATCAGGCCCAGTAGAGTGCAACCTATTGCCCACATATGCTTCCATGGCCTAGCCAATATCCGTACGTGCATCAGATCTGAGATAACTTTGGTTGAGCGTGATGCACAATCTCATGTTCGTTTACCAAATTGTTAGAGCTACACGCCCCTTAGGCCAGAATATGACAATGTTCGACACACATCCAAGGGGTTCGTGATGCTTGCAACGTCGAAATACTCGAAAAGACTGATCGAGCAGAAACCATCCACACCTTGGTCCATCCCAAAATGAGGTCACTGCCCAATAATCAAAAACACATATCTCAGGAGATGCTATTTGAGCTGTTGTCATCAAAAGCAGCCGAATGACAAGCTAATGGACTAAAATGTGGGTAATAACCACAAGCTGTGCGCATCATCTCTAAAGCACGTCTGAGGCGCAGCATGCATCTCGCCCCTGAACCTCCGTTAGTGGTTTTGTTCTTCTTTTTTTTTGCAACAATGTGATATACCACAAGTGATCACACCGACTGGTCTACTGTAGCTCTCCTAGACCAGACTCGCCCCTTCCCGACTTACCGGATTTGAAAAACGCCGCTATGTCTGCTGCGTCCTTTGCAGCCTCATCTAGTCCCTCTCCTGCGCTCATGGCTGTGGTCGCTTGTGCGGAAATAGCGATGGATATCCTCAAAAGGATGAATTGTTGTAATAATAATTTATCAGCAGACGCGGATCCTAGTGCCTTTCATTGAAGTAGATCCGGTCATACAATCTGTGCTCCCTTCGTTAAGCGAGAGACCTCCTCCTCCATTTTGGCCGAGAAGGGAAAATCCTGGCGACCGATCGGCGGCGCTCCCGAGTTAGGACGTGAGGGAGAGGAGGAGGAGGAGGAGGAGGAGGAAGGGGATGATAGTGAGAGAAGGCGGAGATAAAAGAGGAGGGGACGAGGACTGAGGGAGGAGGGCTATTCCGTTTGTGGGTGGGGGTGGGATATCCTGGGATTCCGTTTCTGGGGGTTTTGGTGCATTGTGCGCCACCCAAAATTAGTGTGCGCCACAGCACACCAGCAGCTAACAGCGTCACTCACTGCGGTGCTGATGCGGGCTGCGTGGGAGTCATTCTTCATGATTTTATGCTTCAACAGCTAAAGCTCAGATCTGTGGGAGATGCCAAAACGACACACACCATGGATAACACTGCGTTTGTCTCATAGCCTGTGTAGTAGGCTATAGTTGAAGATATGCAGATGTACTTTTCATATTAAATCTAAAAAAGGCACTTCTTGTGGAAACGTGGGTAATATCCCCATGAGATGATTGTGTTGTGGTGTTGTAGCCTAATAGCCTATTTAATTTAAGAACGACTAACTGCATGACTGTGAGTTGTAGCCTATACGTGTTATATTGCTCTAAGCAGTAATGACTAAACGTGTTGTCGGCGGATGACAATGTGACCATGACAACGATGGAGAAGGATTATTAAATTGTCTCTTCATCTCCCAGTGATGAAGATGATGCTCAAGTATGAGGTCATTTGCCCCACAAATCTAACCCATTTCTCCCTGACAGCTGCAGATCTGCCATTTTATTAGGAGCAATGTACTGCTGCCATCTAGTGGTTATCTTTGTTAATTGCTCTGGGAAGGTCAGCAACTTTGCCCGAGTAGGCATATATTATTGTGATTGAGCATAACATCCGTTTAAAGAGTGTTACATTGAATTCACTCATATTTCAAATAGTTACATTAGTTGTTAATACACATTGAGCACAATTAAGACAAATATAGGCTACAGGTTTCCTTTGTCACAGTAATCATTTGATTGACTTCCTACCTTGTAGTGGACGTCCATGACATCATCATGCTGATATGCTGCATTCATTTGCTGATTGGGTGGTCCAAGTTTCCGAGTTGGGAAGTCGTTCTTCCGACTTCAGTGTGTTCACGTGATTTCAGTTCGGAAAGTCGGAATGTTGTAACAACAGCACAAAACAAGCCTGGATGCTACGAAGAAGATCAGTGAAATGTAACTGTTAAAAGTTATTTATGAGCAAAAAGTTGATGTGCAATACGTGAATTAATAAAAAGTATGTTAACATTAACAAAACATTTACGAAAAACAGATGACGATTCTGACGGCTAGTCTTTTACGAGTTTCCGAGTTGTTCCGAGTCCGACTTGAGCAGGTGTTCATGTGCATTTTACAACTCGGAAACTCGTTTTTCCGATGTTTCCGACACCACATTAATGCACCAATTAATACAGTTGATCAATTAGCAGGCACACCTGGCAGGTATTACGATAGCCCTGGGTTCTAATGACTCTTATAGTTTAACGGAAAAAGCGGTAACATCTAGGCCTACCCTTCTTTTGCTGCACAGAAATACAAGTAGGGGAAAAGTAATTGTGTTAAAAAGTTCAGACATGCTACTTCGTGTAACGCCGTACAACTTCCTTATCGCCATCAATTCATACAAGGCATTTTGTTGTTGCTAGCATACGTGTAGCCTAGCTAAAAAGTGTGCTAACCAATCATGTAGTAGACTAGCTAATCGTCCACTCAACACAACGCGGTGTTTTGATAACAATGGTTAGCATTCATTATCAAATGAGCAATTTGAGAAAAACTGAATTAGCATGAATTTCAACAATGGTCGCTTCCTGGTTTTTATAAATCAAGTAACAAGAGTGAGCCGTCCAACAGATAGTTTAACTGGTCTAAATGTCTGTACCTACGTGACATGGCGTTCACTTTATGGTTCTGTCTTCCAATCGACTTTTTCAAATTGTTTCAGACTGCATTGTTATAGTTTTTAAAACGTATATGTGAGAAAACACTCGATCAATAGTTTTTCCTCTTTCGGGACATGCCCACTACCCCTTCAGCCCTTTTCAGAAAATGTCTCGTCCCCATGGAAACCACTGACAACACACAGCCAGTTCTGAGAAAACCTGTTACGGACCGAAAAATCTCAGTTTTCCAAATGAACATCGGAGGAAAATGACGCTGGCCTAATTAAAAATTGGAAATATCAAGTCTCGTAGAAGAAGAGGTTCTTTTTGTGAAGGAATGTTTGAGCCATGTCCTTCAGCTCTCGACTCGCCAAAGTCAGCTACAGGAACAGACCTAGCCAGACTTCTGTGCCAGGAGAGTCTCACAAGGAGGTGCAGGTTTGATCCCCCATCCTTTTAACAATCATGTCATAATAGTCCAAATAACTTGAAACCTTTTGAAAGCTCTATATGGAGTTCTGTAGCCCATGTATGGTGAGTGTGGAAGCCTGTTTTTAGGGATTAAGTAGGCTATAGGCTACTAAAGGCCTACTATTCCCCCATGCCCAGGATTGTGTAAAGCATCCTCATGGAGGAATAGCATATATTGTTTTAATTTATGGACCACTACTCTAGGATTGTTCATTATGGTGCCACTTGCATATAATAATGCATAGGCACATTTGCTGTCATTTGCAAAAAAACATAGGCTATCTCTTGTTGTTTTCCCTGGCTGGCTCAAATAGCATATAATTGTATTTCTTTTTAAGTAGGCCTACGCTTAGCACATAATAATCTGCACTATTTAAGACCATTTTAATGGCCAGGCGAGAATCCAAGTGGCACTCTATCCCTTGGCTGTAGCTACAAGAGGTTCTTCTTTTTCCAAAATGGATTAATTTAATATTGCCTCAGACCAATTACCGCCAGTAGTTTTGTAGCACAGCTTTTACATGGAAAAGGGGACTGATGGAATTAATCTGCATTTAATTGTGTAATTTATGAAACCTCTGAGCACTATTTGTAATTGCTTTGAGAATCACTGCACTATTAGACTTACTGTCCTCTCAGCAGTTGTCAAACGGCTTTAGTACAACCTACTATGCTGTTTTATTTGTTGTTTGTATTACATGCCTCAGTCCACTAGATGGCAGTACAAAGTTGCTGATAATATTCCATAAAAAATACTAAATGATTTTTGCTTTAAGTTACAGCCAGTGTTCAATATAGATCTAAAATGTTATCCATGAGAATAAGTGTTTGAGTTAGTGAGATAGTTGAGTGGATTGAAGCATTGACCAGCATAATAAAGGAAATAGGAAACGGCATCAACATGTTAATTCCTTGTGGATAATTATACAGTTAATGTTGACATTTGTATCCATTCATTTCAAAAGAAATGACAAAACATGTGGAGTCAAAACCTTTCTCTTGTTGCATTACATAAGTTGTCACTGAATTTTTGTTATATAAAGGTTCACTTTTTAGTATGAAAAGGTGTAACATTTCAAAAGCTCCCTGATCAAGACCAACCTATACATTTGCTTTATCTTTGCTTGGCGTAAACGTGCAGCACCTGGAGATTTGTGTCATGTTGTTTCTCGCATACAAGCCTGCTTTGGATGTAATGTTAGGGAACAAAACTCAGTTTGAGCTGCCTTCCACATCGATGGATCCAGATTAGCACATCTAATCCTGCACCTTTAGGGATCAATAGAATATTGATGACTTTTGCAGTATCTTCTTGTCTGCCTTATGTCCATTAGTCTTACGACAGATTTTAAGAAAAATAGAAGAACATTCAAACCAAGAAGGTATATTTTAAAAGCAGAAACAGTTCATGATTTAATTTAGTAAGTGAAGCAAAGAGGGGTTGGAAACAACAATGTTCATTGAAAGAGAAATATTGCTAGTCAGAACTGGTCTGAAGACATTTGGTAACGTTGGAGACATTTTGTGATACTACCTGGTGTGTAGTTTAAAAACAGATTTGTCAGTGTGGGCATCCTCTGGGACAACAGTGGACCTATCTGTCTCGCTCCCTCTCTACGTCTTCCTCTCTCAGATCTCACCACCCCTTCATTTATAATTTACCGTCACTCTCCTGTTTCATGGCAGCTCAAAACCAGACAGTTCAGCTTAGAAAATCAGTCATGGTGTTGTGAAAAATTGATGACCCAACTGCTTTTAGATGCAAAGCTTGGCAATCATTCCTTCAATATCAAACTGTCCGTCAGATCCTTGATGACAGAGCTGTGCTTCTCATCCGCGGGGTGCCACAGTAAAAGCTAATGGAATGTAATATGAATTGATGGGAGGTCTATGCTGGTGTTTGTGTGTATGTGTGTTGTGTTAACTGGGATAAGAGATAAGAGTTTCATACGGGCATTGCAAGTAATGATTATTTCTATAAAGTCATATCTATCTATCTATCTATCTATCTATCTATCTATCTATCTATCTATCTATCTATCTATCTATCTATCTATCTATCTATCTATCTATCTATCTATCTATCTATCTATCTATCTATCTATTAATTATTAATGTTTTATTTATTATCAATCATTTCATCCGTATGTGGATGGCATGCAAAATGTATCAAGATAGATTAGCAGCAAAAACTCACATTTCAGCAGCAGGCTTCAATGCTTTGGTTTGTATTAAACTTGTATTATATTATACTTGATAAAAAACGTATAAAATGAGTTGTCCTAATCCTAAATAATTAGCATATTATCTATTATCAAAAACAGTTCTGCTCTGCTTCTCATAAAGTGGAAATGAAATCCTGTATGTGTGCACATTATGTGTTGACCCATGTCCCCATGAACTCTTTCACACTGAGAACAAACCCAAGTCTGACCTTAATCCATTTTTTTCATATGAAATTCCTTATCTTACATGTCAAAGTGAAGATAAACTTTAAAACCTAATACACCTCTTATGCAGTCATGATATATTACGCTTGCTGAACTTAGAGAGCACGATGCTAATGATTGTCAGATGACACTCTTCTATTCTTGCTATAAGAAGAGTGACTACAGTCACTTACTAAACTAGTTTCACTCAGTTAGCATACAGTGCTAATGCATATAATGTGTCAGGTGTTTAGGTTGTGAAACCTGGTGACCTTAGAGTTTGACACATTTCTTGTTGTATTGTAATTTTTATACTAAAGCAAAATGCTTAATTTGTGTATCGCTGTGTATATATCTTGGTGTTTGTGTTTTAAGGTCTAAATAATATAAAATGGACCTCTCCTCATCCCATCCCCCCATTGCTGTCCCTCCATCCCATTGTTGCAATAGAATTGTAAGGTGAGAGCAGGGCCTTGATAATTACCTGGCAGACAGATGGTCATCCAACACCGCATTATGTGGTTAGCAGTCCCCTTAGGAGCAACACCCTCATAATTTCAGGGCAGTAACCTTTCTCACATGGCTAATAAGAGGGCTGATTGCTCACAAACTGTAGCAAAGCCGCTTGTTCCTTGTCTTGTCTTCATTGTTTGAAGCTGTAATTCTTTCATGTCATGAAAAGAAAAGCCAATTAAGAGGGAGGAATGACCTGAAAAGGAAGTGTCAGAGCGAAAGGCCGATCACGATGCTGCATTTCAAACCAGACTATCAGAACAAGGTAAGGTAACCCAAGACGTCTGAAGTTACAACCAACCTGGCTTCTTGACTATCTACATTGGCCGAATGTAATTCATCATTAATGTGTTTGGATTCGGTAAACAACTAAAGTGTTTGTTTGTGGATATGGAGAGAGTGCAAGTCAACTAAACTCAGGGGAAGTACTTGAATTAAAGGTGTTTTATTGGTGAATAAAAACACCTTTTTGAAAGTGTGTTTCTGTGCTGAAGGTAATCTAACTTCTTCAATGAGCAATAGCTTATTTTATCTGATGACAGCCTCAGTCTGCTGTATTTATCTGTGGAAGATACAGCTTTAGACAGTTTCCTGTATCCGGTGAGGTCGGTTCAGTTTTTTTTGTGTTTTTTTTTGCATTTTGCAGGGCTTGGTTTTTGTCAAACTGTACCATCAAATGTTAGAGAATTCAGAGGTTTACTAGGGAGCTGTGTATCCACTGCTCGTTTCTCAGCCATTCACACAAACTCTGTGGACTCAATCATGTTTGTCACATGTCTTTAAATAACTCTTTGTGAATTCTCTATTTTTTGGCCTCTGTTAGTCGTATCAGGGATATAAAAGTATACATAAAAGTATTGTCTAGAATTTCCTTAGTTGACTGTATAGCTACTGCTGTTGAATAATCATTTAACTAGATTCATGTGTTCTGACCGAGTGAAAGAGGAAATCCAGGAGGTCATCCTGCACTTTAATTTACAGTAGTTAATCACACGTACATATTAGAGATTTACCTGTACCTGTGAGTGTTTGTGTGTTTTTTCTTGTTAATCTATATTTTCAGAAGAGCTGTCAGTAGGCCTTTAAGTTGTGAGGAGTTCATAGGGGAACATGTCCCTCCTGTTGGCTGTGAAAACACATATACTGGTGACTAGAGTATCCATTAAACATAAAGCAGGCATATCTTCAGCTCACCTGGTTGAGTGGCCATGACTGACAACTTGATAGGGCTGCAGTCCCTTGGAGGATGAGAGTATCCAGCTCCCCTGTGTGTATATAGATGAGGAAGTGATAGCCGACTATAGAGAAGATATACTGAAGGGACTGAGTTGAAGAGGCGAGGAGCTGTCATGTCACAGCTGTTTAGAAAGCAGCTCTGGAAACAAACAGTTTCCAAAGTCATCAAGGTAAGAGAAAGCCCTGTTGTGTTTGATGTGGTGATGATGCCAAGCAGGTGCTCTGACAGTATCTTTTATTTTCCAGAGTGTGAAATGAAAGAGACAAAACGACCTGCAAAACTTTATTCAACTTCTGTGTTGAATTTTGGAGCTTGTGTTGTTCAGGCTTTGATTAAAGTTTGCCTCGCACTTGTATGTGTTCTTTGAGGAGGCTTGGCAGGTAACTGAAACTCTTGAATTTCTTTTTCTCATACAGAAACACCCGACTATATTCCTCCTGTCTAGCAGTCCTACACTTTACATGGATGTTATTTGGCTTTCTAAAAGAGAACACAGTAACTGTTCATTTATTAAAGGGATTCTCAGTCTAGCCGTGGTGTATCTCGGGACAAGGCTTTGTTTGCTTCTGGAAGTTATTAATATTTGTGTTCTAACATTTGTCAGTCTGCGCTGCCTTCTGTATTTTGGTCATAACTAAATGTGGTTGTGTGTGTGTGTGCCTGTTGTTTGGTGTGTTTCTTTATTGCATTCAGGGGCGACTTAGTCGGCTCGTTTGAATAATCTTCACCTCCCTGCATTGTGTCTGTGTTTTGTTTGTCTCTGGGCTGAAGGCTGACTTTGTCATTCACACTATTTGGAGTAAAGGCAAGGAGAAGGTGTGAAATGCCTGGTTGCCCGGCAACAGATGGCTTGGCATGCCTTTTTTATGGTCGACCTGTAAAGTGAGTGTTTGTGTGTGCATAATGAGTGTGTGTGTGTAACTCCAGGGACCTTAACAAGGTTGATTTGATTTGTCAGAGTCCTGTAGTTGTTTAATTAAACTTTATCCAAATGTGTTAATACATCGCTCTGTTTAGTAAGGTACAATTTGGTATTATTCAAAGTTTAAAAAAAATCCAATTATTTTTTTAAAAACGTGTTTAATAATCTGATCAATGCTTGAGATTGATACACCTTTCCAGCACATCAGGTCATACGTGTTAAAGACCTGCAGACTTCATTTATGCCAAACTACATTTAGAACCAGCTATTTATCTGTGCTTTACAACCATCATGTTATCCATTGAAGTGACTTATGACCTGCAGCCACAGTCCCAGAGGGTAATAAAGATGTTGGCTTCCCTGCAGGTTGACACTCGTTGAAGTCTTTAGAAAAAGCGTGTTTACTTTTTCTCAGAAAACAAACTTGAATGTTAAAGGGGTTTCTTTTCTAGTGTCTTTTAAAGCTGCTACAGGGTTAATGTGTCACTGCTGCCACTAACCATGTTGACATACACTGTGTGTGATGTTGTTGCCACGCTCTATTGAACTCTAGCTTCATATGACTGACCCCCAGGCCCCAACTAATGAGAATCAATAGTTTAACTCTTAACAACACTTATCTGTAGACAGTCATTTCTGTTTTTATATTCAAATCCACACCCCCTCCTATTGCTCTCATCCCTTGTCCTTACATACTTAACTTTAATCATTCCTTTTACATTCTCTTCTATCATACTTCATCCCCCTTCCTCTTCCTTCCTTACATCCCTCACCCCTCTTCTATACTCTACCTCTTCTATCTGTATTTGTCCACATATTCAGCTCTTTAAGGCTTTTCCAGGGTTCAATCTGATCTATCTTTCAAACCTTTCATCCAATTAGCCTGATCTGGTTCCTACAGTCATCCACAGAGTCTGAATGGTGGGTGCACTAGTGACTACAGCAGCCAGTCAGTTTAGGTTGGGGAAAAAAGCCCTGCTGTAAAGAGTACAACTGTGTCATGAAGTCCATTTACATGGATCGGTACTCTTCACACAGGAAAGAGAGACGAGAGCAATGGAGAACATGATCAGAAAGAAGTGTGATCATGTCATTTTCAGTGTTTAAGGTTAATCTAGTACATGACAGTTGTCTTAGCTATCAGGTTTATAAAGGTTTTTTATATTAGGGTTGCTATTTTTAGCATTGCCAGCACGTTTGCTGCTTTGTTGCTAAAAAGGGGCTTTTAAAAGATGGCCTGTTCATGGTGACGTCAATGCAGAAAAGTATTTAAAGCAAGTAAAGGCTATTTCTGTCATCCCTGTTCAAAGTCTAGACAGAAAAAAGAGAAAGAGAAATGAAAGAATTTAAATGAACACTGCAGCTGGCACACCATGTTAATACAAGGTTTCATGTAATTTATTGGCTAACCTTGTTCCTGTGTTACTGAGCAGCGTATCCTGGCAACCCATTGTGGCTGATGACACTGTCTCTATCCTAACGCAAGTCATGGCCTGTTATAAACTGGCTGCAAGGTTTCATTATTCCAGGAAAACAGAATTTTGAAGAGTCTTGGGGGTGCTTATCAGGCAATGGAGATAAATGTAGGTAATTTCAACGAGGGTGAAAACGGAAAGATACATCTGCAAACTCCAAAAGAAAAGATGACTGGCCCTTTAGTTTGGACTTTTTGTGATTGAGGAGTTTTATACAAATTAAGGAAGGATTCTGTTCATTGACAAAGACGACTGTCAAATGAACCTTTATTGGATAATTAAACTGCTCTTTCATTGAGACTGTATGTAACTATGGTTCTCTGAGTGGAGTTTGTGTTCAAGTAATGACAGAGAAAAAGTGTAAAACCCCGGGAGATAATTTGAATCACTCATCATTAAAAGCCTCATCTGGTTAAAGAAAGTATGTTAAATACGGTTGAATGTGATCGCTTGATTCATTATGTGATTTGTCTTTTCTAATCACTGGTGAACCAGAGCTCAGCTGAATACAGCTTTGCTTTTGTCAATTGAAAATGCCCGTCTTTCTCTTCAGCATTCCAATTAGGCAACCATGTAAATTGGGCGTGTTAGAGGTTTATTGTCTTTGGACGCCCTGATTGTGATATTGATTGAAAGTGTCTGTACATTTTGTTTAGCAAAAATTGAAAGAGGAACGTGAAGCTAAGCGGGCCCAGCTGGATGGAAGACATGACTACGTCCTCAGCATTGTGGCTTCATGCCTTGGACTGGAGAAAGCTGATGTGGAAGATGCCATACTGGGGGGAAATCAGGTAATCCGCACTCTTGCGTTTTCAGGCAGAAACATGTTTTTAAATTATTTTGTTGTGTGGCTTTTTTATGCCTTTATTTAGAGACAGGACAGTGGATAGAATCAGAAATCAGGGAGAGAGAGAGAGTAGGGAAAGATGTGGGAAAGGAGCCACGGGTCGGATTCAAACCAGGGTCTCCCGCTCTAGAGTACTAGAGCACTAACCACTAGGCTATCGGCGCCCCAGAAGCCATACTATTTTTTTTTTTTTTTGTCGGGGGGGGGGGGGTTAAACTGAAATATATATCGTGTGACAGATAAGAATGATTCAAAACAAAATAAATGAATATGTTAACATATTGATATCTATCTACTGATTGTGTTGATTTGTTAAAAATTCCTTTTCATGTTTTTGCAGATTGACCGCATGGAGCAATTCTTTGTTTCTGAGGGTCTTCAACACCTCATGTTCTACTATCAAGATGCTGAGCCACTTGAAACAGGTGACGTGTAACTCTTAAACGAACCATGTCAAAAAATGTACCGTGTCGTCAAGATCTAATTGTTGATAGTACATCATGATAAGGTCCTGCCCCTGCATGAATTAACCTTTATTGGCAACAGACGTCGTGGCAGTATCATAATTGATAAGGTCTCCAAAATCAATTACAGCATTATTAAATGAAATTCCCCGATATCAGGATCTCAGTGAGATGTCCTTTCTTTTGTGGCTTCAGCAGCAGCAGCAGCAGCAGCTGCCTCTGCGCCCTCCCAGCCTGTCTCCCAGCAGTGTGGTCACAGCAAAAAGCCTAAAGTGTTTGTGACAGACGGAAGGGATATGGCACTCACCGGAGTGTGTGTCTTTTTCACCAGAGCCAACACTTCTAAAACAATCACCTCTGAGAACATTCACAGAGTGAGTCACTTTGTAACACTTTCAAAATGAGAACATGAAGTCATACTTTTCAGGGTGAGTGATGCAGGTCAGGGGTATTTGATCAAAGCTGAAGGTAATCTTACCAGCGTTTTAGGATAATTAGCAATGTCTGGACGTTGTATCTAATTCTAACTATCAAGTTGTCAAATGTGCTAATTACACAAATCATATGCATTTTACAAAATACGGTTAAAAGAAAGATTTTCTTATAGGACGACTTTCTGTTATGTACATAGCAATGTGACTAATTAGTTCAGTGTAACATGAACACATTTATTTTAAGAAAACAAAACATTAAATGATGTTTCCTTTCACAGGGAATACCTTTCGAGCTCATCCTTTTGATTTAAATACATGTTTAAGAAATATGCTCTGTCGTACTTGCTCATCCAGTACAAGGAAAAGGAAAAAGGGGTTCAGTAGAAACAGCTTGATACTACAGGCAGTTCAGACTATTGATGCTGGTCTCCTGCTGACACAAGCAAAGCTAAGCACCACTGCTGTCAATAGGGCATGTTGGTTATAAGAGACTCAGAGCTTAAGCTCTAGGAAGTACAAGTGTAGTGAGTGTGTGTTTGAAGAGTGTGCTAGTAAGAGAGTGTAAAAGTCACTCCATAGAAATGTAATGATGATCATGTCAGGTATCTCTCGTCCACGATGGCTGTATTTGTGGTCATTTTGGGTGGTGTGAATTAGTTAATAGTTCAAGTTGGCATCACATTTAGGCTCTCTGTAATAAACAATAAAGTAATACATTTTTCAGAGTGAATGTGTTAAACTGTTTTTGTTACAAGTGTCTTTAGATATGTGCTAACTTTTGTCTCCCTAGGATGTCAATTTCAATATGTTGGACACAACTGAAGGGGGTCTGTTAAAAAGTGTGGAGCAGCTACTCTCAGAGATCTTCATCCCCACACTGAGAAAGATGAACCACGGCTGGGGGGGGCTGGATAGTCCCCAGGCCAACGCGGTCAAGCAGGACTTCATATCATCATTGGACAGCTTTGTGTCTGTGTTGGCTGGAGCTCAGGAGAGCCTGCAAGAGAAGGTAAGGAAAAGACTCCTATCATTACACATTAGTGATAGGAGTCTGATTGTTTTTGAGTGAGCTTAAATATAGAGAGCTATAAAATGCCCAATGAACTTAACCAAAATCTCTTAAAACATCTCTTAATGAGATCACAGTAATGAGTGTCATTAGCGCAGCAAGACACCGAACAACAAAGCAAAGAGCTCCTCAATTCACAAAGTCTCTCACCTCTAGAATAACTGTAAACAGCCTGCTCTTTCCAAAGCCTCGTCCTTTAAAAGCCTTTAATGCACACAATGCAGCAGAAATAAACCGTGTCTTGGCTTGCCTCTAGGTCACCCTGACAGAGTGTGACACATTTGACCTTCTGGTGCTGAAAAGCCCATCAGACTATGTGGCCGCAGCCAACAGCACAGAGACTACAGACAAGATTGAGGCTTGCATGAAGCTGTGGATCAAACAGATAGAACAGGTGAGACATGTTCAGGAACGGGTAAGATGTTATCCTTATATTAATCACGTTTTTTTAGACTCAAACTTTCTGCTGAAACTTTGTTTTTATTCCAGATTTCACCATGCATGGGGTGAAGCTGACAGGTGTTAAAATAAATATTCTACTAGATATGTGCTCAATATTTAATGAAGCTTAGCAACAAATGTTTAGAATCCTGAAAGTAGTGGAGCTACTTCCTAAAGTTGTTGCTGAAAACTGTTTATTAATTCAAAGTCTATTTGGGTATGTGACACAACAACAACATATAGAAAATATAGGAACATCAGAGGATAATCTGCAGAAATGATGCTTAAACAGAGAGCACGTATTAAGCTCCTTTGTTCTCAAGGTTCTTGCTGAAAGTGACCAGCTGAGAAAAGCTGATGACCTCGGACCTCGGGCTGAGCTGGAGCACTGGAAGAGACGAATGTCCCGCTTTAACTACCTGCTGGACCAGCTGAAGAGGCCTGATGTCAAGGCTGCACTTGGTGTGCTCCTGATGGCTAAATCTAAACTCATAAAGGTCAGATATGAATATGATTTTGGTGCCTATAGATACCACATGTGAAAGTATTCAGTTTTTGCAGCCTCAGTCTTAGTCCTTGATATCAGTGTTGAATTTTTGTATTTCTCAAGATGACTTAGGCATGTACAATGTTAATGACTGCTATAATCACTGTGAAACAGTTATTAAAGACATTAAAGC
The DNA here is from genome assembly GCA_020745685.1 of Tautogolabrus adspersus. NCBI lineage: Eukaryota > Metazoa > Chordata > Actinopteri > Labriformes > Labridae > Tautogolabrus > Tautogolabrus adspersus. The sequence goes on along the minus strand of CM036542.1, from coordinate 18,579,427 downwards.
AATACGTGTTTATTCTTTCTAGTCGTGGCGGGAATTGGATATCCGGATTACTGATGCAGCCAACGAGGCCAAAGACAATGTCAAGTACCTCTACAGTCTGGAGAAGTTTTTTGACCCTCTCTACAACAGCGACCCTGTAAGAAAAATACTTGAATCTATTTCTAAAGATGAAGTGGTCTGCTGCATTTAACTGAACTTTCTCAATTATCTGTTCTTATCTGTATAAAGACAAAGGCCTCTTTTTCCCACAAATGCAGTTTATTGTTTCACCTGTGCAAGCGCATGAGGACGTTATACAAATCAGCTCACAAGGAATAATTCCTTTTTGACATCAGGTATCGATGGTGGATGCAATCCCAGGCCTGATCAATGCCATCAGGATGATTCACAGCGTTTCTCGCTACTACAACACATCAGAAAAGATCACACTGCTGTTTGATAAGGTAGGGCTGGATGATGATAAAGAAGACTATTCTGTCTTCAACAATGAAAATGTGCATGTGTTCTTCTGCGGTCTATTAACTTCATGTGAGAGATTTGTATTTGTCCTGATTTTTGGATGACTTAAAGGAACCACATTGCTTTTCTGCATGCTGAGGGAATTATTACATTAAACCACATAACGACATGAACAAAAGGATTGGTTCAAATGTCGATTATTAATGTCTAAGTGGCCAACATTTAATGATAATGTGAGATGTAAATAAAGGTGCTCGATGTTCCATGAATGAACCATTTACAGTAAAATAAATAAAAATAAATAATAACAATATATCACTTCCGATATTTAGCTATTTTAGTCACATTTATAGAGACATGTTGTTTAGTTCTGTAAAGTCTTGACATGCATCTCTTCATTTTATCAAACACATCAATTTCCCAAGGTGACAAACCAGATGATCACCGCCTGCAAGGCCTACATCACTAATAATGGCTCAAATTCAATATGGGACCAGCCCCAGCAAGTCGTTGTTGACAAAATCAAAGCTGCTATCCACCTTAACCAGGTATGGGATTCCACTTATTGGTAATATTTGTAATGTTGATTTGAAACCATGTACCACTTTAAGTGTATTTGTTTGTCCATGTTAACATGTATGTGTATTGCTAGAGGGGAATTGTCTCCTACAAAACCACTATTTAACGTGGTCTTACTAGATGTTATGTTAAAAGTCGGACCCATGAGTTTTCCAAAAATGTACATGAGAATACAGTGGGCAGTTAAAATAAATCTGCAACCATGATATAAAAAATGATGAATAGTTACATTTATATATCGGATGAATAAAAAGGAAGATGACAAGTTTTGTGTCATCCAGGAGTACCAGCGGTATTTCCGTAAAACCAAGGAGAAGTTGGAGCAGACTCCTTCAGAGAGGCAGTTTGACTTTGGTGAGGTTTACATTTTTGGGAAGTTTGACACATTCCAGCGACGCCTCAACAAAATCCTGGAAATGTTCAGCACCATCTCCACCTACTCGGCCCTGCAGGACTCGAAGATAGAAGGACTGGAGACAATGGCCACCAGGTTTCAAGTGAGAATGAGTACAACATTGTTACATCCGACTGTTGTCATGAGATTTGATAACATGATATGATATGATGAAAAAATGTGCATGTTAACACACTGAGAGGCTTTCCATCAATTGAGTTAATTGCACTGCTTGGAAGCTGAGCCTGCCTGACGTTTGAATATATCAGTGGCAAAAATATAAGGCTGCTACAGTGGGCTACAATAAAAAATTGAACACTTTGACATCAATGTACAAAATGTTGTTCAATTCCAAAGTGACAGTGAAAATGATCTTTAAAACAGAATAGGTAAAAAAGAAGATCATGTGATGATTAACCTGAAACAGCCGTATGCTGGCTGGTTAAATGTCAAGATTTCATAAATAAACTACAATACATTACTAGTATGCAAATAATTTAAGACATAGATTTTTTAAGAAATATGAACGGGAAACATATTTATTTGATAGAAAAATAAAAAAGGCAGTGCAGCTCAGGAGAGTACACACACTTTTTGCGAACATACAGCAGGATACAGTTAAATATATTGTTGATATTTAGACTCTACTTGTAAGAATAACACTTTAATTTCTTGAAATGTATGACGTTGTCTTCTTGGTGTTTTCCTTTGAGAGTTTATTGATGTGAGCTGTGTGTTTGTTTCTCCTCTCTTGGATGTACAGACTGCAGAAATGCAGGCGAAATGGGAGGTAATGTCTCACCACAGTCTTTCACCCTTAGTGATGCATGGCCCATTTTTCATAGTTGACAGCCTGCAGTGGTAAAATTGATTGACATGTAATTTTACCACTTATTAACAATATGGAATTACTAACTGCATGGAATGTTAACAGACAAACCAACGTCACATTGATGGTTATATTAGTTGTTCTGTTGTTATGTTCATTTTATCCCTCCAGCACCTTGCTAGCAGATGTTTTGCATACTATCCAGTTCATCTGCCTAAATTCAACCAGTCCTTTTAATGCTCAACTAACCAAACAGCTGGATTTAAACAGGTCATTATTCTGTAGAAGTTGGGAGTTACCTCTCCAAAATACACAACATTTTCAGTAAGCTTCCAGATTCAGTAACCGATATAAGGCACTGGGTTTGTTTCTGAAGCTTTGACACAAAGTTGAGAGATGAAATAGTAACAGTTGTAGTCCCCAGGTTGTGTTTGATTGCAGCAGAACAACATGTCTCTACACATCTTTCTATGCCTGTTTTATCTTCTCTATAACAGGCTATTATTTTCTCTGTTACAGGCTATTGTTCTCACCATGAAGAAAAAACATTACAGTTTCCTGGACCAGAGACGAACTGACTTTGATGTTGACTACCAGGAATTCTGCAAAAGCACCTCGGAGCTTCATGTGAGGATGAAATGAGGCAATAAATGGAAAACCTCTGTGGCTCATCTTCATATAACCCAAATGACTATGAGCTATTTGTGGGGTTCTTCTTTTTCATTGAAAAGTTCCACTTCACTGTCTTCTTTTAAATGTGTGCGTCATTGGTGTTTGTGCTTGCAGAACCAGCTGAAGGGTTTCATGGATAGCACGTTTGAAAAGATTCAAAATACAGAGAGAGCTCTAAATGTGCTGAAGAAATTTGAAAGGTAATCAATTCTTTTGAACAATTGCCCCCCATGCTAATTTTTCTAATCAAGTTCTTCTCTTTCTTCTTCTTCTCTCTTCTCTAATCCTCAGTCCACAAAGCAGCCAATTCTCTTTCCTCCCAGCTAACAAGTATAAGTTTATTGTATTCACATGGTATTTCAGGTTTCAAACAGTCCATAATAAAATAACTGATATAAAGAAAAACTACAAGATACAGTATTTCTTCAGATTTAACATACGAGTAACACAATTGACTGCATTCCAAAAGGTTTTCCAGTTTATGTGTGCTTACTTTATCCTCATCTTATTGATATTTTATTCGTCTAATATTGGTGTTCTGTTTTTAAATTCTAATGTACTCATTTTAATTTGTCTGAAAACAGACTAGGGATCCCGGACCTTGGCATTGATGAGAAGTATCAGCGCATTCTGCAGAACTACGGCCGGGACATCGAAATGGTCTCTCGCATTTACATGAAACAGAAACTTGATCCCCCTATGGGCCGGGACTTGCCACCTGTGTCGGGACGTATCATGTGGGCTCGACAGCTGTACAGTAGGATCCAGGGTCCCATGGATCTCTTTCAGCAGGTAATAACCATGTTCTGCATCTCTATATTGATCTTAGGCAGAGTCTGTTATTTTGCTTTTTGTTGATTTAAAGAAAAGTTGTCAACGCATCTTTTTCTTTTAGTTAAACATTGCCAATCTCTCCCTGTTTAGCAACCAGGAGTTCTTTCTACACCGGAGGCTAAGAGGATAATCAAGAATTATAACAGAGTTGCGAGGGTCCTGCTGGAGTTTGAGATACTCTACCACCAAAGCTGGATGACAAAGGTAAAAGGAGAAAAGGAATACAGTGTTGACTTGGGGTTAGAAAAGCATGTTGTATTAGAATGAGGTATGACTTGATATAGAGATGACATTTTATGCTCAGCAGCACACATGTAAAATGTGCAAGAATCAAAGTGGGTTGTTTTCTCCACTCCTAATCACACTTACTGCCCGCGTTCTCTCACTAATAATTCTTTCTTTATGATATTTCTGCTTTGTTTTCTCCTTTTTTTCCTTTCGCCTAACTCACCATCCCACTTGATACCTTCTACTCAGATGAAGGATGCCCGGGTGGGCCTGCAGGCCTCTCTTCTGGTCAAGTCTCCAGAGACAGGGCTTCTGTTTGTCAACTTTGACCCAGAGATTCTGACTCAGATCAGAGAGGCCAACTGCATGACAAAGATGAATTTGGAGATCCCACCCTTTGCGGCTCTTTTGCAGCAGAAACAGGAAACCCTCAAAAAGAACTACAACAAATTACAGGTAGATATTAATTAGTGTGTCTATACACACTTCAGAAGAAATATGAGAGGCCACATTTGATTGTAAAGATACGTCATGTTTGTTTAGAGATGAGAATGTTGCGTGTTTTAGTAGAGACTACTTAATGTGAGGAAAAATCATTGTAACTATATTTAGAGCTGACTCCTCTGAACAAACACATTCAACACTGCTATGAGTAAATAATGAATGGCTGTAAACATATTTTCTCTTCCAGCTAATTCTGAGTGAGAACACCAGAGTGCGGGCTAAGATTCAGAGTGCCTTTGAACAACTGGCCATGCCACATGTAGCTAAGGTAACATCTAGTTAGAACGTCATTCGAAATGTATCTGAACTCTTACATCTGAAGCCCTTATCCGAATGTTATTATTTATTGGATATTTGTATTTAGACATTTATAATTGATATAACATCTTTCAAATGAAAACCAGCTGTTCAAGATTTAAATTGTAATAAATATTAAAATATCAAATTACTTCACAATAAATTGGTCATACATATATTTAGCTTTATTACCTGATTCATAATATGATTATTTTGAATAATACATCACATGACTGGCTGCAGATGCTATGATGTAATTGACAGTTATTTACAGTGAGAACTATTATAAAGTGAGATTTTTTATTTCATTTGGAGCCACAGTTGCATCCTAAGGTAGCAGAGCAAAGCTTAGCAAACTTGTATCTCATTTTGAAAGTTGAAATCTCAAGCAACAACAAAAATACAAACTTTGAACTTGACTTTCTTTTTCACTTCATCAGCTGTATTTGCTCACTCGCTGTATGTTACAAAGAGATAAGAGTTTAGTTGTGTACATTGTGTGGCCCATTAGTCAACCTTTCCAGATGTAAAGTAGCCGAAGGCTCCCAATCAATGTTTGGCTAATTAAGAGATAATCTATGTTAGGGTATGCCTTGAGCATTTACACACTGCTGTCATTGGATTTCATCGATTCTCTCCACTTTTTGTGGGTATATTGTAAATTCCTTTAACTCACCTGATGGATATGAAGTCTTTTAAACTGACAGTAATAATAAAAAATGACTGTTTGAGGTACAGGTCGTCCTTCTATTAGGTAGTAAAAGTCACATATTAGAAACTGCGATAATGGGCTATGTATTGTTTTGCCTTCAGCTGCATTTTATCACTCAGTGTTACATTCTCAGAATAAAGATTTAAACAGCTTAAATAGTTAACGATAAACCACTGCATCAGTCTTGTTCCAAGTTCAGCAATCCTAATGGGAAAGTTCATGTGGACCTCACCTCCCCATTCCCATGTGATTTTTTGTCTGTTTCTGTAGGTTTGCTCTTTCAAATAAAACAACATTTAACAAGTGAATGTCTACTTCTCGAAGTTCATCATCATACATTATTGAATTGACAGGTGGATGAGGCTATACAACCGGGTTTAACATCCCTCAACTGGACATCCCTGAACATTGACAAGTACCTCGACCGCATCGAAAAGGCTTTAGGTAAGCAAAAAAACAACAAGATCAATGTATCACAAGCTGACTGCTAGACATCCTGCAACTCAGCACTTGCAGCATCTGATAATAGATAACTTTTTATACTCGCTCTTTGTGTATGTACCTGTGTTCTCATGAGCAGCTCTCATGTATTCATTTCCCCGTGCTATGAACCACAAAAACTGACCTTTTTCTTAATTTCTTATTCTTATTAAAGTATTTCTCAATTTTTCCCCCTTTGCTTCTGTGGACTTGCTCATAAACGCGTCTTTCCAGTCGACCTGGAGCTGTTGATGGACCGGGTGAACGACTTGGTTGAGTTCAGGATTGATGCAGTATTGCAGGAGATGAGCGAATCCACACTGTGTGTGTTACCAGAGGATGAACCTGTCACATGTGAGGAGTTTGTTCAGACCACACGGGTAAATACAAAATATTCAGTTTCATTTTACATTTTGTACCGCATGTTAGGAAGAGGAAACAGGGCATCATCACAATCAATCTTATTGAATATATTCACTGCAGAGAGAGCATCTTAACCCGTACCATGTGACATGAACTGAGCATGACATAATTTGATTTAGTACTGAGGTAACTTCATTACTGTTTGGTACGTAGGGACGAATTAAGGTAAATTAAAAGAATGACAAGTGTTCTTGTAATTGTCATGTTTTTACAGCGTAAGTCCTCTGACCTTTGCCTCTAGAAAGAAATCTATACAAGTTTCATTATGGTTGAGGGAAAACTGGTAACTCTAACCTGTTGATATGCTTCAGTGCACTACTACCTGTCACTTAGCATCTTTAGACTACATGTTGTTTTTGTGTATGTGTACAGGACCTGTGCATAAGACAAGCCCAGAGCCTCCACACTAAGAGCTCATTGGTGGAGGAGGCTACGAATGAACTGATCAACATGCTGCTGGATTTTGAGCACAGTCGGAGAGGGGAGGTGGAGAAGACTGAAGAAGAAAGTTGTGCAGAAAGCAAGACTATAGATCATATTGACAGTGAAGGTATATACTGTCATTTTCCTTTAGAGGTCATAAAGGATAAGAAATGAGAAGGGGCCAAAATGTGTAAATACAGTTTAAACTGAATTTCTTTCTTGTTTCTTTTAATGTTTTAAGAAAAAAACAGACTTGATGTTAGAACATTCTAGTTGTTTTTATTTGCTCTGTTGAAGCGCTAGGTTGCCTCATATTTGAAAAGACTTTATTAAATAAAGGGAGCCCTTGTTAAAGAGGTTCATGTTTGCTGTATAAATCTTTACCCATGTGTCTCAGGTGAAGATGAGGGCCGCTCCGAGGGCCGTCTTTTCTCCAGAAATACCCTGATCCCTCCTGCCAGCGTTGGCCCTTCATCTCCCCTGATGAGGAAAAAGAAGAAGAGAGACCTGATGGAGGTGATGGAGGAGGAAGCCCAGCAGCTGCTCTCCTACTTCAACCACCGCAACGTTGATGCTTTGCTCAGAATGACACGCAACACCCTGGAGATTTTACGCAAGCGCATCCACGCCTCCTCACTCATACATTTCTTGGGTAAGTCTTGTATAACCATTTTGCTGCTCTCTAAACTTTCCCTTCTCATGATATAAACAATGAGAAATATATATTTTAAAAGCTTATGTTTTGTTTGATTAAGTCTTAACCCACGACTTTTCATATTATGGGGAAAAAAGAACAGATAATGAAAACGTTGTTTAGTATAATAAGCCCTATTTAAAAAGAATGCTCCTCCCATCCTTCGTAGTGGTTGGCAGCTTTTGCTCTGTGCCAAAACCACACCGTCAGCGGTGTCTTTTTCACCTCTGAACATGGCCCGAGGTCAACAATTTCTCCAATTTGATTCCAACTTGATCAATTCATCTTCATTTTTGGTCTTCTTCATTTTGAGACACAGAACAGAGTTGGGTCTCTAAGGTCACTTAAAATCCATTGCACAACATCTTTGAGGAAAGTTTGATAGGGCGGTTTCATTCCACATTGATTAAAAAGGTGCTTCAAGCCAAACATGAAGAATTGAAAGACCTGAGGAGTCCAACATGACCTTTTGACCAGACAGTGATAGAAACCAGAAATATATATTTTAGAGATTGAGACATGTCTTTATATTAAAAACAAAATCCTGTTTGAACAGAAGACCAGAAGGTTGAGATCAATACATATACTAACATACAATCACTTTCATATTGGGCATTTACTTTTTGTAATACGATGATCAAAAATGTTTAATTTTCTAAGTCTCACATACTTTGAGTACAAAGAACTGATTTGTAGTTAATGCTGTAGAGATTTAACATCATTAACCAGGCAACTATTGTTGTTATTTTTTATTATTACTCTATACATACGACTGGAGAGATGATATGAGAGTTGGGATTTGAACAGGCATAAGCAGGTGACAGGAAGCTTTATATTCAGTAGAAACCATGTAAAAAAGTGCATTGCTTACCTTTTGTCAAAGACCTGATGTTTGTTTTCACCGGAGCAATTAGTTATTGCTTGTTCTGAGCTTGTAAACTGAAATCTGAATAAATGGAGATCATAATCCTGTTGAAAATAAGAGGCAAACAAGCATGGATGTTTGAACAATTTCTCCAGATTATTTGGATTTCATTCATTCTGGCTTGTAAGATTTATTTACGCATGTTCTTTCTTCCAAGCTTTGAGTTTGTTTGTCTTTTAAAGCCCCTTCTCTCTCCTTGAAGCAGAAGGTGACTCACAAAGTCGTGTCAAAAGCAGCGGTCAGCAGGCGATATTCAGAGTCAGTGTGACTCTGTCCATCCCTAACATTGCTATGGTTCCAGCACTTGAGGAGGTCCAACAGGCTCTAAACAGGGCTGTCGAGTGTATAGTTAGTGTCACTAAGGGAGTCAGCCAGTGGAGCAAGGAAAGGATTTCCAAGGTGGGTTCTTCTGATTGATCAATTAATAATGGTTTAACTTTACCGGGAAGATAATTCAATGGTTCCGTAGTGTACCAAACAAACCTCAGGTCTTTCCCCTCATGTGTTTTTTATTCCTTACAGAGAAAAATGAATGAAAGACGAATGGCAGCTCTGAAACAGGACAGCTCTGAGAGTGAATCAGAAGATGGAACAACAACATACAGAAGCCTGGCTGGTAAGAGAAGAAGTGGAAGCTGTACCTAACTCAGCAGATTGCTGCGTTTTTGGGCCTCAGAGTTCTTTATTCAAATTGTTTTCTGAGGAAAAGAACAGATCATTAACTAGTGCACTACAGTCAATGGATAATCAGATCTCCTTATTTCACAGCTCATCAGAGCAAAGCCACATCTGACAAGGAGCAAATAAAAATGTGTTGAGGGAAATTACAGGAATATGTCAGTGGCTCAGGGAGGAAGACATTCTGGCAAATGGCATTTAAAAACCCACATTACTTCAGGGCTAACATGGAGGTAATGTTGTGAAACTCTGTGATTGATTCTCTGAAAGAAATACAAACCTTTAGTTACAGTAATAACTTAGAGTTTGACATGGATACATAAATGCAATACAAAGACAATTATTGCTTAATCCTAAATTAAGGATTCCAAGCCAACAGTATTGAATCCCTCCTGACACCAAACTCTGTTCCTCCCTTCATGACATCCTTCAAACTCTTACCTTACAGATGGCAGCACTTCAGACATTTCAGCATCTGTTTTCCACGCCATCCCATTTCAAGCTAGAAACTACTACAAGAGTGTGTCTGAAAACAAGGAGATAGCCAAGCAGGTGTCTGTTCTCAGCACCTCCATCAGCTCCATAAAAAAAGTAAGTGGCCCATAGTTTTACCAAGAACATTTTACTGAATCATGTTTTGTATAGAGCTCTCCAAAGCTATTAATCACATATACCAGAAGCTTACAATACAGTCAAAAATGTATTAGTGTCTATGCTATACTGTTCCTTTTCCCCAATTATATCTTAGTTTATGTTCAGTGGACATACATACAGTATATGTGAGTTTCATTACTTGTATGTTTATTTTAAATTCAATGACCTCCAATAAGTAGAGATTACTCTGTCATTTAATCGTAAATCTTAAACATATAAAGCCGCCCATTAAAACTATGAATGAAAGCTGGCGTGCTCACTGTGTCAGGTAATGTTGGGGATTACGAGGTGCGCTGTAGTAGGGACAAATGACTGAAAAAACAACAGTGGACGGGCTTACCTCCGTTTGGTAGTGGAGTGGTCTCTGAAGCGGTTACAGGCACACTTGTGTGGGAGAGGTTAAGGTGGAAAGGTAAGAAAAAGAGTGGAAAACACCGACGCGTTTCAGCCTAATGGCCTTCATCAGGGCGTTAGAGTACTGCACAGGTGTGCTCATATAAAGCCGTCCATTTTCGATGTGTTAACTCCTGTTCTGTTATTGTGCAGGAAGTGATGACTGCTCTGAACCGTTTTAGCCGTTACCACCACATCTGGAGAAAGGACCGTGAAGACACCATGCAGAAGTATGATTGGGTGAAGGACTGATATACATTTCTGACTCTTTTCACTGAGAATTGACCCTCTGTTTTTTCCACAGGTTTATTCAGGGCAGCCCCTTGCTATCTGAGTTTGAGAGCCAGATACTTTTCTATCGAGATCTGGAGCTGGAAATAAACTCTGAACCAGAGTACATCATTGTTGGAGCTTTAGCTCTTTTCACAGGTTAGATACAAGTTTCGAGTCTTTGCTGGAACTGTCACTAGATTTGTATTTATTTCTTCCTTGCTTCAATTAAACTTTTAGAACACTTTTCAAAGTTCTTAAATGACAACATGGATTCTGAAAAAAGGACATCAATATGAAATATTACATTGACTTTCAGACAAACAATCACTGACATCTGCATTCTCACATGTATTTCTTTCGACCAGCGGACCTTAAGATATCTCTAACTGCTGAAACCAAGAACTGGATGGTGGACTATGGACTGTACTGTAACAGGAAATATCGCTCAGAGATGGAGCAGATCTTTGCCTTTGTTGATGAAGCAGGAAAGAAACTGAATCGGCAGATCAAAGATCTGGATGACATCCGCATCGCCATGGCAGCACTAAAGGAGATCAGAGAGCACCAAATATCTATTGATTTTCAAGTTGGTCCTATAGAGGTAAATCCCAACATGAGGTCTGTCATACGTCACTAAGGGGCGGCTGTTGCTCAGTGGTAGAGTCGGTCATCTCTCGATTGGAAGGTCGGGGTTTCCATCCCTAGCGCCTGCAGTCAGATATCAAAGTGTCCTTGAGCAAGACACTGGACCCTGAAATGCTGAGAATGTGCATGAATGGGAATGGGATTAGTTAATACTGATGGACACATAGCAGCCTCTGCCATCAGTGTGAGAATGTGGAGTGAATGGATGAATGTGACACGCAGTGTAAAAAGCGTTTTGAGTGGTCAGAAGACTGAAAAGCAATTATACAAGCTCAACCTATTTCAACTTACCACTTACAGGTAGGCATACAAACAGCGTGCCAACAGTGGGCTTGGGAAAAGATGTCTTCAGTAGTGAACATGTGGGCAGTGTTTACAGTGTTTGTTGTGTATATAATGAGATATGGTTCTATTTTCTGATGAAGGTGATATCAAACTTGGACTGATGTTTATCTAAGTGTTGAAATAGTCTTGAATCAAAAGCTAAATGTTCGAGCAGACAAAAATGCAACAATTTCAACTTTCAACACATTCGTTATGTACATTTTGGATTAATTCCCAAAACAATGATGTATAAATGCTCTAATGTAAAACACCTTAGACTATAGATTCCAGGTTAAACACGAAGCATCTTTTCTTGTCCCAGGAGTCATATGCCATGCTTCATAAATGTGAGCTGTCAGTGGCTAAAGAGGAGGCAGATAAGGTGGATACTCTGCGTTACACTTGGGAGAAGCTGCTGTCCAGAAGCACAGAGGTACAAAACGAGCTGGTGGCCCTGCAGCCGAACTTCAGAGGAGAGCTCATCAGCAATGTGGAGACCTTCCTGGAAGACTGTCAACACTTTTATCTGGACTATGACAAGGTAACATAAGAAAGAGACAGAAAATGGTACAAGTGTTGTTGACTGCATAAACCCCTCGGTAGCTTGGAAGACACACAGGAGACAGGAAAACATAGAGATGGGAATAGCTCTGAGTGATTATGATGTAAACAGAAACTTTTTCTCTCTGCTTCAGGATGGTCCCATGGGGGTGGGACTAGCTCCTCAGGACGCCAGCGATAGACTCATCATGTTCCAGGTTTGTTACAAAATTAGTCTGTAACTTCTTTGGTGTACTTGATATTAGCCATGATGTAACATGAAAACTACTTTTGCAAACTTTTCTTTCCATTAATTGTAACATACAACCTGTGCTTTCCTGTGTTTACTGTTCATGCACTGAGAATCATGTTTATTTATTTTCATTTATCAATGGTAAAAAAAATGTGGAATGCTAAAAAACAACATTTGAATGTTTTGTACTGATTTTGAATGAACTGTTGCCATTCTTTCCCTCTTTAGAACCGATTTGACAATCTGTTCAGGAAGTACATCACCTACACAGGTGGAGAGGAGTTGTTTGGACTTCCTGGTACCCAGCATCCTCAGCTGTTGGAGATCAGGAAGCAGCTGGCTCTGCTGCAGAAGTTGTATGGCCTTTACAACAATGTTATCGAGACAGTAAACGGTTACTATGACATTCTCTGGGCTGACATCCACATTGAGAAAATCAATAACGAGCTACTGGACTTTCAGACAAGGTAAGACAATTAATTTGGTGCAATACAATTATTAGTTGTGAAACTGTTGAGTGTTTCTTGAATTTGTTTACCTTGTGCATGCACAAAAAGTAAGTAAGTAAAAAGTGGAAGAAGACTTGCAAACTAGTAATCATGGTTGCAAACAGTGTTGGATTTAAATACATCAAATAATGGTTTTTGCAAAGTTTCATGATAAAGAAAATGAGCTTAATGCATATGTTAAATCTCAAAGGTACATACAATGCGTGTTTGTACAATAGGTAAACTGAATGTTAACCCTTTATTTGTTTCTGGGAAAACCCTTTTTCTTGTACCGATTCGTGCTGACCTGTGAAAGGTACAGTGAGACACTTTCAGAATATAGCCTATGCACTTTCTACGAAACTGAAACAAACAGCATTAGACTGAACTGAGTGCAGCAGAGAAGATGTATTAGGGATTTAACTGAAAAGTGCTTGTCACACAAAGTAATCAGTTAGTCATGTTTCCACTGAAGGTGAGTGACCATAAAATCCAGAGACTACCATACAAAGAGAAATGCACACAAAAGGAAAATGAATTGAAAGTGTTTTATTTTTATTCTGGTCTCCTCCTCCTCCTCCTCCTCCTCCTCCTCCTCCTCCTCCTCCTCCTCACCATCAAGCCGTTTCCATGCCTGATAACGATGTCCTACCCATATCAAAAGTATTTTTTATTAATTCTTTGCATGAATGCTCCAGAAGATATCAACGTCATATTTTCCGTCCCTGTTCGTCTTTGTGCTCTGTCCTCTGCTCAGTTTTGTCATTGTGCATTTGTCCAAGGGAAATTGAAGGGAAAGAGGATAACAAAGTACAAGTTGGTTTTAGATGAAAAAGTAGTTCTTTGTAAGTCTTCACATTGGTTTTCTCCTGAAAGTGTGGATGTTATCAAATGTTTAAAGCAGTTTAGAAGGAGTCTAAAGAGGTGCCTGTTAAAGAAGACAGGACAACCTCTGGCTGTAAGGCTGCCTGTCGGTTATGAAACGTGTTGCTTTGGCCATGTGGCTGTACAACTGTGTAACACTACTGTTTCATGATTGCCTCTCTGTATGATTTCGACAGTGTTCTGTAAAAAGATGACAAACATTGTGTTCTTTTTTGGACTCGTACAGAATTAGACTAAAACCTGGAAGACATGTGTTAGCTATAAATGTATTGATTACTGTCCTTCCTTATACTGTAGGTGTCGCAAACTGCCTCGAGCTCTGAAAGAGTGGCAGGCGTTCCTCGACCTGAAGAAAACAATCGATGAATTCAGTGAGTGCTGCCCCCTGCTGGAGCTCATGACTAACAAGGCTATGATGACTCGCCACTGGAAGAGAATTACTGAGGTTAGTTAAACAAGTTCATTAGAATACCACTTAACAGCTATCTTCTCTTAAAAGGGAGCTATCACCAGATTGCTTTTATTCTCATGTAATAATATACAAACAGCAAAGTCTATTTTTTGAAAAAAAGATAGTTGCCAAGTTTGAAACTTCCTGAAGAAGGCTAGACGCCGAAACGTGTGGAATAAAACATTTTTTTCATGTTCTACCTTTAGTACCTTTAGCCTTAGCATTGCTCACGCCCTCTATCAATTTTGTACTATTACTAGTTCCAAGAAGCTCTCCTGTTCCTAGACTTTTCTTTAAAGTCCATTTATTGTTGTTTTGTTTTATTTTGCTAAGGTGACTGGACATAACTTTGAGGTGGAAAGTGATACATTCAAACTGCGTAACATCATGGAGGCTCCTCTGCTCAAGTTCAAAGAGGAGATTGAGGTACGTGAGTACACAAGGCAACCTACGCAGACCAAGAAAATAGCAGTGTCTTGACTTTGTAAAGCATAAAGCGGATTCTTAATAAAAATGGTACCTTAACATGATTTTACTCATCTAATGCACAGGTGAGTTTAAAACAATAAACTTGTATGCCCGAGCAATAGCAAAAAAGTTCTTCTAAAAAAACAGATCCTTTTGATAGTTTTCAAAAAGATACTGAATAGAGGATTCCTATCTGGTTCATTCTAGTTTTATTATGTACTGTGTTTACCAACATCCTGGTGACATATATGAAAATGTGAGTTTATTTCAAGTCTTTTCTTTTTGCACAGGATATCTGTATCAGTGCGGTGAAAGAGCGAGATATTGAGCAGAAGCTGAAGCAGGTGATTGCTGAGTGGGACAACAAGACTTTTACGTTTGCTAACTTTAAGACCCGTGGAGAACTGCTTCTGAGAGGAGATAGCACGTCGGAGATCATCGCCAGCATGGAAGACAGCCTGATGATATTGGGGTCTCTTATGAGCAACAGGTATGTCATTTTGGATTGACACAATAATCAATAAGGATTTTGATTTGGTGACATTGAAGTAAACTGCTTCAGAACACATTACAAGGGAGATTTGTTCAGTTTCACTTCTATATAATTGATATTACAGTGATACAAGCTGTTACTGTTTGGGTTATATAATGTTAGACTTACTTGATAAAGTCACTTGTTTTTTTCAGGTACAACACCCCGTTTAAAGCCCAGATCCAAAAGTGGGTTCAGAATCTTTCCAACACTACTGATATCATAGAAAACTGGATGACCGTCCAAAACCTCTGGATCTACCTGGAAGCTGTGTTTGTGGGCGGAGACATCGCCAAACAGCTGCCTAAGGTAGAATACGTCTCAGAGATCAAGTCATGTTGGGGTCCGTAATCTAGACTAGAGTGACATGATGATGAGCTAAAGCACAAAACTCGACTCTAATTTCTGTCCTCAATCTCCTTGAATGGTTTACATTTACATTTCATTATCGTTTAATGTGAACAAAAATCCATTTTTGCGATTACAAACTTTCATTCATAAAACATAGATACCTCACTTTGACATTTTTTACCAATATTGTCCTTACATATTCTGTGTTTCAAGTTTCTGATATAAATCTTGTAATTCAATTTTCATTTTTTCTGTTAAACCATTGTTCTTCATTTAAACACACAACCAAATTTACATTGCAACATGATTTTTTTTTAACAAAAGTAGTGAAAAATACAACCCAGCTAAAGTGTTAACTTATCTGTTTTAAGGAAGCAAAACGCTTTTCTAACATTGACAAATCATGGGTGAAGATCATGATGCGGGCTCACGAGATGCCCAATGTAGTCCAATCATGTGTGGGAGATGAGACTATGGGACAACTGCTTCCTCACCTCCTTGAACAGCTGGAGATCTGCCAGAAGTCCCTTACAGGGTAAGCACAAGATTACAGTCTAAATTAACCCACACCTAAAAACAACATGGAGTCTGGAGTATTAGCTGAACAGTTATATTATAAACAGGGAGAAGAGAGTCCTCTTAAAGACTGAGTTTACAACAAGCCAACCTGCTGTTATACATCTGTCTGCTTTGTTGTTTTTACAAAATGCATTAGGACAAACTGTTGCAGTTAACTTTTTTTTTAAATGATGCTATCAAACAGCTATCTGGAAAAGAAGCGTCTGATGTTTCCACGCTTCTTCTTCGTCTCTGACCCTGCTCTGTTGGAGATCCTAGGACAGGCGTCTGACTCCCACACAATCCAGGCTCACCTTCTCAATGTTTTCGACAACATCAAATGTGTCAAGTTTCATGACAAGGTGAATTTTCATGGAGTGTTGTAACAAAACTTAGGAAGACTGCTTCTAGCTAAACCTCTGACATGAGATTTTTTTTGCAGTTGAGGGTCTGACTAAATGTTATGAAAACAGACAAGGGGCGCCAGTAGCCTAGAGGCTAGAGGCTAGTGCATGCGCCCCATGTACGGAGGCTATACTTTAGTCCTCCAAGTGGGCAGCCCAGATTTGAATCCAACCTGTGACTCCTTTCCTGCATGTCATTTCCTACTCTCTCTCTCTCTCTCCCTGTTTTCTGACTCTACTCACTGTCCTGTCTGTAAAATGGAGGCATAGCAAGCCCCAAAATAAACCTTTAAAAAAACCCCAAAGAAACAGACATATTCAATACAAGGCCATACAAATGAGCTGACTATTTAGACACAACTGAATCAGTGGTCTGTATTTCTAATCAATAAAAAAATGCCCTCTTCTTCAGATATACGATCGTATTCTGGCAGTGTCATCGCGAGAAGGGGAAACTGTGGAGCTGGAGCGTCCTGTCACAGCAGAGGGGAATGTAGAGGTTTGGCTCAATGCTTTGCTGAAGGAATCCCAGAGGTCTTTGCACCTGGTGATTCGACAAGCTGCCCTGACCATTCAGGACTCTGGCTTCCAGCTCATCGATTTCCTGAACTCCTTCCCTGCTCAGGTAGGTCTTGGTTTGGGTTAAAAAGAGAAGAAAGTAACCCATTGATATTTTAGATCATGGGCCATACCGTCAAACTCTGCGATTGTTGACCAAGGACTGAGAACACAAACAGACCAAGATTATGATGTTTGCTCTTTAATTTCTGCATGAATAAATAGAATATCTTTCCAAAAGGCAATTTTGTACAGAACTAAATTTTCAACTATTTTGTTTTAACTCATCACAGATGTTTATTTTACTTAACTTGATTGCTTTAATTTTCAGCTTGGATTCTGTATCCAGGGAAGCAGAAAAAAGTGATGATTTTGATATGGATTGCTTTATAATGCTTTTTTTTTTCAGTTATGCACTAACAAAATATCATTGTCCTTGATCCAGGTGGGCTTGCTAGGTATTCAGATGATATGGACAAGGGACTCTGAGGAGGCTCTGAACAATGCCAAGTATGATCGGCGCATTATGGCCAAAACCAACCAACTGTTCCTGGATCTGCTCAACACACTGATTGACATGACCACAAGAGACCTGGGGACCGTAGAGAGGACCAAGTACGAGACCCTCATCACCATCCATGTCCACCAGAGGGATATATTCGATGACTTGGTGAGTATAGTGTTGTTGACTCCACCTCCTAAAGCATCGGGACTTTGTGTAAAATGTAATAAAAACAGGTTGAGAAGAGATGCAAACCATTGTTTGACTCCCATTGACTCCTTAACCATGGAGCCACGCTGTCAATATTGATTTTGGTACAGAGATTCTCTTGATCTTTTAATATTATGAACTTTCGATGATAAAAACCCCGGATTCTTTACATGTTTACTGTATGTTAGAAACATTACTTTTAAAGTGTTGCACTATTGGCCAGCAAATTCTTTCACAGAGTGTTGAAACCCTCCCTATCTTAATTTCACAACTTTTCCAATCTTTTGTCGCCACTATCACAACTGTTTTTAAACACGTTGTCAGCATTGAAATCAAACTGGGCATATTTTACCAAAAACATTTTTCAGTTTCAACATTTCACATTTTGTTTTTGTGCTGTTTTCTATCAACTTTGGGTTTTGAATGTTTTGCAAATCATCACATTCTATTTTTATTTACATCTATTTTACACAAGGTCCCAACTTTTTAGCAATTGGGGTTTTGAATTACGGCTCGGCATACTGAATTTAATTGGACCATTCTATCAAGGTCTTTACCAATTCAGTTTATTTACTTTTTCACATCAGAATCTACAGCAAAAGAAAGCTTACCTTTTGTTAGAACTGCTTTTGATACCACTGATGATGAGCTGTGATAATACTTTTTTGTGTATGTCACAAAGAGTCAGTTATATCTTATAAGATCTTCAAAGTGTTAACGTGTGCAGCCGAATGATATTTAGAAATAGAGAAAGGACCGTCTTTGAAGTCTCCACTCGCAGAGTAAATTGTCCAAGGTGAATAGAACAGGTGTGAATAAAAACCCTTTTCAACGTGTTTTTTTTTTTCATTTAATTTTTTATCCCGTCCTTCTCTATTCATTTATTCTTTCCTTGTCATATCTCGCTCTCACAAATCATGCGTAAATAACTCACCTTTCTTCTTTTTTCCCCACTATTTCTCCTTTTTTGCCTCTCCTCTATCCCCACTTATTTTCTCCTTACATTATTCTACTCTTTGTTTTTCATCTTTTAACTCATCACCCTCCTCATTCTGTTGCCTCTTTTCACTACTTCCTTGATGTTACTTCCACCTAATTGTCTTCTCATACCCTCTCCACCATATCCCTTTTCATCTTCTCTCCCTACTTCCACCTTTTTTTAATATAACCTTCCTGTCACCTGATGCCCACTCATACATCTTGCCCTTCTAACGCTCCAACCTTCTTTCTTTCTGCTTTTATGTCTCACCCCACATCACCTCGTAAATGGTGCCCTTCGATTTCTCTCCATCTCTATCCCTCTCCTTCCATCTTTTATCTCGGTCCTTTTCTCGCCCCTGTGTTTCTCTACTCGCCACTGCTCTTCTGTACTCTTCTTTGTCGTCTCTGCTCCTCACCATTATCCTCCCCCTCTCTCCCTCCAGTGCCGGCTCCATGTCAAAACCCCCAACGACTTTGAGTGGCTGAAGCAGTGTCGTTTCTACTTCAACGAGGATTCGGATAAGATGATCATTAACATCACAGATGTGGGCTTTGTCTACCAGAATGAATTCTTGGGCTGCACTGAAAGGCTTGTCATTACACCTTTGACTGACAGGTAGAGGGCCATTTATTCAGACGCACACACACACACCAATGCACACACACACAGCAAAAAAAAGACATTTAAAAACATTTTTTAAAAATCACCAACCTGCCTTCACACTGTCAAAGAGTGAGTACATTTTGTCATAGTTGATTTGACTCCAACTAAGGGTTTCAGTATGCTTTAAACAAAGTGCTTGTCAGATTGTCTAACTGCTTCTTCAATCATACAATGATGTTGATCAAGGGGGCGCTGAGTTTGATTCAAGTTTTTTAGGTTTCCTGAAAAAAAAATGGAGACTATGTTTCACATAACTTAAGAGGAGGTTATTTCTTTGAAGCTCAAATGGCTCTCTAGCATGCTTCTCAACTTGATTAGCCTGTATTGGCATCCAGAAGGAAGCTGTTTAAAGTGGCAGTGAAGTGTATGGCAGGTTCCCCCTGTGCCTTTTACTTCCTTGCCATCTGAAATATGTCAAAAGTGTACATGCAACAATCGAGTAACCATTAACAATGAGATGATTCAAAGGTTGAGGTTTAAAACATTTAAAAAGACCCCATTTGAATTGCAGAGCTTGAACAAGGTCAACAAAAAAGTGACCTTATGGTCTTATTCAACAAGTGTACACTGTATGTGCAGCACTTCAATGGCAGATACAATCACATGTTCTTCATCTTGATGCAGTCATCAACACTAGTAAGGAGTTTTTATACATCAAAAAGAAAAGCGAATGAATGCTTGCAGCAACAACAATGTATCTTCTAAAACTGCTGAAGATACATACTGGTCATTTATTTTGCTCATATTATGGTCATGTTTATCCCAATCACTTACAGAGAGAGGGCAGTGGATTAGGGACAGAAGAAATAAGAAAAGAGGAGGCACTCTTTACAGGATGGTCCTCACTTTCGTTACTGAAAGAAGAAGTGACTTGCAGAGACAGAGAAGCAGACTGAAGGAGGAAGGCAACGTTCCAACAACAGCCAGTGTTAGACTAAGGAGAGGGATATATGAGAGGACCAAGAGAATAAAAAAAGAGACAAGGAGAGTGAGATCAGAAGAGACAGCAGCAGAGAGGGGGCTTCCAGCAGACATCAGACTGCAGCTCTCCAAAGAAGTGGCACGCTGTCCTTATGGCCTGAGGCGCCAAGACAGCTCTGATATTCTCGCCGCCTACTTTCCCTGTCTGAAACGGTACTTGATTCTGTCTATTCAGTCCCCATGTTTTTGCCTTGTTATCACTCACTGTCTTTACTCCTACCCTATCACATTCTCTGACCTTCCTCGTCCCTGCATCTGCAGCTGGTTTTATAATAAGTAAAGGAGGAGCTAGTTGTACATGAGACAGAAAAAGGGCAAAACTGAAAGAAAACAAGCCTTTTTCAGAGATTGTGTCAAAAAAAAAACTGTGCTATGGTTTCTTCTACATTCACTGAGGGAAGCAACATTTGTTGCACACATTTTCACCCTGATATTTGACCTGAGGCTGGCCAGGCAGTTATTCCAGAGGCCATGGATCGGGTCCTGGTGTTTGTTATCCTTTATGCTGAAGTCCTTGGTAAAGACACTGAATCCTAACCAGCCTCTGGTTAGTGTTTTTTTTTAGTGTTTTTTTTTAGCAGTGTCTGACCTCCAACGTCCTGTGGAGATCATATTGTATTAGTTTTATTGTGTGATGAATTGTGAGCATAATGTACTACTACAAGTTGGGAAGGGAATTTGTAACTCTCTGTTTCTGTTTGGTCAGGTGCTACATCACCCTAGCACAGGCTCTGGGTATGAGTATGGGGGGAGCACCTGCTGGTCCTGCAGGAACAGGTAAGACCAAGGCTTCAAGTGTTTCATTGAGGAACAATGTGTCTTTTAAATAGTTATTGAGTTTTATAGTTGGATAAAATCACTAAGTCAGGACTGTAGATATTATGCAAGTAGGGCCCGACCGATATTGATTTTTGAGTGCCGATACCGATGCCGATTATTTTCAGAGAAAAATTACGATAACGATTTAATCGGCCGATTATAAAAAAAAAAAAAAGCATATAAAACGTATTTTTTGATACCTTAAATATACTTTAAACACTTTTGACGAATATGTGAATTGAATGCAGAACCTTTGAGTGTTTTAGAATACATTTACAGTCAAAAATGAGTGCAAATACAGCCTTATCTTATTGTCAATAAAATTAAATAAAAAGATCTTAAAAAAAATGAGTGTAGGAACTTATTTTTATTGGTAACATAGTTCTAACAAAGTAGTACAGGACAGTACAGGAAGAAGAACTATTTTGTACATTGGTGAGGTCAGCGCGCAGCTGCCTGAGCGAGCGTGCTTTCATGTTGTACGGTAAAATTCAATCTCCTCTTTTTTACTCCGGCTAAAGTTGTTAGTTAGCAAGGCTAGGTTAGCTTTACTGTATTTGAAGGGTAGTGGGGGGTTAGGTGTACTTTTCCTTTTTTTAAGCATGACCTACACGTTTAAAAGGACCAATTGTTCATTACACAAACTAGTTATAAACTTACCGTGTGGGGAAACTCTGCTCGGTTTATCCAATGAGCTCAGCACATTCAAGCTACATGCGCTCCGGTGTTGTGTCCAAAAATGAGTGCGGTGGGTGAGACTGAGAGCCTTTCCTAAGTAGAATGGAGTAGGAGCGCACTCTGCTGGATACTAAGCGCAATAACATTTCAAAAAAAAAAAAAAAAAATCGGTTGTAATCGGCGTCTTTTTGGCAGATGTTGATTATTTTCAAAAAGGCTATAATCGGCCGATTAAATCGGCAGGCCGATGAATCGGTCGGGCCCTATATACAAGTGCTCTATTGGTTGAGTGATTGTGTAACTGGAAACTGAAAGGAGAGTTTTTGAAAGGGGTTAGGTTAAGGAATCCATTTAATTTTCTGTCACAATCAAAATTGTCAGACCAAACTTTGCTATGTGACAAAACGGCATTCTGTTTTCAGGCAAGACAGAGACCACCAAGGACATGGGCCGCTGTCTTGGAAAGTATGTTGTAGTCTTCAATTGCTCTGACCAAATGGACTTCAGAGGCTTGGGAAGAATATTCAAAGGTAAGATTCACAAAGCAAACTGGTTCTTCGTTATGTTAGCCAATAAAGCAGCACTTTGAGCAGCTTTAAGAGTTTGGCGTTAACTATAAGGATCACAGATCAATATCTTTGATGGATTAGAACTAGAAAAAGGAGAGAAAATTATGTTTACTGAGTGTAAGTTACATTCATTTGCAGCTGGGTGATTAAGTTGCATGTGTTTGCCTTCTAGGTCTGGCTCAGTCTGGATCTTGGGGCTGTTTTGACGAGTTCAACCGCATTGACCTCCCAGTTTTGTCGGTGGCAGCACAACAGATTGCGATAGTTCTCACCTGCAAGAAAGAACGGCGCAAAAACTTTGTCTTTACTGATGGAGACAACGTGGACATGAACCCAGAGTTTGGCATCTTCCTCACCATGGTCAGTGAGACATTATTATTATGAATTATTTTTGAAATTTAGATTAATAATGAAATGTTTGTTTTACTGATCTACTTGTCTTTTGTCAGCATTTAATTTGTTTTTGTCATTAGATGGGATAAACTCGAATGAGACAGAGCTGCCTGATGCACCTGTGTAGTTATTTGGACTTCATAAGAATTTCTAATGTTTATATCGTGAAGTTCCTTTTTATATTTCAACACAAAAAAATTGGATAGCTTTCAATAAATCATGTAACAAAAAACAACTTAATAATATTGGATCAAGATGGCTAGACCGTGTCTTCTTTTCCGAGGCAGTTTGTTTAATATATCAAACACAAGGGCCCACCTCTTCTTTATAATATTAGCCAGTGTTCATTATCATAATCTTCATACAGTAATAGTTGGATCACTTTATCTCCTTGGTACAGTTGGTATCCCAAGGCAAGTCATTAAACAGAGAACAGTGTAATCATTCTCCCATATGGGAAGCGGGGTCAGAGATCTTTCTCTCTTTTCCTTTTAGTGTGTGTGTGTGTGTGTGTGTGTGTGTGTGTGTGTGTGTGTGTGTGTGTGTGTGTGTGTGTGTGTGTGTGTGTGTGTGTGTGTGTGTGTGTGTGTGTGTGTGTGTGTGTGTGTGTGTGTGTGTGTGTGTGTGTGTGTGTGTGTGTGTGTGTGTGTGTGTGTGTGTGTGTGTGTGTGTGTGTGTGTGTGTGTGTGTGTGTGTGTGTGTGTGTGTGTGTGTGTGTGTGTGTGTGTGTGTGTGTGTGTGTGTGTGTGTGTGTGTGTGTGTGCACATATGTATAGAGGCATTAAATCAAAGGCTTTGTAGAGAGGAGGGTCTGAGCTGTGTCCGTAGGGATGGAACTAGCTGCAAGAGAGTGCTTCATATCAACCTTAATGATGTTCCAGTATTAGCTTAAGGTTCTGTGTGTTTTACTTTGTGTATAGTCATTAAGAGCAAATACAAAGCCACTCTGCATGACCTGCACACATACATGACATGAATTGTAGAAATTGCATACACATGATTTCTGGTACATCTACAAATCAACCTGTTTTAATAATTGATGTATCAAAGTGGTTCTACATATTCCCTTTTTTATTAAACATTTTATTCTTTGTAATTCTATTATCTGCAATCTCAATGTTCTGTGTTATTGGACATTAAATCATATCTACGGCATTTTAAGCCAATAAAGGCCAATTTTCTTCTTTTTTTTAAATAAAATCAGAATCCAGGTTATGCAGGTCGCCAGGAGCTTCCTGAGAACCTGAAGATAAACTTCCGCTCCGTGGCGATGATGGTTCCTGACCGTCAGATTATCATCAGGGTAAAACTGGCCAGTTGTGGGTTTATAGACAACATGGAGCTGGCACGCAAGTTCTTTACTCTTTACAAGCTGTGTGAGGAGCAACTCTCCAAACAGGTAAAAGGAACTGAAGACGAATTAGATCTAAGTGAAAATAGTTTTCTTTTTATTGATCTGATGTTTGATGTGTGTTGTTATCAGTCCACTTACTTCTCTCCATCTTATACTGTATATTTAATTTAGTCTGTAATTGATTATTTTGCATTACTGGTCGGCATGCAGCACACATAATGCAAAGGTGCAAAATGACAAAATTACTGAATACGAACAAAAAGGATTCTGTACACTTATATTAACGCTTCTATATAATAAGAAACACCGAACTTTTGGTCACTAAACCTCCATGTTTTGTATTTTAGCAAAATGATATGTAAGTCACTTGAAGTTTAATTTAATTTGATCTGCTGTGAAGTATAATTATTAAACCTGTGAATTAGTTTAACGAGGTTTGAAACCGTAAGCGGAGACGGTAGATAAAGAGCTGTTCAATCCAGTGGTCTGATAAATAAAATGCTATTTGTGATTGTTCACAAGGTTCACTATGACTTTGGCCTACGGAACATCCTCTCAGTGCTGCGAACACTGGGCGCGGCCAAACGAGCCAACCCCACTGACACCGAGTCCACCATCGTTATGAGGGTCCTCAGAGACATGAACTTATCTAAACTGGTCAGTCTGGAACACAAAATGTTACACAACACCATCTAAAAGACACTCCTCAAATTAAACTATTAAGATGTCTTCACTTTTTCATGAGCATTAAATCTGAATACAAAACGACAAAACATTACAACATACAGACTAGAATAGCAAAAAACAGATTATGATGAATGGTCCTGCCTTGTGTGGGATCTGGAACAACTTGTTTCTGTGTGTTTGTTTTCTTAAATGTTTGTTAGATCGATGAAGATGAGCCTCTCTTCCTGAGCTTGATTGAGGATCTCTTCCCCGGTATCCAACTCGATAAAGCCGGCTACCCTGAACTCGAGGCTGCCATCGACAGACAGGTAGGAGGGAGTGAGAGCTGAGTTTGTCTACGTTTTTAATGGCAGGGACAATAAAGGTAAGACAGAGGGGATGGAGGAGTAGAGGGAGAGAGTGAAGGAGGACTGAGGAAAAAGTAAATGGCGAGAAATGAATCAGGCAGATGACTAATGAACTGTGGGACCACTGTATCTATCATGTCACTCTTAAACGCTTCAAGATACCAAGCCCAGAGGGACACAAATAATGTCATTTATTATTTGTCAAGGACCTACCCTGCACACACAGTGCAAAGAAAATAGAAAGTAAGTGATCTAATAGTTGTTTAAATCACAGCAGTTGTTGTTTTTGTGCGTTGTGGGCTGTTATCGTACCGTTGTCCCTGCTCTAATGACACCCTTGTCAGGAACCTTTATGTAATTCTGCCCATGCAGTAGACCAAACAAGTATCACCAAGAACATAACACGGTAATAATATGCTTAGTACAGTTAAATCTCTTGTTAGGAACTCCAGGTTTCTGACAATTTTGATGAGCCCTGTGACCCCTATGTCTTTGCAAATTGTGTCCTTAACATGTGTGGGTTGGATTTGCTGACAAACAATCTCTTCCTGCTTTCTTTTAACAGCTGAGCACATCACTCTTTGTGAGTCTTTGCCATGAAAACAGTAAATAAAGGCTCATTCAGCAGCTTGCTGTTAACCGCCTCATACCTTCCTGGTGACAGTGGTTACATGCATTAAAAAAAACTTCATAGAAATAATCAATCTACGTAGTTGCTGATGATTTTAATTGCTCTTTTAGGTCACTAAGAGGCATTAGTTGTGTTTACAGTCTGTTTTAATAACCAGAAAAAAACTCCTCACAGTAGCTTTAACTTAACTTCTTCTAAACCTAGACATGTACAAACTATCATTGTACAGGTCGAGGATGCAGGACTGATCAGTCATCCTCCCTGGAAGCTGAAGGTCATCCAGCTGTTTGAGACACAGAGGGTCCGACATGGCATGATGGCCCTGGGGCCTAGTGGGGCCGGAAAGACGACTTGTATACACACACTGATGAGAGCTATGACAGGTAAGATTTTGTGCATGTTTTAGAGATCCATGTTCAGGAAAAGAGAAACAAACTTGTCAAACTTGTGTCTGAAAGCCACAAAGCCCTTTAGGCTTGAAGTGACACCTTACAAATCTTTGTTTTTTTTCTCTCAGAGTGCGGTCAGCCTCACAAAGAGATGCGCATGAACCCCAAAGCCATCACAGCCCCTCAGATGTTTGGTAGACTGGACGTGGCCACAAATGACTGGACTGACGGCATCTTCTCTACACTTTGGAGGAAAACACTGAGAGCAAAGAAAGGTTAGAAAATATGTTCACCCAACAATGGTTTCATATTTGTAGATGAGCTTAGCTTATGTCGAAAAAGCAAAACTATAGATGACGATAATTAGCATTTATCCGACAGCATTATAACTCTTGTATAATCAAATTTTGTGGAAAATAGTGTGTGTTATTTGCTGAAATGAATATTTAAAAGATGCTTTGGATTAACATAAACAGTTTTAAATACAACATGTACGGCCTATAGGAATCTTAGCACAAGACAGATTTTAATGGGCAAATAAAGGTGTCAACATGTATCATTACAGCATTTTCCTGCATCAGTAGAGAGAAAATCCTCAGATGATTCATTATTACTCTGTAATCTTTAACTTTCTTTTTTTCTGTTGGATCGTTGGGAGAACTGGTATGTTCTAATATTGAAGAAAACTGTAAACATCAAGGGACATAATTGCATCAATAATTCAAAGCAGCATTAAAAGCTGTTTTATCTTCCTGCGCGGTGCTAATCCTACATACTTCATAAAGAAGTGCATTTATGAATATACATTACGTCTGTTTGCTTTCATGTGTCGAGATATGCATCTTAGACGGTCAGTATATGTTCTCATGCCGTTGAGCACATCTTTGCGCAATGAGTACGTTTGTTGATTGCCTTTTACCGCTGCTTACTGTTGATCCCATTCACTTGGGCAGCTTGTTGACTTGAGTTGGTAAGAACCCAGTTTAAAGAAGTCGATGATGTGGAGTCGTGACGGAGGGAAGTGTTCTATAAGGACCAAACATTTCCCTCTGCACTGTGATTTCCTGGGGATTTAACACATCAAAAGCATCCCAAGCCCGATCTGTTTTATTGACTTCTATGTTGAAATGTGTCTGATCGCTCATGAAAGCAATCCATACAGATGATACATCATTTTGGCTTGGTCCACACTGTGAGTCCTTTGGTGATCACAGAGTAACTTTAAACATCTGCCTTACACCAAACATGCACATTCATTTCACAGCAGGATTCATCTCATGTTTTAATGATCAACATCCACACACTATTTATTTTCTTTGATAAATACAGTTTTCCCAGAAGCCAAAGTAGACTGTATTGGGTCTGTTTTTGAATCTAAGTTAAATAAAAATTCCCCTATTTCTTTGGCTGTTTTGTACCGCCATGGTGTTTGGTGCTTTTTTCAGAGAGGAGGTACAAGGTTTATAGTAGGGCTGTGTTACGATTACACATTTTAATTAATTAATTAATAAAAGTAAGGCCCTCGTGGTTGATCGAAGGTTACAACATTAACTTAACCATGGAAAAAGAAAGTCGGATCACAAACTAAATGAAAACATCTAAATGAACAGTAAAAAAAGTGAAATGTTTGATGTCATAAGGTGGGTATTACTTTTGACTCATCAGATGGTCTGAGAGTTTTTTTTAAAGTGAAATGAGACATTCGAAGATGCAGCGGTGTCGTTCTTTTACATCACTGTGACTGCAGGGAGACACTGTGGAGGCTTAACTATGGTGTGCCTGAAGGGACAAAAAAGCTTGTGTTACCGGTAGTTGTGATTAAAAATAAAATAAAAATGAATGCATTAATTTTAGACCTGAATTAATTGTGATTAAATAGTTAATGCTGACAGCCCTAGTTCATAACATTAAAGAAATACAGCCTTTTGAGGTTAGTTATGTGTTGTTAAAACAGAATATATGAGCAGGGGGGGACGTTGGCAGACTCATCTACATTGTCTACCTTAGAAAGAGTTTTTTTGCACTAAATCTTTAAGGGCACAGAGCTTTTCATCCTCCAGGTGTGTAAGCACTAGGTTATTCATTATATTATATTGTTATCCTAGTTAACAAACAGATACACTATTTTATCCCTCAGGAGAGCACATCTGGATTGTCCTGGATGGACCTGTCGATGCCATTTGGATAGAGAACCTGAACTCTGTTCTGGACGACAACAGAACTCTTACGCTGGCAAATGGAGACCGTATACCCATGGCTCCCAACTGTAAAGTGGTGTTTGAGCCACATAACATTGACAACGCCTCTCCAGCAACCGTCTCACGCAATGGCATGGTGTTCATGAGCTCCTCCGTTCTCAGCTGGAGTCCAATCCTTGAGGTGAATGGACTTAATGAAAAACTGAATTCATTTTTGTTTTCACCCAAAATATTGAGAACTACTTGTGTCATTACGAATGTACAACTACCTAACAAATCAAAGTTGTTGCCAGGACACCCTCTGATGACTTAGCACAGGGTGTCCTGGCTTGAGTTACAGCCAAAGTTTATTTTTTTATAGTCAATGATCAAATAAATCTGCAGCATTAACATTAACAACCTTTTGTGTTTCATTTTCAAACATATCAATACAGATGGAAAAAGACATAAATAACAAAATGACATTCCCAGACATTCAATACAGAATATATATGTCTAATGTTGTCAATGTTTTAGTTAAGTACCAAGCTAAATTAAAAATTGGCTTTATCGTAAGACACATAATGCTTTTTTGATTATAGTATTATTTATTAACTTGAAATCTAAACCTTCTTAATTTGATTTGGCTTTGTTGTATTGTTATATGTTCACTTTTTTGGTGCCTGGTTGCCTCGGGTTGCCATTAGCTAAGAAACACTGTTCAGCTGAGTGGGATCCAAGTACAGTACCCCTGCAGAGTACGTTTGTTGTAGGTACTGAATTGCACTAAACAATGAAACATGTGATACCTCATCCAGCATTCTTTCTATCTAAATAAAAAATGGCTGAAAAAGTGAAAACAATTACAAAGTTGTCCAGATTTTGGTGTGACTAGTTTTCCCCACAAGACAAATTGTGTTCCGTAAACTAAAATTGGAGGACTTGACATTTCTACTGCATCTGAAAGTAAAGCACACACAACTTGCCCAACAGAACACACACTATGTATTACTTACAACTACTGTCATTTATTTAACCTTCCTACCATGTTGTGGTTGTTGTTCTCAGGCCTGGTTGATTAAACGCTCCCCTCAAGAGGCTGAGGTGCTCAGGGAACTCTTCTCATCTTCCTTCCCTGAGCTCTACCACTTCAGTGTGCAGTCACTAGAGTTCAAGATGGACATGCTAGAGGCCTTTGTCATCATGCAGTGCATCAACATGCTTCAGGGACTTATACCACCAAAGGTAAGGTTACAATCATTCACTGATCTATAAGCCCCAAAGCCGTCTGCAAAGGGATCAACATAAGTATTAGCTACGTAATCCATCAAATAGATGTAAGCTCGGTACTGCATAGATTAGTGAGGGAATAAAACAATCTTTTTCTCCTGCTTCCAGTATAAAAAAAAAAGACTACTCTGGTATTATCTCTTGTTCGAATGTTAAAAGAAGAGCCAGATTGAAACCACCAGCAGAGCTTTATACGCCCTTATTATACCTAATTCAGTAAACAGGAACAAAACCAACAATAATGAATGTTAGTTCTTTCTATATTTCACCTTGTTTTTATAAGGTCATTAAGTCTGAACCACTTACACTAGCATTTATGTTGACCAGAAGATACTGCATGGATCAATGTTTTAGTGGCTTCAGTATTGTTGTATTTTTTCAAGCTCATTTTGTGTCATTGGCATCTTTTTGTGTTATTGTTAAATATTTTCTGCACTTAATTACAGTAGTGTTTATTTCTTAAGTGAAGCCTCTGAATTACTGTGTATAGATTTTTCAAACTTTTAGTGTTTTTTTTTTAAAGAGTACTTGATCTGCATGAGGTGTTACATTTCAGGACCAGTGGGGTGATTTATCCAGAGAGCACTTGGAGCGGCTGTATGTCTTTGCCCTGATGTGGAGCACTGGTGCCTTACTTGAATTAGATGACCGCAGAAAAATGGAGGTCTGGCTCAGAGGGAACAGCAGTATCTGTCTGAATCTGCCAAACGTTCCTCCTGAGAGTGAGGACACCATGTTCGACTACCACGTCACAGCAGATGGTATGCATACGTTGATAAGCAGATGTTGTGGTAACTGCAATAAACACGTTCCGAAACACCTCGCAGGTGGAAACACATACTACAGCAACCAGGTAGACTCCCCGCACAGAAGCGCTCACAAGTGCATGCGCCAACCCAATTCCAAGTTCACATCCAAAACATTTTTACCGTAAAGAACATAGTAGAGGAGAAATACATGTTAACAGTTGACCTGTAGATTAGATGCCAGGGAGTATCAAGGCTGTTCCTTAGCAAGCAGGAGAATTCAGCTGTATGTTGTACTAAGGGGAGAAGATGTATGTTTATCAAATTTTACCATGATATGTGAAAATACTTCAATTGGTCATATTTTGTACTGATCTCTACACCACTGCTAATTATTCAGCGAATAGACATTTATTCATTCTTCTACATCCATTATTCATCCAGGTCTGTGGGTCCACTGGAACACCAGAGTGGAGGAGTACGTTTACCCCTCTGAAATCACCCCGGAGTACAGCTCCATCTTGGTCCCCAATGTGGACAATGTTAGAACAGATTTCCTGATTCAGACCATCGCCAAGCAGGGCAAGGTGAGCAGCTGAAAGAAAAGCTAACAAAAGTTATGTTAACCTGTGTAATGCCTATTTACAGTGCCTGTGTGGTGCCAGTCGAAAATAAAAAGCTGCATTCATATCATGGATCCTTAAAACTCACGTGTACTTAACTTGGTATGAAGTAATATAAAGCAAATGTGTCACCTGATGTATAGATATGTTTTATGGATTGAGACGTTCCTCATGTATCAAGTAACAAATGACACTAAAGGGAGGTGTCCAACGCAACATCAAGTTTACACACGCACTTTAAAGCATCTTGAAAGCTTATGATAAGGGTTGGCGCCAATTTAATCTTCTCTCTGTTCAGTGTATAATGCTTCATTTATTGCTCGATACAGCTGAGTAGACACAGACTTGCACACCCTTCAGATCAATAACATGGCAGTATGTCTGGATGCAGAACGGCTCCTCTGTATTAAAATAATGTGGTCGATACTCTGCTCAAAAGCCCATCAAATGCACAACCCCATGACATTTATCATAGAGCCTGCCTGCGTGTATGTATGTGTGTGAGAGTCATTCAAATTCATAATGCCACAAGAGGAGAATGGGAAACCTCTTTATGCTGCTGTGTATATAAAGAGGTAGTTGCATGCAGGTCAGATTCTTCTGACTTAATTCACTTTTAAAGCTTCTATAGCTGCATGTGTTTTTTGGGTTGATATTATTTGCTTTGTTCAGAGGCTGAAGTGAGAGCAAAAATGTAGGGATTTAAAAGAAAAACAAATATTTCTGTACTTTACAAGATTGAACCTAATATTCAGTAGACATTCATTTCTCAGCTTTTCTTTGCCTTGATAAGATTTTTTAATGTGTTGCTCAACACAAGCCGGCCTTATAGGCTAACTAACATTGTTTCGACAAATGAATCAGAAAAAAAAAAAAAAAAGTTTTCATTAGCAAAAATAAACAATTAGCACTTATCTTTGACTAATCTAGTGAAACAAACTGTTTCTTTAAGCTGACTCAAAGAAACAGTTTCATTCTTTTAATACAAAAGATGCAATCGGGTTGGTTAACACTTTTCTATTTCTTATCCTCTTTCTCTCTGTGTCTCACATGCTTTCTCGAGGCTCCTGTGTCAACTTGTATTTAATGCGTTAAATCCTTTGTTATGCCCTAGCTATGAAAACAAGTTTGGTAATGCTCAAAACATGCTTGATAAGATTTAAGAGCAGGCCACAACAAACTATTTCTTCTAACAGTTTAAATCTCAAACTTATCATCGTAATGATATTAAATTGAATAATATGCACATTTTTTTAGGCTGTTTTGCTAATAGGAGAGCAGGGAACAGCCAAGACTGTCATCATCAAGGGCTACATGTCGAAGTATGATCCCGAGACCCACGTGGGCAAGAGCCTCAACTTCTCGTCTGCCACCACACCGCTCATGTTCCAGGTAAAGAAGAACTGCTGTTAACTCTCCTCTCAATTAGTAAACAGCGTCCTGTCTTAGTCTTTTCAGTTGCATCAGGAGGAGGTTCTGTATGCATACTCGACGTCTGTTATAATTAACTTATGCAGTAATGTTTATTGGTGTCTATTCTAATCAATCATGTGTAGAGTGCAGGCCTGAGATCACCACATGACATGACAGTTTCCTCCCTGTACATAACTGAATGTTGTTTATGATTTTGTAGATTTTTAAGTGAAATCAGATTTACCTAAGATCTATCTGTGTTTGTTTTCTTCTCTTCCTCAAGCTCATCTCCACATATGTTTACTTTTGTTTTTGTTCCTTTTTTTTTTTTTTCTCTTGTAGAGGTCAGTAGAGAGCTACGTGGATAAGAGGATGGGAACCACTTATGGACCCCCTGCTGGGAAGAAAATGTCCATTTTTATCGACGATATAAACATGCCTGTCATCAACGAATGGGGAGACCAGGTGAGCAATCATTTTAAGAACAGTTAATTCAAATAATGTTTTTGTTTTTTATATTCATCTCAATGAAGCACAAATTCAGAGCCACGGTCATGTATTAGAAATAAAGCACCGTAATACATTTATCACATTTTATACAACTTAATATTACACATATTCGTTACCTGATTAATCGGTAAACTTAAAAGAACTGACAAAAGCAACATGAATTCCTCCTAAATAATCCACCTCTGGATTCAAGCTTACTTTTTTTGCCCTTCATCTTAGGTGACAAATGAGATTGTCAGGCAGCTGATGGAGCAAAATGGGTTCTTTAATCTGGAGAAACCCGGAGAGTTCACCAATATTGTGGACGTTCAGTTTCTGGCAGCTATGATCCATCCAGGAGGAGGCAGAAATGACATCCCTCAGAGACTGAAAAGGCAGTTTTCAATCTTTAACTGCACCCTGCCCTCTAATGTTTCCATTGACAAGATATTCGGTGAGTAAAAGTACAATGGAATCGTTATTGACGTGTACTAAAATACTACTTATTGTAGACTGAAGGGATACAAAACTGAAGTTAAAGATCCATCAGGAGAATATTATTTTTTTGTAATACTACTGTAATGTATTGATAAATGATGACTTATAATGTAATGTCTTTGCTAATACTGTATTGTCTCTATCATACACTTATTTGCTGATGTAAATGAATTGATCGTATTTCCACCTTTATTTTAATAACTATCCCACCATCAACCCCACAATGAAGGTGTGATTGGTGAGGGCCACTTCTGTGCACGCCGTGGTTTCACTGCTGAGGTAAGGAGCACCGTCCCTCGCTTGGTGTCTCTGACCCGCCATCTCTGGCAGTTGACCAAGGTCAAGATGCTTCCAACACCTGCAAAGTTTCACTACATCTTCAACCTGAGGGATCTGTCCAGGATCTGGCAAGGCATGCTCAACACCAATACTGAGGTGGTCAACTCTGTCCAGGTGAGCAGACCAGGATGCCGTCATTCAAGTTTTGATTTAATTTGTTACTATTTGTAAAACAGTGTACAATTAAGAAAGAACGTCAACATGGGCAGATTTCGTTTGATTTGAACATTTAGAACTGGCTATGTGTACAGGGGTTTTTGAAAGTATCTATGGATACAACAATAATTCAAGAAAGGGTTAAGTATCTATATAGTCAAAAATGCCAACACTCCAATAATTATGCCAAATTAAATCTCTTATGGAGCCATCAATCCAAAATCCTGAAGTTTATTTAAAAATGTCACAGATGCCAGCCATAGTTCAACCAAACAGCTCTGCATGTAAATACAGTTTAAACCAGGCTTCTACAATGCTTTAATATAAGTTGTACATGTCATCATATGACTTAATATCATTACCTAAACATGCATTGTCCTACTTTAATACTTGAATATCTAGACACATGAAAATAATACACCATACAGGTTCAGTTTCTGCTGATGTGGCCAAACTCCCTGTAGGTCTGTGGCCTCACTCAATAATTGAGCACAATGAAATACAGTATATCTTCTACTTCAGGCTGCCCTGAGTCTAGGGAAACATCCCTGCTGAGGCTGCCGATTTGACTCAGACTTAGAAATTCAGGCCTTAGAAAACACTAGACAAGGCCAGAATGAGCTTTCCCCTCAAACAGAGTGCACGAGTTTTATGAAATGGTGACATTTCTGAATGAAGAATTACTACAATAAAGATGTCCAACAAATTTGTAGCTTAATGTATTTCAGCATAAGCAAACAATCTAGTGTGTCTCAACTCGATGATTTTCTTTTTTACACCAGAGTCATGCAATCTTTCTGTTAAAGAATAATTTTAATTTAAATTTTTTTTTTAATTTTATATACTTTATTAATCCCCAACGGGGAAATTCTGGTTCGCACTCTGTCTGTTATTTAGAGACATGCTTCTCACACACACAGGCCTGAATCACACACATGCACAACGAGACCTGTGGACATGCATTATTGGAGAGATGTCAGAGTGTGGTGGCAGCCCCCTTGGGAGGCGCCCCCTGAGCAGGTGGGGGTTCGGTGCCTTGCTCAAGGGCACCTCGGCAGTGCTCGAGAAGTGGTCTGGCACCTCTCCAGCTACCAGACCAACTTCCATGTTTTGGTCCGCATCGGGACTTGAACCGGCGACCCTCCGGTTCCCAACCCAAGTCCCTACGGACTGAGCTACTGCCGCCCCCAAATACAGTCATATTGGTTGTGTCCTCTTTATCTTTGGAAGCAATAATGATGCATAATTCCTTGGCAACACTCACCAGTCATACTGGCTCAGATTGGCTGTTTTGACTGATAAAAGTAATAACATAAAATTAAAAAACATATTTCCAGGTGCTACTGTCTTTGTGGAAGCACGAGTGCACACGCGTGATAGCTGACAGATTCACCATGCCTGAGGACGTAGAGTGGTTCAACCAAGCTTTGCCAAAGCTGGTTGAGGAAGAGCTCGGGGAGGAGTACAAACACCTGGTTGAAGTTGAACCAGACAGATACTTTGTGGACTTTCTGCGAGATGCACCTGAGGCTACAGGTACCATGCCGCCACATTTCAGAAGCGTTTTTATCCATTTAAATAAATTACAGGAATTTATCTTTGTAATGTGATCATTTTAATGTCAAATGTTCTTTTTCTTACAGGGGAGGAGCCAGAAGATTCAGACTTTGATCTGCCAAAAGTGTATGAGCCTGTGGAGTCATTTGAGAGTCTAAAGGAGCGTCTGAACATGTTCCTGAGCCATTACAATGAGAGCATCAGGGGTACTGGCATGGACATGGTGTTCTTTCAAGATGCTATGATTCATCTGGTCAAGGTAATAAATACAAAAACCCTGTTGTAATCAATTAGGCACACTATTATAATTAAAGGGAGTACCGGTAATTGCAATATTAGCATGAATATTAAGTACTTAGAGAATAGAACCAAAGTATTTTAATGGAACTTTGACTTTAGTTAAGTATTCACATTTTAGATGAAAGTGTACATGCATGAAATCAAAATGTTCTACCCTTTGATAAACTCAAAACAAACTCTTATGCAAAGCCTCGAGTTCTGGATATTACGTTGAAGTCTTGACTCTGGCAACTCGCCAAATGTTAGGTCCTTTTTAATTGAATGGTTAAGCTTCTTGCATTTGCTGTGAGATGGGCTCAGACAGCCTTGAAGTCCAGAAGAAAATCTTCAAGTGTGACTTAAGTACTACTTAAATTGTGACACTTTAAATGTTTGCTTGCATGCTCCTATTCCCTTTCCCCCCCGCACATAATCCTCCTTTTTTCCCTCCTTTTCCACTATTGTAATTTGACACATATGAAAACAACCCCTTTTTCATGCTAGTTTTGTGTCTATGTTTGTTTTTGTATGTAGGTATCAAGGATAATCCGGACTCCCGGAGGAAATGCCTTGTTGGTGGGTGTGGGGGGATCAGGTAAACAGAGCCTGACCAGACTGGCATCGTTCATAGCTGGATACAAGATCTTTCAGATCACTCTGACACGGTAATGCTCACATTCAATAGCCGAAAAGAGACACAGACAAAGTCACACACACAAACATTGTTATTAGTTTCTACATGTTTAATCCTAATTTAAAGCTGGTGACTATATTAAATATCTAGTTACATGTTATAAAATGTAATTATTGGCAGTTTTTAAGGTATTTTACCTGTTCTTTTGTAACATTACAAAGAGTCAGGTCTTTTACCTGTTCTTTTGTAACATTACAAAGAGTAAGGTCTTTTACCTGTTCTTTTGTAACATTACAAAGAGTAAGGTCTTTTACCTGTTCTTTTGTAACATTACAAAGAGTCAGGTCTTTTACCTGTTCTTTTGTAACATTACAAAGAGTCAGGTCTTTTACCTGTTCTTTTGTAACATTACAAAGAGTCAGGTCTTTTACCTGTTCTTTTGTAACATTACAAAGAGTAAGGTCTTTTACCTGTTCTTTTGTAACATTACAATGAGTACGGTATTTTACCTGTTCTTTTGTAACATTACAATGAGTACGGTATTTTACCTGTTCTTTTGTAACATTACAATGAGTACGGTATTTTACCTGTTCTTTTGTAACATTACAATGAGTACGGTATTTTACCTGTTCTTTTATAACATTACAAAGAGGAATGGTGAATCATTGAATTATTTAAAACTCTGCTCATAGTCTGCTGGATGGTCGGTCAGGCTCATTACATATTTATTTGGATGTCTAGTATTGCTGCATCACCAATACCAACAAAGAGTACTAAGAACACCATACATTTTATGTTTAAATTACACTATTGCAAATATCAAATCACAATAAAATCATATCTAGATAAGCTCTAAAAGAGATACAATCAGATATCTATAATTAAATATCTATCATCACCTGTGAGACTCTGTTCAATGCTTTGTTTTTTCAAAATAAGAAAAACCCTTCTTTTGGCTGTCAGTTCTCTCTGCTGGCTTTGTCCTCTTGCTCTGTCTCATTGTTCTGTGTCTCGCTATGTCCTCTATCTCACTCTCCCTACCAGTCAAATGTTTTTCTCCTTCAGTCTACAGATACATTTGTGGCTGTTAAAGTCCCTGTGTGCTTTCTTTCCCAACAGCTTCTTTTGTTTGGCATAAATATGAATGAACCACATGTTCTTCCTCTTCAATTCACAACCAGCTCTTGAGATAACATCCACCTTGATTTTTAGTCTCTGCTTTTCTTTATAATCTCTATTGTTATAAACAGACATTTATGGCACTTATGTCTCCTTTTCTTGTGCAATCTCAACTTGACTCTTTCTCTGTGACCTGAATTTACTAACAGATTCCAAGAGAGTCACAGAGTTCACGTGACTCTTTTTTGCATTCAATGTCTATTCCAAAATTCAAGTGTTATTCAATTAATTCCAACAATTTATCTTCATCTTTCTTTGTCTTGCTTATTTTGCGTCAGGCTCTTTACATTCAGTCAATTTTATACACATTTTTTTCTTTATCTTCCAATCTAGAAAATCAATAGCCTGTTTTCACCTATTTAACCATCATTCAAACAGCATCGTTCACCCAGGCCAATTTATTCAAACAGTTATAAACATAATGCAAACACTCAAACACACACAAACACCGACCCACCGCTTTCCTTTGCATCTCTTTCCCTATATGTCAACTGAGTTACGTTTGTCATAAGTCAAATCAGCAAATAGAAACAATCCCAGTGCATCATTATTTTATCTGTTCTGTTCTTTGGCAGCTCATACAACACAGCCAACCTGATGGATGACCTGAAGGGTTTGTACCGAACAGCTGGCCAACATGGGAAAGGCATCAGCTTCATCTTTACTGACAACGAAATCAAGGACGAGTCCTTCCTCGAGTACATGAACAATGTATTGTCATCTGGAGAGGTAAGACCACAAACCTGTGAAAAAAGACACGTTTGAATACATCCCATAAGTCATTTATACATTTTTATTTATATAGTTTACTTTAAGTTCTTTTGTAACCATTAGAAAAAGAATTGAATGAGAATTTTAAAATGAGATGATATTAAAACAAGATAACTATTGACGTCTGGCTAGTAGGTAGGACAAAAAAAACAACACAGGAGTGAGTTCTGACTCATAGGGAACAGGCCTGAAATATGATGTAGGTCAGGGTTGTTGTAACTCAAAATATAAGTAACCAAATGTAAAATTAATTCTAGGCAAGACAATGGGCAAACGTATCTGTGAAATGCATCTACAAAACTCCAAGGTATGAGGCAGTCTTAGTTGTATGCGTATAAATGATTGAAAGCTGATTTCTAGATTAAAGATCCCTGAGATTTGGTTTACAGAATCCTTGATTTCAATATATTTAGTAGGGTTCGACAGGAAGAAGAGTGAATAATCTTTACAATATCAACAGTAAAATCAAGAAATCAAGAGGTCATGTACAGTACATGGCACATGCTGATCCTAAAGGTGGGACATCTGAGGGTCTGTCAGACTGTGTGGCTGACGCTGCTTCTATGCCTTAATGAACTGAGACACAAAGCAATGTGGCTTTAGGATTCTGAACAAGTTAAACATTGTTTTCATCAAAAGTTATTCAAAATCCTGACATTGTTTGGAAGCATGTCATTTACAAGTGTTGTGTTTGAATTGTGTATCGAGTGGGCAAAATGGAGACTCGTGACAAGAACATATGGAGCCCTTTCATTTCCATGAGCTCATAAAATGCCGCAATATAACTCCGAGATGGGTACGAGCAGAGAGGATGGAAAACACCTTAGATGGCTGAAGAAGAGTTAATAAGAATTAATAGGAGTGGTCGTTGGAATATGCACACACCGTTAGAACTCCTTCTACCTTTGGACTTGTGTTTCTTGGGTTTGTTTGACTTTAATTAAAAGCACTGGCACATCTGGGATTTGCAGCAGTTTTTAAAACTCTCCCTGATAAGGAAAGCCTACAGTGAATTCACAAGGCTGCTGCACTGACACTTGCTTTGAAATCATCCAGTATGAACATCACAATAGCTTTAATTACATGTTTGTTGTGCTGCCCGAAACTGACAGCTGGCCTTCACCCTTCAGAGAAATAAACATTTCATGATGGTAAAACCAAGGCAGCCACATCACAACTGAAATGCTTGTTGTCTCTATCTGGCTCATGAGCAGCGAAGTTTATCCAAATTCAATCAAATTAAAAAGCTAATACAATTACACAATTATTTTCGAATCAATTAGTTGTTAATGAATTGAAACTGTTACTGACGGAAGAAACAGATTAAGCTAGGCTTAATGGGTTTTCCATGTTTTACAGTCCCACAGTGGCATTAACAGAAAAGAGCTTCAAGGTTAAATGCCACAGTATTCAATTATCTCTGCTGCATTCCAAGAAACCATGCATTGTACCAGATCCGGTGTCTCTAGTGTAAAAATGCCAATAATACATTTCTGAAGCACTTTTCCACACATTATTATACTATGCCTCTCTACACCCCACCTCCCCATCACCACCACCACCCTTTCTAACTTTGACTTTTATATTTTAGTACTCGTTTTTCCTCATCTTTTTTATTGTAGACCATTCTGTTGCTACCCCTACATCCTTTGTTTGCCTGTCACTGACCTCTCTTTCCATCTCGCTCCTCCATTTCTGCTCCCTTCTCCTCCTACTCTTCATTGTCGTCCTCTTTGTCTCCTTCCCTTCCTCTCGCCCTTTAGCACCCTTTGTTTTTCACTGGCTATTCTTGGGCCTCTAAGCCGCACTCCTTTCATCCATGCTCCTTCACATCCGCCTTTCTCCTTTTTTCTTGCTCTTCTAGTCCGTTCTCCTTGTGGGTTCATTTTCTTCATTATCTTTACCTCCTCCCTCCTCCTTTATGTATCGATTTATTTCAAAAGACAGTAGTACAAGGTAAACTCTACAGCATGACTTATCATCAAAGATGCCATCCAAATAAAAGAAAATGCGACCTGTGAGTGGCAACTGTAACAAAGGGAAAAGTGCAGTGCAAAAATCATTAAGAAAACTCTGCCTGATATGAGACGATTTGACCAATGAACTGTTTATTATTAAGATACCTTCACGTAAAAGGAGATATAACCGCACACGTGATCAATGCCATAAATGTTTTGACCAGATGCCTTCTTCAAGGTTATTAAGATAGTTTAACATTAGGGACATTTGAGATACTAAACAGCAGGGCTGTAACGGTTCACAGGTCGCACGGTTCGGATTGTACTATGGTCACGGATCAGATCGATTTTGGAAAAGAGCAAGCAAAAAGTCCTTGATCCATATCTCTAGATTTCTCTGATGGATCTTGAACTGACAATAGTGCAAGTTGCAGTTTGTTCCATCTAGTTTCGTTTAGCACGACAAGTGTATTAAACATTAACAAAGAAAGATGAAATCAAAATGATGCAGAATAAAGGCACCACTGATATGACTTATATCTACTGATTTGAAAATATTAAATAAATAAAATGCGAAAGACAACACAAAATAAAATATGTGCCTTTACAGTAGGAGCAATGTATCATATTTATAGAGTGTGCGGTCGCATTGCTGTAAGTGTCACAGGAGGTCCATCCGTCTGTTGTTAGTGAAAAGTGGGTGCATGGGTTATTCGTGCTCAATTATCACTTGTGTACACCAGTAAAGGACTGGCTTAAGTGGGCACAGAATGGGACGTTGTAACAAAATACACCCTTGAAGTCGGTGTCCTCTACTACTGCACATGCGGGCAAAGCCTTAAAAATTTATTTGCTTCAGTAATGTCTTCAAACCTCTCTGCTTTCAAATGCAGAGGCTTTTAAAATAAAATCGGGGATAAGTTGTTGGACACGTGTTTTCTTTTACCTAGCTCTGCTGATTTGCATGTTCTTGCATCTTCTTTGTGTGTTTTGTTGCGTCTGCTTCTTCTTCTTTGTTTATTGTTAAATAATGATTGGCAAACAGTTGTGTATGATTGCCTTTTTTCTCCCCTTAGATGTATTTGTTGTTCTTTTACCATTTACTCCTGCCTGCAGTGTGAACGCAGCCTTACTGTACATTCACTTTTTAATTGAGATGATTAGGGGCCATAAGGTGGAAAAAACTGACAACAAAATATGCATCATCCTTCCCAACCTCTCCTGGTCATAAATCCCCTAAACTTTAATGATCTGCAACAAAAAGATCACTATGATGTCGGGCACATACTGTTGTGTAGAAACATTTGTGAATGTATTTTTTCCCCTCTTGATCTTCCTATGACAAATGGACTTGTTCTTGTGTATTGCTTGTCTAGTCTTCCGACCACTTATAAACGCCATGACACTTCACGTCACTACAGTACTAATGGAAGTCACACAGATCCACATGGGGCTGGCTAAGCCACCTGGAGCTGGGGGGGTTCAGTGTCTTGCCCAAGGATAATTCAATATGTGTCTGCAGGAGCTAGGATCAAACCACCAACCTAACAAATGAATGACAACAGACTCTACCACTGAGCCACTGCTGCCTACCTACCAATTACATAAAGCTGAGGAAATACTAATTACTTCTTTTTTCTTTTTCCCGTTCTAATTATGTTTTTTATTTTTTTTTATTTCGTACTGCCTTAGATCATTTAATTGCAGAGTGACAGCATCTGTTTGCCTTACTGATTCCACTTCATCAAGTTTAACATGAACAGACACGGAAAACTGGAGATTGGTTCTTAATCTGGTTTTTAAGCAACTGCCAACACTACACATAGTTAGCGTTCTTGTACATCCTTCCATTTATAGAAAAAAAATGTATAATGCAGCCAAATGAGAAACATTGAATTTATGACTCAGTGTGATGTTTGCAATAGTATAAAATGTGTTTGTGTTTCATTTAAGCTTACTACTCTGCAATAAACTACAGTGCCTTCATACAGAAAAATCTTCAGCAACATGTTAGCACTGCAGGAAGCCAATTTTAACAGTCTGTGTTTGCAATTGCTTTTTAAGTGATTTGATTTCCTCTTACTTTCCCTTCTTCTGTCCCTAATTTTCATCCAATTTTCTTTCATTTTTCGTGTTGTTTACTTCTTATTTATCATCTTATATCTTTTTTTTCCTTTATCTCCATCTGCTTTCTCTCCTTGCTAATCCTCATTTGTTTTCTGTCGCTCTCTCTCTCTGCCTCATTATGATAGCAACCCTCTTCTCCCTCTCCCCCTTCCATAATAACAATTTAAGGAGCAGCTGCTTTACCTGGTTGTAAATAGAAGTGGGGACCAGGGAAGAGTTTGAATCACGTTGTATTTATTTATTGAATTAGGACAGCACATATTAATCAACATATCAGCAATAAGCATCTATGTCAATATGCCAAAATTAGCACAAAGCTCTATTTCATCCATAGTCTTAAGGCAGGTACTATCAAAAAACACAGAACACATTTATAATTACAGGACAGTCTACATGACAATCTACAGGACAGCACACAAAAGAACTCACAGACAATTTTGCAAACAAAATGGACACAATTTTTACATAAGAAATAACAGATACACTTACATTAGCTGATTAAAAGTGCAGGATGAGCCAGAAGGCCCCGGGACCGGGTAACCAGAAGTGGAGACATATATTCTATATGAGTACATGACTGGTTTGTTTTGAACCAATGTATGATTTTTATTTAGTGTGCAGGTGAGAGGTTTGTAAGTTTTGTTTGTGTATGTTGAAGAGAGAGAGAGAGAGAGAAGTATTTGTTGCAGAAGCACTTAGAAGATGGTGAGTGTGACAGACAGGAGAAACAAATAGAGGCAGGAGGCTGCGAGGTTTATGTGAGAGTTACACAGCATATGTTACTCCCATGGTGTTTCTTACCACAACAGAGAAGCCTCTCTCTCCTGTTCTTCCCCCTCTTCATAATTTGAAGAAGAAAGATTTTCATAAGCAATCAATGCTCAATAAAGCTTAAACCAGGTGTTTACCTCTCAATGCTTGCCAGATCGCATCCAGGATGTATCGTTTTTGTTGGCCTGGCGAAATAGGGGCTCGTACTTTGATTAATTTAGTCTGTTTTTAATTTCTGCTCAGTGTGGAATTGTTTGTCAGCCTGAGCTTTTGTCAAACATGGAAAATGTT
Source organism: Tautogolabrus adspersus (assembly GCA_020745685.1). Taxonomy (NCBI): domain Eukaryota; kingdom Metazoa; phylum Chordata; class Actinopteri; order Labriformes; family Labridae; genus Tautogolabrus; species Tautogolabrus adspersus. The sequence goes on along the minus strand of CM036542.1, from coordinate 18,536,016 downwards.
TGTTCATGTCTTGGTTTGGCTTTGGTGTCCACATGGCCTTAGTAAATGCTGTTCTGGCCAATGTTTTGTGGTGGTGAGGATGGGAGGAGTAGCATTTCTACCCTGTTTTGGTTTCATTTCCTTCATTTGGCCAACTGAAAATTAATATAAAGGTGGATAGACATTTAAATATAGCATTAATGGGTGTTTGGTATTTTGTGTTCCTATCCGCAGGTGTCCAACTTATTTGCTCGTGATGAGATCGACGAGATCCTTAGTGATCTGATCCCTGTTATGAAGCGTGAGTTTCCCAGGCGACCACCGACCAATGAAAACCTTTACGAGTACTTCATGTCACGAGTCCGACATAATCTCCACGTTGTTCTGTGCTTCTCACCTGTTGGAGAAAAGTTTCGCAATAGGGCGTTGAAGTTTCCAGCATTGATATCTGGCTGCACCATGGACTGGTTCAGTCGATGGCCAAAAGATGCTCTCGTTGCAGGTAAATTACATTAATGATATTAATTGTAGCATTTTTCTCTCAAACGTTTGTCTTTACTCAATCTTGCTGTTATTCATGAACCATAAAATCAAATTAAAGTGGGATATTACAACACTGATTTTTCTCTGTCAGGCTGTCCTGTCCTGTGTTCTTTCTATTTACTGAAAGTCAATATAAAACTGTTTTAATTGCTACAGTAAGAAAAGGAATTTGAGCAGCGATATTAATGAATGCACCAGATGTGGCTTAAAAAGTATTGTTTTTAAATGTTTGAATACACTTATCAAGATGATGAGATTTGTCGTTTGCACACAGAAACATTAAGTCATAACTGTTTAAGCTAATTTTCAATCTGCCAGCTCATGAATGGCTTTTTTTTTTTATCAGTCTGTAGAATGACACGGATGATGTAGTAAAACATCTGTCCATTAATCAGTAATGTCCCATGCAATAACACATTTGTCTCTGATGATCTGTCTGCATGTGTTGATATATTCATTTATGTTTAATTTTTTTTCACTCAGTTTATTTTCTCAACATATTCTTCTCTGTTGGATTCCTTCTCCTCTACCCCTCTGTCCTTCAGTTTCAGAGCACTTCCTCTCAGTCTTTGACATCGAGTGCTCGGCTCAGGTTAAAAGCGAGGTGGTCCAGTGCATGGGCTCCTTCCAGGATGGTGTTGCAGAGAAGTGCGTGGACTACTTCCAAAGGTACAGTCATTCATTGAGCACACTGCCTATCCGTGTCTATGAAGGCAGGATTCCACCCTTGAACAAAATCAACGTTATCCTAGCTATTTTAGTCAGTTTTAATACAAATACAGGTTAAAAAAAATTATTTTATTAAATATTTTGGTAGGCTATTATATGGCATTATTAGAGAGCTGATACTAGATAGAAGATGTCAGGAAGAGAGCAATGCCAGATGTTTCTGTAAATATAGTAGTCATTTCAGACAAATCTGTTTTAGAAACTTTTTCATCATTATAATAAATGATACTCTAAGTTCTGTTTCAAAGATTATACAGTTTGAAATGAAATTATAACCCACTTTGATGTCATTTGATTTGAATCTAGGTACAGACGGTCCACCCACGTCACACCCAAGTCCTACCTGTCCTTCATCCAGGGCTACAAGAGCATCTATAAGGATAAGAGGTCTGAAGTCCAGACCCTGGCCAACAGGTAAACAGACTTAAAGAATTAAGTTCAATAGCAGACTAAAAGGTTCTAACCTTAGATGTGTTGCTTAGTCTTCCTCCTAACCTTGGGTGGCTAATCATAAGCAAGACTTCGATCACTAAGCATGATTAGTGCATTTTTCCAAAACGAAGCAGCTGTTTTCAAAGGTAGATTTTTAAATAACTGTGACACAGATGGGCGTCAGTGTAAGTCAATACTTATCGACTCCTTAATGGCACAAAACAGTGATGGATGTTCTGGACGCATCCTAATGAAGTGAGCTTACGTCAAAGGAGCCAGTCCAGACCATCGGTTATGAGTCATTTCAGAGAAAACAAGATCAACTACATCATTAAAAGACACAACATATCTCCAACAATAAATAATGATGTGCTCTGTTTTGTCACGTTTTGGTTCCATGTCTGCTTATCAGCTAGTTTCCCCAGAGCCTCCCAAGATTTATTGGCATCCTTTTGAGGGATATCATGACATTTTAAAGTCTGATCAGACACATGCTACAAGCCCACTGAGGATAAAAAAAAGCAGTCTTCCTGTAAAATAATGCTCAGACATTTTCCCAGCATGAAATTTGCCATAATGTTATTGAGTTAATCTTGAAGGTTTGTAAGTATTCCCAACAAACAGGACCACAGGGGTAGATGTGCAGATACCTCTTAGGCTATCACACTCTAGCAAGCTACAAGATGTATACTGGAACTGCATGCAGAGTATCTCAATAAGTAATATTTCTCCTGTTTAGGATGAACACTGGTCTTCAGAAGCTAAAAGAAGCATCAGAGTCTGTAGCAGCACTCAGCAAGGAGTTGGAGGTGAAAGAGAAGGAGCTACAGGTTGCCAATGATAAGGCTGATATGGTAGGTGTCAGACAGCCGGGGGTTTTATTGTGTATGGGTCTGTGAGTGTGAGTTTTCTGGAGATGAATGTGTCTTATTCTGGTCATTAACATGCAGCTTAATTTGATGTGAAACAGCTGTGAATTAAAGGTGTGCCTCAGGAAGAATACATGAATATGTTTATGACTGCAGTAGTATTCATTTACTCAGTAAGAATAATCAGTTCAGTTAGATAGATAGAACTTAATAATAGTCAATACCCTTATTCATGTCCATGTTGATCAAACTGATTTGAAATGTTTTTACAGTAGTACTGACACACACGTGACAAGCACTACAGACATGGCATTGTACATATTGAAAAAGTCATGAAAGAGAAATTGAGTGTTTTCATGTCCATCTTCATATATTGATGTAAACCCAGGTCCTGAAGGAGGTCACAGTTAAAGCCCAGGCAGCAGAGCGAGTGAAGGTGGAGGTGCAGAAAGTGAAGGACAAGGCCCAGGCCATCGTAGACAGCATCTCAGCTGACAAGGCTTTCGCTGAGGAGAAACTTGAGGCTGCACGACCGGCTCTTGAGGAAGCAGAGGCTGCACTGCAGGTACGGGACTTAGAAACAGATATTCACTTTTCTTTCTCATCATCATCTCATCTCACCATCTTGACTGCTATATTCAGTTTAACAGATGGAGCTTGATCTGGACTTAGTTCGTCAGGAATGATGCTATTTTTCAATTCTGTAGTTATCTTAGTTTATTTATTTGTATGATTCTGAGTCTGAGATTATTTAAGAGTTACATTTCAGATTCAAATCTAATCTCCTTTGTAAATGACTTCTTTTTTTTTTCAAAGTCTATACACTGAGAAATATTAAAATATCATTATCTGTCTGCAGTATATAAAGCACTGCAGTCTAGATGTCTCATGTCCTCTCAGACTGGACTTCTCTATGGCCCCACTTTGTAGAAATAATCATGAGGATACAGAAGTTGATCAAAAGCTGCAACATGAGTCCAATCTTTACAATTGGTCACGGTCCGTTGATGTGTTTAAGAAGTGACTTGAGACACACTTGGAGTCAGTGCAGTTTAACTGTGTTCTTCATCTTCATGTCCATTTTGGTCTGTTTTTATCTCTGTCCATCAGTGATTAAATTTGACGATACATGACGGACACATTTTTTGAAGTTCAAACCCAAAAAAGTATTTCCATAAAAAAGATTTTGAAGGCATTGCGTGATACTTTGAATCGGATAAGACACCTTACTATTGTGTTGATAATATTAAATCTAAGTTGACTAAATATAATTAAGTTACAATATGAGGTAGTGCTGCTCCCCTTCACATTCACTACTAGCCCTGTATATTGTTTTTTCAAGCACACGTTTCCCCTTACAGAAAGCCTCGGGGTTAACAATTGTCAGTCCACTGTTTGTTGGAGCAGTTTATTGCTATCCTCCTGTGTGGCTATGTCTCCCCCACAAATATGTTTTCCTTGTGTTGCTTCAGGCTACCGCGTAGAGCCCTCTGTGACGTGCTGTGCAAGTTTTTGCCTCCAGCCTTTTCCCACCCCGGTGTGTGAATGTGTGTAAGCGGGGGTCTGGAGCTGGGTTGTAATTAAAGCTGTCCTCCTGGGTACTTGGTTGCATACAGATCTCCTTCAGCAGGCCCCTGATTAGAATTTTCATTTCGCTGCTAGAGATTGAAACCATATATTTCTAAATAGGAAGCCCTTGAGCAATCCTCCAGGATGGATGATCTTGCATTTTGATTATCAGATAGGACTTAAGGGAAAAGGTAGTTAGAATTAACACTTTGATATAACCATCAACGATCTTTTCAATAGGAGCCTTATTGCAAATGAAGCTGATACCGTATGTGGTTTTGGAGCAAGAAGATCCACTGTAGTGCAAATATGTTTTGTTTGAAAGTAGCTATTCACAAAAAGAAGTGAAGAGATGAGGAGTATGTGAAAGAATAAGATATTCAAGACTGTCTGCTGGCTGACTCTCCAGTGAGAAATTCACACTGCTCCTCGGCTGATAAAACACAGTGGAAATGAAGCTCGGAGAAGAGAGCAGAAGGGAGGAAAGTGCAAAGAGGAAATAAGATGAGATGAGCAGAAAGGGAGCCTTTTGAAGCAGCCAAACAACTCTCACTGGGACATTTTTCTTTACCTTGTTGCTGTCTCTCTTTTTAATCAGTCCCTTGATGTTGTTCTCTGTCCCTCTCTTCAGAAATCCTCTCATTGTGTTAGAGTTTATTTTTACACTCCTCATGTTTTCTTTATATCCACCTGTCCCTCCCTGTCAGAGCCTTGTGTATCCCCTGCATACTGCCACTGCTTTTCAAACTGCAGAAACACGTGTTTGTGTTCTGGCTTTTATGTAAAAATGTAACTTTCACTACTAGTACGCTCTCTATCCATAAACACTCCGAAACAGTCAAAGTTTTATTCCCCTCCTGTATTTCTTTCCCCCCTTAGACAATCAAGCCGTCAGACATTGCTACAGTTCGAACACTTGGTCGCCCCCCTCACCTCATCATGAGGATCATGGACTGCGTGCTGCTGCTCTTCCAGAGGCGGGTCAACACAGTGAAGATCGACCCAGAGAAGAACTGTCACACGCCGTCCTGGCAGGAATCACTCAAACTAATGACAGCTGGAAACTTCCTGGGAAGCCTTCAGGTACAGTCCCCGCAATCGAATGCATGCAGGCGAGATTGAAGCAAAGTACAGTATAGATGCTGCTGTCACATATGACCCCAAATCAAATGCTTTGGGTGATATCCACAGTTCATGCATTACTGCTCGACTTAATCCAGCTCCAAATGGGATTCCCTTCTCCGCCATAGAAATAGTTTGTCTCACAGTCTCTTTTGTTGCACAATTAAATCATAAAATATAGAATTATGAACTGTGATCAACTAAAAATACGTTCTTACAAAAACCTATAGTACTGACCCTTTAACAATGTCCTAGTGCTTCAACTGCTGCTGCCAGCTGTGTACACATAATCTTTCAAATATAATGAGTTGTGGCAGGTTGTTTGCAGCTATTACATATCAGGTCTTTAAAGAAATTCATTTAAGTGATATTAAGTATTTTACTTTAGTTACAATAGTAATAATGAGAAAACAAGGGGACTGCACATTACTTGTCTTAATGAACCAATGTGATGCACTTAGATATGCTGATAGAGAAAAGAGGCCACTTATATCTATGCCTTAGCAGCAGTTGAATGCAAATGTGGCCAGATCATATCATGATAACACCTCAACACCTCAGTGTGGGATTGTAGTTAACTTCTAGAATTTAAATGCACTACAGGCAACAAGTTTAAAATTGCATCAATTTTAACACCGAGAGGAAGAAACGTTTGTGGGACAGAAAGGAACATTTTTCTAGAAACCTGTCCCTCTCGTCATCTGTCTTTTTCTATCTCTGTTCCAGTACCAAGCCTTTTATTTTACCTTGTGGACCTCTGTAGTCTAAAAGTCAAAACTAACTACAAGCCTCTTTCTTTTTGCACAGACTTGCACCTGTTGCTCTCTTATTTGATGCATTCTTAAACGTTTATTTGTTTTTATTTTTGCTTCCACACTTGCTTTGCCTTCTGTTTTTCAGTTTTTTTCCTTCAGGTATTGTCTCTGTCTCCCATACCACTCGTCTTTCCTTTTTTCACCTTTCATTCCCTTTTTTACATTTTAGTTGAGAAATAACGGAGGCACATTGCCTTTTTATAAACATGTGCTCTAAAAAACGATTTTCTTTTCAGCAAGGTGACTGAAATTATTTTTCTCCAATCCCCAATCTCTTTCACTTTATACCACCTCTCTCTCCTTTGCAGCAATTTCCTAAGGACAGCATTAATGAGGAAATGGTGGAGCTGCTGCAGCCTTATTTTGACATGCCCGACTACAACATTGAAACAGCTAAGAGGGTTTGTGGCAACGTGGCCGGCCTCGCTTCCTGGACTAAAGCTATGGCCTCTTTCTTCTCCATCAACAAGGAAGTTCTACCCTTGAAGGTAATATAGGCTATAGGGCATCTAGCACTTCGCTACAGCCCAAAGATGAAACGTTAGTGTTTGTGAACATTGTGTGACAAATACGAGAATGAGAAGAAGATCAAGGGAAGCGTGTCTTCCATTGAATTGACTGGATCTCAAGTAGACACATATCAGCCTCTTAAATTTTCCATTTCATTCACAAGGACTGAGCTGTGCCTGCCATAATCACCCCACAAACACATATAACAAGAGTACACACACACACACACAGTTGTACTCAGACTCGCTAGACGGAGTCCCTGCCCCGACACTTTCTTCTCTGATGAATAAGGAACACTCATGTCGAAAAGTGTTTGTTTTTATGCAGAAAAGCCAGAGGCTACAGAAACAGCACTGTCTGTCTCTGATAAGAAAATTATTTGTTCATGATCCAAACATTTCCAACAGACAAAGAGAGTCATGCTTTTACTCATTCATCATCAGCATACTAAAACAGGATGTTTCAAAGGGGTGCATCCAAAGTCGAGTTCCAAGGGCCTGAGTGCATGAAGGCAATTTTGAAAGAAAATGTTCATTAATATTTGGCATTTGTATAACCCCCGACCGACTAAAATAGGAGAATGGTAGCTGTTTGTTGTTAAATATTCAAAGACTTGTTTTAAAATCATCACTCTCCCAGGTTTATTTATTACTTTTGCCTTTTCTAGAGATTTTCTTTCTACTTATTACTGAACTCGATATATATTTATGTTAAAATCCAAGCTGCAGTAATGGATTGCTTCTTTGCAGCGGCACGTCAGTCTGTCTTTCTGTATCAAGGTTTTTTTCTTTTCATTGATCATTTATTCCAGTCCTGATTGGTGCAGAGCTGAATACGGTGTACACACTCACACACTCCTTAATTGAAAGAGCATCAACCACACAAAAACACAAACTCAAAACTGCTTGCTAAAAGCAGAGATTTTAAATGTTACAAATCCTTTCGTTTCTCTGGTTTTTCTTCCTGCTAGGCCATTTTGAGAAGTGTTGATACATGACGAACGTTTCAAAAGTTGTCCTTACAGAATTTTTTTCAAATTTTGCCCCTTACCCTGTCTTTTTTGTACCTGATTTCCCTTGCCCCCTTTGTTACCATGTGACATTTTTGTACTTTTGTTTGCATTCCCCTACTTTCAATTTTACTCTATTGGTCCACCTCTTTATGCCTCTGTCTGCTATCCTTCTGTTTCTTTTCTCTTTTTTTTCAAAACACCCATCTACTCTCTGATACTGCCACTCTCCCTCTTCCTTCTCCCTTTTTCATTCACTCATTTTCTCGCTGTCTCTCCCTTTCAAACTCGTTCTGTTTGTCTAGTATATTGTACAACCTCTACGAGAACTCCCTGCCTCTCTTCTTTGATCCTGACCTTTTTACTTTAGCTAGAAGCACAGCCAGGCAAATTGATTTTCTGGTTTCCAGCTCAGTGGTGGCTTCCCCAATAGCCTGCCAAAAAAAACCTGCCAGCCACAGATACAGTTAAGCAGAGAGACAGGCAGGCATACAGACAGACAGGCAGGATTGTTCTTCTCAGATTTCAATAAATATTAAATGCAGGCTCCAGACTTTCTCCTCTCTAGGCCACCCAAACAAAAACACACTTTAACTTACTCACACCTTTCCTCCAAAACTCTGTCCCTAAACCTTTTGTACTGCTTTCTCCTCAGCTCAGAAAAAAATCCTCTTCTCTGTTGTCCTCCGGCACCCTTCTCCTCTCTTGTCCTTTTCATGAACCCTCATCCCTGTTTTCTTTTCAGTTTCTCCTCTTCTCCCTAAACTCCTCTTGTAAACCTTTATTCCTCATCTCCAGTTTCGCTCTTGCTGTATAAGGGGCCATGTGCATCTGAAACATGTTTTTAACCTGGCATAAAAAGGTCAAATACTTGTCCCTGACAATTTCTTTTTCTTCATTATGAGTCTTTTTACCCTCCTAATAAGAACTCATTTTCATTCAAATAGCAGATGCATGCAGTGCTGCATGGGTGTTGGAAAATGTTGAAAAATTGTTGGTCTTCAGTGTGTGTCCAACTTAGAAGCTATGATCTGAGGTACTCAGAGGGGTATACATACAAAGCCTTTCATTTGAAGGCCAGTATGGCTGAAACATGTTGGCATGTTTTTATGAATCTGCAGCCCGGATGAATTAAATACTTTTTATTTATACCCCTCTCAGTGCCCCAGACTTCTTCTATATGATCATATTCATTGTTTCAATAAAAGACTCACTTTTGCCTCCTTTCTCTTTTTCCTCTCAAAGCCTCCTCCCTTCATGAATCTGGACTATCTTCTCTTTGGCCTTTTCTCTGTCCGTCCGTCTGTCTTTCTAAACCCTTCTCGCTAAGAAGAACTAACCATGACCCCTGTGGACTTGTTGAGTCCAATCAAGGCATTACAGATCTCTCTGTCTCTCTCTCTTCCTCCCTTTCTACTTTTCAGGCGAACTTGGCTGTGCAACAGAATCGTCTGGCCATAGCTAACGTGGACCTTCAGAAGGCTCAGGCAGAGCTGGATGCCAAGCAGGCAGAGCTGGATGTGGTTCAAGGGGAGTATGAGAAGGCCATGATGGAAAAACAGGTCAATAATTTCATTTACTTTTAACAAAGTCATGATTCAATCCAGCACTTAATAGTGGCATTGTGTGCTGAAAGTGATAGACAGTTTAATCATATGATGCAAAGCAGGTTTGAGATAAACTCTTCACATTTTGCTGCTTCTACATATGACCTCTTTACGCTAAGGCCTTTAATATCACAGACAATAATGATCCTAATCCATACTCTTTTTTATTTCTAAAATCACCGTGTTCTTCTGTATGATATGTTTTTTACAGGAAACAATGAAGTGATTCAAAAAAACACAATGTGATCAATTCTAATCTCAGCCCATTTTTTTTTTTACAGTAGCAGTCTTAATAATGTAAACATAAACACAGACTAAAACATGAGTAAACAAATGTTTGGACACACCAGATTGAAATGCACGTTATTATCTTGAAGACATTTGGATCTAAAGGCTTCTGCTTCAATGTTTGACACGTGCTTTTTATAGAAATAGTGAAGTTGATGCCTACGTATGGATGAATGAAATGTTCTTTTATTGTTTTAATATCTACTATAAAGTGGAAAATCTACTAAAAAGTGGAAAATAGTAAAAAAACAAAACAAAAAAAACCCTTCCATTAGTAGGTGGGCCCTAGATCCAGCTTACAGTAGCTGTATTTATACTGTATTATTGATAATACTGTTACTGGTAGTGTATACAAACAATGTGAACATTTAAAATGGTCTTGCTTCAGAAAATATGAATCTGTATTTGGTATCATCATCCTTCCTACTTTTTGTCACCTGACTTTTTTTTTTTTGCTGCCTGTTGGGCTTCTTAAAAATGACGCAGATTTAACTTATCATAACTTAACACAATTATTACCTCAAGACAGTATTTTTTTTCCAGTGTCTTCATAAAATGAGCTTGCCAAATGTCAAATAGATGATACCTTTTTAAACAGGAACAATAAGGGATGTACTGTCCCTTTAATGCAGTATGAAGACCTGTCATAATCTGCAACAGGTTATCACTCATAGAATAAGTTATGCCACTTTTCAACTTAACGTAACTAACACCAGGGATACACTGTTAATTGTTTTTGCACCTTTGCTAGTCAGTCAGCTCTTTGTGTTATTTCAAAGTACTGTCTGTTCTGTCATATATAACTGCTTATAAATGGAACAACATTTGCACCAACACTCACTGATTATGAAATCTCGTCCGTCCTGGTTGACTCTTTTTGTAATTTTGTGATTAGGGCGCTGATTTTTTTTCATCCCAAGGGGCCAAGAGCAAGATCGAAGGGGTTTGCTGCATGAGTGTTAGAGGCTTGCAGAATAGCTGTTTACTTTGATGTGCTTCTTAATTAAGAGAATGCCTACAACAAACAGTCTCTATTGATGAAACAGACATTATTGCTTCTGGGCAAAAGACATCATTATTGCCTGGGAGCAGCTGATAAGGTAATAAATAAAGGTGCTGTTGACATTTCACAATATTTTACAATGAAATGTAATTTTGGCAGCAATGATAAACATACTGACATGAAGAAAAAAACATATTATTGAAGGGTCACAGAGGTCCAGAGCCAATTCTCAGCCTAAAAACTCAGGCATTATTTCTAACTCATATAAATAAACATCATTCACACCAAATGTGAGTAAAAATCTCCCTGACTACATGTCTTCGGCCTGTTGTTAACTCTCAGCTTTTGACCTGTGGTCCCATGTTGAGTCCTATTGTAGTAAAACTAAAAAGTATCAAGGTTTGTAAAGGACATGATTATTTAAATGCTGCTATAAAAATGTGCACTCTTTATCTAAGCAGACTTTAGATATGGGATAAATATTCAAATACTTACAAAGACCCATGGATGAATGAAAGTTTGTTAGAGAAGTTTAAGAAGAGACAGTTTAAATGACAGACAGGGAAGTTAAGCAGACAATTCACCCCACTGACCTTTTTGTTCGCCCGCCCTCCCACCTCAACAGACGCTGCTGGAGGACGCTGAGCGCTGCAGACACAAGATGCAGACGGCGTCGAGTCTCATCAGCGGGCTTGCTGGTGAAAAGGAGCGATGGACAGAGCAGAGTAAAGAGTTTGCTGCCCAAACCAAACGCCTTGTTGGTGGGTATCTAAGCGGGCTTTGAAATGTGACTGTTAATCAGAAAACGATGGCAACAGAGAGAAATCTCTGCAACAGAATAATGACTATTAACTGTCTTTTTTTTTTTTTTGCTTTTTCTGAATATCTCTTTAAAGTGAGGGAAAGGAGATGAACATTTACTTACAACAGATACATGTCTTAGACTCTATTATGTGATGTGTTGGTTTATGTACTCAATCTTATGTAAACTGGTTTGAAGGGATGAACTAAAAAGAAGTTTAGTTATTTTGTCTAAATCTTTGTATTGTGCCTTGTGTTGTGGAGGCTGTGTTGGTGTCTGTTGTATGTCTTACCTCTTGGAGTGTTATAATCTGGGGAATGCAATACATGCAAATAGTAAAAAAAAGTTAAAAACCCTGCAAAAGTACAATTTTTTTTATACATTTTTAAGCATTTCTGCTTTTATAACATATGCATAGGCTGCTACAACGTGGTCTGTTTCCTGTTATTGCTGGTAGTACTGTATTGGAGAGTATACATTTTTTCAACAACCTCGTATCTTTGATCCAGGCGACGTTCTTCTGGCCACAGCATTCCTCTCTTACTCCGGCCCCTTCAATCAGGAGTTCCGTAATCATCTTCTAAGTGACTGGCAGCGAGAGCTGAAGCAGCGTCAAATCCCGTTTGGAAACAACCTCAACCTGATCGAGCTGCTCATTGATGCACCCACTGTCAGTGAGTGGAACCTACAGGTCAGTTATACTTCTTTTAAACTACTGCCAACTCAATGAATCGTTTTAGTGCAGATTGATGCAGATTATATGGTATGTTATGGTCATTTACTCTTTGTCATGGTTTCAAAGAACAGGTATGATTTGAATGTTGTTTTCAACCTTACAAGAAAAGCTGTGTTTAGATGATATCACAGATAGAATCAAATGTAGTTTAACCACCAAAAACACTACTTGATAAGTATCTGGAATTAAAGAGGTGTCACTTTTTCCCTGTTTAACATAGTATATATCTGTAACATCCTTTAAAAATAACAGTTCTCCATTTAAATCAAGATCTGGCCGATGAAACAGAAATATTAAATGTTTTAGAATACTTGAAATAAAAACATTATCTGCTGTTATTAGCTCAAGGAGAAATATGGCTGTTGCTTTAATCATTCATTTGTGTTCTCTCTCACAGGGGCTCCCCAATGATGATCTGTCCATTCAAAACGGCATCATCGTCACCAAGGCTGCCCGCTTCCCACTGCTTATTGACCCCCAGACGCAGGGAAAAATCTGGATCAGGAACAAAGAGGCTAGAAATGAGCTGCAGGTTTGAGGTTTTTTATTTTTTTTATTGTCTATAGCTTTACTCTAAATTATTTAGCATGTGTTGGCCTCTATTATTTTAAATTCATGACAAGGGAACTGTAATATACAAGATCAACTACAAGACATACTGCTTTAATTAATACAATGTAGTAGTTTTTCCATAACTTATTACCTGTGCCAACCTCTACAGTGAAGAGTTTAAATATTTAACCGGCCTCTAAAATCTTCACATGGATTGTAATAAATTCCAGATGCTTAGCTTGTGCAGTGTACTATTTGGCCTAAATCCCTTTCATCAACAACATGCTGTACTGCTCCTGAGCAATTCTGCAGGGGTAATAAGACCAGCCGGGGTCACTGGCCCTATTAGTGCTAATCTCTGAGTCGAGTAAATGCATTTTTCAATTCTATTATGAGTGTCTTGGGGACGCATTTTACCGAGCAGTTGGTTTACCATCTTCCATAAGTGACCTCATGGACAAGCAGATCTATTTTTATCATCTTTCTAAAAACGGCTTATCATTAAAAGTGATGTGTTATTCATGAAAAAGTGACATTTTCTAGACAGAGGTTAGCTTTTGTAGCTTTGGAGGAAGTAAGGAGAAATGAAATGTGTCATCCATTCATTTGACTGAAGCTAAGACATTTGCATTGTATGTCATATAAATCTTTTATGTTTATGTCACATTTTACACATATTTTATATAATTTATCAAAAAGGTCCTATCATCTGTTTCCAGATCACCTCACTGAACCACAAGTACTTCAAAAACCACCTGGAAGACAGTTTATCCCTTGGACGTCCCCTTTTGATCGAGGATGTGGGGGAGGAGCTAGACCCTGCGCTCGACAACATTCTGGAAAAGAATTTCATCAAAACTGGCTCCACTTACAAGGTAATGCTGCCGAAATAGCCCTCATGACAGCCCAGTGGACTTTGTCTTCCCTTGGTTGGAGTTTGAAATGGGCATGTGTGTTTTGATGCATGACGTGGGAAAACAAACCCAATTAAAACCGCAAGCGGTGTTGAAGGGCCCGAAGCACCCCTGTGCATGTCGGGGTGTGTCGCGACCGCGGGAGTGCAACGGCGAGACGTGACCAAGCAGCAGGCCTTACAGTTTGATTTGTGTAAAAGTGAAAGTTTGACAGTACACCGAGGCCACGCCCTTTTATGTAAAATCATGCGGAGTACAACAAAAGATCTTAAACATGTCTAGAACACACTGACACTGAGTTCGCAATGATTGCATGAACAGGGTCTCAGGGAAGTATGTTAAAATAGGAAGACTGAAAATGCAAAATTTGGTCATTATTTATACATTCAAAAAATGATGGTGGACTTCCTTTTGGGTTTTGACAATGGGCACTGCGGCATTTTATGTAAGTCCTGACATGGTTAATATGCAGAAAAAATGTCATGCATGTCAGGGAAAAAACCTCTGGGGGGGGTCTTTTGAAAGAATTTCATGGGAGTGCACGAGACATCAAAGTTTGACAGTACACCATGGCCACGCCCTTTTATGTAGAATCTAAGTTTCACATAACTTTGGATCTTTAACATGTCTAGAACACACTGACACTGATTTCGTAATGATCGGAGAAATGGTGGCTCGGGGAAATACGTTCAAATAGGTAGCCTGTGAAATGCAAAATTGAGGCATTTTTTTACACACAAAAAAAATTATGGCGGACTACCTATTAGTTTTTGAATATGGGTGCCAGAGGATTTTATGTAGGTCCTGACATGGTTAATGTGCTTGAAAATTGTTATGCATGTACGTGAAAAAAATCTCTATGGAGAGGCCTTTTGGAAAGGTTAAAAGTGGCGCGACGAGACATCAAAGTTTGACCGCACGCCACGGCCACGCCCTTTAAGAAATGGAAGTGCAGAGCACAATTTAATATGTTGAACATGTCTAGAACACAGTAACACTGAGTTTTCATCAATTGGATGACCGCTTTCGAACAAGTTCCTTCAAATAGGTATCCTGTAAACGATCAAAAATCACATTTTTTTTCTACTTTCAAAAAATCCTACTGGACTTCCTGTTGGATTTCGAGTATGGGTGCAAGAGGGTTTTTTGTTGGTCTTAGCAAGATGGATTTGCATAGAAAAATTCAGAATTTTAGGTTCAACGGGCCGCCGGGGCTGAGTGTTTGAAATATTGTAGGGGGCGCCACTGAGCCATTAAGCCACGCCCACTCATTTAAACGATATCAAATATTTGACTTAACAACCAAGATTATATGTATGAAGTATCGGGAGTGAACGACTATGTTAAGCCTGTGAAAAAACTACTTACTGTTTGATGGCGAACGATGCGTCCGTAGAACGACAGCGTTGGACGTAGGCGTTTTAGCTTGAAAGTCTTGTATGGCCAAGGTGTTAGCATGGTCCACAACAATTTTGAGGGGGAATTGAGCTACTGTGCAGCAATGGCTAGTGGTAATTGAAGAGTAGTGACTTCCTGTTGTCAACAGGTGGCGCTGTGACTTATCAAAAAATTTCAATCATGGATATGTTCAGGGCAGGCTATATATCATGCATGATTTTTTTCAGGATTATTGATGACTCCCCATTAGAGTTATAAGCATTTAATTTTTTGGCAATTTGCCAAAACGCACGTTAAACTTTGAACGCACGCCACGGCCACGCCCTTTGAGAAATGGAAGAGCAGAGCACAATTTAATATGTTGAACATGTCTAGAACATAGTAACACTGAGTTAGGACTGAGTAGGTTGTCAGTGCTTCGGGCCCTAATTACTGACTCTGCACAAAATGGGTAGTGCTGGCTGGGGCTGGACAGGATCTTTAATTTCTCCAACATCCCAGCGAAGCACTTGTCCTGAATCATGTTTATTGTCCTGGGACAGATTAAAGTGTGCTTGGTGAGGCTGATCACTCAGAGAAGGTGTTTCATTGTGTGCAGAGTGAGTGTAAGCGTGCAGAGTTACTTTTGTATCTCTGGGTCTCTGACACAATAGATTCTTCTTTATGTATTTATTATTTGTATTTGTTGGTTATACAGCCATGGAGCATCAACATCTCTTGTAAAGGGGTTTTTGAAAACAGAAAACTGTTGCATCCTTTAAAGCTGCAATGACATAAAATACACTACTTCAGCACAATTTAAAACCTACCTGTAGCCAGCAATTATGTCACAACTCAAATCAGGGCTGTAGATGTAGAAAGACAATTTTTCAAAGGATTTTACGAAGGATCGTAGTTACTTCAGGACACTTCATTTCTGTCACATGTAAAGTGAAACCTCTTTTTTTTGTTTGAGGCTGGGCTGTGCAAAATAGACCTCTCTCTCTGTCTCATAAGTATCATGTCCTATAATGTAGTGTTGGAGGTGAGTGTTTAAACTTGCAGAACAGATTTGTGATTTATTTTTGGGCTTTTTTTGCCTTTATTTTAGAGACAGGATAGTGGATAGAGTCAAAATTCAGGAGAGATAGTGGGGAATGACAAATGTAAAATGGAGCCACGGGTTGGATTTGAACCTGGGCCGCATGCTTCTCATACAGCAGCCTCCGAACATAGGGGGTGCGAACAACCACTAGACCACCGGCGCCTGGTGTGTGAACATTTTTAATCAAGATAACCATGAACTTCGGTTTTTGTAGCATACATTGCAACACAAATTGGTTATATTTATTCTTCACATTTGTTGAGACAGCTTAGGTAAGAGATTGTGAGAAAGAGGCAGAGTGAAAGTCTTGCTTCCTTTTATTTCTCTCTCATTATCGCCGCTCGACTCTGGTTGATGCTGGTTATTCAGCAGCTGACACTGCAGCTGCCTCCCTCTGACTCACTGTTACTGCAAGTAAGCATGTGCTACTTGCAGACAACACACTCAACCAGAAATCTCTTGGCTACCTAATGAGAGGCCTGATTAGAGGTGTTTACGCCCTGCCTCTCGCAGCCTCTCCTGGAAAGCTTTAAATTTCTATTAATATCCTGGTGTTAAATGTAAGCGAAGGTGTCTGAGGCTGACAGCTCCAGGGACAAACCAGCAGATGGGTAATTAGAAGTTATACTGCCATGAGTAATTAAACGCTGATCAGAGGAAACCCAAGCACACATTCATGCACACATAAACACGCAGGAAATGTTTCTAAGATCCTCTAACCAAAAAGAGCCATGACATCATAAAAACCTTTATAATGTTTCATTGAAAGTGGTTTAGGAGAACTTAGCTCAACAATAGTGTTTCCCACTGTGCTTTCTTTTCATACATTTCCTGAAATAAAGAGCACAAAACCAGAGGGCTTATTATTAATGATATTTTGAATTTCTTTTCTTATTTCTGTTTCTGATTTTTTTTGCAGGTGAAACTGGGTGACAAGGAGGTGGATGTGATGAAGGGCTTCAGGCTGTATGTGACCACCAAGCTGCCAAACCCAGCGTACACCCCTGAGATAAGCGCTCGTACCTCCATCATCGACTTCACCGTCACCATGAGAGGACTGGAGGACCAGCTGCTGGGCAGAGTCATACTCACAGAAAAACAGGTAGAGTTGCTCTCAAGCTAAATGCTAACCATTATAGCGACAAAGGATAGACTAAGCTGCATATTATTATTATTTATTGCATATTTGCAGGTAGTTTGTTTAGTTCCAGTATGTTCCCGTAGGAAATATACACAGTACATCCACCTTGAAGCAAATTTGCTTCGGCCTTTATGGTGTCTTTCTAATCCCTTAGAGACCATTTAAATACAGGCTCCAAACATCTCCCATACTGGGTACCTCATTTTCTCTCTAACAAGCACAAACTGTGTGACTTTATAAACTGGGAGATTGTTATCACCCTTTTAATAGAGCATATGGAAATGAATACTACCCTGTAGGTACAGATAATGTAAAAACACAACTAAGGGACCAAAAACTGTGAATATTTATATCAATGTCATATAAACATACAGAGACACATACACCTAGCAACAGGGAAAATGGTTGTAGTAATGAAACGACTGATGCTACAGCAGATAGGCCATCGTCCCACTAGAGTTGCTGATCATGACCAAATGAATTTATCCTTAATATAGAAAAGTGGATTGTTTTCTCTGTACTAGAAATGGTTGAAATCATAATGGGAGCTGTGTTTTAACAGTTAATGCAGAATTTACAGACATCAATGTGAAGTTATTTACTTTAATTTTTTCACATATTTAATTGGTCTGATGGGAGCACTCATTCATTTGGTTTTTATTGACTATCTTCAGGTAACTATGGTGATCTACATGGTGACCTGAGTGCAGAAGAAATACATGCTCTTTTCTTTACAAAATATTTCCTTAATGATTCTGAGTTCAGATCAGTTTCTAGTTATTTTAGTTGGGGGGTTTTTTACCTCCAGAAAAAAAGTCTGCAGAGCATTTAGATACATGAAAGCATTAGTTTACTAGGGTAACCTTGGTTCTTTGACGACTAAGTGAGATTTCTCAATAGTTCAATTACATATTTCCACTACCAACACATCTGTCAGGAGACAGACCAATCATCTTAGTGCAAGGGCAGGCATTCTCCAGTGTATTTCTTCCACATACCATAAACAGTGCAAGCAGGGAAGTGCTGTGAGGTACATATCACATGGTTTTCTGAAAACCGGGGTTACCCTGGTAACCTAACGTTCGCCATGGTTGCACCAAAGCGTCCATTCTCAGCGGTGTGTCCTCGTTTCCTAATGAATAGAACAGAGGGCACAGAAATTTTACTGAAACTAACAGGGTCACTAACACATTTACAGATATAGACAGAGACAATTTGTTCAATTTGCAAGCGGTCACCAAAAAGCAAGTTATCGACATAATTGATAATCTTGCAGCCACTCACTCTAAAGATCTCTATAACCTGGATGTTCCATTCTTTAAACTGCACAGTGATGTATTGACAGAACCATTAACCCACTTCCTACATATCCATGGCCAATGGGATTTTCCCAGAAGCATGGAAAAGTGCAGTGTGACACCTATCTTTAAATCAGGAGCAAGAAACCAAGTGGGCAATTATCAGCCAATCAGCATCCTCCCTGTTATACCAAAGGTTTTGGAGAAGGCTGTAGCAATACAACTAACAAACTACCTGGAAAAAAATAACTATCTGCACCCATTACAATTTGGGTTCAGACCAAAATCTTCTACAGAAAGTGCCAAATGTTCTAAATTCTAATTATGTATGGACAAAGGGAATTTGGTGGGGGCAGTCTTCCTAGACCTTAAGAAAGCATTTGATACTGTAAACCATAGCATTCTAATATCCAAACTTCAAAAATTCAATTTCTTAGAAAAATCCCAGTCATGGTTCGAATCTTATCTCTCAAACCGTCAACAATGTGTCGAAATAAATAACAAAAAATCCTCCTTTTTAAAATCTAAAACAGGAATACCACAGGGATCAATCCTGGGACCAATACTCTTTAGTCTATATATAAATGATCTCCCAGATTCATGTGAAGTGGCCAGCCTCCAAATGTACGCAGATGACACAGTCATATATGCTTCTGGACTATCAGCAGATGTCAATGCAGATCAATTATCAACACACTTAAAATCCATTGCACGTTGGCTCGACAACTCCTGTCTGACGCTAAATGTCAAAAAAACTGTGTCCATATGTTTTTCCTCTGAAAGACGGCCAGCTTCAACTGCGTTAGATGTTAAAACCAATGGTCAGTCAATCAGTCAGGTCTCTGAGGTCAAATATTTAGGTCTACTGCTGGACTCCTGACTGAAATTTGACAAACATGTAAAAACAATAAGCGGAAGAATGAAAGTATATCTGTACACATTTAGACTCATCAGAGATTTATGCACGCCATGATTTTCTCACACCTCAGCTACTGTGTAACCTCATGGTCACAGGCAAGTCTATCTGTGACAAAACCCCTAGAGAGGTTATACAATCGTGCACTAAAAATATTGCTTAAACAGCCCATTAGGTCTCACCATTGTTATGTCTTGGAAAACCTAGACATGCTAAGTTTCAACAACTACATTATATTTGCAAACGCCAACCTTATTCACAAACGTCTGTATGGTCAGGCCCCTCTGTGTCACGGCTGGAATGAGGAGGAGGACCCAAATGCGGAATAACAAGAAAAAGATTTATTTAAACTACAAAGGCAAGTGCCAAACAAAACTTACTATTCAAGAAAGTCCAACTAAAAAATCCAAAAGGGTGAAACACTGGGAATCACAAGAATTGTTTTTTTTTTTTTTTATATATAAATAAAATAAATTAAAAAAAAGGACTGAGGGAAACACAGAGAGTCAGGAATTAACACAAGACCAGAAACACTGAGGACAAGTAAATCATGAACCACTGAAGACACACAGAACTCACAAAACAATACACACTAGAACACAGAGAAACAAGAATAAGAATTTACAAAATAAAGCACTAAAGACCACACTAGGAAACATTAACACACAAGGGAACCAAGCAACACTAGGGAAGAAATTAAAACATGAAACCTAAACTCTGAAATACAAAACTAAAGACCAAAACCATGACACTCTGGTTCTCTGTGATATGGTGAAACCCTTAAAGGCCCTTGGATCCTCAACCAGAAATACGACAGCGGGGAACTGTAAAGTACCGTACCGAAGTACCTCCTTTGGCCAGACGGCCTTTGCTATAAAGGGAGCCAACTTATGGAATACACTTCGTACCGAATTTAAGATAAACCACCAGAGTTGCCAACATTTTAAAATGAAATTGAAAGAATTCCTTAAAAACAACCAATCATGTAGTCATGTGTAGGTGTTGTGTTTGTGGGAGGGGGTGGGGGTGGAAGGTATGTGTATAAATGTATTCACTGTATATGTATGTAGGTGTGTAGATAAGCTCTTTTTGTAAACATGTTCTCCATATATTTTTATCATATATGTTATGTATTTTATACTGAAGGTCTTTTCAGGGACAGGCTTTGGAAATTAGCAGTAGCTATAAATGCTGTGGTGCAGTGCATTGTAAAATTGCTGTTCAGTTCTACATGTATACTGCATCTGTCCCTGCCAAATAAACCTAAAAAAATCCTGCATTTGTAGCACCTGCTTAGAAACGACAGAAAAGACTGAGATGCAGACAAGCTCTAAGGGAGACAGAGCTTCCCCTCCTTAACTATGAGGTGTTGGGAGAAATGTATCCACTCTCTCTCTTGTAACTGAAAAGCTCGAAATGAGAGTTTATTTCGAGACCCAAATACTCTATATTCTGAGTGGGAAACAGTGTGCTCTTGGCTAGATTTACACCGAGCTAGCTAGCTGCACAAGGAAATAATGATAAGATATTATCATGATAATTAACGATATCGCAGATCGACTGAACATTTTTAACGTGATCACATTTTGAGTCACATCTTCCAGCCCTACTTCCCTGCACTCAGGCTAAAATGTCATCTTTCAGCATCTCATAATCCAACAGTCATGCCATTGGCTGATTTAATTGGAGCTCCCAAGGGGAAGAACTTTTTTTATTCATTTGAATCATCCTATGCCCCTTTGGTCTTGCATCATCCCTCAGCTTTCTAACCTTTGGGTTTGTGTGTAAATGTTTGTCTGTGTTCTCGATACGTCAGGAACTGGAGAAGGAGAGGACAGATCTCTTGGAAGATGTGACATCCAACAAGAGGAAGATGAAGCAACTAGAGGACAACCTCCTCTACCGACTAACTAGCACTCAGGCAAGAAAATGCCCTCAACAACTGAGACATAGCAGGAATGAAAAGTTGTTAATTAGGGATTTGTACATTTTATAAACCTCAGTGTGAATACTGTAACAGTGCAACTTTTGTTTGCTCTTATTATTTAAATTCTAATCTTTTTAACAGATTTGTGGCACTCAATATGCTCATGTGGAGAATATCAAAATGTTAATCATTAAATTGTATCTTGCAAAGAAATAAGCATGAATGAGGTCAGCAAACAGAAGATGTATGATACAGACATATACTGTACCTTATTCTAAACTGCATTATCAAAGAAATTCTGTTAATAATGTTTTCATTCATGTTCTGACTCACTCTTGCACATATTTTTCTTTGTAGGGTTCACTGGTGGATGATGAGAGTCTGATTGTTGTCCTTGGCAACACGAAGCGCACAGCTGAAGAGGTCACTCAGAAACTACAGATCGCTGCAGAGACTGAGGTCCAGATCAATGCTGCTAGAGAGGAGTATCGGCCTGGTAGGTCTCAACAACAAGCTCAAAACATTCATTGACTATGGTTGGTTACAGAGTGCTTCCCATGGGCAGGTATAGTAACTAAAAAAAGGTTAATTTTCAGTTTATGATTCAGCTTCAGCGATGACAAACAGAAACATGTTTGAAGATACATTTTGTCTCAACACATTTAAACTTACCAAACACTTTTTCATCAACTACCGTTCTTAATAAAACTAATTCCTAAATTGTATTCTGAACAAGCCAATATTTAATTAAACCGTGACAAGACTTTTGGAAGGAGAGATTATTTTATGAATAGAGGCCACAGAGACAACAGATGCTTTTTTGCAACTCGGTTACAAACATTTGCGTCAACACTGCATTTCTCTTGTTTGTGTGTGTTTTCAGTTGCAACCAGAGGCAGTATCCTCTACTTCCTAATCACAGAAATGAGTATGGTGAACGTCATGTATCAGACCTCTCTGAGGCAGTTCCTGGGACTTTTTGACCTCTCTCTGGCAAGGTGAGGTTTGCTGTAAAGATTTGGCTTCTCTTCTATATATATATGTGTATAATATTACCCATATCTTTGCAGCTATATATTCAAAATCAGTCAACATTTGCTGCCCTGACTGTTTTTTCCTGTGGATAATTAAGTGTCTGTATGCATAGTCCAGCCTTTTCCAGAATACCGATTTGTCAAAACAACATTACATTTACTTCACTTAGCTCATTCTGTATAGTGCAAGTGTTGCAAGCCACACAGTCTCAATATGTGTTCTGAAAGCAAGCACTTATTTATCTACAAAATCTGCACATTTCAACACAGTATCTACAGTAGGAAAGAGTTGCTATACTGTATGTTGTCAGACACATTTTGAATGTCTTCATATTTATCAGTTGATCAGTGAACTGTATCCATCTTTTGAACATCAATCAGTAAAACTGTGTTGAGATGAGGAAACAGTAGCTTGTTTCTCACGAGAAGTGCCTGTTTTTTATGACTTCTTTAACTGTGCTCTTGAATATATCTCACATTTCCTTACCGGCTGAAAGTTAAAGTAAGAGATATTTTATATCTTATTGTTTTCGCTCCACTCCACATGCAGCTCAAAACGAAACATATTTATAGTTTATGTAAACATTAAAAGCTACTTGCTGAGTTATTGTTTATATCGCAGTTGATCATTGATACTTCAAATGTTTTTCCTTCCTAACAGGCTGCAGATGAAATGAAACTTAAAATGTAGTATCTGCTATAACATTCTATTTCAACAGGTCTTCCAAAAGCCCCATAACTAGCAAACGCATCGCCAACATCATCGAGTTCATGACCTTTGAGGTATATAAGTATGCAGCACGAGGCCTGTACGAGGAGCACAAGTTCCTCTTCACTTTGCTGCTGACACTGAAGATCGACATGCAGAGCAACAGGATCAAACATGAGGAGTTCCTGACACTCATCAAAGGTAACAGAAACAAATATAGAGCTTTTAAAGTGTTGCATGTGTAGATGACTTCATACTATGGAAACCAGGCAGCTTGCTTAGATAATGTGTGTGAAATGGATATGTATTAAACTGCTTTTAAAAGAAAATACATTTGGTGAACTTCTCAAGACAACGCCACAACAATATTATGAGCTCTAAATCCAGTACTGATGTTTATACTAAAGAACCACTAGTTTTGATCAATAACAACCAACCAAAAGGGATTATTTGGGGGCGTTAGCAGCTCAGTCCGTAGGGACTTGGATTAGGAACTGGAGGGTCGCCTGTTGACAAAAATATGGGTGTTGGTCTGGAAGCTGGAGAGGTGCCAGGGCACTTTCCGAGCACTGCTGAGGTGCTCTTGAGCAAGGCACTGAACCCCAGACCACTCTGGTGCGCTCCCTGCATAGCTGTGTGTAGCAGTCCCACTCTGACATCTCTCCATTAATGCATGTCCACAGGTCCTGTGTGTGCATGTGTGTGTAATACGGGCCTGTGTGTGTGAGAAGCATGTCTCTAAAAATAACGGTGTAAATCAGAATTTCCCTCAGGGATTAATAAAGTATATAAAATAAAATAAAGAATTCTATTAAAGATCAGTAAAACTAATCTTGGAAAGTTTGTTTTTTATAGTCGATTATTAATCTTAACTTAACAAATGTATATTCATTTATTTTTTTTAAAACCTGTGGAAAGCATTAACCCTGAAAAACTGCAGAATTGAATTTCCCTCGGGATCAATAAAGTATCTATCTATCTAGACTGAGTAAGGAGATATGCCTGCACACTTGCTCAAATGCCACGTTTCAACCAGAGGTAGCTGTACCTCTGGTTGAAACCCTGTGATTGAAACTTTTTGTGGCATTTGAGGAAGTGTGAAAGCATAAACAATCCCTTCAGGGTTCGTGATATTAGGTCCTCCATCCATAACTGAGGCAAAGATGTGTCAAGCTTTTCACAATTTTGTTATGGAAATGAATACAAGTATTTGTTGGTTGTGGTTTGTGAATACAAAATTCAGAAGGTGCATGATTGATGTGGCTCAACCAAATCAATAGCTTCCTTTTGTATGCATGATGCTAAGGGATCTGATAAGAATGGCCCAGGGTTCTTTATTTCAAGCCAATGTGTGATTAGCTCTCTTGATTTTTATGTGACCAGCCTTGATTTCTATACAAAGAAATTGTGTAAAATGAACACCTTTGAGCAGCCTGAGAATACGTGGGCTCATTACAGTGTCATGCTTGGCTATTCCCTGTGTGTACGAGTATGCAGGTTAGCTTGTTCATAAGCCTCATTCATCCTGTACTTCAATATTTGGCCCCATTTGATGTTTTTTTTTTTTTTTTGCCCCAATGCATAACTCTATGTATTTCAAATGGTTATGGTTCTTTCAAATATTTTCAAAGGAAGCTATTAGGTACTGGGAAAAAAAGTGTATTTCAGACAAAACAATTTACCGAAGAGAGGAACTGCTGTGAAGCCACCAACAATTTATGGGTAGGAAGTATTTCCAAGAGGAAACTGTTGTTTCGCTGATCCTTCACTGTTAATAATTTGCCAGTCTGCTCTGTCTAATCTTCTGAGACTGATTTGTTGTGTCAGTTAACCCAGAATAATTGATATGTTCTGAGCCCAAGGCAGACAGTCACACACAGTCACACCTGATAGCTCTCTCCATAAGGCTGCTTTTGAATCTGAACGTTCATAATAAAAGAAACTACAAATGTAGTTTTACAGCTATGCCTCTCTAACTCCAAATTATTTGATTAGAAAAAAACAGCCTCATATCACGTTTCCCAAATATTTCAGACATATTGGGATTGTAGTAATTCTCTCAGAGACATAGAGTGCTCCTTTCCGCAGGGATAAAAGCAAACTGACTATTAGCAATGCCAGGACAGAGAGTCTGCTGAGTGCAGCTTCACCATCTGTCAGCTCCGACCTGCTGAACATGAACTCACAGGAGTTTATGTGTTTGAAGCTTGAATGTTTTTTAAACATAAATCAGTATTTTATCAAATTCTGTATATTACTGTTTGGAAAATGTGTGCCCTTGTGTGTCATCCAGGAGGTGCATCTCTCGACCTCAAGGCCTGCCCTCAGAAACCAGCTAAATGGATCCTTGATATGACCTGGCTCAATCTTGTCGAGCTCAGCAAACTGTGGCAGTTCTCTGATATACTTGGACAGGTAAAACACACACAGACACATACAACTTGATCAATTTAGGCGCACCCTGACAGGTGTATCATACCTTTCTCTTGCTGTGAGAGTTTTTGTCCACAGGCACTTTTATTTATTAAGTCTGTGGGTAACAGTGAACACCTGTCATACTTTTCTTTTAGACACACACACTCCTCAACATAGACTGTCAGTTACACACAGGTGTATACACACCCTTTGAAGTTTCTGTAAGTGACTGACAGTTTGGTGGCTTCTATGTGGGCAAAACTCAGTGCTCTGTGAAATGAGCTTAGTTTGGAGGAACTTCCAGTCAGCCACTTTTGGCTCAGTGTTTGCACACACACATGCCAGTGTGTAGTTTGTTAACAGAGCTTTTCCTGATTTCTTGTCCATTTGTTTGATTATACCTGGTTTCTAACATGGTTTCATATGTATGCACATGTTAATGACAGAGACTTCATACAGCTAATAATAGAGATGGGATATCTGGAAAGACTGGAAACCAAAAAATTTAATTTAAAATTAAAAAAATTAAAAAAAATTCAATTACATTAACAGCAGGAAAGCTTTATATGTTATTTAAACACATTCAGACATTTTAAAACAAAAAAACAACAACCTGAAAATCTCCTTCCCTACAAGGCCTATCCCTTCTCCAGTTACAGACAAACACTTCTTTTAAGATGCATCTTATTACATCAACACTCTTAATCTGAATACTGCCTTCTGCATGTGGTTAAACAGTTACCAGGTTATTGCAGAGCATGTACCGCAAACACAATCCCTCTGCCTGCTTTAACCTGATTACTCCCTGGAACCTGGTTTCCTGCGTGCATAAAAATACAGTGATTAACAAGCTGTGATGTCAGAGTGTTTCTGCATATGTTGTGCTATCAAGCATTCATGTCATAACTTGAAAGCTCATGTTTTGGACATGGAATCGATACAGACTGCTGTCTTGGCAATTTGAGTAACAGTACAAGTGTCAATTAATGATGGCATGTTTATCATTATCCATTAACATGATATATTGCATGATTTGCATCCAGTCGGCTTGTTGCATAATGATTAGGAGTACCATATTGAATATATTTATACAATGAATGTGTAATGCATGTATAGACGTAGAGGACATCTAGTGATGAGCAAAAGTACAATCATAACAAGGTGATTTGTGGATCTATATTTAACAGAGACCTCATATTCTTCTGATCTGTTTTTTTCTTCTATTGATTGATTTAGTCTGGGTCTAAATTGACCAATAATATATCTGTGTTTTCTGTGTTGGCCTGCACAAGCGTTGATCTTTTTGAGCAGCGTATTTTGTTCATTTTTGATGAAATGGGAATCATTTAAAGTTTTGGTTTTCTAAATATCATCTTTATACACACTTCTTTCAGATCAGTCGTAATGAGAAGCAGTGGAAGGCATGGTTTGATAAGGAGGCCCCAGAGGAGGAGGTGATCCCAAACTCCTATGACCAGGCTCTGGACTGTTTTAGACGCCTGCTCCTAATACGCTGCTGGTGTCCCGACAGGACAATCGCACAGGTCAGAAAATAAGCTTTTTTACCATTAGCATATCCAGATACGATGATGTGATGCAGTGTTTCCCATTAATTAACTAGACTGTGGTGGCCCGCCATAGTCTAATTTGCCTCGCCAACGCAGTCAGAGACATTTGGAATTATCAGCTATAAGAACATTTAAAAAGCAGATTACCCCGTTAAATGTGATGCATGGATGCAGTAGCCTACACCGTAATGTCTGATTGCTTTTATGTCCGTTCCCTAAAACGGTCCGTACATACTGGTCATAAGCCACGTCTGAACATTCACTGTGAGGTTAAATGTCTGTTGAAATGTTCTTAAATCGTTTGAGCTGCCGTTAATACTCAAAGTATTTATTACACTGAACATTACAATTAATTGATAAAATGTGCTTTTGCGCAGCAAATAGTGTGACGCTATCAAATAGAAGCCAGCATCCCTCTGCTAATGTCACGTTTTTTTAATACACTGCATGTTGTGAGGGTGGAGCTGGAGAGGAGCGATAATCGTAACTAAAGGTACAAACAGTATGCCGCAAATTAACTTTTTATTTACGTTCATTTAGCTCATTGTAATTTACTTTTATTTTCATGTCTAATCAATCAGTTTCATCCTTAATGTTTATTTACAGTTTAAAAATGAACAGTATAGTTATCATAGCTCCAATTCCACTATTGATAGATTTCATCACTATGCATAATATAACTGTATGATGCAGTCTTTCTCACATCAAACAAAAACTTCATCAAAAGAGTGAATTACCATGAAAGAAAATGAAGAAGAGCAGCCTAAATAAGCATAATCTTACTAAATTGAAGGGTTCACGTCTGGAAAAGAGCTGCTGCTTTTCTTAAAAATGCATTTGTATTAATGAGATTGGGTCCAGTAAAAAAAAAAGAGCTCATCTACAGTAATATCTCACTTGGTAAAGTCTCTTGTTAAATGAAAAAGTGAGATACAATAACTCAAATGTCTCTATGGCTCTGAAGATTATTGAGTCTGAATGTCGACGTGTTATAATGGACATTCTCTTCCCTGTGATGGGTAGTGTTTCTGACCGTAAACACAAACCTAAAGACGCTTTATTTTGCTGCATTCACCAACAGTCCAGCTCTTTTTATGTGACCTCTGGCAGCAGTGTTTACTGTTTACTGCAAAAGAAAAAGGGGAAAAGATCCTTTTAAACTATTTGTTCAGTTCCCCGCCTTCCAGAAAGTAAATGTGAGGGTTTAGTTTGAACTTGGCCTGCAACGCTGAGCAAGTCTTTTGAATAATGTTCTGCCTTTAAGTTATGAAGCAGTAAACAAACACAACTACTCCGCCTCATTACTTTCCTTTTCTCCTCAAGGCCCGTAAATATATTATGGATGCAATGGGCGAGAAATACACTGAAGGGGTGGTTCTTGACTTGGAGAGGATGTGGGAGGAATCCGACCCTAGAACACCCCTCATCTGCTTCCTGTCAATGGGCTCTGATCCGACCGACTCCATCATCGCGTTGGGGAAGAAGCTAAAAATTGAGACCCGTTATGTTTCCATGGGACAAGGACAAGAGGTCCATGCCCGCAAGCTCCTGCAGCAGACCATGGCTAATGTGAGTCATTAGTGTGAGCTTACTGCTATTTTTGCATCATCTGACGTAGTACAGACCAGCTGTGTCTTTCAGTATATCAAACGGGACTCTGACAAAATGTGTTTAAATATGTTTCTGAGGTTTCTGAAAGGACTCTCTGTCTGTTTGAAGGTCACACATTTTTTGACTACAACCTTGTTTCAGTCACATTCCTAGTTAAGGACGATTGTTTAAACTATATCACACTTACTACTTTTTCTTCAGGGTGGCTGGGCCTTACTCCAGAACTGCCACCTGGGTCTGGACTTTATGGACGAGCTCATGGACACGGTGACAGAGACAGACTTTGTCCACGACAGCTTCCGTCTTTGGGTGACCACAGAGGTCCACAGGCACTTCCCCATCACCATGCTGCAGATGTCAATCAAGTTCACAAACGAACCACCTCAGGGTCTGAAGGCGGGGCTAAAGAGGACTTATGGAGGTGGGGCAAGTGCAGTTTAGATCAGAATAGAGAAAAAAATAACCAATCAACTGTGCAGAATACATTTTACTGGGATAAATATGCACACACCTTGTCATCAGTGAATGCAATTCTTCAGTCTGAAAACATTACTATACATAAATATGGCCGAAGTGAAGTCAACAATTTGATTGTAAGTTAATTATAACAGTGGAATCAGATATTCTAGTGAATAGAGACACATGATGATTATGAGATTAATGAGATGTTTGAATGCTTGGGTAAGAGGCTTCAGGAGAAAAGATGGTGAACAGCTGTTTACTGCTTAATTCAGTGTTTTTAAACACAAGTACCAAAAGCCGATAAGCTTCATGAAATTTTCAACAAGTCAAAGTGCGTAGTTTGTGTTTTTTTATTCAAGCTTAAAAGAAGGTTGGAAGAGAAGAATATTTAATATGCATGAACCAGCAGTCTTTGCCTGTCTCATATGGAAATAGGATATGGAAGGTCCTTAAGGGCATACGAGAGTCTGGGTACACACTTATATCAGCTCCCAAATCCCCACTGCAATTTTACAAATCCTCATTTTTCTTCTTCTTCATCAGATTGAGAGAAAGGAGGAAACAACACTTGTTGTTGGTGGTGCATTCAGAATATGAAACTGAGTGTGTTTAAAGGTTTTAGATATTAATTCAGCTTGTGCTATTTCCTTAATTTTATCCTTACATTTGATCCATTCATGATTAATGCAAAGATATTTATACCTATAAGATTTGAAAATATAAGAAACCTCTAACATGGGACTGACGATTAGGTGGATATCACATGGATATATGTTACTTTAGAATGACAGATTTTGTTTAAGATGTATGCAGATATTTTCTATAAATGATTAAGTCAAATTAATTTGGGGCTTTGACTTCATAGATGTTTATGTTGTAAACTGTTAATCCTCCTGTTTCATTGGCTAACATTTATTAGAATCCAGGACAGCCATTCAAGAAGTTATGTGTCTAAATATAATGTGTTATACATGGAGTAATGGAAAATACTAAATCTTAAATTAGTTACACTTACTTAAGCAAATGTGTAAACAACATTTGTTTAAGTTAATTTAGCAGCTCAGGGCTTTTCTTAGTCTTATGTTTATTTTTTTGTCTTTGAAAAAGGGAAGTCTGCACTGGTTATTTTTGTAATTTCAAGTGTCCAAGTCTACTATAGAAGAATCAGCAGACTATCTGTCACTGGGAGACTTCTGGTCACAGCTCCAGATGTTGAACACATCTGGTTTTTTATTTGGCTAAGGCCTGCTGTTGAAGACAGCTGCTAATGTGTTTAGTCATGTGACTTCTTACCAGGTATAAACCAGGACCTTCTTGATGTCAGTAACATGGTGCAGTGGAAGCCCATGCTGTACGGAGTGGCGTTTCTCCACAGCACAGTACAGGAGAGGAGGAAGTACGGACCTCTGGGGTGGAACATCCCCTATGAGTTCAACCAGGCTGACTTCAACGCCACCGTCCAATTTGTCCAGAACCACCTTGATGACATGGACATTAAAAAGGTAACATAAGTGACTCTCCAGGTGCTCAGCAAACTAAAGTGGGGTCAGCTGAAGGTAGACAAACACATCTCTTACAGCTTCCAACAACAGTCAGAGAGTGCTGAAACAGTCCTGAGTGCAGAGTTTAGAGGGATGATGGCTTGAAAGGCTTTTACTTGTGGAAGAAGTGCACAGCAGGTTGTACTCTTTGTCTCTTGATCACACACTTGTCCTTTAAGGGCGCACACAAACTAGGCAGTCCGTACTGTACCCAAGCACCAACACCCTCAAAGTCCCAATAGATTTAGATCATTTGTTCATTGCATAGTATGACATCATGAAAAGAAGATGTTAGGACCTTGCAACATTTCCGTGTAAGAGTTATTTTCTTTCAAGTTACAATAATTGTTGTGTATACGGAAAAACAAATCATATTCAACCTTAACAGCATTTCTAAACAGAAATAAGTATCCTGCTGTTAAACATGTTCAAAATAGGAGACACTGAGATGTATTTGACAAAACAACTGGACAAAAAATGACACATTACTCGGCTCCTTTTGCAAAGTTTTAGCTCAATGATTGTAACTATTTTATGTGAAGTTCTCTTGTATCCCAATATCATATCTCATCAGGGTGTGTCGTGGAGCACAGTGCGTTACATGATCGGAGAGATTCAGTACGGCGGCCGTGTGACTGATGACTATGACAAGCGGCTTCTGAACACCTTTGCAAAAGTGTGGTTCAGTGAAGACATGTTTGGACCTTCCTTCAACTTCTACAAAGGTTACACCATTCCCAAATGCTCCAGTGTGGATCACTATTTGAATTATATCCAGGTGAGTCACAGAACAATCAATGATGGTTTACTGTTAACACTTGTATTTGGCTTTTTATAAATGAAACAACAGATTTAAAGGTACCTGTATGGAGATATCAATTCAAATACTGGCTGCTGTCTTCAGGATGTCATGTAGGTTTGCACATTTGTAAAGTAGGTTTCCAAATGTATGTTAAAATTCTCCACTTGTCATGTGATGTTTGCGTCATTTTTTATATGCTGTCATATTTCAGTGGCATCAAAAACAGAGAAAAGAGCGGGATTGGGGATATGAGGTTTCTGCAGGATTTTGACACCTGCACTTTTTTATGACCAATACAGGCTGCCGTGTGTGATTTAGGATTAAATGCAAGCATGCTCATTTTATTACAGATTATGTATGATTTTATCAGAGTGTGTGTGTGCGTGTGTTGGTGTGTGCGCATGTGTGTGCGCATGTGTGTGCCTGGAGGGCAGTTGCTGAGCGAGTTTCATTAAAGCTAGCTTCATTATGATGGATGCTTGGGGCTGCCAGGCTCAGCAAGCTTATTTCTCTGCACCGCCTCTCAAATACAAAGTGACAAAAACAGCCTTGGAGAACACACACACACACACACACACATAGATGCACAGAGTCACATTATGCAAACACACAAATACCATAGACACGTTAATACACACAGATGTTCAGACTTCATCTAAACTGACAAAATGCAAAACTGCAGCAGCCAGTCCAGCGTGTGTATCTGAGCGTGTGTTCATATTGAAATGAAATGCAGACAGACAGAGAAAAAAAATAAAAAATCCCTGAATGACCACAGGGAGGGACAAAGTCTTTTTCTGTCCAGGACAGTGTGACTCCTATTCATCACCTCTAATTGTTCCTTTGTTATCATGATGTTCTGCAACATTTGAATGCACAGTGTGATGGATGTCTATGGGATAAACTTAGTATATTGCCATAAATCACAGGTGTCTTGTTTTTTTCACTGTGCAAACTCCAAGCTGCTCTCCATCAACAAAGAAACACGAACAGAAGCACTCTGATCAAATGTAAACATAACAGTCTGTTTCAGCCAATTGGAGACACAAAGCAACGTTTGCTACAACATGCAGACGTGCAAATATGAAGCCCTCTGTTGTGTTGTGTTCATGTAATAATTGAAATAGCAGTTTCACACCCTTACACCATTCTTGATGTGATAAAGGCAATTTAGGTTTCAATAAAACAAAACAAATCATACGACGTGTTGGACTTACCTTTGTTTTAGCTGGGGTTCAATAACATGACATTATGGTCACATTGAAGCCTTCTGCAGACATTAAAAAGAGAGTTTGTTTCAATTATTCCAGTTTGAAGTCCAGAGGATCCATATTAGGATCGCTGCACTAACAGATGGTCTGACTTTTTGTCATCTTGGAGAAAATACTAACTGCAACATGCCTTTGAACCAATTAAAGCAAAACATGTTTCAACTCTGTACTTCAAAATTATCTCCTTGAGGTTCTTTTGATAATCTACTTTCCTGTCAGAATAACTTTGGCCCTGATGTTAATCCCTAACCTAGGCTCTACCTGATGAAAATATCATCATCCAAGGGCATCATAAACAAACTTTTAGAATAGAAGTTCTTCAGTAGTATCAGTATGCCATTGGTTTTTAAAGTGATCTGATCAGAGGAGGAGCATGTTTCCATAATTTAGCTTTATTATCCTGCATGAATCTTCTCTTCAGAACTCAATACCAAATAAGCAGCAGAGAGTGAGTGAATGTACCTCTTCTCTAAATGTAGAATAAAGTTAAATACTTATAGCAGAGAGATCAAAACAAAGGTCCCCAGTTATTGGCGAAGCCAGTAACTACTACATTCGAGCCTGTCTCTGTGATGGTAAGAAATCCCTTTAAACATTTTTCTTCTAAAGCCCAACAAAGTATTGGTGTCTGTTGTCTGTGATCATATACAGCCACATGGGTGGGCCAATGGGAGCTTTATTCCAGATAGCAGGATCTTGGCTTGGTTTGAACCTAGTGAGCACAAGTGGCTGTGTTTGAAGTTGTGTTAAGCTGGGGATTCATTTTTTTTCCTGCACTAGCTAATGTACATCACGCTGTGCTGGTTTGTCATAAGCGTGTGTGCATTGAGGATGGAGGGATGGCGTGAATTTGCCACGTGCTGCACCCTCATGGGGACGCTCCATGCTGAAGGGTGAGAAGAAGCAGCTGGTGACGCTGTGTGTATCAGTGCAGACACTTGGCTGTCAATTTAGCCTGAACAACTGTGGCTCAGCAGAGACAAAACTGACACACAGATAAATAGCTATTTGATTCGTAGAAGAAAAAGCAGCACAGAACTATCTATATAACATTTATTGGAGGCTGGTTTGGCTGAATTAGTACAGCAGGGGCCCCATGCAAAGGCTACAGTCCTCATCACACTAGTTGTGGGTTGGACTCTTGATCCTGACTAGATATCTTAGGAAACATTATAGGAGACCGTTTCACTCAGTTTTGCTAGCCTGTTTCTGCCAGCATAGTTTGATGTGAAGCTGCCTTACAGTTTCATACAGGCCCTCACATATGAGAAGTGAAGAGAGAATATATTTTGGCTTTTTCTTGCTGAACCTATTTCACAAATGCCCTCAAAACAGAAGTGACATCTGGTTAAATAACTGCAACTATTTTCTTTGACAGGGTCTGCCTGCTTACGACACTCCTGAGGTGTTTGGTCTGCACCCGAACGCAGACATCACCTACCAGAGTACGCTGGCAAAGGACGTACTGGACACCATCCTCAGTATTCAGCCCAAAGACAGCTCATCAGGGGGAGGAGAAACCAGAGAGGCTGTGGTGTCCAGGCTGGCTGACGACATGCTAGAGAAACTGCCTCCTGACTACGTACCTTTTGAAGTAAGCTTGTAATAGCCCAAGGCGTGTGTTCGAGCACGATGTGCAATGTCGCAGAGTCAGGGAGGTGGGATGTGTGTTGCAGAGGTGATGAAAGGTTGTGTGTGTTTAACACAGTGGGGGAAAAAGGACTAAAAATAAATAGGGAGTGTGAATGGTGCTGGATCCAGCTGGTTTTGTTTTATTTCAGGTTTGCTGTTCTTTTATGACACAGTGAAAAGGTGGGATGAGAATGTGACTCTCTGAGATTAGCTGCAAAGCTTGTCGTGGAAAACTTGTGACTGCACGCCACTCCCTGTGTATAACTTCCACTCATTCTATCTGCATGTTGTTGTTCTTTACACTCTGCCATTAATAATAAGCGTTTAAATAATAGAGGATTGTAGATGGCCATCAGATAAAAGGAAATACAGATTAGTTAAAATGAGTGCATGTGGCATAAAGACAAATCTGTCTGTATTTTCTAAGAAATAACATAATCTCCTGTCTTTTTTGCAATAGCAGTAACTATAGAAACGTCACATTATGTTCTCAGTTTGAACCTAAAGCATGTAGCAGTATGTTTCAAGAAAAGGAGAGAAAAGCTTATTCAACAGCTCAGGAGTTGCAGATGAATCAAATGAATGTTTATTTAAAGAAATGTACACTGTAGGTAGATGGTAGTGGATTGGTGTTTGTTAAACTTGATTGTCTTATTTGGTCAAATGAAACTGAACTAGGTGAGAGAGCGCCTGAAGAAGATGGGTCCCTTCCAGCCCATGAACATCTTCCTGCGTCAGGAGATTGATCGGATGCAGAGGGTCATAGTTCTGGTCCGAAACACTTTGACAGACCTCAAGTTGGCAATCGATGGAACCATCATCATGAGTGAGAACCTGCGAGATGCCCTGGACTGCATGTATGACGCACGTATTCCCGCACGCTGGAAGAAGGTGAGGGGGGTTGCTTGTAATTTTACTCACTCTGTTTTAAGGGTGATATTTGCAATCAGTTCTACGATTTAAAATGGTTTCAAACGCATCACTTAAAAACAAATCACACACTTCTTTCTACAAAAGCTGAACAGGCAGTGTCACAACTCATCGTAGGCAGATGCACAGACCCTGTGCGGAGCTGATAGTCATTATTAAGCTCATCATCCAGACAAAGTACGAGGGCAAGAATATTCTGATTGATGCACATAGTAAAGGCCAAAAAAACGATCTCAAATATAGTAAAACATGCAGTGAAAAGTAACGGAGAAGTGTCGGTCAAACAAGACGTTGTCAACAGACTGTTGTCATAGAGACAGGGCTGACGTGCAGCGCATTTTTTCTCAGTGCACAAACGCTCATGCGAGCGCTTCCGAGCGCACAGCCAGCGCTTTTCTGCCCGGAAAAAACGCTAGGTGGACACGGGGCCTTACCTGGCATTTTGTTTGCTTTGAAGTCTGAAATTTAGATTTGCAAACATTGTGGACTGATTGTAGTAAAATGAGCCTTGCTGATAGAAACGGTAATCTTTTTTCTTCTTCTTCCTAAGGCTATTAGTCTTTTGGTAATAATTGCTTTCAATAATAATAATAATAATGCAGAAGGTCACTCAAGGGGTCTTGACTAACATACATACATTTTAAAGGTATTTTCATAAGCATGCTGGTATTTTTTCTCCAATGTTATTCTTAGCTGTTTTTTTTGTACTAAAATACTACCTCTAATATGTTGTCCTGCAGACACTAAACACAGCTCCATTCACGTGTTTGTGAATATGTATTCATGTAGACTTTAGTATTGTATCCACATTGTGAGTTTGATCAAAACAAATAAGCATGACATTTCCCTTATTTGATATTAGAATCCGGTTTTCTGGCATTGAAGCGTTGTTCAGAAACATTACATCGTTAGTCTAATTTAGACTTGAAAGGTTTCCTGGCTGTGATTCAAATCTTATTGTGTTTTACTGAATCATTTTTTTTCTCTTGCCATCCAGTGACTCACTATTCATTTTTGTTATCAGTGTTTTTGCTTTATGCCTCCCTGTTGTCGTCGTCTGTGATCCATCCAGATGACAGCTTTCTGTGTTTCATTGTAATGTTTTGTTCATGTTGTTTTTTTGTCTTTGTTTTCCAGGCATCATGGGCCTCGAGCACCCTGGGGTTCTGGTTCACAGAGTTACTTGAGCGAAACCGGCAGTTCCAGGCTTGGATCTTTGAAGGGCGGCCCAACTGCTTCTGGATGACAGGCTTCTTCAACCCGCAGGGCTTCCTAACAGCCATGAGACAGGTACACACCGTATCAAGCTACCTTAATACTTCCCCACCGCCAGGGAGGAGAGCAGATGGTACACAGAGGGAGGAGTGGGCACACTGCCACATTCACACACACACACGAACGCGTGCACGCATACACACAACCACGCACGCACACACACACATATACCCAGTTGAAGGCAAGTACACATACACATCTCTATTTTCCCCAATTCCAATTTGTATTAATGTGGAGGGATTAAATACGACACAGGGATGTAATCTGAAGGTTTAACCTTGTTTGATCCAGATCCAAGTCATGCCCTAATTGTAAGGGCTCTTTTTTTTTTGTAATTATCTTTATTTAAAAAATCCATAAACTAATCTAGATTCATCTTACATTTTAAAAAGGAGGGGAATACATACAATACAATGCATTTAACAGCAAGATATCCACAATGAACATTTCATGTGTTGATATATTTAAACATGCTCTTTCAAACTGTTGCTCAGCCAGTCTTTTTCCAACAGATTATTCAAATGAAACATTTCTGAGCTGAAGAGGCGATTACTTTACAACAACAGTTATCAGATCTGCACTGCTGCCAATCAAACGTGTCGTTTTGTGTGATAAATGTCAAAATGAAAACATGAGTGCCTGATCTTGTTTGAAACATTACTCTCTTATACAGTCTTAAATAACAACAATGCTGTTGAAAATTAGAACATGCAGATGTTTTCCTCAAACAGGTCTCTGATTATTTCAAGAACATGAACTCTTTTTCATGACGGACGAGGAGTCATTACATTTTATAATTTTTTACTTTGATTTATTTGCTTACTTTGTTTGTAAGTTGTTGTCACTTTGGTCAGGTCAGTTTGGATTCATCAGTATGGTAATTATTTGACTATTTTCATTTTGATATAGATCTATCTCACCTCCTACAACAGGAAAGTAGTTACAACCCTGGAACACTTCCAAAAACCATTGTATGTAAGCAGAGCTCATGTTGAATTCACAGATGCTCATTTAGAATGGACTGAGGCCGTAAGTAGAACGATGTCCTGGAGAGTCAATCTGGGATTGTTTTATACTTTCAACCCTTGTACAAAACTATGATTAAAAGCTCTTAATGAAAACATTTAGTATTACTATGGACATTTTAAATGGTGTTTGTAAATCCTCTAGCTCTATTCTCCGGGCTAAGAGAAGAGAGACCATCCAGCTTTTTATCACTGCACAGTTCAAAAGCCAGGCACCGTGAGGGTATGAAGGTGCATTTGTGCACATGGCATGGGTAACCTAAACCTTTGTGAAGGCGCTGTTAATGATGAACCATATATATATATACATATATACAGGTTTAAGAGCAACATATGTTGCACAATAGACATCTACTCTACCTTGCTTATTTCTTAAAAAAAAATACCAAACAACATTCAAGATGTAGAACAACAGCATGGCTCCGTAGTCAAAGAGTCCAGGTGGAAAAACAGTCCTGACCTGTCACCCGTTCAAAATGTTTGGAGCGTAAGATAAGACCAGGAAGCCCTGAACTTGTGAACATCGGAAATCCAACATTAATAATAATAAAAATACATTAGATTTATGAATGCACTTTGTATTATGAGTGGTCCTTACAAATAAAGATTGATGGATTCAAGATTGATTGATTTGAAGCAAATCTCAAAGGGCTTCAATTGAAAGCAAGAAAAGTAAAACATTCCACTTTATAAAATACAGAAACTGGTCTCCTCAGTTCCCAAAACATTTACAAAGTGTTGCTAGAAAAAGTGTGTGTCTGATACACAGAGTGGTAAAAATGACCCTGTCCCAACTTTTTTTGAAACGTGTTGCTGGCATCACATTTGATTTGGGGTCTCAATGAAAATCATGTACCTTTACTCAGCAGACATCTCTCCATAATCATTTTAGGCCTTTCTTCATTGAGACCTTTTAATTGAATCTGACTGGGATCCAGATCTGATGTCTGCTTATCATTTGCAGTAACTATAAAAATGAGCTAAGAAAGATACCCCAGGGCAGATGTGATTTCTCAGACCTGGACATCCCGTTACTTTGCTGTCTTAGTTGGAGGAATAAGAAATAACTCGGCAGTGGATTGGTGTCAGGTTTGTACTGCCTTCTAGTTTTATTTGTTCTTATAAGAATATGTTGTGGATGCAAATGTCTGTATTTGACTGAGCAGGGATATTTTTTGTAGTACCATGTTAAATCTCAAATACAGTTGTTCTCTCTGCCTAAGGTTGTTCATTCAAATCTGCCTGCAGACCGTCCTTGTCATCTCTAATCAGTCCTGTTTTGTTTAATTTTGTACAAAATGTTTTTTTTTCCTGTTTCTTTTGTCTTTCAAAAAAGGCTCAAATGAATGAGAGGATTCAATGCTCACATTTTGTTTATTTATTGAGCACTTTGTTTTTAATCTTTGCTCTTTATTTTCTCACTCTTTTCACAGCGTCTCTTAAAACACTGCATTGACAGGGCACTTCTCTGCCCTGCACTGTGCTTTTTTTATCGTACCTCTATTACAGCCCTGTTATCCTGTCGTTGTTTTTTTTAGGGGCAACTTTGCTAAATGTCAGCTCTGTCACCCCTGTGTACTGCTGGGTCACACTGCCCACTCCACCGCCGTCACCTGTGGATTTGTTTCTACATTTTCAGGAGATCACTCGAGCAAACAAGGGCTGGGCTCTGGACCGCATGGTGCTTTGCAACGACGTGACTCGATGGATGAAGGATGACATCACCCAGCCTCCCACAGAGGGAGTGTATGTTTACGGCCTCTACCTGGAGGGGGCCGGTTGGGACCGCCGCAGCTGCAAACTCATCGACTCAAAGCCTAAAGTCCTCTTCGAGATGATGCCTGTGATCAGGATGTATGCTGAGAATAATGGTGAGATGTCCCTTTTGAGATTATAGATTTTTTAAGTAAAGATGTCAACACTGTGGATTTTAATGTGCCTTTATTTGAACTTT
Organism: Tautogolabrus adspersus; assembly: GCA_020745685.1. Lineage (NCBI taxonomy): Eukaryota > Metazoa > Chordata > Actinopteri > Labriformes > Labridae > Tautogolabrus > Tautogolabrus adspersus. The sequence goes on along the minus strand of CM036542.1, from coordinate 18,496,544 downwards.
AATCTTCCAATTCAAATGCTTTAATCCTGTTTTCTCCTATTAGGATTAATCTGCCAAATCTTTGTTGCTCTATCCTTCTTCTACTCTCCTCTACATTCACATTGCACGCAGTCACTCTAAATGGATGGATGTAACATTTAAATGTCAAGCAGACTAAGTGCTGTTTATTTTGTCTTGGAATAGATTACCAGCAGTATGCGGCACAGTGCTTGTCCTGAATAAGACCAGACTATATTAAGACAGGAAGCAGAGGCAGACCTCAGTGGATGCCTGTAAGCAAGGCTGCCTGTAAAATGAATTAATGATCCAATGATACGCGTAATGCAGTTTGTTTACACCAGCCGACCCCTCCCATCTTTTCCCACCAAGAGGGCTGCTGCCTGCTGGGATTGACTTTATATACGTATCATAAATGTCTGTGAGTACATGTGAGAGTCTAGGAAACTCCTCCACCTCCAATGACTCCCTGCATGTATCCTGTCTTAGAGTGACTGTCCGAGGGGCTGTTGTTGTAATGAAGATTGTTGGTTTTTGTGCCGATGGGTTTCTTAAAAACCCTCCAGCAGGTTTTAACTGAGAGGCTATCTACTAACCAAGCTGTGTACACTGAGGTGGTACTCTGGGAGTAACCATTGTTATATCCCTGGTCTAGGGGAACCAAGACACAACATGGTAAGTGACCCCCACTCTTCCCAACCCCCAAGAAAGCCAGCAGCACAAGTCAAATTCAGAATCAAAGCAGTAGTTTTATTTACTTTAAAGCTGAGCAGTGCCTAAAACAACAAACATAAATTATCTAATTAAATCTCTTATCTTCCTTTTCCAAAAACACTTTTTTTTCTGTAAATCTGTGCAGTCTCAACCAACAACAACAACAACATTTCAGGCTCAGGATTGTGTTTACTTTAAGCCCTTTAAGTTATTTATAAACTAACACTCAATAAATCCATCAGAATCCAAACTACATTTCTAACACACTGTCTGAGTCATCAGTCCTACATAATTCAAACCGCATCTAAGGACGAATACACAGACTAATACTGGTTTTGTTGGAAGTGGCCGGTGAAGGGCGCAGCAGGCAGCAGCCGCTGAGATTTAAAAGCGGTGATGTCAGGCTTCATCCAATCATGAAGCAGCAATTCCAGTTGAACTGACCAATCAGACGTGGCACCTGCATCAGCACATGATTGACAGACAGACACAGACATATTCTCACAGATAGGAGACAGACTGCACATAATAAACATGATCAGTACACAAATATGACACCGTATGTTCTGCTTATCTGAGTCAGTGGTTTGAAAAGACTTTGGAAAAGCTGTTTTCTGTTGGGCACAGGTTGGTTGTCACTTCCACTTGGATTTAAATGTGTCATAGACTTGAGATTAATTTAGGGTATAAAGTTATTTAATTATGACTTTAAATAGGAGACAGCTTCACTGGCTGTTTTTTTTAAAATTCCTTTTAGCTGAGGGATTATATCTTCAGGTTGTCACATTGTTCTTGTGCTGCAGGTGATATTTCAGGAACCTTTGAAGGGATTTATTTAAATTTGGCACATACATACATACACATGAGGGCAATATCACAGCTATGCCTGAATGGAATTTGAATGACCAAATTCTTAATTAATAAGCAGTTTCCTCTATGTTTTTCATACCTGTTTGTTCTGCTGATAAGAGGGTTTTACAGAAATCTTTTAACTGTTTGAGGGCAATGTTTTCTTTCCACTGTTTTTAAATATATCAATTACAGTAAGATTGTCATTCTGTGGTAAAACACTGATGACTGAAACTTGAATGGCTGGTGGAGGCATACAAGCACAGTTCTGGTCTGGTCTTCCTCAGCATATCTGGTAACACTTGTTGATCATTTGTGTTTCAGGTGTGAAGGACTCCCGCCTCTACTCCTGCCCCATCTACAAGAAGCCAGTGAGGACTGACATGAATTATATCGCAGCTGTAGACCTGAAGACGCCCCTTTCTCCAGAACATTGGATCCTGCGGGGCGTGGCTCTCCTCTGTGACGTCAAGTGATTGCCTCAGGCTCAGGAGGTTGGCCATTATTAAATTGCCGTCAGCCACTCACTAATGTCCTTGAGTAAACAAGGACACACCGCTGTTAGAGCTGCTTTGGCAGATTGTTTGTGAAAGAGTAGTAAGGTCATGAACAATGGGACAAAGCCTCTTTAAACATCACTGCTGTTTGTCTCTTGTTCCAAAATTTGAAATTTGATGAGATCATGTTGAAGGACAAAGGAGATTAACAGTGTAATCCAGATTAGAGTCAGATGGCCATTTGTAAAATGATCATTTCAGGTAGAATGGTCAAAACATGATTTACCAACTTTATATCTCATGTTCTTTGTTATAGGGTCAAAGGAAAAAAAATATAGCTGTAGGTTTATGGCTGAAGGTCGGCTTTACATGTCTGAATTCCTCAGACTTTTGTATAATTTCTCTATGTTCTGAGTTTGGTCTTCATTTCACTGTTTGGCATCTAAACACAACTTATAATAGAAGAAGTTATTCTGAGATCTGCATCAGGAAGTAGATGAGTATATGAAAGAAACACACTGAGATGTTTTTTCCTACAATAATACCTTCGTTAAGAGCAGACAACCCATCGTAGTGTATTTCTATTCACATTACGTAGTTGGGTCAGTACTTACAGTATGAACTTGTAAATGGAAACAGACGTGAAAAGCAGATATGACAGGACCCAAAATGTGCTGCTTCATTAAATGATTCAAGTTTGCTCGACTTACTTTCTCTGTCCATCTGCCCACCAGGGGCATCGCCATGGCAATGTTCAACATTTAATAAGATAAAACATGTGGAGGACTTGACAGGAGCCAAGTCTGGAGTATATATTCAAGTGCTTTGATTAAACATCCTCATTTAGATGAGTTATTGATGATGAGAGCTTGAATCCAGTGTGTGGGGAAATCTTTACCATCCTGCAAAGCACTCCCCTGTCATTATAATATAGTGTGAAGTGCTCAATTTTAAAAAACTAACTTTGCAGGCACAGGTAAATAATTACACTCATAAGAACTGAAATACATAGAAAGTTTAATGAAGTTTTTACAAAAAACAATGGCATCAAAACATCAAAACACTTTTTAGGTAGTATTTTCTTTTGTTACAAAACCACCGTACGCACTGTGCTACCCTGTACACAGACCAGGCTCCGACTTCCCAACGTTCAATCTTCCCCTCAAATCATCTTGATCCCTTTGTGATCCAGTAGTGTTAGATAAACCTGTCTGTCACATCCTTGCAGCTCAGATATGATCCACTCTGCCAAATTCAACCGATGGCATGAAGACAAGATGATACAAGTGCAAAGATAGTTGTGGGAAACTTGGCCCTTTTATGAATATCATAATATATTCATAGATTAAACTTTTTGATGCTTCTCAGCCTGTAAAATACATCCAAGACTTCGTGCTTCTAGCAAAGTTGATGGAGTTATGTACACACACGTGTCGTTTCTTGTTGGCTGGCTGTTTTTTTTTTTCTCTAAAGGGCGGCTTCTCCTTGTCAACAGTGGTCATGCAGGTTTCCCTTTGTTGCAGAAGTCATTTGTTTTCACTTTAGTATCACATCTTTCGACCGTTGCATTTTGAATCACCCAAACTTCCCTGTATCTATGACACCTGTGTGTTATGTTCTTTTATTTTCACAGCTCACACTGAAATTCTTGTTTTCTGGATGCTCCTCAAGGAGAACATTTAAGCCACGCTCTTTTTCTCTTTAAACTCAAAATGAACTCTTTCTTGTAAAGTGACCAAAATAAAGCTTGTCCTTTCTGTTACTGGCTAAAGGAAGCTTTTATTATAGTCACCATCACAAGCCCCGCAGAACATCATAATGCCAACAAAGACCGTTTCAGATTCCTCTGTCTGCACTAGTGCAAATGTGGCTTTTATGGATCCAACATTCAAATGACAAATATTTCAGGGATTATTGCCTACTTGCTGTACATGCTACACTTACACTTACATAAGTGACTAAATGTTTTCTACAGCTGTGGCATCCATAACTTGCAATGCAACATTAATACCAGTCCTGAATCCTTGATTCGTCACATTGTGTCAATGTTGAGACAGCACTGAGAAGATCAATCTCCTCCTCGTAAAAACAATGTCTGCATATATTCAGCATTTTGTGAACCAGTTTACGGCATTACATTCCCTTGGGAGAGTGAGCGGGTCATCTCTGTGTGAACGAAGTATGTCTTCAGCTCTCCTTTGCCCTTGACGTTGATGATGCCTCTACAAGAGCACATGTAGCCCAAGGTCACAAGGATGCGACTGGTTTCCTCCGTCACCTGCAGGGAGAATCAGACGGATTTACTCATTTTACATGACTGACTAACTGTCCTGCTGGCAAAAACACTCCGCTCTGCAAAGGGAAACGTATCCAGGAGCTGAGAGAAATCTGTCAACCATTAACTTTAATGTAACAGACTGTTGCTTTCTTGGCATGCAGCTCTGAATCACTCTTCTGTAGTTCAGCAGCCAAAATCTGGATTTAAGTCTAGGAGAAAGTGTTCTCAAAACCCTAACCTTTAACAGTAGATTGTAAAAGATTGTGGCAAGTACAGCTGCAATTTATTTCATAACCTATCACTATTAAGGATGGTAAGCGAGGCTTAACCAAACACAACTTTCAGAGAAGAAAATAGAACTTCAGCTGCATTCATGTAAAGAAAATGAATGAACATGTCCTCTGTGGGTTACAAAATCAGGCAGAAAAATATCTGCATGATGCCTTTGAATAAGTCTGCATCTCTGAAAAATACCAAGTCAATCTCAGAATGCAATTGGAAGCAGATGCGTCTACCAAACATGTCCAGACTGTGAAATGTTATACATCCCTCTAAATGATTCCCACAGCCACTTGCCATGCAGGTGAAAAACCATTCTATCTTATCAGAGCTCAGGCAGGGAGAGGATGATTGAAAGATGCTGCATGATGATGAGCTGATGTAATGTCCCTGCTGCCACACAGTATAAGAGATGTATCTTTAAAACATCTGCGCTGACGTTTCAAACATCTACGTGTGATACTGACGCAGTACTGTTGCTTTAAAGAAACCAAGCCTGATGTTTGAAGGGTACAGTGAAAGAGACTCAAAATAGTTTGTTCTTAAATCAAAAATATTGTCAAATCTGGACTTTAAAAAAAATGAACAAACAAAAAACCTCTGATATATTGTTAGTTTATCTTAAAGCTATCCTGAGCTCTGTGACTTCACACCCTTTAAAGACACTATTCCTCAAATAATGGATCACAAACTCATTTAGGTGGTTTTGCCATTAAACAGTCTTAAAAACTACAGTTCCCAGTTTAGACATTATTCAAACAGGGACTTGTTGGGAGCTATTGTCAGATGAGGTTTTATCGACACTAATGAAAACATACATAATAGAAAAGAAATAGAATATCATTAGATGTATCCTTCACTCACCTGTATTTTCCCCAGGACTCCAGTGCTGTCCATCCTGCTCGCTACATTCACTGTGTTCCCCCAGATATCATACTGTGGTTTCTGGGCTCCAATGACTCCAGCTATCACTGGGCCGTGGTTAATACCTGCCAAAGTACAGCCAGCAATAAGTGCACATTTCAGACGTCTCTGAACCACATTTACCTCGTCACTACATTTCCCTCCTGTGGATCTTAACGGGAGTTTCGGGTACACGGAGCATAGTTGTTACTGGTGAAAATGTTCAGATATCAAAATGTATCATAAATAGATACCGGTAGGTTGCAGTAGGTTGATTATACCAGAAATGTTTGAACTGTTTTAGGCCAATTTTTTCTTTCAACTGTTTTATCTGATTAGATCAATATGTTGGTCCCAGTAGCATTAAGATCTTCATTCTAAACACTGATGATGTAAACTGAACTTGAAGGGTTGGTGGAGGCATAGGTTGATTATTTTGTTGAACGCTCTGTTACACCTGCCGCATCAGGAAAAGACACTTTCATAATATAAGGTCAAATAAATAAGAATGCACAAAGTTCATTAAAATTGAATATTTTGTTTTAGTTTCTGATGTCATACCTGAAAAAATGTTGGAGGTATATCAAAAATCAAGTCTACTAAAGGCCTTCAGTGGGAGCCTCACTGCTTATATAATAAAGCTTTTCACAAGATTTCATCAGAACACGATGAAGTTGAAGCTTAATGCAGCTGAACTCTTGATACCCAGCCCTCCTAGCACCTCTACTAAGCAGACTCTGGCGCTTTTCACAGCACAGCGCTGAGAGGACACAGGGCCACTCTCCACACGGACTTCTGAGTCAATTTCCAGATTCCTGGGAATAACAATCTACACAAGTGAACGCACTCACACAGGAACACAACTGCTGGTTTAGTCCTGTCCCAGCGGGTGAAGACTTGTATCCCTCTCTGATGGAGCATTTTAAGTCCATCTGGAAGCAGCAGGGATGAACCTTCATATACGCACACACTACTGAGTTAATGGAGCATCCCATGCTGAGATCTTCCCCGACAGGTTGAAGGTATCGAACTCTCGCCACATGCAGCGAGCTGAAACCTGGCCCCCCTTTTTCTTCAATTCTCCTTCTACTCTCTCTCTCACTTTGCTGTTGTGTTGCCATGACTATAAGTCTCACAGACATACACTTTTTTTTTAAACTTTTATTTAAACCAGGTTAGTATTCCAGTCTGCACAGATCAGATTCATTAATTTATTAATCCCTCCCTGAAAAGCTCCTTGAAAAAAATAATAAAAACAGGTGCATAAACTAAAAAAGCTGTTTCACATTTCAAAACAACAATGTTAGCTTAGCGTGTTGCTAGGTTTCAACTTGTTTTAATGTTGGGATTCTCACGGTTAAATAAGAACGAGCCAAACAATGAAACCCATAATATCACATCCCTGTGGGTTACTAGTATACAGGTGTTCAAAAATAAAAACGACGGGTATCACAGGAGTACACGGCTTTGACCAATACTCATGTCCAGGTGTCAGAAACAGCATCAGGATGAATAACAAAGCATTGCAAGATGACCTGCTACAACAACAAGTCTCTCTGTTTTGGGAATATTTTCCCGTTTGTTGTGTTCTCAGATTTCATCTCATGTATCTGCTGCTACACAGTTGATGATTTCTATTTTTACCGTGTGATCAGTAACATTGAAAAAACCATCAGGTAGAATCGCTGTGAATTCACAGAGCTGTCACTTTTTCAAAATGTTAGGAATCAACGGTCAGTTAAATGGTAGAGGCACATTTTTCGCAGCTAAAACAAATCAGACTGCCCCTCACAGCTCTTTGTTTTATAACTAGCAATTATGTGTAACTCACCAACTCTGAGTTTGAAGTCATTGAAGGAGTGTTTGTTGATAACATCCAGCTTCCCCACCAAGGCGAATGCAAACTCCACCATGGTCCCAATGTGCATGTACTGCCTGTCATGTTCCTGGGGAGGAACACAACCAGCAACACTTTCATCTCTTGAATCATTGAGGGGTTTTTTGCACAGACGAGTTATTATAGTTGATGGAAAAGGTAATGATAAAGTAGAAAATACATGTGATGATCCTACCTGGGATGTGTAGTCAGGCCCAGGTGATGCATTCAGCCCAGTAGCAGCCATGTACGTGCTGCCGATGGTCTTGATCTTTTCCACACCGCTGAACTTAGGTTTGGAAAGTAGCTTCACATAAAAAATACAAACACAATCCACATCAGAGTTTATGAATATGTTAAAAGCGTTCCTTTTTTTCCCCATCCTGAATGCATGCCACTGAAAGCCTCAATAGGCAGGTAACATCACAAAAGGTTGTAGCTTGCATTTATACACAGTTCAACCGCACTCTGCTTGAAAGGATATACTGGTTTGCATTTGTGATGCATGTGTAGGATGTTGTGAAGGTTGCAGGAGTGTGTGGTCTTTACCTCGTCAAAATCAGCAATGATTTCATTGAGCAGCCTGAGGCACTCCAATCCCTCTTTGTTGACGTCAGATTCGGTGTAGAACTCTTTAAAGTCTGGGATCGAGGCGAACATGACACAAACCAGGTCATAGGACTGGTGGTAAAGATCCTGCAAGACAAAACGGAGGAGATAAAGTACAGTTGTCAGCTTTGGATGGCAGCAAAAACATTTTAAAACTTAAGTTCTGGCTTCTGTACCTGGATGAGACACAGACAAAACAATTTATTTCATGTAAATCCTAATGGACAATTTTCTGAGTTTTTTGTTTATAAAAAAGATATTTTAAAATACTCAACAGCGTTCTCTTAAAAAAAGTCATAAGTGAGACCGCAGAATTGGATGGCTTTAAACCAGACAGAAAAATGAAAGAAGGCAAATCATCCAAACCAACATTCAAATTACAGTGACTCTAAAATCCATTAGAGCAGCAGCTTCTCCTGGATCCTGTTCAAGTGCAGAATAGAGTCATCTGCTGACTCTTTATTTAGTACATTTGCAGCAGAAGCAGCATTTTTATTTAAACTCCCGTAACCTCCAACACACAGCGTCCTCTAAGCTTTCAAAGACGTGAAACTTTTACTGGCACAGCTCTCAGTGGGAGAAGTTCTCAGGAGATAAAGTGTTTGATGAATGAGAACATCTCAAAGGCAAGTCAGCAGATTCTTAAATGACTGTCTCCCAATGTTCTTCTGACATCATTAAAATTCATCACTTTAATACTTCGACTAGTTAGTTAGAAAAGCAATGCTTTTCAGAAAAACAAACGTAAGATAAATGTCTTTTATACAGAGGGTACCTTTTAATGACAACAAGCAATTTTTGTTTCATCTTTTTCTGTTGATTGCTCAGGTTTGTGATGAATTACATTTTCTGCATACTGTTGAAATAGACTTCTAATAGCTTAAGTCAATAGAAGAAAACCACACTAAATATTTAATGTTTGTCCTATCATTGTCACGGCTGGAAACAGGAGGAGGACCCAAAGTGTGCAGAATAACTAAAAGATTTATTAAAGAAAAAGTCAAAACTTACTTTTAAACAAAAAATCCACAAGGGGAAAACAAAGGTAGCCATGAGGAAACACGGATAACCGGAACGAACATCCAACACCGACATAGAACAATGAACTGACAACACGAGGGAAGGAACACTGAGACTAAATAGACATGGGGTAATCAAACACAGGTGAGACTAACAAGACAGGTGAGGACAATCAGGGCAATCAACAGGACTGAGGGGAAACACAGAGAGGCAGGAATGAACACAAGACCAGAAACACTGAGGACAAATACAAAGTAAATCAAGAACCACTGAAGACACACAGAACTCACAAAACAATACACACTAGAACAAAGGGAAACAATAATAAGAAATTACAAAATAAAACACTACAGACCACACTAGGAAACATGAACACACAAGGGAACCAGGCAAAACTAGGGAAGAATTGAGAACGAAAACAAGATAAGAAATCAAAACTCTGAAATACAAACTAAAACAAGACCAAATCATGACAATTATACCAATACCATGATGGTTTTTAGTAGAAAATAATTGAAATATAAACATAATAAGCAGCAGGGTAAGAAACTATAACCACATCTCAGATGAGTTGTATTAACTTTGATCATCTGTGTTCGAAGCTTGTTCTGCTTTGCCTCATCAGAGCTAATGAATGGATACATGTAATGGGTTGTGGCATGTAGCCACTGGTACTGTAAGACCTCTGTGAAGCCATAAACACATCTGTCCCGCAGCCGTCTGTCACAACACTACTTTCATTATTACATACAAAAAACAACAACAACAACATGAATGCCTACCTCGTTCTTCCAGTTTCGTGCCAGGAAATGCTCTGCGACGTGTGCCGGCAGGACGTTCTCCAACAAAACCCTGTTGAGGTTCTCCATCGTCTCTATTTCCTCACACTCCTTTTTGAACTTGTTCTTCCACAGGAAGTCTAACCTACAGTAATATTCATTCTGTTACAAGAGGACACAGAGGTGAAGAGACTGAAGGTACAGCTGTACAGCTTGCTTCCATCAAGTCACAGAGGAAAAAAATAGACACAGCTACAAGAGTGAAGCCCAGCAGGGCTCCAAGACAGAAAAGGAACATTGAAAAACAGCAGGCCACAGTTCTGTCACATGAGCAAGAACAGTCAAATGACACCCATGAAGAAAGACATAAATTCAGTGCAGTGTCTCTGGTTATATCAAAACATGATTATCTGAACAGCACTACAATGAAGCGAGTTAAGAACACAGAGCACGGTTAGAGAGTAAGTTAATATTTCAGAACAGGTGAGGTATGAATATCGAGGGTACGTTTTGTAATGTTCTTCCGTATTGTGTGGAGTGCTCACAGCTCAGGTGCTCTTTGACGATGACTCTATTTAAACCTGTTTCTAGGCAGTACACCATGAACTGAATTGATAAAGAGGATGAGTCATCCAAGGAAAAAAATGTTTGTATGATGTATGATGATCTAACGGAAAAAACTATCAGGCAGAGAAAGTGATATGATAGGAAATAAAGTTCATAGCTGCTTGTTGCAGTCAGACAGAACAGAGGCGGTACAATGATGAAGTGTATTTTTAAACACATCGGATCTTAGTGGCGCAGACAGAGTAGAAATTCTGCAATATTTGATGTAAAGTGTGCCTTTTCATTGCGCTGGGGACACCAGTAATGTGCTGTATTCATGTCTAGATGTGTGCGTTTAATCTCAGTCCTGCAGCTCGGTTTACACACAGGAAGTGTTAAATCAGTTTCACACTGTGACATAAGGACCTAAACTTGTTCAGAAACATATGAACCGGTTTTCTCTACAGCTGTGGAAAATATCACCACATTTTAAAATGTCCAATTAATTTGTTTTGTGGCTCTCTTGTCGGTAAAGTGGAGGCACAAGATGCATGCAGACAGAGAGAGAAAGACAGCAGACATTGTGTTATTTTAATACGCAGCATCGCTGAGGGGATCAGCTACTGGCCATTAACTGATCAGCTCTGATATAAACAGAATATTACCCTGTCCATGCTTCCTCTCACTGAGAGTACTGCTGCTTCAGTCTGTATTCAAGTCTATTCAAAAGCACACAAATAAAACATGCATGCAAATGTATGCTTAGTCACAACGATGCATGTACCTACTGTATTTCCCCTTCAGTTTCAAGTCAAACAGCCCTTTGTTACTTTAAATAAATGCATTTGATGTTATTATTGAAGTCTGTACAGCAGCTTCAGAGAACAGTGTCCCAGTTCTCAATCTCTGCAGTACAGTAAGTGTCCTTCAGTGTAGTATAACCCAATAATAACTGGACTTAGAGGAAAACATCTCTACAGAGTGGCCAGTCTCTGGTCCCTGCATCTCCTGGCTACTAAATCTCGGTCTACCTGAGAAGCTCAAAGCTTGCTGATTTAAATCACCGGCCCAGAGCAGCTTAAGGGAGGCCAGACAAACTGCTCCCGTGATGCCTCTTCTGTACTGTGTGGCACAGAAGCCGAAAAGCTTTACCTTCTCTGCTGAGTGTAACAACCCTGTGGAGAGGATTTCAGTCAAGAAGATGAATGGGATCTGCTATTTTTTGACCCAAATCTCTGAGGTAATATGGAGGTTATAGGGAGGGGGGTAGAAGTAGCAGTGTCAAGAGTCTCGTTTTGTTTCCCTTAAATTAAGCATCTAAAAGCTAGCTCTTGTGACACTGAGGAAAAATACTCATCAAGGACCTCGATGATCCGGGTGCAAAGTCCAGCTGCAGTACAATCTATCAAAGTCAATTGTGTACATGTGAGAGAGACCATTAAAGGTTAAATGGACCACATAGAGTCCCTCAACAGGAGAGATGTGACAGGGATGTAGAAGATAAAGTTGGTGCGTCACACAATGGCGTCTATTCGTGTAAAAGGCCAGCAAACCGACACAGCATCAATCAAAACCACAGCTCATGGGGAAAGTAGTCATGCCAACTGAAGAGATCATGTAAGAAAACTGACAAAATAAACCACTTTGAATAAAGACACAAAGCAGAAAACCAGTAAATACATGCTGAAAGAAACTAAGACGAGATGATGATATGTATGTAAGCTAGACCACTATATTCTTTTTTTGTGACAGAAAAGAGATAACATCATTCAAACTATTACAAAGTGAACTTACCTGTCTGGCGAGCACAAGCAGAGTGATGAAGAAGATGAAGAGGGAGATAGAGCCCATGGTCTTCAGGTCTTTGAGAACTCCTGGTCTTGAAGGGTAGATATAAAAAGAAGAAGACAGAGAAGACAGAAAAAGATAAAGACGGAGATAAAGAGAGAAAGGATCAAAGTAAAGGAGGGGGTTAGAAAGAAGTAAAAAAAGACAGAGAGGGAGAGCATTTAATTAAAATTCAGATTGCCATCAGTAGTCTTTGACGTGTGTCACATGATTGGTTAGCAGAGCATTTTATTCCAAGCTGTCTCTCGGTTTAAACTGTCACTTCTGCTTTGCTGTGACAAGAGCTTGTTTACTCTTCGCACGCCGGTGGCAGAGCTTCACTGCCAGCAGAGGTTCATTTACAAGAGACGTTTTTCAAGAAGACGTAAACAACAAGATAGTGTTCATGATCGTTATAGATCCAATGCTGTACATCAACAACATGTTTACGTTGATGTCATACACACTTACATAATCCTAGTACAGTCACTTTCATGTTTACACTCCTTTTTTTATTGCTCCGCTTCCTCTTTTGTTGGGACCCCTTAAATTTCATGTTATGCCTTATCGTAAAAATGCTCCAAGCTGCTTCCACCACCTTTACCTTAGAAAGGACACTTCAGTGCATCTATATGTTTGGCTTAATGCCAGAATATACTCAAGATTTGCGGGCACTTTAAGCCCAGAACTACTGTATAGGAGCTGTTGTCCCTATTACAGCATATTTAATCTATCCCAACAATGAAGCTGATTTTTTATTATTATAGCAGTGCAGTCTGGCCGTCTCTTTTTGATAAGACTCAAACAGGAGCGCTGCAGCCTCATTTCTGCGAGCACATTTTGCATATTAATGTGCTCTTATCTAGGGCAGAGCTCAGCAGACAACTGAGGAAACAGCCTCCATTTTCTGCACTCGCCAAGTTCATTATCTCATCGATTCTATACACAGAAACAATCAAAATGACCACGGCTAGAGAGTTTCACATGAAGACAGAATGGCAAAGAATGTGTAGCTCAATATAAGTTCAGATGATAAACCTTCATAGTGTTGAATGAGGTGTTTTTCATCAACAGAAATCACCACATCTTTAGACTACGTTGATTGTAAGGTTCCAACAGACGGGCTGAAGATCTGGTGACCCTTTGTAAAGGCCTGATGATACTTTTGGATTGTCCCTGCAGGCTTCAAGAGTTTTGTTTTGAATAAAGCATTTATAAAGACTTCCATTTGCTACTATGGCTTCCAGCAATGAATTAGAAAATCTCATTATTATTCCAGTAAAACCATAATAGGTGCTGTCAAAAAGACGTATTTAATTGTTTGCAGTCTACAGAGCGACTGTGGACTGTTCCGTAGTCTTCACTACCCTCTTTCGGGCTGGCAACTTTAAAACGAGAGTTACGAATCCATTTAAAGAACAGTTTCTTTTAGTACATTACAAAAAAAAGCAATCACACAACATGTTGGACGAATGTCAAAGGTTGTCTTGAGTATAGAGAAACTAAATCCAGATCAGTCACACAGGCCGTGAGGATTATTTTCCATCAAGTGCATGTTTCTGCTTGGCCTTACTTGCTCTCTGCTCGTGTAATGTGGAACAAATTTGTGGGCCAGACTTCCCTCTTACAGTCTCAAAGAAACTGATTTTACTCCTTATTAGCACATTATGCTGCCCATCCTTATGAAGCAGCTAATTCCCTAAGCTGCTGGCTACAGTGAAGGCTGTTGAATATAAAATGTGATGAAACAGAGTGACTAAAAACTTACGACTAACTTTTGGACAATGCATACTTTTTACAGTACATCTAAACTTGTACTCAAGCAACTTATTATCCACGTAGCACACAAACTAACAACAACAACAATGCACTTTTACCTGGCGAGACTTGGTTTGGTCACTTTTTTTAAAGGTTTAGGGTGCATGACAGTACCAGTGTAAATGTTCAGAACTTTGATGGGACTTTCATTTCATTTAAATTAGTGCTGTTCAAATCTTTGCATTGCAGACTTCTGTCTGGCTCATTGTGACAGTCTGTTCAGCCTATATCTGAACGCTGACATCATGGCTATATCACAATAAGGTCTTGATCGCTACAGATGGATACAGCAACAGTTTTCTTTCTAAATATTTCAAAACATGTGGTCAACATCATGAAAACCGAAAAATACAAATGTGTTAAATTTCATACCTTTAGCATCTAATTTTTCCTTTTTGAAGTTGGCGCGGCTCAAGTGATTAGACTTAGACTTTCTTTATTGTCATTCAAACTTGTACTTTACAGTGCAGATAAGAACGAAATTTCGTTGCAATTGGCTCGTAGTGCAGGATAAAAAACAGCAGCATGTATTTACATATAAAAATAAAAATAAGGTGCAGATATAAATAGATATAAAAAGAAAAGCTATGAGTGAAATTACTATACAGATAAATATATTGCACATTCTGTTGTATTTTACAGTCCAGTGAGGTAGTCCTGTGTGGGGGTTTGAAGGGGAATGGAGGGGTTATTTTTTCGTTTTTGATGAGGTCAGCAAAGAAGCAGTAAAATAATGCACTAATATTAGATTAATTTTGAAATAAGGTTGTTTACAGTAAAATTACGGTAATATAATTTTCAAGGAGGTACTAAATAATCCTCTGATAGATAAAGTACCTATCCTCTGATAGATAAAGTACTGAGTCCGCACACCAGAAGCTGCTCCAATTAAATTGAATTTTATGGAATATCACATGTAACGTTTCGGGCCCTCTCCCTTTATCAGACACTAATGGTCTTCTAACATCAAAAAAAAGATCGAGTCATGTAATGATAAATCTGCAGGGAAATAAGAATCCAGGGGAGGAAATAATCATAAAAACGTATCCTGTTGTTAAATCTGAATGTTACCGAAGCTTGTCCATGACTTTGACCAACACTCACACAAAAGGCCTAACTCTCCCTGTAACTACTGTAACTTTTGTATTATGTGACTGAACTCTGTCAAACATCATCATTCAGAGCAGACGGTTATGTGACACTAACATTTCATTGACCTTATAAGAAAACAAGGGCCCTCTGTTTTGGACAAAGCTGTAGGGAACACTCTGACGTGATGAAGCCTGATTTGACCTCACTGATGACAAAGTTCAGACTCATTGCTGTCAGGGGGATTATGAATGGTTTGCTCCATGCTTTGTATAAACTGATCAGATGTTTGATGACACTGTCAAAGTTCACTGTTTTTACAAGCAATACATTGAACTGACCCAGCTTCTTGTTGACAGAAATGACAAGATAGAATCTGATGTAATAAGCAAACAATATTTAGAGGACCAGACAAACTCTTTCTGTTCATGTAGCTTTGTTTTGAGAGGAAGTGCAATCGAGTTGTCTTATAGACTCAAAGATATCAAACCACGTTTATTTATGTAACAGGCTTTATCTTAATTACTCAGCATAACTTTTAACTTGGCTGGAGATTTTCAAAATGAGCTGGTAGTAGCTGCTACTTTCAGTATAATGACAATAATGTTATACTACAGTTGTGTGAATTGTGGCTCAGGCCACATAACAAAGACTTTGTTGGTATTACCCTTCCAATGTTAACTTACCATTCAGATAGCCACTGATTGGACCTTTTAAATTCACTGTAACATTCAAAATAAATATGTCATCATACGTTTTATACTTTAACGTACATTAAATAGGCTACTCAAAATGAAATTAGTTAATGTTCAGAGTCTTAGTTCATTCAAATTAAGCTTCTACTTGTGAAGTTACAGACGCTGTGTTTGGGATTGACCCAATCTTAACATTTTAAATAGTGGAGACTCACTGTTCTGGCCCGATGTTTGATCTACCAACATGTTGATTAAAGGGGTCAGAGACTCTGAAATAATACTGCTGTTAACTTCTTTATATGGTGGGCCTTGTTTTTCATAATATACTTTATTTTTTTTACAGGTGTGATAGCGTGACAAACTAGTGACATACTGTAAATGACTAACAAGAAGAAACAGAAATAAAATTAAAATTAATAGATGACAAAGGCAGTATGGTGACACAATCTACCTGATCCAAAAACCAGTTGTGTTTGCTCAAACTTTTAGGATGATCATCCTAAATTAACGTTAGACAAACTGTCAGAAAGGGACTCCTCAAATAGCTGTGATGCGAATCGTTACATGTGTTGTTAGATTTGTTGGAGCTGAATACTCTGTCCACTATTCCTTGGTATCACAAAGTGATGGTTCTTCCCTTGCTAATAAACTTTGCTTAAGCAAGAACACTAAACAAGGTTTGGTCAAACATCAGTATCTGCAGTGTACCCACAACCTTACCTTGAGCATTACATTACTTAACAATATTAAGACATCACTGATGAAGGCTGAACATGAGATAGAGTAACCTGTAGTGTTATATTCTAGGGTGTAAAACTGTTGTTTTTGCATATGTTTTGTATCTACATTATTTATACAAGCCAACATTCAAAAAGTGAAATTAAATATCCACCTTCAACACTTTATTATAGATAATATCTACAATACACTGACCCATGTGTATAGACCCCACACAAAGCTTGAACACATCATATAAAGGCACGTGAAGCTGGCCTGCTTTGTGAAGTAATAATCAATGGGTTGCTGATGCATGGCCTACTGCACAATTTCTTTACCTTCTTCCCTTTCTCTATAGGGGCTGTGTGTGAGTATAAACAGGTTGAGAGAAAGAGAAGGTTATGGGGAAGATATCGACATCGAGAGAAACCAGTTTAAGTGGTCGTGGCACCTGCAAACGATGCCCCGTGTGCCTCCATTTGAAGCTATTCTTGACTCGCTTGACTGAAAGAAGACCTCACAGTAAACCTTATTTCTATATCTTTAATGTTTCTGTCTCTCTATGCCACTGTGTTTTCTCAGATGATTTTCAAGCTAACGTAACTGCCTTTACTCCCCTCAGGCTCACTAAATTCTCTCTTTTCACACACATTGACTCTCTAAATCCCTTTGTCAAGCTCTCTTGAATGCTTTGTTTTTGTCACTGTGCACCTACCTGTCCAGGCTCTCAGTCTTGTACAGAAATCTGCTGTATTCATCCAGCAGAGAGGCGTGTGTTTGTAGAATAATGATGTTGTAAACCACCACAGCTGTCAACATGATGATCATCTTCAGCTCATAGTTTATTCTCAGGAAAACCGAGCATGAGATGAGGCCCAGGATGCAACTGTAAATTAAATACTAGAAAAACAGAAGAAGAGACGGACAGGTTGGTTGATGACTTCAGTGAGAAGAATAAAAGTGATAATGTTGATCTTCGCTTACAGGAAGGTAGAAATTGTTTCTTCCTGTGAAGGCGATTAGTTGTCCATTAGGGTAAACCAGAGTTTCATTGGATGAATTGTAAACAGGAACAGGAGGTAACAAATTCTCCTCCAAAAAGAACTGTAAATAAACAAAACACAAAGTCAGCAGAAATCAAGAGTTTGTCTTTTGGAGTGCTTTAAAACCCCATCAAATTAAATTGACTGCAGAAAACAATCCAAACCATTCCCATGCAAATTTTAATTCTCTGTCTGCTTGCCCTACATGTCCGTGTTTGGGGAAAAAAAACCTAGCCTACACTGTATTTGCCGTAGGAAAATAGAGTCTCTTTAGATAAGAGGGCAATGGTGACAACCATTCAATAATGTCCTAAAAAGTGAACCTGCAGGATATACTGAGGGTTGGCTGCCCCACTAAGCAAAGCCAAGTTAATGCGGTTCTTCCGCCCAGAGCAAGTGACCCTCATCAGCCGCAAAACAAGATTATAATCTCTGAAATCGATTTGTGTGCAGGTCTAAACCAGGATCCTGACACCGTGCTTTATCACTCAACTTCACCACAAGCCTTGGGGTACTATTTCACCTTTAACCAAGCCTTTTTAATTTGATCCTTTTTTTTCCCCTCTACAGAAAAACAGAATGAACTTAAAAATTGACGGAGGAGAGCTGAGTGAAAAATGACAACTGTTATAAACAATCGTCTGTTATCACTTCATGCAAATAGTGCACGGTAATGTATAGAAACCACCATCTTTGAAATTAGCTGAAGGATAAATAGGGCTTGGAAAAAAAAAGAAAACTCCATTCCAGCAGTTGCCTGAGTATTGAAATATCTAGTTTATTTCAGGCTTTTGAACAAAGGAAACAAAAAGCACAGAGATAAAAATGTAATTAAAATGCTAGACAAAAGTTCTGCTGTTTCACTGTATCATGTTTTACTGTTGCAGTAATAAATATTTAAGTTGTTTAATATAGTATCTCAGAAACACACCAGTAACTATGAAAGTTTATTGGATGTATATAACCTTAAAGTTCCTGGATCCTTTTCATTAAAACCACTAGTGACCTTTCCTTTTTTATGTGACTTCAGGATGCATTCCTACCATCCAGTACCAAGTAATATGAGTGGCATCTAAAAGGTTGTAGCTCTTCATTCCTTCATCCCTCCCATCCCGCAGTACCTGCACATAAAAGCTTACCATGTTGAAGACGGCCATTATGAGTATTAGAGCTGTGGTCGTCATGGTGAGAGTGATGCGGGGCCATGGCTTGTTGGCAATAATGACTGATGACCTCAGCAGCCACATCCAAGAAGTGGAGGCGCTTTTACTGCAGTGCTGCAGGGACACACACACAGGAATATATTACTCCAAGTAGAACAACATGATTTAGATATTACAGACTGCAGATGGGATCAAACACACACACACAAAACACGTGAAAAATAATTATGGCAGGGACATGCATATTATGAGATACTTGCACAATAACAAATGGATCATTTCTGTTGACTATGGAAAATAACTGTGAAATTGAAGGGAAAGTACAACTGAAGCACCTATTACTGTTAAACTCCCAATGACGTCCGCTTCTGGAGTCACACAATAATGGAAAAGAGGTTTCCTATCAACTTAATGACGCATGCTGCAATATACTTCAAACTGCATGAAATAACAGCACCACAACAAGACCTCTACAAGTGATTCAGTCATTGTAAAATGATGCAACTATGACAGTTTATACAGCCACCACAAAGCATTCAGACTGCGATGTCAATTTTCTGACGTTTATTAAAACTAAGGGTTGTTGTCTCGCTGGCTTCAACCTCCTGCTTTACAATTAGATCATTACTGAGCTGTTATTGTAAGCCAAGTACCCAATGTGCAATCATGCCCTTCATTTCAACAGTTAACACATAATAATTTTAAAATAATAAATAATAAGAATGATATCTTCCCAGGTTTCAGCGGATTCTGCCTCGGCCTGTTGCCAAAAGGCAAAATTGTTTGCTTGATTCACAGCAATCTCCGAGCAATTTCCGAGCATGTGGGCATGAGTGGTTGTGACATTTGAATAGCTCAGGGGTGCACATTACAATACAATAAATCAGGGCTGGCAGAATGTATCATGCACCAGCAGGATTATTGTTGAAAAGTAGAGCCAGTGGGACACAATTTTGTTTTGAAAACAGGGAATTAGTGCGCAATTTCACCTCTAGACCAGCACTTAATGATATGCATGACTTGATGAAAAGGGTACATTTCAAAGACATGGAAGAGAATCTGTCAGGGTGGATATAAGTGGAATATGTCAAGTTATACAGTATCAGCAGAATATGCAAGTCAGTTAATCCAATGCCATGTTTGACCTTTCAAAGCAATCAAACCATCATTTTGCATCCAACAGTGTCAATGTTTCTTCAAGAAATGCTGCGGAAGTTGAATCTCTTGTTTTGTGACAGCGGATGAAACAACTAGGCACGGGGAAGCATGTTGGGGTTTTGCAGTGAAACCTTAAAAATGAAACCTCCTGGGTGGTTAAAGTTATCCACTCTTTCAGATGTCAAATATAACATTAGGAGATAAAAATATGTATGGCTATCATTTGGAATAAATACTTCTAATATTCAGGGATTTAGTGCACGAGGGACATTGTGACCGACTTTGAAATGATAAAGTCCTCATTTATGATTGTAATAAAAAATATCCTGATTCAAGTCCTACTGAATAATTCACTCATTCAATAAAATATTTATGTTGTTCATGAAAAGCTTGTTTTCTGTCCTAAAACTCTTTAATGGAGAAAAGGAATCTTTTCATCGTTGATCTCCCCTTGTGGCATGAGACACTGAATGTGCTCCTTTGTAGAGTGAATTATATACATTTGTACGATGGATTCCAATGTTCCTATTCACAAAGGATCCATGACCTCTGGGCTGATTCTGCATTGTGGAACCCTAGCTGTAGAAAAAGTTTGGGAAGACACGCTGCGATATCTGAAAGAAGGGGACAATAACATGAAGTGAAGAAACGCCAAATGAAGCTGACAAAAGGCAGGAAGATGAGTGTCAACTTTAGCTTTCAAGTGTTGTGTTTTGTTTTTGAGCCTTGGGTAACACCCCTGGGGAGCACAGTGGCAGACAGCCATGTTTCATGTACAAAAAGAAAAACAGAAAATTGGGAAGAAAAGGTCGTATTTGCCTGAGGTTACAGAATTACAGAGCACCTATAAAGTTTTAATAGTCATTACTTTTTTATCGCCCCACTCACCCCCATTTTCTTTTTTCTGTTCTTTCATTTAGTTTTACTAAACACAGAGTAACACAGACGAGAGCTGAAGTAGGGCTGGAAGCCCTCGACTATCTTCAAGTGGCTCAGAGGGAATATCTGCAGATATGAAGACGGCATTTAAAGGCAGCAAGGACTTAGTTTTTACATAATTTTTACATTTTCATCCATCCATCCATTTTCTTCTGCTTATCTGACGTCAGGTTGCAGTGGTAGCAGGCGCAATAAGTCAACCCAGACTCCCTTTTCTTTTTACATTTCAGATAGTGTAAACCACAAAATAAGTCAGCATTTTCTAAATATCTTTAAGGCAAATACATGACGTATGCTGTACGAGAGTCCTCTGCACATCACTACAACGATGAAGATTAGGAATGATCTAGTTTGACCTTACATTGATAAATCTATGAATGTCTTAGGATAGTTGTCTCCAGAGGTATCCACTATAGCAGTGGTGTGCACAAGGCTTCACCTGTTTCCTGCACTCAGCTAGGATTAAAATGTGTCACAGTGGCACTTGAGTTAATCAAAGGGGAAGTAACAAGGGCACTAAATGAGCTGTAAAGCTGACCAGAGGGGCACTTGGACCACTCATGTTCCTTTGGTAAGACATTAGGACAAACATTAAGCACACAAGCACACATTAGAAGTTGAGCATATCCACATGAAATACAGGCGGAATAATTAACTCACCAAGAAGTGTCCAATGAAACAAATGAAGAGAATCAAGGACAGGATAAGAAAAGCCATTCCAAAGGACATTCCCAAGACAAATGTCCTAAAAATCACAAACAAAAAATCTAAGTTCTCAAGTGTAGTTTACTTAGATTTTAATACCAAAAAAGGCACACAATAACATGTACTTATTTTAAAGTAATGTGTTATAAACTATATAACCTCTAGAAAGCACAATATGTCACAAACAGCCTTTCATATGAAAAAAAAGTATGTTAGACTTATAAAAGTTTGAATTACAGCCACGTACTTTGGAAGGACGAGAATCTGCACAATAAAAATGCAGAAGAAAATCAAACAGGCACAGGTGACGTAGTATTTGAAGGCCGGTAACGTCGTTGCTCTGTACTGAAATGAGAGGAAGAAGGTCAAGATTAAAAAGAAGGCCTTTTACAATTAACACTGAAGCTCCGCAGCTGGGCACTCAGACATCACAAGACCCCCTTCCATTTAGAGGAGTTCAAGGTAATGGGAAGGAGCAGCAGTAATGAGATGTTCTGTGGTTGTCTTTCATACAACTACTCAAGTATTTCCACTGAGGGGTGAATGATGTCAATTTCTTTGTACCACCTCACTTACCTCTTTCTCCAAGGATTTGTTGTGAAAGAATAACGATATTCTTTGGATGTCCTCAGACTTGAGCCACTGTCTGGAAGCAAAGAGAGGAAAAACAATACTTTACTTGTAAAGACCAGATGGAAAAAAAAAAGGAGGATTAACACAGGTTTAAAATATGTGTTCATACATTGAAGGTTAAGAGTTCTCCGTGTAAAGAATGTTCAATCAAGATTTAAAAAAGGGGAGATATTCAGTAACACTTCCGCTACTTTAAAAAAGATACATTATGTCGTTCTTCGCTTTAACTTAAAAAAGCACATGTTCTGTGTTTTACTTCACAAAATGTCTTCATAAACAATCATGTTTCATCGCGGATGAAATGATAAATTAATAGATCTTAAAAATGACCCATACTTTTGTGCATTTATCCCATCAAAGGTCCTGATCATCCTCTCGTTAAGTTCCTCCTCAAAACGTTTCTTCTGAGACTTTGTCCTTTAATGTGTTACAAAGAAAAGAGACACAATGGATTATATAGGATTATATAGTATTAGTCAACCACATCACAGCTTTGGGAAAGAAGTCTAGTCTTATTAAACATCTTGTCGTCTGTCTCTGTACTGTTAAGAGACGAGTATTATCCTGCCAAAGAAAACCGTGCTGGAGCTGAAAAATGAGCAGCTTGCCTTTCTGATCTCCTCTGGAAGTGATACTGCCCCATTGGCACGTCCTACACACAGAGCAAGAGGAGAGAGACGGGTTACAAGCTACATCTGAGCGTCCCCATCCACAAAATCACAACATATGTTTAGAATAAAATCACACACAGCAGTGCTGATCTTCCCGTTCTCATTAGTCATGCTGTCTCTGTGGTGCAGGTTGGCGAAGGGCTTGGCTGCTCCCCAGGACTCCAGGTAGCGGGTCATCCTGACTGATGCTCTCATCTTTGCTCCGTCTAGCGTGTGTCTGGGTCTGTAATGATGCTGTGGGCTCCGACGCTCCACCTGGAAAAAACAAGGAAGTAGTGCAACTTTTATTTTTGGGGCATTTTATCAAAGTGCAATATTCTTTTACTTGATGTGACTGACGACACCTTTGGGTTGATGACAAGATAAGTGATCACTCCATGTTCTTTCAGGTAAGGGTCTCTCTCTTGTCCTTCCCCATCTTCCACCTTATAGGAACCATTCAGATGCTCAAGTGTCACTGAGGTGATGTGAACTCGCCTGGCAATACAAAGATATGAATAATAGAAATGTATCAGGGTATCCTTCTTTAAGAAAAGAAACAGAGTAACGAGAGACAAATTGATGGAGACTCAAGGTATCACAAAAAATGGCATTGTTATGTAACCTCGTGCAAACATGAAAACATAACTCACCCTGGTACACCTCCCGCCTCCATGTGATTGGCCAGTGTTACATCATGTGACCAAACGTCATACTGCCATTTTTGGAGTCCAATCACACCACACAGGACGTTCCCAGAATGCACGCCCACACGCATGTTGATGTCTACCCCTGTGGCATCCCGAACTTTTCTGTCAAACACCAAAAGAAAACCCTTGTAATATGAAGAAAGAGACAATCATTACCCTAACAGTATGTCTCGTTAGAAAAGAGAGGAAATGCATGTTTGCTGATGGGGAATGCAGGCAACTGAAACACTGGAGGTAAAAAAAATCACAGTCGAAACAAGTGCTAATCCTGATTTCAAATATTCCACAGCTCAACTGTGTTATTGAAGGTCTTTATCTCCTTTAATTGTTTACCAGCCTCCTCCTTTTTTCTGCTCCCATTGATGTGTAAAGTTGAGATAAGACCTCACACTCAACACCTCACATTTGATGAAGCTTAATTGGCAATCAAAAGTTAATGGGATCTGAGCTGATGCTTAGCAAGTACTTGTCATCATTAAGATGAGGGGTGCTTCAGTCAGAAAGCTCTGTGTGTAAAGGCATACCTGAACAACCTTTGAAAAGCAGGTATTAAAAAACAGTCCTTAAAAGTTCTAGGAGTTTAATGAGAGCCTTCCGAGTCTTCAGTATTAAACTGAGTTAACACAAACAACATTACACCCCTTTAACTTAATTGAATCTCAGGTCAGATGATTTGATATGTTAGGGGACATATAATGTCAAAGGTTTAAACTACATTACCACTTTAAAGACTTGGAGCAGTATGACTCTTTAAGACACATTTTAAAGTGATAGAGAAGTAAGCTATTCAGAATTGAGACCGGCATTTATCAGCAGCCCCATTGAACAACTGGTACTTACTTGATGGCTTCACACATGTCCAGCCCCATTTTCACACAGTTCTTTGCATGGTTCGGCAGAGACTCTGGCAGGCCGGACACACAGTAGTAACAGTCACCGAGGATTTTGATCCGCATACATTCGTTTTCCTACGAATAGAAAGTTGAAACAGACTCAGACACAGAGGGTCAAACAGAGGGCTTTTTGATCGACGGTTTGTGAGGCTCTTTGATAAAATCACATAATTACTTTTCATATAAAAATCTAACCCAAGACTTCTTCTTCGTATTCAGCATGCCTCATAGCTACACTTTCTTATACTCTATTATTCTGACTGTGAGTTGAAATTGGACTCTCTTTATTTCCTTTGATCTGTTTTACAGTGTGTGATTAAACAGATACAGACACGCTATGTACAGGTCAAAGTAAAGATAGCTGAAAGAAACACATTTTTTTGAAGCAGCAAACGTCGGATTAAATCTGCATTGTCAATTTCTCAGTGCAACATCAAATCATCTTTGACCAATTATTGGCAGGAATTTGATAAATGCCTCAAAAAGCAACAAAAAGTGACACATCATCATAAGCATGTTCTTTTTTTAATACAGCCTCTGATAGAAAAAGCGCAGTTATCACTTTGTTGGCCTTGTTACAGAGTCGAGTAATGAATCGTTTACCTTGGCAATTTGATCAAATTTGCCAAACAGCTCATTCAGCATGTGGACCAGCTCTCCAGGTGAGCAGTCACTGGCAAGCCGTGTGAATCCCACAATGTCAGCATACAGTATACTAGAGATAGGACAAATATAAATTAATCGATGTGATGAAATATAGTGGGTTTTAAAAGCTAAGTTATAAGCAACTGTGTTCTTCAAAACCATTCATATAAACTAAGGCAGCGTTATGTGTTCATATTTGCATAAAGGCCCATACACATTATCCGTTACTGTCATATTTGCTTTACAAGTACAATATATTACTGCTTTGTAGTATTTGTGGTTTATAAAAATAAAGAATACTTGCCTGACGTTAGTGTGTCTCTGGACATAGAGGTTGTGAAAATTGTTTGTGTTCTCCATCTGGCCGAAGTTTGGACCCTTCAGTCTCTGGATGATCTCAGCTTTCATCACCCGAGCAATATGAGCCGGCAGCAGAGACAGCAGGAGACGCTCCTAATGGCATTACAGACAGAAGATATTAAGCAGGCAGATTCAGGGTTATCAAAGAACACATACAGGGTATTACATTTGAAAGCAATTTAGATCCAAAATAAATAGGACAAGGATTCTTATAGGAAAACATGTCATTTCAGATGACAGTAAAAAGACACCCAAGAGTTAGGTTAATAGTTCAGGCTCAGAGTTTTTTGTTTATTTTTACCAAATTGCCCAAAAGTTTCAATCATCGAATCTCAGTTACATGACCCCAAGACTTAAAGTGATGTGAAGTAATGCAGATGCAAAAAAAAAAAGGCAAAGCTTTATTAATGAAACAAGATTCAGGCGCCAACGTTTGGGAAATGTTATTCAAGTTAAATTACAGGAACAAAGAAGTCTCATCGAAAAAGTTTTGTTTTTTCAGCAAACTTACATTTTTTCATGTTGAAACATTAAACTCTGCTGACAGTTTGTTTGTCTCCTCCTGTCATCAGTGTGTCGTGAGAGTCAATGAAAGCTTCAAGTACTAAGTCAAGGTTAATTGGACACTACATTGTGTGAGGTTGACTTTCTGCTACTCAAAGTAAAAGTATTACACTGCTCATTATTTCATTGGCAGCCAGCAGAAGACAGACTCAACAATCATTCTTTACTTAACTTTCAGTCAGTTTTTTTTCTCTGAGGCTGCTGTAGGTTTTATTCAACCAGCTCAGTAATGAGCAAATAAAATTCCTCTCGTGGTTAGGACAAGTTCAGGAGTAGAGGAAACACTTAATTAAACCAATGTCACCCTGAACTTGACAGGTTTTGCACCATTGATTATGAACCCTTAGCTCTGCTGGGGCTCAGAGAGTTGTACATAAGTAGGGGTCTGTGGAGGTTGCTAACACTGGCAGAGATCTGGGTTTATGATGAATCCACATAGCCCCCCTTGGACCACTCATACTGAAAATGTATCCCCTCACTGTACTGCAGAGCACTTTGGATAAAAGCATGCAGCAAACAGCATACATTATGAGCGCCTTAGAGGAATGTTTCTCTGCACAGTTACTACCATCTGTCGCGACCGCAGCAGTACTCCGGGGCTGCTGCGAGATGCTCAACCTGAGGCATTATCAGCTCCACTCATGACAGTTCTAACAACACAAGCAGAATTCACTCATAGGGATAACCAGCCCCACCCCAAGCCTGGTTGTTCACAACAACAGCTGGTTTCACCCCCCTTATCTGACTACACTTGCCAAGAGCTACAACTCGGGCAGCTGTATTCAGAAGCTAGCTGGGTCCAAGATTTATGCAATATATTTTTTTTTATCGAGTTAATCGAGTTCTACTGTGTCCCCTTCAGCGCATTATATAAGCTCCTTTTTGTCCCTTTCTGATGCAGCATCTTCCTGCTGCTGCAGAAACTGTAAATAACAACAACACTGCGCTTTTGAAAACAAACCCCCACACAGCTCGGTTGAAAAGTAAAAAGTTTGATGCCTCTTGTGTCAAATGGAATAAAAATATTATCAAAGTACTTCGAGTTTGAGCTACCACCTCCGAGCTACAGTAAGCATACTGGTTAAACTAATCAGACTGATGTTGGCAGGCAACCACATCACCAAAGCCAGCAGAGCACTATTTTGGAGATTGCGAATCACCACAATCCTGTGGGTTAACAACATCGAGGAATTAAACTATTGCGCTTGCTAAGTGGGTTTCAACTGACCGAGGCTGGTCAATATTGTTGATGACTCGATGAAAATACTGTTGCATTGTTGCATTACCTTGGGATCTTTGGACATCAGTGAATCATTTTGAACATGTTCTCCTGCAGATTTCTTATAACAGTATTGTGACAAAATAACAACCTATGTGTCACAGAATAAGCACTTTGAAGCTGTATCCTACCTCTTAGGGATGGTTTTAAACCACACTGGTGCAGCACTTATTCAAATAAATCTAAAAGTCATGAAGTATGTTTATTTGCATTCATTTGATTCCTAGATGAAGACGCTGGTAAGAATGGCTTTACATTGTTAATAAGGACTTCAAAATGGATTTAAAATGACAAAATATGAACATTTAAATGTGCAATTCAAAAAATGTAATTCATCTCAATATACTTTTAAAAATCAGCAATTTATTGGATTAAAAGGATTAATCGTTTGACACTCCTGTTTTTTATTAATTAAACTTGCTCCTGTTGATAGATGTAGTTGCTTGAAACAACAAAGTACTACTTTCTTAGTGTTTTTTAATTGTCATGTAAATCGATGCACAATATTATCAGTGTTTCTTTATCTCTATTTTCTGAGATATTATACGAGTCAAGCAATGTAATCCTGAAAGTGTTGTAAAGGATAAATCCCTTTAATGCCTGAAGCTGTATCAAAGCCTAATCACTGTCATTAAGATTACAGTGCTAGGAAAAAAAACATTTAAAAATCCCACTGTAAAGTTACACAGATGGCTAAACTAAATGAGAAAAAAAACATTATAGCATTTAAATCAACTGCACAGATTTCCGACAGCAGTCACAGGGTGCTAAAGAGCGTTTACTGCAAAGGATTTAGCACATGCAGGATGCTCCAGGGACTTATCACACTTACTGAGGTCATTAACAGTTACCACATTCTGTAAAACCAAACTCAGGATATGAATCCTCTGTGGACTCTTTCCTTCCTTATACAGAAGCACCAACCACTGACAGCCATGTGCAGAGCTGAATATATTCCACTAACACGTTTCAGTTAACATTCTGCATACAGTCTGGAGATCAATGATAAATGTGTGCAAAGAGAACACGGTGACATTAATAAGAAAAAGACACGAAAACGTGTGACTCATCATCAGTTATTTTTCTCAGGATTAATTATTACTCCTTGAGTCCTGGGTGTGCCATTATGTTGGTCTCGTTTTTTTCATCATAATAATCATCATCACTATTCCCTCCACATTCGCCCAATTTGTTTTACATAATCCAAGCCTCATTTGTACACAGATTGACTCCCATCATTATAATAATCAACATCATCATTTTCACCAACAAAAATCCTCCACGTACTCAGTCACTGCCTGTCTGCCTGACTTTCTCTGTCTCAATGGTCATTAAGACGTATTTACCACTTTACCTGCTGTCTCTTCTCAAACTCCAGTTTAATCGGGGACTTGATGCAGTTGCAGGTGTCGTGATAAGTCTGTTTCAGGGCCAACTCCATGAGGTGCTTGTGGTACGCCCCCGCCATATTGCCACACATGAAGATGATGATATTCGCCAAAATCTGTAAAGGAAGAAGACAGAAAAAAGTGGTGTTCAATAAAAAGAATAGACAAGAATAGACCTTGAGCGTCCACTTAAAGCTGGTTCCAAAGCCCAGTGAGTCTTATACACACACCATGTTAACATGCCTATTTTTACAGCAGAAATAAATGTTTACTGCCTGGTACACAAATCACTTTTGCTCTGAATAGTTGATGTATTTAGGGGCACACACTGTACGGTAGCAGAAGTCATCTGTTTTGATTTTACGAGGGATAAGATGTATGCATAATTAGGGGCGTTACTGATATGACTGCACGCTGGCACATTTACGCTGTTCCAGAGGAGGCTTCATCGCCGCCTCAGCTACACCTCCTCGACTGTTTCTATGTTGACTATAAGTTAGTTTGAGAGAGCATTTTAAATATGGCAACCGCCATTGATGGGCTTCCAAATTCCCCTTCGGTAACCAATGGGTGACGTCACTGAGACTACGTCTGTGTATAACAGTCCATGCATTATACATAGTACAACAAGATTAGGACATGCTTTCACCTTAAAGTGCACAACATTCATTCATCAACAGCAACATAAAGAAACACACGTCTTAAGAAACTAGAAACAATCTCGCACTATATGAAGAATATTGCACACTTACGAGACCTGGACCAGACGAATATAGAAGATAATCACACCAAATTCATTTCCTATCCAGATACATAATGGATAGCTAACATCTTTGCATTTAAAAGCCCTGACAAACGGCTGCCAAAAGATTATATTAATAAAAATAATTATGTTGATGTGGTTCTTTTTATACACATAAAAAAAGGCTGCATTAACATCTCCAGTGGCCCGTTGAAAGACACCTTAACCCGCCAGGGAAAAAAGACCAGGGCCTAATGTAAATGAATTCTTCTTATGAAAACAGTAAGAAGCTAAAGCCTTCAAATATCTGGTCAAGGTGATTGTACCAAAGGTTTGAGAAAAACTTTTAAGTTTGTTAGTTGTACCAAACTTTCACTTAAACTTCTTGTCATTGCAATCAAGCGTCTGCAGACATGTCAAAATCAAGCTACCAGAGGCAATGTGCCATTCATACAAACCCAGCTTAGTTCATTTTCTTGTGAATGAGAACGTTAAAAGGAAACAGTTTACACAAGCAGATGGTGCCAGTCATAAAAATGTACATTAAAGTGGAAATACAAGGGACTCAGATGTGTGTGAACTCCACACTGCCCCATGCTTTGCTGTTTAGAGCCTAAAAATAGCACACTGTATTTCCTACATCAGCCTTCTTATCGTGGCTTGATCAACCATCCCACCACCCTGCTGGATATTTGGGGAAGAAAACTGTGAGAAATGAAGGCTTCATAGACCCAGAGCTCACATTTGGTCAGCAACTCTCTTCTGATGAAATAGATCTTCCCTTGAGTTCTGGTTCACTGCAAACAAGGAGATCTGCCTGTTTGTTAATGAGTGTAATTAAGACAAACCCCATATCCCACTACAGGCTCTATTTGACTGCAGCACGGCTTAAGTGATGAAGCTCCTATTTATCATGGTCTCCCCGGTGTAAGGATCACTTGTGATATGGACAATGTTGTATACTATGAATAATAACCGATTTTATTGATTTTAAATGTTTACTTTTGGTATCCATCAATTATCTACACCGCTTATTCTATTCTGGGTCACCAGGGCTCGAGTCAATCACCGCTGCCATTTGATGAGAGAAGGGGTAAACCCTGGACAGGTTGCCAGTCAATCACAGAGACAACACATAGAGACCAAACAAACAACCACCTTCACTCAATTTAGAGTCACAAGTTGACTTAACAAGCAAGTCTTTGGACTGTGGGAGGAAGCTGACGGGTACCCGGGTACCACACAGAATGGTCCCAGTTCAGACAGGAAACAGACCACCAACCATCTTGCTGTGAGGCAATAGTGCTAACCGCAACACTGTTTGCAGCCTACACCTTTGGTAACAAAGGGCTAAATCAAAGCAAATGCTCATAAGAGTCCACCATATTAACAAAAAAAACTAACTAAAACAAAGGTTAATAGTTTTCTTTACCATGATGGCTTATTGCTTATAGCCATAAATCTTGGTGACCTCTTTCAGCAAGACAGTTGTATCTACAGATTACTGGTAGCCTGTAATTGTTATGTTAACACATTGTACTAGTAAAAAATATCTTAATTACAAATAAAAAATAGAATTTTAAGCATGATTTCTAGGCCAGCTTCTATCGTTCTTGTATTTCCTTCCTACCAAAATTACGTGTTAGTGCACCCTGTTTTAGAAACATAACAGCTCCGTCTGCTAAAGCAAAACTGAGCCTGACGTGTGCTAAATCAAAACTCCAATGAGGGAGATCCCTCATTTAGATACTGATTACTTCAATGTTTATTGAACAGCGCCCTTAGGCAAAACTTAAAATGTTCTGCCCCATTAGTTTTAACAATCTAGAACAAAAGCAGCTGGGACTACAGCCTCACAGAGCCAAAGGTATTACAATATATGTCCAGTCTTTTATTTATACAGTATATTGTAAGGCTGGAAAAACAGCCTGGGAATATGACATTCTCCGTTCAACAGAAAAAAAGAAGAATCAATGTAATGCATACATGAAGCCCTGCTGTATTGTTTGTCATAAGTAAGAGCTGAACAGAAAAAGCTGAGAACCAAAGGCGATCATTAAAAGGACACTGATTGTGTTGCCTCTGTATATGAAAATCCTTTTGTACACTGTCCCCTCGATGCAGTCAAGAACGCACCATGACAGAAGATTATACAAAACAACAACATGCTTTATTTTCACTCAAATGTCCTGCATCCCTCATAGCAGCGCAGCACAAAACTCAGTTAGAGGAACTACTTTGACAGGACAGGTGAATGTAAATAACCCCAGGAACACTACTAACCTTGAGCTTAATACTCTGAATTTAAAGCAAATGGAAAATGTAATGGAATCCTGCCTCAAAGTCTTTTAAAAGGAATCATTTCTCTGTCTACTTCACACTTTTTCATACACAGTCCCATTTCCACTCACTTATTCTGGCCTGCCTTGTCTCATTCTCAAAAATGGAGCTTTCACTTGCAGTCTCAGTCTTTCTTTCCAGCATAATGGTGACCTCATTATCACAATGTCAATTTGCTCTCTCTCTCTTTAGCAAGAAGAAAATAATAAGACTGTGACACTTGCTCAAAGAACAAACATTTTGTCTTTGTTAAAACATCTGACAGACCACAAAACAAAGCAGAAAACAGCCACGTGTTTGACCTGAACTGACAGAAGTTAATGGGAAAAGTTAGCTTAATGTTAACGGACACCTTTCAGATGACTGGCAGAAGTGAACAGAACAGATGAAATTACGAGCAAAAAAAATGTGAAAAAGAAAAACCTCCATCAGAAGCATTGCGCAAATATAGAATTTCACAAAAATAAATGAGAGGCATCTTAACATCGCTTCTCTTTACTGTTGGTAAGACAAAGCAGGTCTGTATTTTCTCTGTAGCAATCATAAGGGTCAGAAGAAGTGTGCACGAGAGGCTGTTTATGCATCTATTTACTGCATGTGAGAAAACTGTGCCTCTTAATATCCACTGAATTCATTAGGAAATCTCCTTTTTTTCCCATATTTAATGTATCACATGAATAAGCCTGGCTTGCATCCTGAATGTGTATTTTGCGTACACAGTCTGATAGAACAGTCTGAACTTCGAGCTACAGAGAAGTGTTCAGAGAAGAGGGATTACACGATGACTAAAAGCAAGCACAAGAAGGTTTACCAGGGCTTTTGTTAGCTGCTTTAGAGGGTTTCAGCAGCCCATAAACTGTATGCAATATTTTATAATATCTATTTAAATACCTCTGAATCATCACACAACGTATTGAAAACACATTCAGCAACCTATTCGTTCCCTTTGTGAGTCACTTAGTTGAGGATAAGATGAAGTAGATGATCGAATACATTAGAAAGAAATGACCATTTTTTTGTGGCTTATGAGGGTGAGGCAAAAGAGTCTTGGACTGGGTAGATTAACAAGTTGCTCATTGCTTTAAGGAAGCTAAATCACTTACGTTTGAGTGTCGGCTTCTTGGGGAAACAGAAGATGTTTGTATTTTTTAATGATTGTGCTAGACTCCATTATGAAAAGATGAAGTGCTGTGTTTCAGTTTTGAGTTTCTTTTTTTAAGGCACCACAAGCTAAAGGCTGATTGTTCCAAAGCATCCAAACCTAATTGGATATATTGGTTAACAAAAAAAAAAAAAAAAGCTAAACAATTGCTTTAAAGTTCAAGTGTTTTTGCTAAACTGCACGTCAGTTCGACCTGCATGTCTCTCTATTAGCTGACATCTGTTAGACAAGACACTGACAGCGATCCAGGCCATCTCAAAGGTCAGCTGTGTAGGTCGTCGAGCTGTGCGAATCATCCATACCTCACTGCCGCCCAATTACAGATAACAGTGAGGTTAGGTGAGGATGGCCTCTAAAGGGCTCTGAGCCCTTCTGGTGAATTCTGGGATTATCTGAATCAAAGAGCTGAGCCCTATGCAGGCTATTATAGCTGTTATTATACTAGCATGGGTGGAGGGAGATATCCATCTAAGGTCAGTGTGAAGGTGAATGTTGTTTTAATGACCTGTTGAAAAGGACATCGAGCAGATGTGCTTTCATTATCCGTCCAACTGAAATGAGGACTGACACCTTCGCATTGTACCATTACAGCCTCTTATAGAAGAGACACTGTGCCCTGCCATGAAACAAACCATGCGTGTATTTATAAAGACGTTTAGCATCTTCAATTCTATATGGCATATGAAGAAATGACATGGTCGTTTCACTTTTAACTCCATCAAAAAAAAAACTAAACAACAACCAGAGAGCCATTAAAGTTCACTGTAAGTCTGCAAAGGTAAACGCCTTCATTTGGATTCAAATGATGCCCTACTTCCTCTCAAACAAGTACTACATTTAATATGCAACAGCTGCTAGCACAGGGAGTCTGTGAGGAGAAAAATACATCTTTAAATAGTGAGCACTGTGATGAATTATTGATAATTTCACACTCAACAATGAATAACAAAGAATGCAAGTTGAAAGGAGAGTTTTTTATATGAATCCCAATGGGCCAAACTATTTATCCTGAATTGCTTTAATTCAATTTTAATTTAATTTTACATCATTTGTTAGTACCACAAGGGGATTATTATCGAGACATGCACATAGGCTTAAATACACACGCACAATATGGACATGCACTATTGGAGAGATGTCAGAGTGAGGGGCTGCACATGAAAGAGCGCCCGAACAGTTGGGGGTTCGGTGCCTTGCTCAAGGGCCCCTCGTGCTCAGGAAGTTACCTGGCATCTATCCAGCTACCAGACCAACTTCCATATTTTGGTCCGCACCGGTACTTGAACTGGCGATCCTCCTCGTCCCAACCCATGTCCCTACTGACTGAGCTACTGCCGCCCTAAAGCAAATGGGTGTAAAACATAAAAGAATATACTGAAATAAAAGCTCTTTGTTTCATAAAACATGTCTATCAACAGCTGTAAATGGATGCTGTGTAGAATTATTAAAAGATGCTACTTTCATATTTTGTGCATCTTTTACACCCCATGCAAGAAAAACTGGATTCAAACATTTCCTAATGATACATGAATCCAGCAGAGGGCTTTCGACTCTTCAAAGAATTAGCTGGTTCATTGAGACTCCAATGAGCCAGCAGTGTAAAGTTTAATGGACTTGACAAAGTGGAGATGTCAGCATGGTTCCCTCTCACTTAAAACCCCTGGCGAGTTAATATGCACACTGACTGAAATAATGTACACGAGTTTGAACATTACATGGTCGACATTTATACGGCTCTGGTAGGATAGACTGGTGTGTTTTTTTTTTCTTCATTTGCTAAGTGAGGGTAAAAAGTCAAGTAATGATCACACACTATACGTTATTATGTGTGTTAGAGCTTCTAAAGGACAAGCTAGAGATTTAGGAAAAATATGTATTTATTTTTTATAGGGAGTGCACATTGATGAACACATGTAAATATGCCAGATTACAGCCATAGGCTATTTTCCATCTGTAGTGTGGCAGGTTGGTGGTAAACACGTAAACAAAGTTACATAAAACCATGACCACAAGGGGGGCTATTTCACCTAAATCCTTTTAGTCTAACAGGCAGTAAAAAGGCAGGTTTTTGATACCTTTAGCATGGTTAAAGATAATTAAAACTAATAAACTGTATTAGAAACAGATAGTCTACAACAGTTTGTCAGATGACTTTAGATTACTTAAAGGTTTTCATACAAAACAGAACTGTGTTTTTTGTTGCAGTTTTCAAGACGTTATCGCCTCTGAGCCACACCAGTTTGAGGAATGGGACAGCATTTCTCTATAACCTTCTTCACAAAATGCTTCACAGCAGATAGCAGTATCTTGACCAGTGACCTTTACAACCCCTACTCAGTAAGCAGCTAATAAGGAATACGTTTTCTGGGAGCCTTTTTTCTCACATTTCAACCTTCAGTGCATTCAAAGTAACAGGTCAGTGACTCAAATGTCTTTATTGTCTATATTGACTAAATGGATTATTTGAAGGCAGCTTGGGCTCTGGTAACATTGGATGCACATTTCTCATTATATTTGACATTTAGATACATATTAAGATACAGTTTTCACAACAGGTAAAATCATAGAGGAAAAAAACAATTCAGATAGTTACTGTAAGTCGCTGGCTTGAGACAAAAGCCTTTAGAGATCTTTCTATCTATAGGGGTTATTAATTTAAAGTGATACATTCTTCTTCAGTGTTACAATCACAGATGTTTGTTCAGGAAGTAAAAAAGAAGTCAGATACTGTAATGAGACAGAAAAGTCTGAAGTGTTTATGCAAATTAACAGTCTGATTCATCACCATCTTTTGTCGCAATGAATCCACCAGTGTCACCTTTTTGAAAATGTTGAACAGAAAGTAGAGGCATCTTTTTTAAAAGCTGCTGCCTAGTCACCCTCTTAAAGGCTTCAAGCATACCTAAACCCAACGTCACACTGCCTTTATCTAAAAAAGCAAGAAACAGGCCTGAGCTCGTCACGACACAAAAGGTTAGACGTCGTTGGCATATTGCCAGAGAAACAGAGGAAACAAATGCTCCTCTCTGCTTCAATTACATTTCTGGGAAATGTTGATTGGATGATTTAAAAACCTGAAATTCTGTTCCATAATTTCTGGTCTTTGGTAATATCAATGGCTTACTTACTTACCTGGCAACCTCTGATATTAAAACGATCACAAGTACAGCACACAGACTGACATTTACATGCCATGCGTAACAGTACAAACATGCTATGATATCAAAGCATCCATAACAACACAAAAATGTTTGTTTGCAAAGAGGAATGCAGGCTCAGCATGCATGTCTGAATGAACTTTAGTATTTAAACAACATCCTGCACAGCTTTACACTTCTTCCATTGCTCCTGTTGCACGTTTGCATTAAATTACTTACTACATTTAATTTTTTACTGTTTATTTCCACTTGTTTAAGTTCACTGACTCCAGGAGTTCTGCTGTTCACTATCTTCTACTTTCATATTCTACTTTTATATTTTACATCACTTTTATGTTCTTTTATTTTTGCACCAATCACCACAAGATAAATTCCTTGTATGTGTAAACGTACTTGGCAACCGGATTGTGATTCTCACTCACTCTCTCTCCCCTTTCAGCAGCACATAGAGTCATAGAAATACACAATTTACTCTTCCCTGGCTCCATGACAACACACAAGGAAAATGGCTTCTAATCAAATTAGGCCCTCAACAGAGTGGAAATAGAACCCCTAATCTCAAAGAAAGGGATCGAATAAAGCTTGATAAAACGATTACTTTCACATTACTTAGAATATCTCATACATAAGCAGTTACTTACAATAACTAAGTGAAGTATTACGTGTTTGTGTCTCAGAGGGAGATAGGCTGGGAGATTAGATTTAAGTTTTCTATCACAAATAGAATCAAAAGTAAAACTGAGGAATCGTCATAAGGTCTGCTTTACTGTACTATATGTTCTTTCAGTGGAAATGGTATTTTAAAGACAAAATTCTTAAAGTCAGTGAGGTGTCATTGTCAGTCACACATGATACATACAAAACAATATGGAGCAGTTTGTGTTTTCTACCATTTCAGCAAAATTGTTTTGTGACGGATTTTGACCTTTTTTTTGACTCAGAGGTTTCTTAATTTAAAAAAAAAAAGTGACATCACAAACCCAGTGATGTATAATTTGGTTAATGTTATGTAAATGTATTATGACTATTCTTAAAGTCTTGTTACAATTAAAACGGGTGATGTGAAAATCTTTGATTCTAGGCCCCGTAGGGACACATCCTACTTAAATCCACCAGGGATCTTTGAATGCCTTTTATTTGATCTTTCTAGCAGCTCTTGGCAAATGTCAGTCTCTAATGAGAGCCAGCAACCCACTACTACATGTGTTAAGGTCGGTAAGCATCAGGTAATGAAATCCATTCCCCTGAACAAAAACAAGCAACTGAGGGTGCCGTTTCCATGGCGCACAGGCATTCCATGTGAGTACACAATGAGAGTAACATAGCACCGTGACAGGTGCAAAGAGAAAAAGAAAACAATCGTCATCATTCCATAAATGTGTAGCATGTTTATGTATACAGGGACAATCAAGTTAAATTACTGTCACAGCGTAGAAAAGGAATATCTATTAAGCTTTGAAAATGACAACAGCTTCTATTTTAATTGGCGTTTAAATGCCTTTATACTCTGCCTCCGTCTTTTGGCACTTTGCAGCTATCCTGAAATTAGGGCTGTCAAGAGATTACATTTTTTAACCGTGATGAATCGCATTTCTAATGTCGTGTTTGAAATGCCATTATTTCTCATTTAAAAATCTAAATTGTAAGGCTTTTATTTGGATTTTTTTTACTTTCTTAAGCTGAGAGTACTTTACTTGCTGTATGAATTCAACCCTGCTTTTATTTTGAAATAAAGTAAGGACCTTCTAGTAGAGCGAAGGTTAACTTACAGTAACTACGGAAAAGGAACTTTAATGGATCAAAAACTAAATGATAATAGTGAAAGGAATAATTTAAAAAAGAGAAATGTTGGATGTCATAAGGTGGATATTACTTTTGACTCTCCATCTGAGCTGTTCTGGAGTTTTTTTTTAAGTGATATGAGACATGCAAACATGCAGCGGAGTTGTCTTTTCAGTCACCGTGACTACAGGGAGACACTGTGGAGGCTTGTCCACGATGTGCCGGGGGACAATGAAGCCTGAGTTTAAAAAAACAACGAATGCATCAATTTCAGATCTTAATTAATCGCGATTATCTAGAATAGATGACAACATCACTTACAAGTACAAGTAAAAATACTGTTAACACATAGGGCAGCCAGGATTTGGCCAGGACTGTGTTTACTAGTGGGCATTTCACTCTTGGCAATGTCACATCCAGCCCTGCATGCCATCTTGACTGCAGATTGAGCAACAATCTGTCTACTCGCAACCATATCTTTGTAACTTACACACACACAGGCTGTATACGATATTAGGAATGCCTTCGTTATGTGTAGTTAAAGGAGAAAAAATAGTATCACAATCCTCAAGCAGTCAGCATCACATCCTTTTTTTAGTTCTAATAAAATTGTTTCGGAGTTTAGGCCTAACTGAAAAAATGCTCGTCCATCATCTTACACGTTGAATCTCTAAAAGGACCCTCCTTGTTGGCAGATTTCCAACGTAATTGTGTTGACAGGCACACTGAACTGATGCCCGAGAGGAGCTGGCAGATAGTAACTGTGTAGCATAAAGCCTCAGGCTTACCAGATGCCATTTTTACAGCTACACATGAGTGAAAAGAAGACGGAGTCCAGATTACAGGCCATCACCGATGACCTCACAAAGAAGGAAGAGCTTGTTTTCAAAGGTTTAAGAGTCAGGAGTATAGAGAGACCTGAGTATACAGACACACACTTCATAACTGAGGACTTGGAGAGTGATTTAGTAGCACTGGCATTTTATGCATTATAAAGTGTGTTTAAGACAAACTATTAAAAAAAACAAACAGCTTAAGACAGTGGTTCCCAATCGTTTTTCCTAAACCAAACAGAAAAGGCCAACATACACTCATTCTTTCCAAAAGACCTATCCGTATTTATAATTATCCAGCCAGTAACTTATAATGATTGATGTTCATATGTGCAGATCTAATTTTGACAACCTCAGAACAGACAAAGCCTTGCGGCCCTTACTGAGATCTTAAAACCAATCCTAGGTGGGCCTGGACCCCAGATTGGGAACGCAAAAGCATCGGAGATCCTGTTATTTGAGGTCATGAATTTAAAAGATATAGGCTGTTATAACGCTTGGTGAGAAATGCATAAAACAGGGTATCAATCGTAAGGAGAGGCTTTAAAACAAAACCTTAGTGACATTAATGTTGTGTGGTTAAAATGTATCATTAAGAAGAAAAGCCATTTTTATGAACACTTTATAATGCAGCAAATAAAAATATGCGTAGGCTATAGAGGGGAGCAATTTTCATTCGACAAGTTACTGAGAAAAAAAAGTCAAATAATAACTTCTTGGAATTTTTGTTCTAGAGATGTCATCGTGATTAGGCTCTAAAATGTTTAATTAAATGCTGGTCTCTGAGTAGAGTGCCATTTCTGACGTGCGTATAAAAGAATGTTGTTTCCTGTATGCTTTTTTTAGATTCAGTCGTAGGTGTTTTGGAAATCACTGACATTTGGAATGAGGTCTTTTATAAGCTCAAATTAATTAAAGTCTTTATTAACCAGGTAATTGGTTATCTGATATTACTTTTTTTTCTTCATTTCTAAGCATATGAAAACTGCCTGAACATTTTGTGCCTGAAACAACATTTCTGGTGGAAAGAGGGTGACCTTTTAATAGAGTCGAAGAAAAACACATCAGAATTTCACTTGCTTTGCATGTACTTTTAGTTTAAAGGTCACATTTGTTTGTTTGAGTGTATGCTTAAAATGGCCAGAAGGGATAACTTTGTGAACAAGATAGAGAGAAAAAGAAATCATTAAGATTTCAATTGATAAAAAAAACTGTTTATACTGCCATTGAAGTACGGATAGAGTATTCTATAGTGTAGCTTTTAAACGATATAACAGACAACACCTCAGAGGGTTTGTTGTTAATGATGTTTCAGCTTCCTGCTGACAGTAACCATGGGGAAAAAAAACTCATTACAGATCAAAAACTAAATGAAAACAGCTAAAAGGGGGGCACCGATAGCCTAGCGTTCCTGCTTTGTGGCACCATGTCTTTGTTAAGTGTTGTAGTTTATTTTGAACACCCTACAACAAGCTCCGCACATCACACATTAATGTGGACACAGATTTCCTGGTAGCCCACTATGGGTCGTGCAGTGTGTCACTTATCAGTAATGCGTGCCTGTCGGATAGCAGTCTCCAAATCCCAGTTCTGAATGAAATGATCAGTGATGGTAACAAATGACTCTGTGGACTGTCCACGAGTCTGTACCAACAGCTTCTTTGCAGTTCTGCTCAATTCTGCTGTGCTTTTCTCATACATCACTCTTGTTGCTCTTGTTCTCCGAGATAGTGGCTTGTACTCTGGCTCGACAAACGCTGTCAGCTTGTGGAAGACTTCTCCTTCCACAAAACTTAACTGAAGCACATCTGCAGTCACCACTTTGGTTTATTAGCAGGTTAAACTTCACTGCGCTGGTATCATCATAACAACGTGTGCTAACACAGCTAGCAAATTATGTGATGCGACACTGCCTGTTGTCTGTCTCCTCTTGTTTCTCCTTGTGCTTTAAGCTCATGTGGTTAAGCATCCAGGTAGTATTTGTATTGAAACAAAACAATGTCTTTTGACAAAAACAGAAACAGTAACGCCACATATCTTGCAATGCACGTTATTGTTGTCTTTTGTTTTTATTATGGGCTCTCGTCTTTTGGAGTAATGTGTGAAGATGCGGTTGGAGAAGTTATAGCTCTCTGTGTACTGTTATTTGCTATATTCAGTTAGGTGAACCCAGAAATCTCGATGGTACATGTAATGCTAACTGAGTGGAACTATTTAAGCCTAAAACAACATGTTCGTAATAAAACATTACTCAAGTCATAACGTCAACAACCAGTACTCAAGTCCATCCCTAAAGGTAGGTAGAGAATCTGTGAACACACTCTGCTGTGTTGTATATTGAATGTGCCATCTAGCATTAACCCACACCTATGTTAGATTAGCTTACCTGCCACACTACTGGCTCCATGTGATCAGCTGTGGTGGACAGGCAGACACTCAACACGACGGTGTGAGAGGCTGAGGTCAGGACGCTGGCGATGATGGCGTCCCGCATGCAGAACGGCAGCATGGTGTAGACCACAAACACAATAAACAGGAAGAATGACACCTGTGGAGAGAGAGACACACACTTATGAAACACCTGCAAGGGAAAGTGGTATAGAGAGAATGAGCAAGAGTGAGAGGGTGTACAAGAAAGAAAAATACAGACAGAAATAATCAGTGTTGACAGTCCTGTGGGGAGAGAAAGAGCATGACCGAGTCTGAACACCATCAGCAGCGATGCTCAAGTGAAGTGTATTTCTGTACAGCTAGGTCAGTGGCATGGAAAAGTAAAGTAAAGAACATACAAATCCAGACTGCTGGTACATATTAAGTCTCAAGCTTGAGAATATATCAGGGAAGGTAAAAGGAAGAATAAATATCAACTCCTATCTTTGCAATTGAGCACATTTCTCTGTTATGCAGTAAAGAGTGAACCCTTCATAACAATCTTAGCATCTTTCGCTTATATAAGCTACCTTGATTGCAGCAAGCGGGAAAGCTGACAATCAGCACTCACACTTCAAATGTGACACCTGTAATGTAGCATGTAGAGTGCTTCCGTTTTTACACACACACCACACACACACACACACACACACACACACACACACACACACACACACGCACACACACGCCCTCTTAATACGCCATGTGCCGTGGGGTTAAAACAGCTCATCTGCTGTCCTGCATGGATAGAAAGAAGCCAGTGTTCTCACACGCTGCAGCCAGGTGCTGGTTAACCTTTCTTGGGTTATTTGCAGTGCCAGTGGGAAAGCAGTGTGAGGATGTAGCGGGAGGTAGGATAGACATGGAAAGAGGAAAGGAGCTCAAGAGAGGGGGCGCAAGTGAAAATGAGAAACACAGTGCCTTCTCTGTGTGAGCTTTGGTAACGAACATACTTTTCTAAAGCTTCTTTC
Organism: Tautogolabrus adspersus; assembly: GCA_020745685.1. Classification (NCBI taxonomy): domain Eukaryota; kingdom Metazoa; phylum Chordata; class Actinopteri; order Labriformes; family Labridae; genus Tautogolabrus; species Tautogolabrus adspersus. The sequence continues at coordinate 18,454,503 of CM036542.1, read as the reverse complement.
TAAATGGCCCACTATAGAAGTGAATGTTAATAGTAGCAAATATCAAAGGATGGTCTGTTAGGAAAATGCTTCATTCAGGTTAAAGGGGGAAAAAAAATGCTCAAATGGGCTATAGGACTTTGAATTTGCAGGTCGTGCTTCTTCAGTATGAAAATCTGTTCTAGAGGATTGGTATTTTTCTCGGGATCAATAAAGTATCTTTCTCTATCTCTATCTATATCTCATTTCTGCATAACTGTTCAATAATGGTGGACATTTCAAGTGCAGTACAATAAAAATGCCCCCTTGGATTTCAAAGGACTGCACTTAAAAAAAATGTTTTAAAGCATTTATTGTAAGTACGGACAATTAGATTAAGTAATACTTGAATTATCTACTGGATAATATGGCTCATCATTCACCTTGTTATCGTCTCTAAAATAAACAGATGGGTTTTTTTCTGTAATGCATGAATGCAGTTAGATGAATCCCATGTTTTGTCCATGCTGCATTTCATCCATCACACTGAGGCTGACTGTCACTCACTGGCCTATATAGTATGATATTTTTATGAAAGGGCAATACCCCCTTAATGTATTGGCAACTTCATATATCACTCTCAGCATGACATCCACTGGAGAACAGCTGCAGTCCTCTGATATTTGCAGCACAGTGGGGATAACAACAGAATCCGGAGAAAAGGATTCTCATCTCCTCATAGCTTTAGTTGTAATCAACAAAGAGCGTTCAAATCCTAAGCCAAACATTTTGAAGATTAAGTGAAACGTTCCAAATGTAGTTTCCATGAAATGGAGAAGATTGTATCAGCCATGTCTTTAAAATGACATCACATGTATTGTTAACCTATCACTTGGTATTAATGGCATTAGCAGGCTCTGGTTGACGTGTAGAGGGTGAATATTTGATGACATCATCTTATTTGTGACAGTTTCAGTAGTACAGACTTCAATAAAGTTGATTGATTGACTAAGAAAAGATTAACATGTACAGTTTACATGATGCCTAATCGTTCATTATATTTATTCTACCATTCTTTTCTTCATTTTGCTGTTGCCCTGTAGCCTACTTTTGCTCAGCATCAACATCTATTAGGAAGGAAACGTGTTTCTGACCCCTTGGAGCAAACCAATCAATTCTATTGAAGGAAACATTTCTGTAAGATAATGAATATCAGTCTTAAAAGTGCAACACATAATGTCAAACAGTACACTACCACCATCTGTGAGGTCAATACGAGTTTTAATGTTTATGTGCTACATTTTATTTCTTCGTTCAAAAGAATGTGCGACACATTCACATGCCAGGTTAAGAAGTTATTGTAGTGATAGCTGCTGGTGTTTTTACAAACCCTTTTTCACAGAACAGGAAAAAAAAGCCGCTTTACAGTAATTGATTAGTTGTACTTTTTTAATTGTTGCTAAATATTGTACTCTTCTCTTTTAAAGAAGAGACAAGCAGCTCATCCAAAAGTGGCTTAGATTTCTTCACTATTTCTTGACTATATGAGAACTATCATGTAAGGTTACAAAAAATACTGGTGTACATACAGTTATGGCTATAGCTTGGGATGTAAATATACAGCATGACACATACAATTATGTATGACTCATGTCAATGTACATTAGGTACACCATGCCTTTTTTAAACAGACCACATAAACATACCAGGTGAATTAAGTCCTTGTAGTCAGGAGTGACTCAGTGAGTCACAGGAAGCAATAAATTATGAGTCAGAGCTTGGTCCATGTACAGCTGCAGAGACTGACAGGTAGTCAACAAGGTGTATGGACTCACATACTGTAGCCTGGAGTCCCAAACTCGTACTGAATGCCTTATCAGAGGGATAACTATGTGTAATGTTTGTGTGCTTAATGTTACGAGCATGAGTAAAGCTAACAGGGGTTTAAACTCATTTTAGTAACACGTTTTGTACGAATATAAACAAGTAACCTCAATGGAAACTTTATACTAGGGCTCGACTAATATGGGAATTTTGGGGCTGATACCGATATCAATACTGGGGAGAGAAAAAAATCCCATATATCGGCCAATGTCTTTCGTTGAATCCTCAAATGCAGTTATCAAACTCTTGAGAAAAGTATATATAATGAAGACAGAAAAGTAACTGCACATGTACGTGCATCACCGCTTGACACACTGGAGAGTGATGATGCTTGTTGTAATCCATATAGTTATATACACTAGCAGTTATCTGTCCCCACTCTGCCGGTGACAGATAACTGCTAGTTTAATACAACAAACCTCAAAGTAAATGCTTTTTGACTTGTTAATAAATCTATTAATATAGGCTCATATCTGTGATTAATTTAGCCGATACCGATAGTTACCGGATATGCTAATATCGGCCGATATTATCGGCTGGCTGATTGATCGGTCGGGCTCTACGACTTAATACGTTTGAAAACTAGCAGAAAGCTAATATCTAAAGACTTTAATGGATCATGTTCAAGTAATCCTTTTTCCCTGCAAGTGTATAATGATAGATATAATAAATATAAGAGCCACTCTATGACCCACTCTGAGAGTGTTCTGATTTGTTTCAGAAGCTGTATCTCTGTATCCCATTAACTCGTCTGTCCAGCGTTGTGCTCCACCTGTAACAGATGATATTAATGTCAGGTCTATGTCTCCTTTTCTCTTTGAACAGTTCTGATGAGGAGGCCTTAAATTACAAGATGTATCCCTTAACCATTTTTCTACATTGAATCTGTCATTTTTCTCTGGGCCACAAGTGCTTCGACACTGTGCCACCCATCTCTCTTTTTGGGCATGGCTGTATATGATCACTAAACCACACAGCCACTCAGCCAAACCTTTACATCAACTGTCTCTCTTTGCAGATCTCTAAAGATAAGCTCCACTGATTGTGAAGTCTGGCTTTTCAGTTTTCACTTTAACTTAAGCGGTTTACATCGCGGTATAAAACCAAAAGCCGCCATTAATAATCCCTTCTGCGGGACAGAAAATATTATTTTGAGTATCCAGAAAAAAAAGGTTTAAGTTTTTTGTGTTCATACAAAGCGGTGCTGCAAAAGACAAAAAGCCAACAAAATTGCATTGTTCCAGCACCTCTTACCAGCTTTCACCTTCATATCAAACATTCTAGTGAGCCAAGAATGCAGTAAACTAAACTGTAAAGAAGCTGAAGGACAAATTGGAGGAACAATGTGAAACAACAGGTTTTAGTGGACGTAAGCTTTGAAAGCAAAAGTAAAAATAATGATTCATTGATGTGAACTCTTCCTGTCTGTTTTTTTTTTTAATTGTGTTGGTCTCAGATGACTTGCAGTTGCATTACCACAGCCTAGGAACTGTTTCTAATCTCTGCCTGATCAAGCTTTAATTGGGCTCAGTCTTATTTTATTCTTACAATGTCACAACTCAGTAATACTCGCAACAGGAGTAAGAATACGAATACAAACACAAAGAAGGACCTGGATGGCTTTTTGGATTTTAACTGAGATGGGGTGGCAAGAAAAAAACGACAAGGAAGTAGGGAAAAATGTCAGCAATGCAATTGCCTTTTTTCACCATTAACAATGGCAAAAAATAGCAGGGTCAAGTATTTATAGTGTGAAGCAGATGCCACAACTGAAAGAAAGTGTGGAGAGGTATGTCAGGTCTCTGATAGAGGTGAGAAAACTAAACAAGGGTGACAATGGAAAGGAGGCCTGAGGGCTGTGAGACACGAAGCAAACGCAATAGTGGTTGCTGTTTCGTTGATTCTGGGTCATTGGGCTTAAAGTTCATGTAGTGTTTTTGCAGTACGGCATGTGAATAAAAGAAGTGGCAGTTTTCTTCAGTCATGCTCTAAAACCACTAATTGTCAATACATTTCTGTATGTGCAAATCCGAATAGTATGCAACAAATTGGCCTTCATGTAACGTTTTAGGCCTCTAAATTAACTAATCTTAAAAAATGTCAGAAATTGTGTAAAAGCTGTGAAAACATTTAGATTTGCCAACTCTGATTTTGTAGCTTTTGTAGAGGAATCTGTAATCAGCCGGTTTCATAACCAGCTATGAACTCTTTACAGGAGCTTTAAGGATCCTCAAACCATGCTGTCACAGCAGGAAGACTGATTATTTCTATATAGTATTTTGATGTGTGTTAAAGTTGCCACCAGGCCAGTGTCAGACGAAACATGAAAAAGCACATAAATCGATACCAGTAGTACAGGAGAATGTTGTTTTTTTCATTAAAGAATACTACTAACACACAAACAGGAAAAGATCAGCAAAGAGATAAGACATTCTGCTTTGTTCATGAGGGGGGGGGAAAGTTCAAAGTAAAAGTTCCCCTCAGTAGCTTAAAGAACAGGGTTTTTTTTAATCCACTATGTCAGAGGAAGCAGTATAATGTATTAGCTTACTTCTTCATACAAGAGGGAGTCACTCAGTACTGTCAAGTATCATCTAGCACAGCAGTATAGTTCAATTACAGTTCAGTGAGCATATTTCAGCCAAAATGCTCTGAAATTCAATGCTGCTGCCAAATGACGAAAGTGTACCGAGGATAATTGAGAGGCTGCAGGGGGAAAGACACCAGCTGAGATCTCCTGCATAATGTTAGTTGATGTAGTAATAAAACAGCAAAGAGCTTTCTTTAGTGTGGTTAAGGCGAGCACATAAGGACCCTCCTTTCTGACAATTAAATGGAAGAGGCTTTTTGTGGTCCATCATGGTACAGTAAACTCTGTTCATCCCCATGAATCAATGCCTTGATAATGACACTAAGGAGGGTTCATAAAGCAAATTAGAGTGATGGAGTGTCAGATTGCATCAGGCTTTTAGTCTACAGTCTGTGGTAGGGATTAGTTTACCGGCTAGCTTTTACAACGTGATGCGTGTGTTTGTTTCAATATGTGTGTCTGCTATTTAGCTCTGGAAAAGAAAGACATGCTCTTTTTTCTCTTCTAGATATACGTGGGCTAAAAGAAACAGTTTTGTTGATTTCTAGTGATGCTGCATTAAATTAATTAGACGAGAAACAGTCGGGCAAATGGTCTTGGGATTGTAATAACTATAATTTGGCTGGGCTTTAGGCTGTAAAAAGATGGACAACATGACAGCTTCCAGAAAGTGAAGCCAAAACATCTGGAGTTCCCCCCTCTGATTGGCTGCAATTTTAACTAATGGAACAGGTGTCAAACAATGAGTTGAAAGTACATGTTAAATCCTATCAAACATGGTTTCTGTCATTAAAGTTAATCATTATAGCGCTGATGTATGTCCAAGTTAAAATTTATCAAAGAATTTGAATTCTAATTAATTATTTGATGCTATAAAAAAAGTGTAAATGCCATGATTGACAAGTCTGTTGACAAAAGCACAAAAAAAGAAAAGAACATGGTTTGAATGGTTCTCCCTGTTTTATGCCTCCTTGCCTTTTTTCATACCCTCTATTACCCGCTCTTTTCTATCACTAGTTCTTGCCCTATTTTTGCAATCCGCCCTCCTTTTTACTGCTCTAACCCGGCAGGCCTCTTCCTTCATCTCGACGCCCATTTTTCCCCATCTCTTCTGTCCTAAAGCCTATTATGGCTGGCCGTATACTCAAAAGGGATCGACTGAATGCATCTGTGCATGGTGTGTGACTGAGGAACAGTGAGGGATCGAGAGACAGAAGAAGGAGGAGGAGATGAGGGGGGGTCCAGACATCCTTCAGTGAGGAGCGGAGGCTGGACCACACAGATAAGCCAATCTCCACACTGTCAGCTGACAACACAGGAGCTTTGTGGGGGGGAGGATAGGCATCCAATTGATTGCAGGTTTTAAAATAGAAAGTATACTGTATACAAAGTAACTCTGGGAGAGTAGAGATGCTATAAAAAATACAGCTGAGGGAATATTTGAGCCTCAGTGGTATGTCATTTACCTGCTTGAGTGACTGTACTGACAGCGCAGATTCTATCAACAACATCTGCTGTTCTGTTATTGTCTCGCTGCGTCTCTGTGAGGATGTCAAATATTAAGACGTATAATTATATTAATTGTAATGCATGTTTACAGCAGTAATGCAGACTTGTGTGCAGTGGATATGGTGCATTATTTCAGATGTTTAGCAACAAAGAACAACCAAAGCAAGGGAGATGGTGTGTGCACTGTGTAGGCTTTTGGCTTTTAGATTACTCTGGTCTTATTTGGACGCAGTGAGATTTTTAAAAGGGAAGATAATGAAAATGTTGCAAAACAATTCTTGTAATACCAGACAACGCAAAACTATGAAGTGAATCTGCCTCTGCTTTGTCACATTTCTCCCATATTGGTAACATGTGTGGGACAGTGTTAAGAAGTTTTACACACTGCATCGTAACACTCGAATTATTCAAATGTAGCTTTGTTTTTTTTAAGAGGGGTATTAATTACACACACTTAATGGTTATCAACAGGCTGTTTTTTTCACAAAGCAGACCTGGGTATCAGTATGGAACATTAAAGTGTAACGCTGTGGACTGCAGTGTACTATATAATGTTTTTTTTGCGTGTGTTAAAAATATCTGCTTGTCTGGGCTGAAAGCGATACAAAGAGAGTAGTATGATTGAAGCCACACAGAGAAGCTGTGGGCTGGATTAAAGAGCTAAATGAGCCAAACTCACTAAAACATGACGCCAGGGGAAGCATCCAAATCTGCGGAAATTCTCTGTGAGTTCATTTTGTACGAGTGAGCACATCATACACATTACATCATTTTATAAATCGCTATTAAAATGTTGATTTGCTGCTTTAGTGTTTATCAAACAAATCTATAATGCTTCAAATAAGTTCTGTTCAAATGACGTACAACGACTGAATCACAAACACACCACTGCCTATCAGCATGGACGCAAGAATAAAGGAATGCTCAGAGAGAGAGAAGATCAGAATAATCACCATTTATGTTTTCATGCTTTGTCTCCAGGTCTTCTTTGGCTTTGTACACTTTCAGACCACCTTTTCTTCACTCAAGATACTCCCACATTGTTTAATTAAGTTCTTTATTTAAAGCCATTACCAGTATCTTAGCAACTTAGCTACAAGTCCTGAAGACATTACCTTTTTTTTTGTTTTTATTCAATGCCAAATATGGTTGTGCAAACTCTAAGGCATCAACATCTTCATCCATTGAGTATCAACAACTGTATTATGAATGGCATGGGGTAAAAATCATCATCCTTAATGAGCTTAGGGCTACATGACAGGCAAGGTGGTGGGAGAGCATGAAACCCAACTTCTAATCACTGCTTCCTTCCCCTACTGCTCATGTTTACCTCCTCGCTACAGCACCAGAGAGCATTTAATTACTCTGACTTTTACTTCGCCTCCCTCCACTTCTTCTCTGGAGCAGACATCCACTTAAAGCCTTCAAAGACACACCCGGCTGACCACAGATTCAAACACTTTATTTCATTTATAATTGGATGATAAGCAAATGTAGTAAAAGAGCAGAAGTGAGGAGGGTGGTGTCTTCTGATTTTACGTTAAGTTGAAGCAAAACAATTGCTCGTGTATAAAATATTATTTTCCTGCATCCCTCCTTCACCACCACATTCTTGACATTGCACTTTTTTTTACTTTACATAAATTATTGTTCATCCATAATGAAGTCTTTCCTGATTGAACTAAATAAAAATAATAAAAAAACATTAAAAACTGCTTACTTGTTTAGATGTACCTTAAGTGTTATTGTTTGTGTGGACTTAAGGTCTCAACAACAATCCAACATTTTTTTTATTTACAATGCAGGACCAGACATTCCTCACATTTGTGCTTATGAGTTTTCTTTTGATAACATAATTAGTTGTATTGTTTCACTTCTATTTGAATGAACACACTTTGTTTTATTGTAGGGCAACTTTTAAAGAGCTGACCGACAATCATATGTGTCCATATGTGTTTGTTAAAATGTTTGAGTTCTTCTGTGTGTTGTCTTGAGGACTGTCCTTCAAGACGTCCTGTAACTGTAAAATGTGTTTCATGTTTTTACAAGTACCTGCCTGAATTCAGGCACAACTACATAGATGCATCTTATCTGCCAAGCAAGAATGCTGGATATTAGAGTCAATGAAGAAAATACATATTTAAAAAGTCACTTTGAACTAAAGTGTAGTCATAGATTATTATTTCGTCTTGGTCTTGCCCTCGTAGTCCTTTTAGGATGGTGACTTGTGTGACTCACGGTCTAAAGTCCATAAAAGAATACTAACACCATGTTTTAGTTAAGCTTGGGGTGTTGGAGAAGCACACACTGTATATATAATTCAAAGCTCTGAGATCACTGACTGAATGAAGAGATGTAACTAATGATCATTTCATTGATGCCTTGAGTATCTTTGTTCACCCAGTTGTTAATTTTTAAGTATAATGTATATTCTTAAATTAGGTAGCATAATGTCAGTGACACTTTGTCTATATGATAGAAAGCTCCTAAAAAACACAAGAGTGCAGGGAAAAAGCAACAACAATAAAGACTCTTGAGATGAGTATTAATTAACATGGCTAAGATGCAGCAGTCAGGGAGCAGTAGTGGCGTAATGGTCTGACATTTTTAGAGAGCAGAAGAAAAGAATGAATGGACCCGGCATATGAATGAGTGCATTTTTAGCTACTTCTTTGTGATGGATGAGGCAACACTAAGCATTCGCCTTGCCAAACCTGTTTCAGAAGACGAAGACCTAATGTGCTGTGCTGTTTTCGATGATGTTGCAGGATTCACATGGCTCTTACAAAGAAGATGCTGCTGTGTGTTCAGGCCTCATGAGACATGTTCAGCCTTATGGATCTTGATAAATGCATGGATAAAAGATGTATTGATTCACACAAGTTGATTTACAGCAGTTTCACACAACACATCTGCCTGGCTTCCTCCATAGCAGCTGACTGCATCTTCTCCTCAGTGTGACTCTGATATATGATCTGTTGCTCTCTAATCAAAGAGCAATAATATTCTGTGAGTCTGCATCATTTCATTTAGGTTCAATATGTAACTATCTCTCTGTACAAGGCTATGGCAGTTACTTTATTTTCCTTTCATTTGGCAATTTAAGCAGAAAGCAACCAAGCTGCCAAGTCATTGTTTTCCAGCATTTTTTCTGACAATAAAGAAGATTTAAAACACAAATCTGGTTTCTTCATCTTTCACTTAGGAGCAAAAATCAGCCTTTACATTTAAAAAGAAAGAATGATTTAACATTTATCCTGATAATTGGGTTAGGGTTAGATCATCCAGCCCTAACTCGGAGGTCTGGATTTTCAGCATGGGAGGTGTTGTCGTTTCCATTTGTAGTAGGTTTGTAGTCTGAGCTGCAATGACCAATCATGTATCAGCAGGCTTTCATGTTTGCAGAAAAAAACAGTCTGAATGGAAACCAAAAAAAGATAGACGATGATTGCCAATGGGTACCAAGATTGCGGCTTTCATGCCCTTCAATATACAGTTTTTCATACTCTCTTTTCTCCCCTACAAACGACCCCTTCTATTTTTCCCCACAGTATACAACTGCAGCAAAGGACCTAAATAAGCTAAAAAATAAAATGAACAAAGAGTATGTGGGAAAGCATTTACAGTGGCACATCAAATGCCAAAATATCCACTGTAATTTATACATTAATACTGTTTGACAGTTTTCTTACACAATGTTTACATCATGCTTGTGTTCAGGTTTCAAGCACCGGGCAAATAAGCGGGTTATCAATATGCCCCTAGAAGTTCTTGCTTAACCCCGCAAATGAGCTACCCTCAAACATCCTTGATTTTTGTTTTGTGATCCTTGTTCTCACCTCTAACCAATACTCAACTTAAATGAATGCTATTCTTCCACCCTGACTTAAAGATAAGTGACTTGAGTCCCCTATCTGAATAATAAAAGTTCAATATAAAGACATATTCCATGACCAATCAATAGTTAGCATTAGGGTCTATCGATTATTGTTGTTTATTTGTATTCATTTTTTCCCTGTTTTGTTAATTTCCTCATATAATGCATTCATAAAACATGGTTATTGAAAATGGACCCATGGATGGTTGGGGTAGGCGAGGAACACATAGTTTAACTTGACCATGGTATTTCTGTTATTATTTATCCTCCATACAGTCAAGGTAGGATTGTTTCTTTAAATAATAAGGAATTATTCTTTATGATAAGATATAAATCACCGGTGAAGGCTATGTCATATTATGTTAGATGAAAGCTAGTTGTAGATGTAAAAGCTATTTAAGAGGTCTGACACGTGACGTTGTACAGTTCAACAACTGTACCGTTCAGAGTTCAGTAATGCAGGCTCCTCCCATCCCTTACTACTTGCAAAGCTTAATGAGACAGAGACAAAGAATATGACAGGGAAAAGCAGTAATGGGATGTCAGGAAGCGCTCAAGCTTTGTGTTTGATCAAAACTTTGAAGACTATTTTGGAATTTAGGTCAGATATCAAAAGAGATGAAACATGATCTTAAGGGAGAGATTTTTTTTAGGCCAACTGAATCCCTAACTTTTGTTTCACATCTATCCATGATCATTACAACTGCAACCGAACAAGAGAGAATTTTACACTCCACACTCATAGACCTATCCGACCGAATTGACCAAGAGAGCAGCTGTACTTATGCAATAGGCAGAAGCTAACTCATGCTGAACAAAAAACAAGTGAATAAAAGCCAAGGCAAATCCCCCGCTCCTCTTGCTATTAGATCCCACTATGTTTTTTGGCAATCAGGATAATGTTTTTGGAATATTTTCATATTCATAAGACCATTAAAAAAAAGAAGTGCTCCAATAAGAGGAAATGATCAAGGTCCACACATGGCTGGAATAATCTGGTAACTTTCACAAATATGCACCTCTGCAGCCAATGAAATTACAGAAGATGTTGTGATTCACCACAAGAGACCTCATTTTAGTTTAAAAAAACAGGAAAGGAATGGAGAAATGAACATCAGCAATTTCCCAAAAATCCACTGGCCTACAGTAGGTTTCTATCCTAGTTTTAATTGATGTGCTTGTATTTGATTCAGAACTATAAAGGATTTCATTCTTAAGAGAAACTCCTACTCCTACGTACCGGTATGTACTCTCATTTAGCCACTAAATTCTCCTTAAATGACACAATAAGAACAGGAGAAAAACATTGAATAAATCGCTGAGACTATATGTTCCTTTACCAGAAAGAAATTCACACATCTCTGTGTCTTACCTGATCCCATGGACACACAATCCCTCCAGAAAACATGAAAAGGTAACCCATGGCGACCAAGCAGGCCCAGATGACCAAGGAGAAAACGCGCAGGAGCTTCTTGAAGATCGACTCGATGCAGACGAGAACAAACACAGCAAGGAAGATGGCCAGTGCTGTGGGCACAGTGATTACAAATGCCACGTGGTCCTCCACGTTCTGAAAAAGAGACAGGGTAAGAATAAGGGAGTTATACATGTGGACGGACTATTTTAGATGGGAGGTAGGTGTGTTATTGATCAGGATAGGAGGAATCATGGTAGGCTATGTGTGAGAGAGATCAATAAGAAAAGAAGCACACTGATGAGACAGAGACATCTCGAGGGGCCATGAAACAGCCTAACTGTGTTAAACGCATCTCCTCTAGCTCAATCTTTTCTCTATTCTCCTGAAAATACAAACTACCAAGACATGCGACTCCACCAGACAAGCTGTAAATCCAGCATAACACTGATCCTCGCCCTATTTTTCCCCACTTCTTTTCAATACAACAATGTGTCAACCTAACCCGAACCTTATTGCTAGGTGAAATGTAAGAAATGAGGACAAAATGAGACAAGACTGAGTATGGAGGGAAATCCAAAGGATTTGAATGCTGACAGGGACTGAGGAAACAGAAAATATTGTGGATGTAAAAAGAACTGCAAATGTAAAAAATAAAAGGATAATATGAAAGTGAAAAAAGGCCATTTAAATGATTATTTCCAGGACTTAGTTATGTATTTATTTATCGTTTAAATTAACCAGATGTCCTACTAGAAAAACCTGTTAGATTTGGGACTTTATTTCTGGAGGGTATTTTTAAACATTTTTGTGCATGACTTAGGCTCTGTTTATACCTAGCAGTAACATCCATCCTGGGTGATCTGATAACAAGTGGATAGCCTAAATGCAAGGAGGAAAGGCACCCCCAATGCATCGTGAGGACGGATTGAAATCCAAAAGCTCAGACCACATACGGAGGTGGTCTGGCACACATGAATCCAGATTGGTTTGGTAGTGGAAGTGTGAATGCTTCCAGTGAAGCACTAAAGATCAACCCCTCAACTGGGAGATCAACGCTCCCTCTCACTGGGTGTAAAAGAGGACCATGCAGTCTTTTCAACACGACAGGCCCTTATTTGCATGTGAGGCAGGCGAATGAGATCTGAATTCAAGTGAGGTGACACAGTGTTAATGCAAAGCGTAAATGTCGGTACTTAAGTGCTATCCACTTGTGAACCGATTACCCAGGATGGATGTTAATGTAAGGTGTAAACAGGGCTGTCCTTTAAGTATAAGCTATTTAAGGGCGGCAGTAGCTCAGTCCGTAGGGACTTGGGTTGGGAATCGAAGGATCACCGGTTCAAGTACTAATGCGGACCAAAATATGGAAGTCCATACTTCTCGAGCCCTTGAACCCCAATCAGCTCAAGGGGCGCCTCCTGTGGGCTGCCACCGCACTCTGACATCTCTCCATTAATGCATGCAGGTTGTGTTTGTGCGTGTATGTGATTCAGGCCTGTGTGTGTGAGAAGCATGTCTCTCAATAACAGAGTGCAAACCAGAATTTCCCCTCGGGGATTAATAAAGTATATAAAATTAAATTAAAAATGGTAGGTATAATAAGGTTAAGCCTACACCTTTTCCATTAGTTAAATCCCTCAATGTATTTTATTTGTAATTTGAATATACGTCTTTGCGTTTCTTAATTGTAAATGCTAAACACATTATCTACAACTACTTAATAAAAGCTAAATTGAAATACTGCTTATACTGATACTCTTGTTTTTCAGCCACATATTTCAGACACAAGAATCCCGCTCTTATAAAATCATATAAAAATGATTAAGCCCACCAATGTGTAAAGTAATACAGTTTAACTATTCGATGGAAAGGTCAAATATCTTCAACTTTGGCTAAATGTACACTTCAGGAATCCTACCCCTCTTTTTAATGAACAACTGTAGAGATAAAAAAACACATCTACACTTAGAGAATATCTTATAGATTGAGGAAAAACCCTAAAAAGCCTCCAGTGGCGAAGTTAAAGCCACATCTATAATGGATTTGCTGCAGCTTTTCTGAAACACACTTAGATCTGAAAGTCTAATAAAAATTTCAGGAGACTCTTCAAGGTGGATGTAGGAGGATCGTGCAGTGAAATGAGTCGTTTGTACTGCCAGGCTTCATCCCATCATTGCGTTTCCAGAGAGTGACAGAGAAAAGGAAAAAAGGTCAGGATATGGATATTGTAGGTAGATGTGTCACATCCATACTGGCTCATTTGGATGTGTGTGAAATACACTTATATCTTTCCTGATTAATTCAACCAAAGCTCAAAAGTCAAAAGTTCTTTTCAGACTGTTTTTTGTGTGCAAAAGTGCTGTCACTAAGCTCAGCCGTCATCACGTCTTTGTACATTCATATTGATACCGCAACGGCGTAATATTGGTGTCCCTGTCTATGATTTCACAATGCATTTCTTCGTTGAGGAAGCAGGGCACAGCCAGAGCTACATATACACACACTCTCAGATTTCCTACTTTATCCACTGTCCTTTCAAATATAGGCAAAAGCCCCAAATTATATATACTGTATAAAAAAATAAAATAAAGGTCCCCTGCAATGATACGTTAATTTATCGGCCATTCCCCCTGGAAAAACACAAAAAAATATAGTATGGATTTCCCTTAGCTTCTTTTTTAATTGTTGAGAAGGGCAGATTATAGTAGGGCTGTCAATGGTAACACGTTAACACACGTGATTAATCTGTCATTACGGATAGAAGTGACAACTTGATATTAAACTTTGTATGATCATGAAGCCCGATATTCCTCTAATGCTCTGTGGACTACTATTTTAATCCAACAGCTGCACTGCAGACTCAAATCTCTTTCGACCATAAACATAAACAAAAAGATCAGAATCATTAACGCACAGGTCTCCTCAACACACTGCACACCATAACCCTGCAGGTCACATCTCCCACTTAGTTATTATTTATTGATTATAATGCAGGGATCAGATTTCAAAACTGTCACTTAAGACGGTGAACATCCATGCCAGCCAGAGCAAAAAGGCTTCTTCTGTTGCACTACATAAGCCATTCTTTGTTTTAAATGATCAGGCAATAATGGCCGGCTGATCATACGCTTATATGTTCTTCTTTGAATGTTTGGAACTATTTGGCCAAAATTATGAAAAGTGCAAAGAAATGTTTCTGAGTAGTCCTGTGTTTGCATTCAGTCAGTTGTGTAAAATGCCTCTATATGCAAAGTGGTAATCACAATGTGCTGGATTAACTGAGGTAATTTTGTGTGGGTGGCAGGGCAGATCCAGGTGTGGTCATCGTGGCTTGGGCCCTACTTGAAACCTGATGTGCCACCCCCAAAATCCAAAATCAATTATTGGTGCTGTGTTGCAACAGGCTGCTAGTAGCATTTCAATGTGGCACTTTTAGCATTAACACTTGTATTTACTTTCCTCTTTTTTTTAAGTAAATACAAGTGCTAACGGAGCATCAGTCAAAGCTAGCAAAATGTCAGTGTACTATCACATGTTTTCATGTTATACTTTTTTTAAAGCTATAATATGTAGGAAATTGGTTTGGTGTGCTTTGGCTCCCACCGAAGGTCTTCGAGTGAAACTGCACTGTTGTAAGACAAAGAGTTCTGTTACTACTACCCCTCTTAGACAACGTGCGCTCATTGACAAGTAGAGGGTGCACAGCCAACAAAGACGTTGACAGCTAAACCACCATGTTGACTGGCATGCTACAATACTGTAATATTACTAGATGACTCTGCAAGCATCTACAGGCCTGTAGTTGAAAACTGTTTGCACATGGAGTATGTGGATGTGTATTCAATTGTTGCGATGATTTGTATAGGCAATGGCTAGACAGTTACATTGGAGGTAGACAGTTACATTGGAGGGGGGGAATTTGGTACTCCAAATATCAGATGAATAAATAAACTTCATGATCCAAATTAATTATGGGTTACCTTAAGGTCTCTTCTGAATTAGTGTTGTAAATATACTTTTCTATCTGAATGATACATTGTGCTTATTCATGGCAGTCAGCTTCCAGAAATGACCTTACCATCAAAATATTTTTGTGTCACTTTATCGCATGATGCTTCACTCTGCAGTTCTTCTCCTCCTCTCCAATTCTCTCGTTCTCCTTTCTAAGCCCCCCGCCCCCTCCTCCCCGCTGTCTCTCATGCACACAGTCAGTGTTCTGGGACAGGGGAGGATATGTGTGGCTGCAGAGAGCCACAGAGTTTGTCTCGCCCAGAGCAGAGCTCCAAAACAGCGCAGGATTTAGGTCAGCCAGCCAGCAGGATGGAGGGATGATAGGATACAAACAAAAGAGAGAAAGAGAGAGAGACTGAGATATGAGGAGGTGAGAGATGACACATACACGAGAGAGAAGAGAAAGGAGATGATGGAGGGGGGAAAAAAATAAGGGGGTTGCAAAAGTCATGGCTATCCAGCACATGCAGGGATAGAAAAAATATAAAAGAGCATGTAGGACAGATTGAGCAGAAGCCCGACAGGAAGAAACATTTACTGGGACACTCTTTCATTGTGAGCCCACACAAACATTTCCAGACGGTGCATATCATATTCTTAGTCGAGAGATTGTAGGGAAATATTTCATACAAAACAGACTGCTTTTAAAGCCCTACTTTGCTTCTATGCAGCAACCCTGCTCCTAACTCGACATTAATACTTAATGCTTCTGCTGTAAGTTAACTTACTCTCTCACACTTATCCACAGCTTCAACACAAATACTACCAGCTGGATGCAACAATAAATCCAATGTTCAACTGAGATTCATGTGTAAAAGCACCAGTTGTGCTTAGGTGATGAGTCGAAATAATGAATTGCATAATGATGAATGCAAGAGCATGAGAAACTACTATGATGAAAATTACTGCTGTGTTTGGGAAGTAATTAAATTGCAATCAACTATCAGAAAAGTTGCCCGATTAATAAAACAGATTGCTGTTGCTTGTAATCCTTTCAAAAAGGGATATCATTTCTTGACTCATTAGGCAGGAATGAGTCTGTTTTGTCTACCATGGAAATGCAATGTTGGCTTTTTGAATTAAAACACTTCAACCATGCAAATGTTCATTCAGTTCTGTTGTTACAATGCACATTTTCCAATTGAATTCTGGTTCATTTTGGGATGTGCATGGTGACGTGTGTATTTGTACGGGCTCCTTCGCACTCATTCATTGCGTTTTAAATGAGTCTCTTTCTAACTGAAGACTCAGAAGACGTGAATGGGAGAGGCACTCCCTAAATCAAAAAAGTGATAAGCTTTAATAAGATTGTGTTAGTAATCCTCTTCAATCATTAGATTCTGCTAATAAATGTTTGTTGTGTCTTTCTTTGTGTGCATATAGTCAGGCAAATTATCCAAGAGTTAAAACGTGGCCACAAACCCTGCGCACTGAGAAGTATTTCGCTTTTTTCCACTGTTTGCAATGTCTTTTTTTACTTTACACTGTCTTGCCTACACTGCATTGAATTTTTTCTGTTTTTTTAGAGCAACGATAACCCTGTCAAAATAGTGACAGAGGAAAACAGATCTCCTTTCTGTAGTTCAGTCAACCGTGAGCTCAGACAATAACTAAGCCCCTTATCCTCCCTCCCTCACTTTATCTCACCCTTCTCTTCACATTAGTGCTGCGATGAGGGCTGCATGCTGGGACACTGTGCGTGCTCATAGGTGTTGCACAGGCACGCTTTTGTGTGCGTACACGTTTGTTTGTGTATGCATGTCTATGAGGGTAGGGGAGTGTCAGTGCACACGTATGCACTTTTGTGTGCACAGGATTGGCAAGTCAGTTTTTGTGACCTTATTTCTACACATGCTTGTGAAAAAATTAGTCTACAAAAGTGTGTGCGTGTGTGTTTGTGTGTGTGTGTGTGCGCAAGATGTGTTTAAAAGTACCAGTTCAATGTTCAGACTTGCATGGACTTGATATTAATTTTCTTCACATATTACACCTATGATCAAAACCCTAAAAGGATGTCAAATTGTTCTTGCTACGATCTTAATGCTTTCAAAATGTTTGTCTGGTCCCAGAATTTTTTCTAACTTATTTTGCATAATTCATCCATGTGTGTTTGTGTGTGTTTGAATGTTGTGAATGAGCAGCTTACCAGTCCTGAAGCAAAGAACACAGTCAGCAGAGCCAGGCAGGCTCCCATCACAATGAGCAGGAGAAACACAATCAGAGGATGCTGCTGGCTCATACAGTAGTAGGACTGGTACAGCCAATCCGGAGACCTATTCCTCCTCTGCTGACCTCCCCCACCTCCTTTATCACCCTCACCAGACTCCCCTGTCCGGTCCAGGAGATACCGCTTCCTCCTTATTGCCTCCTGCCACATGGATCTTGGAGCCGAAAAGGAGGAGGAGGGAGAGAAACTACAGGAGGCAGAGGAGGTGTTCACCCCTGAGGTATTTGTAGTTTCCACCACAGACGGGGAGCAGTTGCTCCGTTCCGCTCCCCTGCTGTTGTTGTTCCTATTAGGGACCCCGGTGTCAGAGCTTCTGATCTCCAGCGTATCCTTTGGATCCTTCTCCACCTCCTCTCTGAAGTCCTTCAGGCGGAGACAACTAAAAGCTGAGACTGAGTCTGAGTCAGAGGCAGCATGAGCTGACCGGAGAGGTGGCAAAAACGCACCGAGGGTAGAGCGCAGCATCCTCCTCTTTCTCCTCCTGCCAACATGTTGAAGCGGGAAATGAAGGAGAGCGCAGAGACTGAGAGCTCTTTAGAGTGAGAGAGAAAAGTGGGAGGGAAGTGAAGGGAAAGGGGAGGGAGAAAGGACTAGGGGGAGGGGAGGAAGGAAAAGAAGGTGCAGCCACAGCAAGAAGTCAGGGAGTGAGAGACAGAAGAAAATGACTATGGAATTTATGCAATATGCATTAGGGATTAAAAATGCAATGCACCAATTTGAACTTAAAACTGGAGAACACAGTAAAATAAACTGTCTGAGCTTAATCCAAGACAGAACCGACCAGTACACAACAAAACCTTACGTTTTTTTTTTATCGTCCCCTTCTGTTTCTCTCTTGAGGTTTGTAGAGCCTTACACATAATGGATTTGGTGAAACACTTCTCAACTTATGATAGATGTACAAAAAAAAAACAGGATGGTTACATTTGTAGTTACTATCAAGACCTTGAGAATTTTCTATGATCTTCACGTGGAAAAGTAAGCCAAGTCTAAACAGCATGATTTAATTTAATTTATACCTTTTATCAAAAACTGACCAGTTACTGAATGATGGCTCTTAAAATCTTTTGTGCAATCACTTAGAAGAAAAAACAGCAGCTGTGCAAGCAGACGCTTCACACAAAGGAGGGTCAAAACTTTAAGTGCTGCGGCCACAAATGTTGGTTTTATAAGGATGAGTAACAATGACCTCATTTCAACGATTAATGTCTCAAATCATAAATGTCACATTTCTTCAATTACTTTTGAGAACAAACACACTGTGCACCTAAAAATAGTTAAACAGAGAACAGTGATATTACAGCCTGCATCAGGACAACATGGGACTCCCCACATACTGTCATGAGTTGAAAACAGGTAACTGGACCCAAGTGCAGATGAACAAAACATATTTATTTAAACAAAAAAGGCAAACAAAACTTACTATTCAAAAAGTCCAAATAAAAATCCAAAAGGGTGAAACACTGGGAATCACAAGAAGCACAGGAAACATGACCCAACACCGACATACAACAATGAACTGACAACACGAGGGAAGGAACACTGAGACTAAATAGACATGGGGTAATCAAACACAGGTGAGGACAATCAGGGCAATCAAGACAGGAGGGAAACACACAGAGGCAGGAGTAAAGACAACACTGGGGACTACTATGATCTAAATCATGAAACACCTAAGAAACACAGAGAACTGAAGAATGTAACAAAACACAGAGAGACACAAGGAGAAGAAATTACAAAATAAAACAGGAAACACTAACGACTAAACAATCAACACATTAACACACAAGGGAAACAAGCAACACTAGGATAGACAATACCAATAAGACAGAAAACTACTAAGCACACTAGGGAAGAATGAAAACTAAAACCATATAAAGAAATCTAAACTCTGAAATACAAACTAAAACAGACCAAATCATGACACATACGTACGTATCACCAAATCCTTTAGAGTTGCAAAAAATGTTTTCACTTACAGTCCCTGTAAAGTCAAATCAGCAATGTGTCTCCAAGCATGCTACATATGTTACAAGAAGGTAGCTTTAAACATGTGAAAAGACTGAGAACTATGTTTGACTGATTTGCAGTTTTTGACCAATATAACGGTTTTCTCAAGATTCAGTTTTAAGTTTAAATGGGCGGGGCTAAATAGGGGTTCAATTACGTAATTGGGTGGTCACTAATAGCACCCGCCTCTGCAGTGCACACTTTTTCCCAGTTTTGTCAACTTTCACCAGAGACAAATGGGTTTTTCGGATAACCGCCTTTGGCTGGTTAGTGGTGCCAAACCGTCTGTCTCTTTCCTCGTCCGTCACCTGCCCGCCTTGCACACACCTGGCGCCTTCGCGGACAGTGGATGCCTGCCAGTGAGTGTAAGTTGCCCTTTTTTTGCTTTATTTTAATAGTTAATCTATATCAAACTTTTAGTTGGCAAGTGAAGTAATATAACGTGATTTTATTGTGTAGCCTAGCATGATTTTCATAGCTAATGTGGTCAAGTTTATGATTATTAGGCAAAGGGATGCCTCCCTTTTCTTGGTTGGGGGAGAGGGAATGAAAGATAAAAGTTAGCATCCACCTCCAATCAAATAGGATGGATTACTCGCATCTGTGTGTAAGGTCATAATGACCGGTCATAAAGGGTAGCGTTATTTTGGAGGAAGATCTACTTAAATGACAGTCGCTTGTTTTTCTTAATCTCCGCTATTAGAAACTGTATTTTCTAAAACTCTCAGCTTATTTTTAAGAAATGCATTCAATTTGACTAACATAACTTATTTGACATTCCTTAATAAATATGCAGTTTTCAGACTTACACAGCTCTCTCCTTCATCTCCAGCGGTCCATGGTCTGCCTGACAAATGTTTAGAGCATTCTGCAGGGAGTAGGGGTTCAGGCAGACAGGCTCAAGGCCGGGATGAAGAGTCATGCAGTGTGGCTCCAGACATCCATTCTGAACCTGTTGGAGTATGTGTTAGAAGGTGTTTCAGTTCTGACGATCCAGTATTCAACTTGTGTATTCATACTTTGAATGATCATTTAGTAGGGAAACAATAAATAAATATATTTGTGTCTTTACATACTGCGTTAAGCTGCTTGCAGCACACATTTTCCACCTCTGTGGGCATCGCCTGAGCTCTCCACAGGTGCACCTGTTCAAATGTAGTTTAATTAACAGTGACTACGATATCGTAAATATTATGGGTTAAACTATATAAATGTATCTCAATAGAACAGAGTATACAGCCTGTGGCATAGCTTGTGTGTTGTTATGATGTCAATCAGCAGTTCACACATCAAGCATGAGAGGACCTGCAGGTATATAAAACTGACAATAGACCTTTTTTTCATCTTTTTTTTTGAATTAGCTAATGGATATTGATAATGGTGGGGTTATTTTACCTTTATTGTGTAAATAAAATAACACAATACTGTAAATGGAGTATTATTATTATTATTATTATTGATCACAATAATACAATTGACCAAATAGTACTAAAAATCAAAGGCAATTATAGTGTGAGGATGGCTGCCTGGTTAATATGCAAAGCAAAAAGTGGTAACATTATTTTTTCTCGTGGTTAGCTAAGCTTATTTCATTTGGCTAGCTATGCTATTAGAAACAAGCTTCCATTACACATTGGTAGGCTAAACTAAAATGATGGAGAAAAAAAATTACCATTCTGTGACAGACTGAGGGGAAATAGGTTGACTCTCCAGTTCTAAATCACATTCAGGCTCTGGTGGCTCGGACATATACAGTTGAGAGAGGCTCGTCTTTCCCGCGAGTGGGCGTGGTTTCGGCGCATTCCATGGACACGCCCACAGCATCCCAGAGGAGAGAGAACAGCTAAATTTTTCATGATTTTGAAGCTTAATTTTCTAAACTTCAAGGTTTTTTTCAATGCTGAAATTTGGCCTGGTGGTTAATAATACATTCTTCTGTTGTATAAAAAACTAAAAATCTGTTTTTTTTTGGTTTACAGGGACTTTAAGATCAACAAACAGCTTTTAGTTAAATGACCGTTATCTCAATGCATTGTGCTGTAATGTCCCTGTTATCTTTCATGCTCTGTATGGACTCTGTCTTATCTACATCCTTTGTTTTGCTCCTACAGAGACCCTGTTTCTCCGTGCAGATCATTACAGCTTAATTTTATCTGATTTAATTAGTGAAAGAATCTATTTTGTAGGTTTTATGACTAATTTAGAGCTCAAAGAAGCTGTCAAAGCATGACACAGCGACTGCTTTGAAAACATGATATTGATTCCTTCCTCTTGCAGTTGATGAAGGAGATAATGGGAGTGGTAGTGATGGTTTTATTACAAGCACTTGTGTGCCTCAGTAAAAAAAACGATGCTCCTCCTCTTCTCAGCACCACACCGTTTCCCCTCTTTCTGCATCTTCACGACTCTCTTCATGTCATCGTGCACCTCATTTCACCCCCTTTCTCATTCCTTTCTCTGACTTCACCTCTTTTTTCATCCTTCCATCTCATTCCCACTTTGATTTCCCCTAGTATCCTCTCTGCTCTTCCATTTCATCCTCATTTAACCCCTTCTGTCCTTACACCCTTTACTCTGACCCCATCTGCTCTATAATTCAACGTTTCACTTTCTCTTCCCTAAATCCTCTTTGCTTTCCTACACTCAGGCTTTTGGCATCTTTTCTCTAAAGCTCAGCTTCGGAACCCCTTACTTAATCCAATATTTCCCCCTTAAACCACTTTTCCACTTCAGGCCCCCTCTAGTTCTTTTATCACATACTTTTTAATTTCCTTTGCCCTTCTCCATCCTCCCATGATTCTCTGCAAAGGCAGCTCCTTCCATCTCAACAATTTCCTTTTCCTCTGCCTACAGACATTTCCATCTTACCCCTTCTCTTTTTCTTGTGGCTTCTCTCATGTGCGTCATTATCTTTAAAAGAAGAGATGATTAGTTGGATGTTTTCAGGACATTTTCAAGAAAAATGCAAGTGTCTCTAATAATAATTTGTGTCTCTATGCACATCTTGCACAAATGTCCAATCCAAATAAAGCAATTAAGACCCAAAAGCTCACTCTGTGTATTAAAAATGGACTACAAACCTTTATTAATAATGTTGCGAGGACATTATTCATTCATCTAAACTGAGAAGAGAGTCTTTTATCTGATACTGAATTTTCCTTTTTTTTCTCTGCAATTATATTAGGATATGAATCGGTGTTATTAAAACCTCATTCTGGTCCTGAAATGGTGTGACTCCTAAGTAGTGTATAAAGACTTTGGTTTCATTACACAAATCTTTCTGCCCTCTGCTCTCATTATTGCCAACATAATTGTCCTGTCTGACATCAATAGGGCTATTTGACTCGTTGTTACAGACTAATGTATCGGGCGATCATGAAAACTTGGACCTGATTGATATAAGAAATGTCATCTTTCTAGTAAGATTTTCAATCAAAATCACGAAGCGAGGAAGAAACCCCCATCCCCCTCGCTAGCAACTTTAAGATCTTTTCCTCAAACTGCTGCGCCGTTGTCAGTTAGGCTGTCACAGATTTTAACCAGATTGTTGTTGCACATTTTAACATTTGTTTTTTAGGGGTGACATCAAATTTAGGATATTTTTTTAAAGGGTTGCAGTATTTGAAGCTATGTCATTTAATAAACAAAATGTCACCATGCTTGCTAAATGCGTATTACTTTGTGCAGTTTTCTTACTGGGATAATAGAATGTGATGTTGTTCGTTCACTTCTTTGCCAAGGTGACAAGAGCAGCGTCCAAAATAGACTGTGAGGGAGGCAGAGAGCAGCGAGATGAATGCAAACACATTCACGCACACACAAGAGCTAGTGAAGCAGCTGGCAGATATTGACCTATTCAGGGTTAAGTGGAGGTCAAGACAAACAGACAGTCTTTCTTCAGACAGTGTTTTTATGTACAACCACCACACAGGACTGCACAGAAACTCTCAGAAATACACATATTCCAGTACCGCTTGCAAGGCTTGTTCCTTATTAATCGCCAATCAGCCTCAAGCTGTCAATGCAAAACTCAAAGCTGATCATCACCCCTTTGCTGTATTCTAAAATAAAATAGGTGAGGTAAGCTTACAGAAAACAAGATCAATGTATCCCCTTCTATAGCGGTTGTTTTCTTCATTGTCAGGTCAATTTGTCTGCATTCTCTGCAGGGACTCCCCACAGCAAGGAACCCTCTAAACAACATCCTAGGATACTGTTGTAATGGTTTTCTCATTCCCAAGAAGCTAAGGGGGCCACTTACCCAACGGAGAAAGAAAGAAAACTCCCAAAGTCATCAGTTCTTTATGGACAGAGTCAAGATGATCGGGGACTGTCCTACAGCTGAATGAATTCCCCCTGACCAATCTAAGTGCTAACCAGCTGTAAGAAGGTTTCTTTGATCCCTATCATGGGAAAAAGTGAACTATCCAGTGTCTAATATTTTAAGCTCCGAGTATGCACAACCTGGGAAAGATTTTGGTTTTAAGGAGAATATTATGTTGTTAAGATTTTGGTAAGTTTAATTTGGGAAATATCTAAACTGGTCACACTTAGTCTAAAGATAAATTAAGGATAAAATCGTTTAAACCAACACTCTAAAAAGCACAAGGATAAAACTGTACAGCTCATAACATTGACATCCTTACCTAGACTCAACTAAGACCACTGTATGACAGAGGCTCTAATTACCTAACTACATCCATCTGGGTAACTTGACTACATGCACGAATAGATTTGTATAAAGTTTGAAAAGTATGATTCATTCGAGTTTTTTATGTCCAAGACCAATCAATGTTTAAAATAATGTTTAATACACAAAAGACCTTCATTTACAGCCTATTTTCTGCTTAGCAATTTAAACATATGGTGACATAATCATGATTCTTAAACGTCAACTAATGAACAAAGGCTTAGCCTTAGCCTAACTAATTAACCACCTGACACCATTTTTAATGACTCCCAATTTGCATAAGGCTACTCGTTATGATAACTCTCAGATGTTAGCCCAAACAGTAGAGGATTAGCTAATTTAATTTACAAACAAAATGAGTTGTAGGCCTACACAGTGTAACATATAAAGCAGTCGGCTAGCATATGAAACAACATGCGTATTAAAACCGTACATGTTTATAAGCAGTGTTTTGTCGAAGTTTGGAAGTCTTACTTGAGCTCCAGTTGCCAAATTTCCTTTTCAAAGAGTCGCTGGTAGACCGATCGAGATGTCACCGTCTCGGACACAGCAGGGTCTGCGACTTAATTAACCCCGAACCATGATGGGCCTTGTTGGAATTTAAGTAGCCATCATCTTCTTACCTACTCATATGAGCCTTAAAGTCAAAGTAGCCTGTTTATTTTCTAGAAGGCTACTGTCCAACAGAGGGCCTGCCGTCCCAACAGAGGGGATTTGGCTGACCTATAAATGGAGATTGTTGGTACAAAATTGGGAGGCTACTTGTTTTCCTGACCTGTCTGGCTACATGCTTGGCGCGATAATATTAAAAGTCTGTGGTAGCCTATGCTCTTGGGTCATATGCAGCAAATAAATATATTTACAAGAAAAACACACACATTTCGATTATAGGCCTGATAAAAAGGGGAAATGAATGATTTTTTTTTTTTTTAAATGGACGTATCAAATTTGAATTACACAATATAGCCTATGTGTTCTTGTGTTCTACACTAAACCATCCTTCCTTAATTTGCATAAGGCTAAAAAAAACAATAAGGGGTCTGTGTCCCTTTTCCCTCCCATTTTTTAAATAGCAAGGTGGCTTAAGTAAAGACTTAATTAAACCCAACATCTTACATTTATTGGCTATCTTTCATCAAATTTCCTTGACATATCTGACATTACTTGCAGCAGGAGCAACAAACCTAACAAGGGACTCACTGACCTTCTTTTCTTTTTCTCACACACATCCAATGAGGTTTCTTGTTTTGCCTCATCAGTGAAAGGTCTCTGAATGAGGGAAGGGGAGAGAAGACTTCCAATTTGCATGTAACATCTCAATTATATCTCATTCACTATGGTAAAGATATGCAAGGTGCAAGTACTTAAATTCAGAGCTAGAGAAGAAAGAATCAAAGAAGCTTTAAATTAGGGGTAGCATTTTTTCCCCCTGCTTCCATCATTTTCACACTGCTTCTCTTTGAAAATGACTTCAATTATTCACAGCTTCTTCATGCTGTCAGAGGGGGGGAAAGGGCCTTCATTCACTATTCGGAGAGTGTGACAGATTCTGCCTTAACCTTGATCCAACTTTTATCCTCTAATTTACCTTAACAACTAATCAGGGGCTCAAGTTTCTTCCAATTCCATCCCCAACCGGGAACTGATAACACCAGGCTGTGTGGCAAGTTCAACCATAGCGTTGACATCAATCATTGAACACAAATATTAATAATAAATAAATAAACAAAGAGAGAAGGAATGTTTGTACTTCAGTGTCTCTGTGTGTGTGTGTGTGTGTGCGTGTGTGTGCGTGCGTGCGTGCGTGCGTGCGTGCGTGCGTGTGTGTGTGTGTGTGTGCGTGTGTGTGTCTTGACAGAATGAGCACAGCTGCAGTGTTGTCATGGGACTTTTTATTTCACTTCCAACGTCTTCTTTTTATTGCATTACATTGCACAAAGGGAGACAATCAGCTGATGGCCTTAACAGCAATTCCAGCTTAACCCCTTTTTATGTTCTACCTGTATCTATCCTACTCCCTCTATTGTTAACTGACCTGTAACATGTAGTATATATCCATTTTCTAGCATATATTCTTCTTTCTTTCCCTTATTCCCTTTCATTTGTCTCCCACCTTGTTTTCTCCCTTTTCTAATTTTCACTTTGCAGGCTAACCCTTTTGGTCACAGGCTGCTGAGAAATGGAGGAGGGTCTATCCTGTTGCTTGAAAATGAGATCCACAGGGGGCAACTGCTATTGCAATGTGGAACAACCTTTATTTGAAAAGTGACTCTATTAGATGGAGCACTATAGGAGCATGTTGAGGACATTTTTTTTGGTATGCATTTTTGGTAATCAGCCTACATGAGTCCTTTGTATAAGTGGAAATACACATAGCCGCAATTAAATGTGTATTGTGTTTTTGTACATAAGCACTGGAGTCTATGGTGACTCTGTAGACTGATGCACAGTGAGATTTAGAGATGGATAATTATTGATTTCTTAGCATCATTACTGCTTTTCAACAGGTCATATCAGGTGATGAAACCAAAATGAAACAAAAAATGAAATATTTTTGACACTTATTATGTGTTTCGTTTTGTTTAACATTGTATGAAGAGGTTAAAAAAAATCAAGAGTGTGGTAACCTTATTTTTTGCAGCAATGGCAAAGCAATGACTTACCCAAAAAAACCTTGTGGTGTGTTAGGGCGCGATGTTCTCCTGACAATCGCTGGTTTGTAAATGTGCTTAATCCATGGAAAAACACACACACCAAAATCGTACATGTTCTCTGCACTTCTGTATGTTTTTTGCGTGTTGACATTAACATCACCTGTATTTGAAAAGAAGAATTACTCTGCCTGCTCTTCAGTGTTATCTCTCTTCTCAGAGCAGCGCTGTGACATTTTCATTGAATTCCCGCTCTTCTACACTGACAGTCATGGCTGCAGGTTGATCGTTAGCTGCTTTCTCTGAAGGCATTGTATAAGAGATGTTTATCAGTCCACACATGCAATAAACCCTTCAGCACTGATGTGAAAGTTACCTTGGCGACGTTTATTTATAGTTTACATTCTAACATGACCATCTTGGAGGGTAAGCAAATGAACACAAATACTCTATGAAAATTAGATGTCCAAAATATTGAAGTAACAGTACGTGCCTTTTGGTGTCAGTTGGAATTAACTGGAATTACATGTATTTGATATTTGGTTTAGTATTCACCTTACAATTTAAATGTATGCAAGTGTCTAAAAGATCCTATTTTTCCCCCTTTTTAATGACGTGGAATTTTCTTCTCAAGTGGACATCTTTTCAAATAAATGCATCCTCTCGAGTATACATGTCACAGCACACGTATGAGATGCTGTATTATGCTGCATTCATGTGCTGCTCGGGTGGTCCAAGTTTCCGAGTTATTCTTCCAACTACAGTGTGTTCACATGATTTCAGTTCGGAAAGTCTGAATGTTGTGATAACAGCACAAAACAGCAAGTTATATTTGAGCAAAAAGTTGATGTGCAATATGTGAATTATTAAAAGTATGTTAACATTAACAAAACATATTTTGCCCCCCAGGTGATGACGATTCTGACGTCAAGTCAGGCACCTAATTCTTTCCCGAGTTTCCGAGTTGTTGTTCCGACTTGAGCAGGTGTTCATGTGCATTTTACAACTCCAAAAACTAGTTTTTCCGATGTGTCCGACACCACATGAATGCAGCATAAGCAGGTAAAGCTGCAAATCCTGGAAAGGTAGGAAATGAAGTGTATCAATGTTTAATGCTGGGTTAGCAAAGACAGGTAATTTCCATTATAGGAAAATGTAACCTTACTGTTTAAGCTTGCTGGATGTAAAAATGGCTAGAAGAGCCAACAAAAGGGGTTTGGATACAGGTGGATGTGGTTCAGTAGCACATAATACAAGACATATCTGCCTTTATAGGTTGCTTAAAGACTCCGCAGAGGACTATAAAAGCATCTCTTAAAAGCAGTATAAAAAGTCAGTATTCATTTAAAGACTCTTACGTATCTGCACTGATCAATATAAATTGCGCCCTGGCCTTGCCTGTGAAAGGTCTCCACAAAGTGCATGCCATCAATTTTCAAATGCTTTTTTAAGTTTGCTTTATTCTGTCATTGAGTTACATTATGTCCATGTTTGAATTGTTAATCAGAGTGGATATAAGGGCAATGGGAATCAAAACAGGCTTCCATTAGTAATGTTTTCCACATTAAATCACACTGTAAATAATTTTCCTGAGAGTAATGGGAATATACTCACAGGCCGATCATAAAATCGTAAAGAGGCAAAGGGGGACTCTGCCCTGAGGGCAGCAAAGGATTGATACAACGTCAGGCCAGGACATTGATACAACGTCGGGCCAGGACATTGATACAACGTCGGGCCAGGACATTGATACAACGTTGGGCCAGGACATTGATACAACGTCGGGCCAGGACATTGATACAACGTCGGGCCAGGACATTGATACAACGTCGGGCCAGGACATTGATACAACGTCGGGCCAGGACATTGATACAACGTCGGGCCAGGACATTGATACAACGTCGGGCCAGGACATTGATACAACGTCGGGCCAGGACATTGATACAACGTCGGGCCAGGACATTGATACAACGTCGGGCCAAGACATTGATACAACGTCGGGCCAAGACATTGATACAACGTCGGGCCAAGACATTGATACAACGTCGGGCCAAGACATTGATACAACGTCGGGCCAAGACATTGATACAACGTCGGGCCAAGACATTGATACAACGTCGGGCCAAGACATTGATACAACGTCGGGCCAAGACATTGATACAACGTCGGGCCAAGACATTGATACAACGTCGGGCCAAGACATTGATACAACGTCGGGCCAAGACATTGATACAACGTCGGGCCAAGACATTGATACAACGTCCCCTCTTTCAAGGGAAAAGTAAAAACAAAATGTGCTTTTTAAATATTTATACAAATATAAACACATTTCATTTTACTTGATTCCTTTTAACAGTTTAGATATAATGCCCAGTTGTAAAAGTGTGTTCACAAGCACGAGTGAATACACTTCCAACTGGGCATAATATCTAAACTGTTAAAAAGAATCAAGTAAAATGAAATGTCCTAAAGTAGGCCTACCTCTTGAATGGTAGTGGGATTGCAACCATTGACGAAACACTGAAAGCAATAGAAGCATTTTGTATTTTTCATTTAATCCGTTCATTGTGACATGTATGATAGCCTTGCAAAGTAAATATATTTAAAAAACAATGGAAGAAAGAAATGCATCCAAATAAAGTTAAGTACCTGTTCTCATGCAAACTCTCTGAAGCATCTGACAACGACAGAAGAAATCTCCCTCAAGCCTTCCGGAGAACCATAATTATCCTCCTTAAAAAGAACAAAAATAAAACATAGGTCAGGGTAGGTAATAGATACCAAAGTAACTGCAGTTTCATCGTTATTCCAATAAAAGGTTTTGCAACAAACATCGCAATAGTCAGAATTAATCACAAACAGTAACAATTTTTGATAAGGACAAGCAATGCTTTCTCACTCAGCATGTTTACATACAGACTTCTTTACAAACACATTTCAAGAGGCTGAAAAGTCTTGCCATTACATTTGAGCTGAATTTAGAGTTAAGTGTCTGGATGCCTGTCCGCCTGTCTATCTCAGCCTTATTGTACACTAATAAAATATGTATTAATGTGTGATTCTGGGAAGAAAGAGATGTTAGGATTTTTATTTATTGAAACTTTATTTTGATCATTTTCTCCTGTTTTATATATTATTAAATTAAATAGAAAAAAAACAATTGAACAATGCTTTTGCATTTAGAAAGAACACAAAACAGGATATACATGTATATAGATATATAAAGCCTCTCTGAAGCATCTGACGACGACAGAAGAAATCAGCTCTCCTCGACTATCTGCTGAGAAACAAAATAAACTATTACTATTTTAAAACTTGTATCATTTTCTTGAGTAGTTATTGGGGGGGCAAGGAAGCAAAACCTAACATAACTCAATAAATCCTTCAGACAGGAGCTTTTTGGTGCTTTGCTTTCCTTACCTATTATTATTTTTGGATCCAGCACCCACTGAGGGATGTGTGTCTTTCTTGATTTTTCATCGTTATCAAGCAGCACATCAAAAATAAAACATATCCTTCCTTTCTGGGTTCTCACAAATGCCATCAACTAAATAAATGGTATCCTGAAATCAGAAAGAGTAAAATATGTTTTATTTTTATTTTATTCATGCAAGATCCATTAAGCACTGTAATGAGTGTTGATTGTTTACCATGTTTATTTTTGTCTGGACGAGACAGGAGACTGAAGATACATCCAGAGTGTAACAAACAGTCATCGAGGGCAGGAATCGTATTTGCAGTGAGTTGATCTGAAAAATCATAAAGCTTTATGTTGAGTTCAGAACAGCATCATGAAAATCACATATCACAGTTCTTTAAAAGGATTTGTACAAATACCTGACAGTAGTCTTGTTTGGTCAGTGTAATCATGCTGCTTTGGTCTGGGCTGTGAAACAGATATTTTATCATTATTTGAGTCCCATTCCTCTGCATAAATCACAGCTGTAGTATGTTTTAAAACAATGATACATACACCACCATGGAGGCAGAGCCGCACTCATGTGGTGAGTTCAAAGTCATGAACGACCAGATCGGGCCAACAGTGAATCATGACAAGGAAGTGAAGGTCCCAAAGACTCAGGGTATCCTTAAGCAGAAGAAAAGACAAAAAAAGGCTTATATACTTGTCCAGATGTGTATCACAGCTTCAAGTGAGAGCACAGAACTCACCTCACTGTCAGGAACATACTGGAGATTTTCCACCACCAATATCTTCCTCACTCCTTTAAAGCAAACATAGACAGTGAAAATATTCAACAATCGTGACACAATCTTTTTCAACAGGCCTTTTAACTTTGTGCAACTGTTTCACATTGTGTTTCTATTTGTTTTACCCATTAGCTTTGTTTACAGAGCACCAAAAACCAATGCTACAAAGTTCTTTACATAACGTACTAATCCTGACAATACACAAAAATAAAGACTCAATAAAACCCTGAAACAAAAACAACAATGTAGCAATAAACAAGATGACACAGGGCTTTCACACTTGAAGAAAACTCCTGAAAAACTCCTGATATTTGCCAGAGAAGCTGAATGTGTGAACGCAAAGGGCCACATTTTTCAGTTGGACTTCACCCGGAGTTTCTCCTCAAGACCCCTAGTATTTTTTCCGTAGCAAGTCAGAGTGAGCTAATGTGAGATCGCAGCAGGATATTATCCAGAGAATTCACCTCGAATTATGTACTGTACTTGTAAACAAGAGCTGATTGAAATTAAGCCATCACTGACAGAGTGAGCGAGACACATCTTAGACTGATGAGGGTCCATCATCCAGTGAGTCAGAACTTTATTTATCACCCTGTGAAGAGAACAGTGTTACAAAAATCCAAGAAATACAGGATGGTTTTCAATCTGTCAAACATTTCTAAGAAAGATTTTACTTAAAAGCATACATTTAAATTCATTTATTGTAATTTAAGGAAGAATGTGTGACTTTTTGCTCCAGTAGATCTCGCACCCTTGAGCACCAGCATTAAACAAACAAACTGCTGTTTGGCGACACCTCTGCTGTTCTGAAGCCTCTGATCTCCTCCAGAGACACACCTCCAAACCCTCTCCACTCACGTTCACACAAAGGAGTTAACAATTAAGTGGCGGACAAAATTGTCCTTTGATCAAGCATAAGCCTTTTAATCCATAAATTATTGACTCATTCTATGATGTTATACAATTATTACACTATTAGGAGAAAAATATTTCGCCTGCTCCATAATGTTATAGCTGACTCAAAATGTATCAACTTCTTACGTTTTGGGCAAAAAGTTATTACGTTTTGGGCTCAGCACTTTGTTACATTATCAAACAGTTATTACATTTCAGGTTTTATTACATTTTTTTCTAACATTTTGGGTCGTTGTAACATTTCGGGCTCTTACAAGCCTACATCAATTATTTATACGACTGCGATGACAAAAAGAGGAATTAATGTTTCATTTGGTCAACAATGAGGCTACGATAAAAATCTCTTTGATACCCATCTCGATCTTTGCCAATGCAAGGTTTGAAATGTGGAAAAACCCACCCTTATGATTAGAAATGCATTGTATATTGCTGTTGACAAAAAAATAACATGTATTACCATTACGTCACAGCAACAACCGTGCAGAGCACCGATTCACAGAATGATCCTGAAACATAGACGGATCACATTCTTAACTCCCCCGTGTTACATTGCACGGCTCCTTTTTAAAAAAAATTGGAACCGAGTTTTCTCAGAATCATATAAAAAGTTTACCTTCAGATCCCTCGTCTTTCTGTGTGAGGAGATAGCTGTAAGTTTTCTCGTCGCCACTGGATGGCTTCTCTACCAAAGCCTACAAAAGAAGAACCCTCATCTTAATGTAGGTAATGAAATCCATTGGGATTATCACAACTGGTGACATTATCGAAGCAATAGGTGAAATCAGATAAACATTTCATGGCCAGACACAGGCCTTCACTTGTAGTGTGCCTTATAAACACTCTTTCCGAGATGAGAAGGATTCTCTTGCGGGGGCCCAAGCAGTAAGGAGGAAGCTTAAAGCAAAGGTGGGTTTTATTTTACCCAAAAATAGAAAACCAAATTATAAGAACTAGGCATATAAAAGAGGTCAATTTAATATAACTGTAAATCAAGAAGGTGAAATCAAATTGAGAAACTGAATTCAGGTACCTGAAATCAATGCAGAAGCTTGCTTCCATCCTTCTTTGGTACGAGTACCACTGGGTTACACCACTCGCTCTTCAAAGCCTCGATGATCCCCAGGGACAGCATCAAGTCAACCTCCCTCCTCAGTGAGGCCAGCAGGCGCTCAGGGATCCTGTAACTTAATCTTCTCACCTCTCATCTTCGCACCTTCTCTCACAACAATGTCATGAATTACAGATAGATCTCACCTGAAGCTGTTGGCCGTCTGAGATCATGGTCTACCAGGTCACTAGAGAGGTAAGTATTGCTCATCCACTTCTTATTAGCATCACTTCTATCACTAGGTAGGAGCACCAGCACTTTCTGTCCTGGGTCGAAGGTTCTCTGCCTGGCTGACTTGTCGTAACAGGACTTCTGTTGCTGCTGGGCGTCCGCCATGTGTGATTGGGCCAGCTCACCCATTTTCTCCAGCCGCTCTCTCATCTGGATGACATAGGATACAACGTTAAAACCCTTCCCTTGGATACTTGGTGGAATAGTCTGTTATAAACAGCATATAACGGTTTCCTGCTTTGCGTCTCTCTACAGGACCAACAATGTCTATCCCAAGGCGCTCAAATGGGGTGCCAATAATGGGTAGTGGTTGAAGTGGAGCTCTTGGGGTGTTTTAGCAGATGTTATTTGGCACTGAGGGCAACTTTTACAAAACTGAGCAACATCTCTATGCAGGCCAGTGGAAATGGTTTTTAATGCGAGCCGTGTTTTTGTGTTTGCCCAGGTGGCCAGCCCTGGGAACTGAGTGCCCCAAGGCAAGCATTGTGTTTCCAGCTGCTTGGGCAACCACTAGCTGCAAAGCTGACTCTTGTTGAAAATAGAGGATGCCATTTTGCAGGATATACTCATCTCTTATGATGTCCAACTCAGCTTCCGGCTCCTTCTCCTTTACTTCCTGGAAAAGAGAGACTAAAGATGGATCAGTTTTCTGCATATCACTTATATTACCTGGAACTTGAAACCCTAGTGGTAACTCTGGCTCAGTGCTTGTTGATGGTGTCACCACTGTCTTTTGGAATTTTTCCTGCCTTCTCCGTCTGCAGGTTTTCCGAGACTTCCCAGGTGTGGTCTCCAACTCTTAATTGAAAAAGGGCAGGGCACTGAGAATTGCGGAGGGCTCATTGGATTGCTTGGCCTGCATTCTGGTTACCACAGCGTTACACTTTCTGCTTTTTTCTGGCTCCAACAAATCAAAAAGAACTGGTAGGTCTCTTCCCAGAACAGCATCAAAAGGCAGATTATCAGCAACCCCAATGTTCAAAAGGAAAGTTTGACCTTATACCTAAATGTACATGTTAGCTGTTGGATAAGGCTTCTCGTCTCCATGAACACAACAGATAGGGATGGTTTCACTTTCAATGTTGGGTGGTACAAACTTCCTGTATACCAGTGTCTGATCACTCCCAGAGTCGAGCAAGGCCCTAAGCGTGGTTCCATTAACTTCAATGTTTTGCATTTTAATATAACAGTCATTTTTAATGCGAGGATGTGGTACAAAGCACATTTGTGCAAGGCAAGTTTATTTATATAGCACATTTCAACAACAAGGCAATTCAAAGTGCTTTACACGACATCAAAAGCATCATGAGAGAGAGAGAAAAAAATAAAAATAAAAATATTAAAATAGAAAATTTAAAAATCACTAAAGCAAACAATTCACAATCACAGAGAAGAACCATTTGGACATTCCTTGGCATTTTTACTACCTCATTCAGATCCCAGATTTGAAGGACTCACTTGAGATTTTCCCTGAATCCTGAAAACGTCTTGACAGGATGTATATTTTCAAGGTTGTATGCAAAACCTCCAACTGTTGGTTAACTATAACAGTTGTAATCTTAGCCAAGTTTTTCAGGTACATGGGTTAAGTATGGCCATAAGTCCACATAGATAACAAATTAGCTTTTTGCTAGAGGGTTTTGTTGGCCTGCTAGCTGACGGGCCCTCCCACATGAGAGACATACCTGCACTGGTTGCTGCCCCCTGTTGGCACTGTTGGGCTGGTTTGTGGATGTCCTTTGTCATCCTCCTTGCATTGTAGCTCCATGGTAGACCCTTTTTCCGTGCCGCCACAAAGACATCGGCCAGCTTGGCAGCCTCCGTTGCTGAATCTGGGTCATGCTTTTTGATCCATACCTTACGACCTTGGCACGCTTACGACCGCCCCAATACTAGCCTATGCTGACTTTTCCAAGCCTTTCCTCCTCTATACAGATACCAGCCACCAAGGTTTGGGAGCAGTATTGGCCCAAGCGCAGGAAGGTAAAGAGAGAGTGATCACTTATGCTAGTCGGAGATTACGCCCCACAGAACGCAACAACGCTAACTATAGCTCCTTCAAATTGGAACTGCTAGCATTAAGGGGGCAATCACAGAGAAATTCAAGGACTATTTGATCGGCAGAAAGTTCAGTGTACAGACAATAACCCTGTTGCTCATTTACAGTCTGCAAAGTTGGGTGCAGTAGAACAACGGTGGATGGCCCAGTTAGCATCCTTCGACGGTGAAGTACCGTGCAGGGAGAGAGAACGTAAATGCAGATGCTCTCTCCAGATTTCCTGAAATCAACTCACCACAAGAAGGCACCACAGTCACCACTGCAGAGGCAGTCACCTCAGCAGTGGTAGGACAAGAGAAAGCCTCCTCGGAACGGAGTGAATGGGTATTGGAGCAACAGACCGATCCAGACATTCAGGCTGTGAAAAGGTACATGGAGCAAGTTCACTCGCTATGCCAGAACATTTGCAAGTTCCTTTTTAAAACAACTAATACAAACTAAAATAGGCTCATTTTACAAACAATAAATGGATGATCTTTCATCTTAGGTTCAGTTGAAGCTAAATCAGCCTTTGAGACTAAGCAGCTTCAGAATAATAAAACTAAAGACACCAAAATACTCTAAACACTGTTTTTGAGTGAAACAAACAAAATAAGAGACTGAGCTCTAAACAATGCCTGTCTGGGCCCTTGCAGCTCTGTACACTCACCAGCATTGTGCAACTTGAACTCCAACCTCCAACTACCTAAAAGGCCCCCAAGCATCCTCTTATATAGGAGTTGGAACCTACCAAAAGGGGTTGGAAATCAATTCACTCTCAGGTGAGTATTACCTGTTCTACAAACAACACATACTATCTGCAATAAGGCTAAAAGCATGTCAAAATACATTTCAGTTAAGTAAATACTTAAACAGCCTTTCAACTAACATTTTTAATCTCAACAACCTAAACACCCCTCCACTTCTACCAAACAAGGCACCTTCCACTTGACACACCCCCATATAAACCCAAGGCTAGGTTCAGCTCTGTTTGACACTTCCTGTTTGAGAAACAGGAGTGCAGGCAAGCTGTAGAGTAATAGGTGACTAACAAGATATGCTGTATTTGATGTGTAACAATGAATAAATGTTTTAATGTAAAAATAGTCAATGTGTCTTTTCTTTTGGTTGAAAATACAATGTTTGACGTAATTTGTCAATGAGTTATTCTTAAGATTTATCAGAAGTTATTCACACAAAGTACTCGTTGCTAGTCGTGCTAAGCTAACATTAACACATGCCTCTCAAATTGTCAAAAACTCAAGTCTCGAGTCCGACTCATCAAAATAGAATCTGAGTCCCCAAAAGCTGAGTGTCTGAACTATTCTAATATAGGTGTTCTGTCCTGTGTTTGAACATTGCAATTACCATGTGCAATTGTAATGTGGTTAGCCTTTTGTCATTCTGTTAGCATGTAGTTGCAGTATTTATTGGAAGTATCAGTATGTACTAAGTGACTATGTGTAGTGTTAGCATTAGCATTAGCCTTGGTATTATATGTCATGGATTTCTTCTGAGCTTTTGATGTAGCATAGCACATTGCTTAGCATTAGCCTTGTAGTTATGTTTTACATAATGCTGCGTTCCAGTTGAACTGGGAAGTGGGAAATTCTGAGTTCCCAGTCGGAAGTTACAACTGGAACGCCCCCTGAAGTCGTATTTACTAGTCGGAAACTCTGAGAAGTCGGAGTAGCCCGAGTTAAAAATCCAACATGGCTGCTACGTGTATCAACCGTACATTAAAGCTGAGACTATAGTGTTTATTAGCCGCTTGTTCTTCTTTTTGTGTGATTAAATCAATCACACTGATAGTATCGTGCAAGTTCTATCTGTGGACATGTTGTCATGTTATTTTTGTGCACAAACTATCACGTAGTATGTTGTTATCGTCTGGTATTAGCTAACAAAACAAAGGTACTCCTGGAGGTGTCCATGTTGCTTTTCCGACTTGCAACTGGAACACGCTCAACTCGGGTGTGACATCATTCCCATCTCCGAGTTCCCAGTTCTGAGGTAAATGGAACACAGCATAATGCTTCTGAAGTAGCATAGCATTAGCATGTAGCATAGCATTAGCATAGCATTAACATGTAGCTTAGCATTAGCAACAACTAAGCATTCTTTTTGTTATATATTTGCAGTAAGTCAGCATTGATCATTTAGTTAATTGTTTGTATTTCTTTATAAAGACCTTTGATACGACAGTAATCTGTCCATTTTCTTTTGTCTTGTAGTCTTCACTCCTTATTCAATCTGGTAAATAAATCAAAGAGCAACTAACTACCTTACTCACTCATCATTGAATGGAGTTTGGCTGACTGTCAAACTACGTACATTAAACACGTAGGGAGGACTGTTACAATAGGCTTCACTTCTCCACTTAAGCGCATCAATTATATTAATTTATAATAATTCATTGCTCCAAGCTTAGGCTGTCTTTAAGTCTTTGAGTCTTAATGTTTATACTGTACCTATTTAAGGATGTGATATTATTAAAGCCCAGAGCCATATTAGGCTAGGCCTGTATGTTTTCCTCCCTCTGCCTCGACCTCTTTGTGCTAAATTACCGGGTTAACGAGTGTCGGTCCTCTGACCGTTAGGCTGTATTTATTTTAACCTAAATACAACAACTAAAACTGCCCAGAAGTAATGTTTTTTACACTATTTATATCTAAGCCTCACTCATACATGTTAAAATCAATAGCTAGACAAGCTAGTGTTACTGAGGATCTGTTTGTATCAAACATCCTCTGCAATATAAATGAGATATTAAAAAGTAAAATAAGATTTCAATAAGACCTACCGTCTTATTTGTAGTTTCAAAATCCGATACATGTTGATGAAGCAGGTCTCGTTGATGTGTAGCACATGTCCTCCATATTGTGTGTTCTTCTCTGAATACTGCTATTCAAATGATCCTCCAATGATTCTCCATTCAGGAGCTGATAGCTTTGGGTATTTTATAAAGAAAACTAACTGAGAAAAATAAGCAGTAGCATATTTTTAGAAACAAAAGACTAACAGCCTAATGTACCACACTACTGACCGCGCTCCAAATTCTCCATGCAACACCCACTTTTTAAAAAATACTGTAGTGTCCTGTAATTTAAAACATCATTATACTGTTTAGGGCCTTTGTCCTGTTGCTTCAAGGTGAGCATCCCGCAATGCATTGCTAACTACAGTTCTTAACTGTTTTAGATCAAAACTGTATTTTAGTGTTGAAAATTGGCCGTAAATTAACAGCAATTGCTCGCTCTGGAGGTTGAAAAAATGCAAAACCTTTAATAATGCTTTCAGTGTCATTTAGTCGGCCTGGTTTGAATGTCAAGTGTTTTATTTAAACATTCTTCTTTCTCATGTCTACTTTACAAATATGATATCCTGTCTGTACTGTTTGTTGTTGTTGTGTTTGGAGTAGAGATCATTTATGTATCTTGCAACCTGGTAAATGTTGCTCCATGATGAATTCTCCTTCTAACAGGATAGATAGCCATTAATTGAATATTTACAGTCTATGGGTGTAACCTAAGGGGGAAAAGAGGGGGACCATGCCTCCCCCTGGAAAGGCCCCTGTCTCTACGATCAGACAGGTTTTATGGTACACCGATAATCATTCTATTATGTTCAACTTTGTTTAACTAACATTTGGCATCAGGTAGGTATTATACAGAAGGTTATATCTGGTTATACTGAAAACGGCAGACAGTCAATATTCAACTGGCTCAGTTCACTCACAGACCAGTCAAATCCTGAAAAATTAACAGCATCTTTGAAAAATAACATGAATCCCTATAAAAACATCTGGTTCACCTATTTGCAATACCTCCAACACTGATTCCTCTTTGTTTCCTTCAATGGTTCCTTGTGTCTCACATCAATATGTAAAGTATTTATATGTTATCTTTTGTGTTCAAAAAAAATCTTCTTATTTTTGTTGGTTTTTATACTTTTATTACTTTTACTAACCCTAACCCTAAATGTTTTATTAATTAATTAATCTAACAAACAAAGCTACAAAAAAAATCACAGTGTGCAGTTTATCCCAACTGCCCGATCTATCTGCCTCTGTCTTATCCCGCTGGTCCTGTCTGGTCTGTCCAGTTCCATCCTGTTGTCCAGTTCCATCCTGTTCGTTTTGTCCGTCTGGTCCTGTGCTGTTTGTCTCATCCACTTAGTCCCAATCTTATCTTGTTTGCCTTGTACGTCAAATGTCTTTATTTCTCACATTGTAATAGGTGTATATTATAAATTCACAATAGGTAAACACAATAAAAGGGACCTGAAAGTTGCTGAGATTCTCATCAAAGCTTCTCCACAAAATGAGCTATTTCATATTACATGTAGTAATCATCATTGTTGATATAAAGGTGTTAATCATTTTAGAAGAAATAAAATCTCTGATAAATATATGCACCACCTGCTGTGGCTATATATGCCAAGTACCTATGACAAGGAAATAGGTTTCTCACCTTTCCCTGAAATGTGGCAGCTTAGAGAATGATGAAAAGAAAAGACAATAGACAAATAAGGACTTGTGCACTTTCTGCCATCACCTCAAAATAATCTTCTTGCCATGTTCATTTGTCATTTGTGACCCAATGTCTGTCCCAATGTCCACTGACAATTATTAAAATAAGCCATTGAAGAAGGCAATTTTAGCAACCTCTTTCATTCATTCCAAACAAAACAAAGTGATGACCTCTGAATGTTTTGAAATAACCAGATTCAAACCCACAGAAGAGCAAACTCTTGTTGCAGTTATGTTCCTAAGCCTCTTCTATAAGCCTTTGTCCAGAAGTCCTCTGCATGAAGAATGAAAATGATTGGTTGAAATTAGCCGGCAAGTATAGCACGTTAAGTCTGGCTGACATTGTTTTGTGCAGGCCTTCATGTTTCTCATCTTTATAGAAGGACACTGCTCAGTTTATACCAGTGCCCAGATTCATCTAGTGCCATGTGCTTTGCTCTCCTACTTTGCTGTTCATGTTGGAGGGATGAAAAGGTACATACACACACAGGGTAAATAAATATGAGTGTGTGATCATACTTCTACTGTAGCACAAGAAAAATGATATCACCAGAATGTGAGTCATTGAGTATCAGGTACATTCCATTTAAAATAAAAGAAGAAATGAACTGCACAATACCTTATACACTTGGAAAATCTCTTAGCAAATGAATACCATTTTGATTTAAAATAAAGGCAAATATTATGTTACAGGCAAGCGGCTACCTCCAGTGTTGAAAAATGAAGCCCATGCGGAAGTGCAAAATCCTGCAGTCCCCTTGAGGCTAGCCAGAAGCGTCGGTATACACATACACACCCATTCAAAAAAGCCATTTTTTACAGCAGAAATTAACATGTTGACATGTACAACAAACGAAATTGGTTGATTTGGTCATCAGCATGCACTGTACGGGGTTGATTTTTTTTATAACTCATCCGTTTTGATTTTATGAAGGAAAAGAGGTATTCACAATAAGGCACGTAACTGACTTGATTGACATGATGGGCACGGTGTAGCTGTTTGTCGAGAGGCTTTAAACTCAGCTCCAGCTCTCAGCCTGTTGTTAAATTGACTGAAAGTTAATGAGACAGCACTTTCAGCACGGTGACCACCATCGATGGGCTTCCAAAGCCCCCTGCAGAAACAGACGGGTGACTTCACTCAGGCTTTGTCCATATTTACAGCCTATGGTTACAGGTTGTTCTCAGAAAACGTAGACATTAAATGTCAGGAGGATTAGCAGTGCCGTTTAAGAAGAATATAGGATTGTTTACTTCATTTCCAAAATGGAGTGCGATGTGTCAATCTGCATTTTTAAAAAAAACACGTTTTTAATATCTGTGGCAGTGAGGAAAGACACCACATCAGATCAATAAAACCAGTGAAGTAGCCTTTTATATTTGGCTAAATCCTCATTATGTGAGATATAAAACTTGATTAAAGCAGATATTTATGGGAACATAAAATAACTCTAACCTGAATGAAATCTATTGAATAAGTAGCACAGAAATATAATGAATGCCATACTTATACTTAATTCGCTCATGCAAAAACTGCAACCCTGCTGATACCACATGATGGAGCATAATAAAGAGCAATTAAGAGAGTGTGATGGGATATTTGCTCTCGCACACGCAATTTGACGTATCGCAAAAAAAAGTGCACCCAGCTGAGTGGGAAGCCTGTGAAGCAGTATGTGTTAATGAACCAAGGTGTGTAATTAAAACCCTGTCGTCACTTTAGAGGTTTGAGTTAAGGTGATAGACACGAGAATGAGATGTGAGGCCGTTTTTATTAAAAGACTCTGGCTGTCACCAAAGTTCCTGAACTGGAGGAGATGTGAGAAATAAACCTCAAGTAATTTAGAAGAAAGCTGAGTCATCAGTTTGTTCAAAGTTTGGGAAAACATTTTTATCTTTTGCATCTATCTGTTCAATCCATCCAAGTGTATCTGCTTCTACAGTGAGGGTCTATAACAGCAGACAAGCAGAATGATAAATATAAATGTGTATTTTTTCATAATGGGCAAAACAGTTTTATTGATCACATTAAAACACAGAGGCAATTCAAAGTGATTACAATAGCAATGACATGGCAAAATAAATTCAGTAGACCCTTAGAAACAATGAGGATGGGAGAAACAATAAAACACAATTAAAAAAGCAGCAATAAAACCAATTGTAATCACTGTGTCCAACATATTTAGAGCCAGAAAATTATGGTTTGGAAAAGACAAATATTTCTTCTCCTCTTTCTCTGTGGTACAAAGTGATTTACAGAGTCCTGAAGACTTTTCCCTTGCTCCTCAAGAGATTGAACGCCATCCTATCTTATCATCCTCAGTCAGTAATTTAATGAGCATTTCCATATATTTATGTGATCTTTTAATCTGCCTCCTTGCAGTGAGTGAGGCAGAGATGGAAATTAAGCAATTAAAAGCCATCCACTGCTGTCAGAAAAAGTCCTTTTCAGTGACACTTGATGAAGATCTGGATCGCTGCCAGAGAAAATTAATCATCCAGCAGTCAATTTACTTGTCACTCTCCTGCAGGATCTCAACGCTGCAGGGTTTATTGTCACACAGAAATATAGTCAGAGAACTACCTCTCTGTCACACTGTGATGCCTTTAATCTCACCCAAGGTCTTGCATTTGGATGAGATTGGAGTCAGTTGCGTTAAACTCATCAAAGTCTGCTGTTTTTTTTTTTTATAGTTTACGGATGTTGTGTACAACACTAGAAAGACCCTTAAACTTCTATTAATATTATATAACGCAGTCTGTCTCCTCCCCTCACAATACGTTAGAATGACTTATTTGGCACATCAATGGAGGCAACACGTGATGCATTAATGAGTGCACAGTCCTATAATGTTAGTGTATGTCCCATTTTTATAGTAGTTCATCATTCAAATCGACATGACCTGGATGTTGGGCCAGTTAGGAGCAGGGAAATTGGTTTAAAACAGAACACTGTGTGCACACTGTGATCTAAATAGGCATTCATATAGCGCAAATCTTAATTAATGTGCAGATGTAAAGTTATTTTTTAACTCAACCGACAAAATAAAAGTCTAATATTTACTCTGTATTCAGCTGTGTTGTTGTCTGAAGTGTATCCTGTGACAGATGTCTCTTGATATGCTTAACTTTGAACTATGTTAACTGGTGGATTTGGTGAATTATAGCCATTTGAATATTTCTGTTAAATTTGAATTGATCTGATTTAATATTTTTGCATCTTGGGGGCAGTGTAGTTCTAAATACTAAATGAGCTAGTTGTCAAAAGAAAGAGTTATGCTTGAAAAAAAAACTATTCTGTGAGCTATTCAGAAAAATTAGCAATATGTAGGAAATGAAGATACAAACAACCAATCCATCTCAATCCAGAAGAGAAACATTTCACGGTAACCAGCTGAGTTGTCTGGATCCTCAGATAAGGATGAGTTATTAATTTGCTAGTTCAATACTACTTTTTCAGGATACAAGATGCTATTAGAAAATGATAGCAGTGAAAGTTGGGATTGTAAATCTGTGCTGCTGTGTTCCAAAACGTTGCCTTTCAAGGAACCCCCCTTTGGGAAAACACCTTCCACAGTGTGAATAAAAAAATCCACATAT
Source organism: Tautogolabrus adspersus (assembly GCA_020745685.1). Taxonomy (NCBI): domain Eukaryota; kingdom Metazoa; phylum Chordata; class Actinopteri; order Labriformes; family Labridae; genus Tautogolabrus; species Tautogolabrus adspersus. The sequence continues at coordinate 18,411,047 of CM036542.1, read as the reverse complement.
TGAGAAGCTGATTCATACAAACTGAACCCCTGCTGTGTTTTTGTCTTGTCAGACACAGGGGTGTGTTTTGGAGTGTCGATGAGATGTGAACTACGTGTGAAAAACACTCGAAAATGAAAGGCCTGTGCACATAGTATACATATTCATCTGCAGGTTGTATGTAAGCCCTCTCTGAAGCTCATGTGGTATACATATTAATGATAGAAACATCAAATACAGCATGAATAAGTTCTAAAGAGATGCAATGAAAACATGTAAAATATTCATACACATGTTGACATTCATACAGCAGCAAGAACATACACAGTGAGAAAAAAGGGTGTTAATAAAGTAACAAGCATGAAAAGATTCAAGAATGTGTCACCACTTACAAGCAACAATCTACCAGCTCTACTTGTGATGTTGTGCAAAATTTACAATGTAAAGCCACACATATTTCACATAAATAGCTCACTCAGCCGTCTATAGGTGTGAATCATTTTCAAACTTTACAAATAATTTCAAATGTATGACTTGTAAGGGGTTAAATATAGTGATAAGAACATAAAGTCAGCCTTTTTTAATCTCTGTTGCTGGGCTTGTATCTGTATTATAATGTAGCGTTGAAGTTGGTGTTTTTTAAACTGCTGAGCAATTACAGTTTTTTCTATGAAAATCAGTTCCAACTAGATTGACATGAACCCAAAGTCAAAATCAAAGAAATAAAGCCAACGTCCTTAGAAGAGATCCAGACAGAAATCCTCCAAACGGTTCTAGGTTGTTGCTGGTCTTCGAGGGCAATATTTCAGTGGTATTAGATTTGGTGCTTGTTGACATATTTATTCTGTAAAAGATAAAAATCAACATCTCCTACTGGAAGAAATATATATTAAAAAAAATGAAGTCATGAGCTGCAGTACAGATGTAACTGCTGTCCACTCTTCTGTCTTACGAGAGTCTTTAGAGGATGAGTATGTTTCTTAAAGCTGCAAAGAAAAAAGAGTGTCCATTATTCACCGAAAAATAGATTTTTTTTTGTGTGAAGCACCTGAATGGGTCATTACTGATCTTTAGGCTGGAGGCTGAATAAAGCTATTTTACCTGGCAGAATACAGAGCACAGAATCCATCAGGCCTCTTTGAGTCGGAGAAGAAAAGATATGTGAAGTGAACACGCTGTGAATCGAACTGTAAACGAGCATGAAATCAAGGTAAGTGAAGATATCTAGACCAAAGGGGCGATGGATTTGAGCAAACAGAGTGATGTGCTTTGGCTTTGGAAACAAATACGAGAGCAACGCTTTTAGAATTCCTGCTACATGACTGAAACATGAATGGAAACTGCTCCAAAGGGGAATAATGGCCCAGTCACATTTTGATAGCCTTTCCTGGTAAGCATGGCCTTTATTTTCTATTATAAAAGAATGGAGTCTTATAACGTCCAGCCGTGAATGCTGGCAATGAAGACAAGCTGACAACATGCAAAGGCAAAATTATATGTAAAGGTGAACACAATCAAAGACATACATGTCAGGAATTTAACCTAACAAAACAACAACAAAGATTCTCCTTGAAATACGTAAGAGTCCTGGTTTATAAGTTTAAGAAATGTGGCAGCTACCCACTGATTGAAATTATATATTGATGGACATGTAGTAGATGAGAGATAATGTTGATACCTCTGCTTCATTGTCTGTATCTATAAAGTCAGAACAGGGTTAGATATTTACTTTGATTAGTGAAGAAAAGGGGTTATACAAGATGTGACAGGTACCATGCATCATCAGCGTGACTGACATGTTCTGATGAGGTGCCAAAGAAAGGCAGACAGATTAAGACATGACAAGAAGTAACTTAAGGCTGCCATGTTTGTATGTGGAAGAACTGGATCGCCTGTCAGTTCTGTATGTGTTAGAAAAAGTGAAAAGAGCTGTAAAACAGCACGTGTGACCAGAATCACACAGAGCACTGGAAGACCTTTCTTCCATTTCTTGACTTTCTTATATACCATACATATTAACGTCCTCGTTGTGTGAAAATACAGCATGTCTGTCATCATCACCTCTACTTTGTGATCTCATTATCTGTCTACATGCAGTAAATAGCATAATAATAAAAAATGGGTCTTTCATAAGGCTGAGAGCACAACAAACATAACCTGTCAGTAGTTAATACAGAACCTTTGATCACATCCCCCCTCCCCAACCTTCTCCTTTTCTGAGAAAGCAAGACAGAGAGGCAGACCTGAGGAGGAATTGGAAGAAAGACCAAGAGATAGCGCCTTTTCACGAAACTAGCCTGAGGTGATTTATGGCAACAATAAAGTGCTAACAGCAATCCCAGTTTTTCATTTGAGGCCCGTCTACATCTTTGCATTTATTTTTTTAACTTTTGCATTAATTTTTGAATTTGAGGCGAATATCCCCAAATGGAAATGGTTTGGACCGTGTTATGGCTGGCCTAAAGGGGGAAACCAGAGCTCAGCATAAAGGAGACCTTCTCCTTTTCTAACTCCCAAGAACGACCAATCAGAACCAAAACATGCAGGTCACCACCTCTACCTTTTAAATTAGAAACAAATTTCAGAGAAAAGCCCCAAACATCTTCTATAATAACTAAACTATCTAGGTATGTAAAACACCAAATGAAAACTACAAATCACTCAAAATGACATCAACAACACAACACTAAGAAACAAACAACAAAGCACGATGGGAAAATGAAGCATGATGGGCTGTCACTATTATATATTGCCTTATTGAAAGGGAATGTGCATCTTGGCAGGAAACCCAGTGAGCACATGGCATCCAAATAAAAAGACCTAAGACTTGACCTTTGTTGACATTTGATGACTTGGACATCATGGTCAATGGCCTTCCAAAAATGGAGGAATACCTCTCTTGCAGCAATTAGATGTCAGATGGTTTCAAAGAGTTAATCCCTTTATGTTGGATTAATAGAGGTTATGTCATGAGAGGTTATGGATATTGTCCTTACAGCTTTATTATCAGCCAAAGAGTGGCCAAAAAGATCAAATATTGCATGTTTTTTATTTTTTATTTAATGTTTAAGATTATGTGTTTTATTGTGCAGCATGTTTGGAGGTGTTATGGCCTCAGAAGTAGAGTCTCCCATGCTGTGTTGTTCTGCACTACATTTCAAATACTGACGATGGTTTCCTTTAACATTTACAGAGAGGTTTTGATTCTTAAAAACATATCCCAACAGGACAAAGCAGATGGGCAGATATCTAGATTCTTCTGCTGAGGGTATCCACCTGTGAAGAGAAAGTTTTTCCTTACAGCTGCTGACAACTGTTTGCTCAAGGTGGATGTAGATTTGTTTGTTTTGTATCCACTACTACTTTTTACTACTGATTTTAAAAGTAATACTTAGAATTTCCAGAGTATTAAGTAGTCGTACAGCATCAAATATTCAGTTTCACAGCCTAAGGAAGAAACTGAGGACACTGAAATGGCCTTGATTTACAAGTAGGTCTGTCAATCTGAATATATAAATACAGCCTTCTGACAATAAAACACTTCAAACTTGACATCTTCACTGTCATGGCATTCACTGACTGTCACTTAACAAATATTGTTTGCAAATAATAATAACATTCACGTACTGATACGCCTCACTCTGTGGAGGCTCTGTGCGTGGGAGACAGAGATGCAAATGTTTCACTTGTGAGAGACTGACAGCTACATACAGCCTGAAGGTAAGACCACTGACCTTTTCTTATGAGAACTTTCTTTTTGTGCCAGTTGGATTAAAAAGGGAAGATCTTGTAAATAATATTTTATTTCAGTATTGATTTAGAAGGAATAAGTTGTGAAATGTTTTATTTCACAACCTGTGAAGGTAGGATGAAAAGAAGGGTGAACTACAGACAGATGTCCAGGCTTTCTCAGGAGGGAATACTTTCAACACAACACAGTTCTGATTTTAAACACTGTTAGTATCTGTTCCCTTCTTAAACAGAAAATCACTGATAGTTATGTTTTCTTGCGTCGTTCAAACCAAGCTTGAGTGTAAAATTTGTCAGAAGACGTGTCCTCTTTTTTTACCAGAAGCTGATGTCTGGTGCTCGCTTCTTTCCTTTTCCCAGAGGGCTCTGTGTGCTTCTTTGAGTTGCATTTTAAATGACACACAACATAAGAGATTGTATGGACAACTACTGTGCACAGTTGCAAATGGATTTCTTATTTGAAAGCTTGCACCACTGCGCCCAAGATTAAAGACTCTGCACGCCACGTGTATTTGTGTCTGCAGATTTTCAGTCAAGGTTCAATGCAGCCCTGCCCATCGAATCTAATTAATACATCCCTAAAGAACAAAGAGGAAGACTTTAATAAGATTATAAATTAAAGCCTGTGCCAAAGTATCACTGTTATTTAAACATTAAACACGACAGATCCAAAAAAAGCAGGTGATGGCAAGGAGGTGGGACCTAATTTATCTGTGCCTTAGTCAGCTATTTTGAGACAGGAAAGGGTCAAAGGGGTCTCGTGGGGACATTTTTCTTCTCGGTTTTAATCGCAATAAAATGACATCGGTTCCAGCCACAAACCCTGTGAGGAGTGATTTGTTGAAGCCCTCTTCCTCTGTCTCGCTCTACTTTCCTGCAACCTGCTCACAGTCTGCAAAGTAATGGATTAGATATAGAGAAGCCAAGCAATGATCCAACAGTGCCACCATCAGAGCCCGGGAGGAAGTACACCAGAGTGTGTTCCCAAGTTTCCTGACAGTAGAACCAAGAGCAACATTTAAATAATTTAGGTCGTCAAATTCAATGACTATACATTTACTACAGGACTAACGCTGCAGAAAGAAATACAAATCCTCAGCTTTAAAACACTAAGTTTTATCAATAAACTCAACGTTTCAGTCCAGATTAAGACAGGTAGATCGTCAGCATTTTCTTCACTAGCAGCCATCAAAACAGGAAAACACACAAAATGAGGGAAATTAAGTTTTAAAATGTTTATTAAAAAAATAGAAAAACTTACATAAAAAAACAAGGTATACATCTATATGTCAGTCATATACACATAATGACCCATCCTTTATGACACACACGAGCGTGGGATTTGGTTTGTGAGATTATGAATCAACAACCCAACGGTCATCCTCTGGACGGCTCAATAAGAGCCGCACTGAATACGAGGGGATAACGCGAACAGTATCAAGTTGAGTCCATCCGTTTGGTTTGCATGGGAGTCGCATAGTATGCCGACTTTTGAAATGTAGTACTTCACAACATTTTGGTTGTAATGGCTCTACCAAAACTCTTGTATAGGTGAATCGGTTACATTCCATGCCCAGTTATGGATTGTTGTGTAAATGTAGCTTTTAAACCTTGTCTTGGTTTTAAATATAGGAAAGGAAAATCTCTTATACAACCAGTTTTTAACTCTTACTTAAGACAAAAAAAAAAAAAAAAAAAAAAAAAAGATGTGACAAGCTAACATTCGTTTACTGCAGTAGGGGTCTACTCCTGGAGCATTCACCTAGAAGCTGCATATAGAAAATAAAAGCCAAGTAAACCTGGCAGTGCTTACAGAAACAAATACAGAAAGCTGGCTACGAACAGGACAAAGGGCAAATTTGGTCGTTTAAGAAGGCAGTAACCTGTTGCTTCAACAGAATCCAAAAGGAGATATAAGGCAAAACACAAGCACTTTGCTGGTAATAAGTAGCACCAACTATTTTTGAAATGATATGGACTATAAACTGCTAAAAGGTGCATTTCCTCAGTACAGCCTGGAGAGTGATTGGAGAAACTACACCTACTAACTTCTTAAGTGTTTGAAATGACAACAAATGGAGGGAAAACCTTTTGGACAGGCAGTTGGCAAAATCTCAAGAGATCATATTGCAATGGTAAATGAAGCATGAGTTAAATGTTGGCATCATAGAATTTTTGGCACATCTCTCATGCTGCAATACCATAGCTCCCCCTTCTGCTGGAAAGCTGTACACACACACAAACACATTCCTTCAAAGGCCCTTCAATCCATCTATTGCACTGATCAATGTAGTCTAGAAATAAGAGAAAGAACGTAGACTGGGAAGGACCCATAAAATTAAAAATGTGAAATAAATTAAATAAAAGCAAGCCATTATTGCACATTAACGCAACAAATATAAAAGGTGGAAATGTTCACGATACAAAAACAGAATAGTGCCAATGTGAACGAGAAAAAAAAACATCCCTCAGTGACGAAAACAAAGAGAACCAAAGAAAATGACCAACACACAAAGGAAGTAACACTTGGTACATTCAAACAAGTCATCACAGTTTAAGCACTTGAGACAAGGTCCGTTTTGTGCCGTCACACCGAAAACATCAAGTCAGCGTTGCGCTGCATAGGTAGAAAGGTAGTGCTTCGCTTCAATTCAGAGTACAATTCGTAGGTGATAGTCCAAGCTGTAAGAGCTCTGAATCAAAGAGCATCGCCCGAAGAGGAGTTGCATTCAAGAGATCAAAGGAGCCCAAAACCTGATCAAAAGGGCCAGAACTTCAAGACAGACCAGGTTTGATAAACCAGTTCAGTACTATGGCACATGATGTTGCATTCAAGCTGTTAAACTTGATACTCTTCAGTCATCCAGCCAGCCTTTAAGCAGCTGGGAAGTAACACTGCTGAAAAGATCCAGTTTCGGGAAATCAGTTATTCCTCCATCAACTCAAAGTTTGTGCTGGTGTGCATCAAATGAAGAGGAAAGGCTTCTCAATCCCACACTGAATTCGACAGTTGGTTGTTTAAAGTATGTCTTCTCCTGCAAGAGTGTCGCCTGCACAAAGCAAGCAGAGACGACTCCACACTGTGAGGCAGCTTCCATTGACTTCTGGATTCCTGGATGAAGTAGGTGTGTCTTTGGAGCCTCCGACTAAAAACGGGTGTACCATATCTCATTCACAGCTTCTCAATAATCAACGCCAGTCAAGTCATGCAGTGTCAGTCATTCATCTGCTCTGGTTGAGAGCAGGAGGATCGTCTCTCTTCCTGCGTCTCCAGGTGTTCTGGTTGTACTGCTGCTGGTTCCTGAAACCCGCTGCTGCGTTATGACCCTGCTGAGCAAACCGTCGCAGGGGACTGAAGGTACCTTGAGAGTGATTTGGACCTCGGGGGCCACCTTGATTGTGCTTAAAGCCAACTTTGTGTGACTCCTGGGAGCTGTGGGAATTGGCTCTCATGGTGTAAGCATGGCTCTGCTGCCCTGCGACCTGAGGATGTTGGAGCTGGTGGAGGGGGCTGGGGAGAGGGCTCGTGGAGTTAGTGTGCTGGGAGACATGTGCAGCTTGCGACGTGTGCCGGTGCACAACACTGATGGAAGGTGGGTTCTCGTGGTAGAACTGGCAATTAGACAGTGGGGGGATGGTTAGGTTCTCTGGGAGTGACATCTGGACCTAGAGAGAACAAATAGAATAGATTATGGATGGGAACTATTTCAAAGGGAAAGTCAAGATGAAGAAAAATGCAACAGGTTCAATTCTTACATTATATATTTTCTGGTTTCAATTTGAGTGAATGTTCCTGTTTTTCTGCAACCTGTGGGGGAACAAAAGCTGGACCTACCTGAGGTGCAGTGTGGATAAAGCCTGCCTGATGAGAGGCCCTCAGGTCAGCAGCCATCTGGATTACTGACTGGACTGAGGCCAGAGTGAGAGGGTGGAGCTGGATAGCAGCATTACTGCTGGGTGGAGAATCAGACTCCTACAGAAGAGACACAGTTTTACAAAGTCACACTAGTAGAAATCATTTTCAGCCAGAGTTGATATGGACAGAGTTTTTTTTCTTGTTTATGCACGACAACAAAGTTAACAGAAAGCTATTTAATGTGTTGCAAAAGTGGTGGGAATTGTTGTGAACTAATAAAACACATCTCTAGTAAAAAAAAAATATCCTGTGTGCTTACTATGTCACTCCCAGAGGAGGAGGAGAGCGAGCAAGCAGAGGAGGATGATGAAGAGTGGTGTTGAGGACTGGGGAGGAAGACCGGAGAAGGTGAGGGGGAGTCAGCGCTGAGGGGTGACGAACTGTCTCTCTGATCTTCAACAGAAACCAGCATCAGCCTGGCAAGGTCCTGCTCACAAGTGTCCACGTCTAGGGACCAAACAGTATTTGACCATTTAATCAAAAAAATGTGTGAACTGATTAAACAGTATCAGGAATCTATTGTTCAATTAAGTCACATGATGTAGAGGCAACCTGAGGTTGCAACAAAAGTTACCGTGGCTCTCCAGCTTCGCGTACTGCCTGAGTCCCCATTTCTTGATGGTCCAGTCCCTGTAGGCCAACACCTCTGGGCTGACTTTGATTATGCGGCCTAAAGTACTGCAAACAGAGAGAAGGTAAAGTACATGAGGCTAGAAAGATAGCCTTAAAATAACGTCATCAAAAATGAAACCATTGAAGAAACCGACCTGTCGTACTCTTTATTGGGGTAGGCACGTGCAAGAGGAGACACGCCATGACTCAGAACCATGTAGGCGAAGTCAAACACCTGCTTCACCTGCAGGACGCCATATGAGCTCCTGCCCACATCGTTACCTGTGAATGCAAACATGACAATAGTATGGGCCTGGTTGTTCAAAATCGGTTTAGTTAGATAAGAGTAATCCAGATTTAGTAATCCACTTTTTTAAATTTTATCAAGAGTGCACTTTTATCATGCTCTGTCAAAGAAAAACTGGACTGGATCGACCTGGTCCAGATATAGACTTTTAAGGATTATCAAACCCAGACAAAAGGAGACTTCAAACTTTATACTTTGTGTGGATTTTGGCTCCCTCTGTCGACAAAGTAAAGGACTCTTTTAATTTGTTTTTTAATGTTTGACATTGATGCTATGTTGTGAAATATTTTATTTAGGACAACATTCTGTCTTTTTGATAACCCTAATGTGTACTTAATCTACTCTGAAACAATACTTCAGAGAAAACAAAGTATGTGACAACCTGGTTATGAGACCAAATGTGAATCAACACTAGTCATGTAGGAATAGGAGTATTACTGAATAGTCTAAAACAGTTCTTTTTTTGCCCCTGATTGCATAAAAAGTTTAGAATTCTAGAACGCTTTTTGACTTCCCTGAGCAAATGTTAAAAATACTCTGACACATTCATTCTGTCTACGAAAAGGCGAATTTAAAATGTTAATCTCGATTAATACAAAATCTAAAACTCATATCTGACCTGGTTGTATAGGATCTTCGATGCACAGCATGGATGGCCTGTTTCCACTCCCCATGGCTTTGAGCATTTCCTCCTTGGACAGGTACGCCCCTCCGTTCTTCACCCTGATGCCGGTCTTCATGTAGTTGAAATCGCGGCCGTACAGCTCGAAGAACTCAATGAGGAGGATGCCCAGGTTGATGTTGGTACGTCGTGTGTCTATCCGAGGGTGTAACTGATAAGCAGGACAGAGAGAGAGATCATAAATGTTCACTCAATTAACATTGTTTGTAGTTAAATGATTTCCCCGACAAACAGCACAGTTAAAAAAATATCAAACGCATGAAATGATTTGTTGCTGTGTGAAGTTCAACTACGTGCTGGCAAAAAACAACCATCCTGTTTACAACATACAAAATGATGTGAATCAAATACCTTTACATAAAGCACGCCAAGAATAAGACACATTACTTTAGTGATGTGCTTCCATCAGACTAAATATTTTAGAGCTCTGGTGGATCTACCAGTGAGTTATTAAAGTGAACTTATGATTATTATGACTACACGTATATTGTGACTTTTCTGAATTATTATTATTTTTGAATAGTACATATACATGAAAAGATAAGGGGAAGAAAAAATCTATTTTAGTTTTTTTTGTGGTTAAAATTACAATATTTCAAAACATTAAAGAAACATATACGGTACATTGATTTTCAAAAACGTATAAACCATTGAACAAGGATCGTCTCTTGTGGACAGATCAAACACACGGAGGCAGAAATGTATCTGAATGACAAAACAGATTAGAAAATGTGTTGAACGTGAAAGCATTTATCGTAAAAATGTGGAATAAAAGTCACACCGGTATATAAGATGCAGTCTGTTTCTGGAGGTCTCTTAAAGCGTTTTCACATTATGCACTCCTGTAAAAATACATAGATGATTTCAGGAGGACTGCTCCAGATATTCTCCTGACCTGGCTGTTCACATATGATCCTCACAGCAGGAGACTATCCCTGTAGAGGGGGGGGGGTCTCCTGAGGTAAGACGTGACGTAAAAAGAACGATGCGGAAGTAGCGTCGGCTATACGATGCTATAATGAGAATATTTGCCTTCAACAGATTAAGAATATCAACCAAAGAGAGGAGAACAACATACTGGCGAACAGAAAACGTAATGCAGCCATTAAATTATGTGCACGGCGGTCGTCTTGGTCGCATACTTACACTTGTATGCACTGTCTCTAGTCACAGTATATAAACGTCACTCGCCTCCCCCATTGACTCGAGGTGAATGTACCGGATAATATCCTGCTGTGTTCTCACATCAGCCCACTAGGACTTGCTGCAGAAAAATTACTAGGGGTAAGGAGAAACTCCACATGAAATCCGTGAAAAATGTGTCTGTTTGCATTCACACAAAGCTTCTCCAGCAATAAACAGGAGTTATTCTGCAGGTGTGAAAGCCATAATAGAGAGAAAAAAGGTTTAAACTGTCTTGTCGCGTGATGATTTCCACTGCGCTCAGCAATCAACGTGTAGTTTCTGTGCGGCTCTGTAGCTCTTTTAGTACCATCCGTTTTCAGACAACTATGAATGAAGGTGAATTTTTTTAAACATCTAATCGCGTGCAGTGTGTGATAGTGGTAGCTGCACTCACGGTAATGATGAAGTGTTTGTCTGCGTTGTATGCTGGTTTATTGGTCGCAGCTGACATTTTAGATGAAAAGATTGGTATTAAAAAAAGTGTCTCCTATACACCTGATCTTACGGCTCTTTAATGCACACAGCATTCAAAAGTTTGAGTACCTGCAGAAAGCTGATGGCCATCAGTATGAGGCTGTAAGAGCTGATTCCTCCAGTAAACACTTCATTCAGATCCCTCTGCAGAAGGAACTGCTTCAGGACAAAGATCAGAGGTGGAAGAACAGTGTACTTCTACGAGAGAGGAAAAAATAACATTTGTGTTTGTACAACACACACAAAAAAAGGAAAACATTTCAGATGAAAAGGTTGTGTTTTAAAATCTTACCTTCAGATAGCTTTTGATGAACTGCGCTGCTTTAACTGCAGTCTCAACATTAAAGCTGATGTCTACCTTCACTTCTGTTTCATGGTCAGTAAGTTTGATAATTGGCACCTGAGGACAGGCGGAAAAAAAAATCATTTTTGCTGTTTCATAATAAACTATTGATACAACCTGTTTCATCAAACCAAGAGTCGACCAAAATAAAGGGACGTCAGCCTCTTGAAACTTACAGTAGCTTTGTCGAGGACCTTGATGGGGTACGGGCCGGCCACGTTGTGTTTTTTCAGGGCTTGTTCCAGTTCCTGCAGAGGAGGATGGTCCCACTTTCCAAACACTACCAGGTCAATGTCACTGAAAACAAACACACAAATTACAAAGTGAGGATCAGGTCACTGAAAACACACCGTTGGGAGACCGTCTCTGTTCTTCAACTAATAAGCCTTTTGGAAAAGTGCACTGGTGTGTTTTTTGTCTACTCAGAGCCCTTCACATGCTACCTTAGTAAATCGAGTTAAGAGTGTGTAGGTTGTGGAAGCACATTATGTCTATTTGGGAGACTGACTGAAGGAAAGATAAAGTGATAAAAGTAAAAAAAAAAGGTTACTATCACTTTAGGTTCCTATGAAGAAACAGCTCTTTGCCTCTTTCTATTTCAAACCATCAGAATACCTGTTAGTTCATGTATCAAGACCCTTTTGTTAAAGTGAAGAGGCAGTCATATCAGGAATTAGATTCATGATATGGTCATCTTAAAGACCCGTAGTTCTCACTCATGGTCAACATTGTGTTCATCATGAAGGTAAGTCCAGTTTAACAAGTTCTAAGTGAAGAATACAGGAGTGAGGTGCAGAAACAACCAGAGCATTAAACAGGTATTTTATTTTCAACCCCGACTGTTGATGTTTATTTCAACAGTGCACGTTTAAAAAGCATTTTAAAGTAAGTTCTTAGTCAAATGCACCTGGTTGATGTTTCGCTACACTAACACTATGTTCTCTGTGGTATCCCATTATTTAAGCTCTATGACAAACATGAATATAAACATGCCCCAACTAAGGAAAGTGCTACGACTTCCAGGAAGTGGACATGTTAATGAGACATTTCATAAGAGGCCAATGTAAAGGTCACACTGTACAAGAGGAGACACACATTTTACCTGGTTGGAAGATAAAGTCCTGTGCTGAAGCTGCCAAATATCTCCACCTGCATAGAACAGTAACACAAATCAAGCCCAATGTAAGACAGAACACTTTGTACCAATCATCACATTGATTATCTTTTAACTCGTTTGACCTTTGTGCTCATTGGCTGTTTTGTCACCGGGTTTAGTAACACTGCTACATCACTGAATGTTATTCACTTAACACATTAAGTAAACGCAGAATCAAACTCAATAATGTCCCTTTAACTTTTCCTGACTGATGCATGTCCTACTTTGGCATACAGAGGAAAAGTACCAGGAGGGAATTAAGGTCGCTAAAAATACATATATTTTATCATGCAATGGTTCTTCGGAAAAAAACACGTCTTTCAACTTACAGAACATATCTTTCTGCTTAAATAAGTCTAAAAGTCCACACTCAGCAATATTTGCCCTATGACAAACAGTAAAACTCCCATGCTGTCTAGCAATATGCAGGAGGCCTGAGCAGGTGTTGCTAGGTGAGCGCAGTGTTACAAACATAGTTCTGTAAATAGTTAAAAAAAATAATTCTGCAGATGGCAACAAGAGAGAGAACATTGGGAATACATGCGTTATGTTTTTATGCATGAAAAAAGTTTTTTCAAAGTCCGCACTTGTTAGTTTAGAGTCTCAAAAATACAATGACTTTTTATTTTTATTTTAATACTGTATGATGCATGGACGTCCTCTGTATAGCAGAAGATAGTAGTTAAACTTAGCTGACTGAGGTTTTCATGACTTGTTCACTTTATTTTTAGAAAGTTACTTTCTGGTCTGGGACCAAAGTCAGATACAAAAACAAACCACTTTCACTGCAACAGCACGGAAACGTTTCACAAATTGGTCTTCAGAGAGAATAAAAATATCAAACTTAGAGAGAGGCCAACTGGGACTTCCATGGAGCACGATTAGCTCAACATGTTTACAGTGCTAACAAACAAAAAAAAAGGACTATTTATTTGACAAGAAGCCTGTGTCTAACATTTTCTTGGCAGCATACACTGGGAAATAAGTCACTTACGGTACTGTGGGCCTCAGATAACAAACCTAATGATTACTCTTCTTTGACATGTAGTGTTAACTAGCATTTGACTTCAATGTGACGATTCATATCAAGCACAACAACCTCTAGACACTAACAGCAAAGAATATAGGACAGCAACACTACAGCCTGTTGACAGAAAAGGGAATCTTTTGTGGGAAAAAAAGTGTACCAATTGATTAGCCCTGAAGTGAGTCTCTTAACCAGTTAAAGCTCAGTCTGATAAGACCATAGGAGAAGGTGTTATTCAACTCAGTCTTCCTCAAGCATGTAAATGAGTGAAGACATGGAAGCCCAAATCCACACTACATCTTATCTCTAGCTTAAGTGTCACCAAAGTTGAATAAGCATTACTGACAGTAACTTATCCAAGAGTCACTTCTAACTGATAAATTCACAATATATTAAGCTTCAGAAGATTCTGAATCCTGTGTTTTACATTTGCTAAGAGTCACTTTGCACCTTTAAGAAAAAGCTAAAGACCCAGCGATTTCATAAACACCTGTCCACTTCATGATACTGATGATGACGATGTTTAGGATGGTTTTAATGCAATGCAGTTGTTGATAACGATACATTAACTTTATTAAAAAAAGAGCTCTTCCTCTGTGCACTGCCTGTCATCACCTGTGTGTCCGATCAGACTTAAAGCTGTTTGTTTGCACTTACTGACGTTGTCTCCTCCTCTCTATATATCCTTGCTTGTGGTGTACTTACTCTCTGATGTTAGTCGCTTTGGATAAAAGTGCATGCTAAATGAATTGTAGCTAAGAGAGCTAGCTTTCATTAACTTGGCGTGGCACAGTCAAGCCGATTCTGAGAGGCATTCACTGAACAACTCTGGTGAAAGAGGGATTTTAGTATCATAGATGATATTTTTCACAGAAGGATAAGAAGAAGAAGCAGTTACAAATTATATGGAAAAGGGCAAAGAAGAACTTTCCCCAAGGAACTGAGCATTGTGATGACATGCTGTGAGTGGAGTGCTGTCCCACATAGACCGCTTGAGTTCTCCAAGCCTCTGCACCACTCACCCTAGCTGTGGGCCACAATTCCTTGATGACACTTTCTATTCGGTTCACGACGTTCCTTCTCATGGCCTCCTCCTCTGGCCTGGGTGACATGAAGTTGAAAAAGTCCATGATTTCTTCATGAAGACTGCGGGGAAACAAGGGAAACAGAACAACTTGTATCACAGCCTCGTATACAAGAGAGGGAAAAGTGAGTGTTATTGGATATATATGTAAGATTCAGGTAGGAAGTGTTGTGACTAGGCAGTCTAAGACTTTACTGCTTTTAACTGAGAGAATGAATACTCTGAAGCACTTTTCAGATAAGAATTTTGCAAAGCACCTAAATTGCACATTCATAATGCAATATCTGAAGAGAACATCATGATTGTGACATGTTTTTTTTTTAAAAGTCACAAGAGTGTACAAGATGTACTTTTTGTTGGTGACCTGCTGGAATTCCTTCAAGAACCCTGCGACCTCACTTTTTGTAATCATAAGTAAATTAATTAATGATCAAATATCTCCCCAAGTCCTCACCCATTAATGCCCGGGCTGTAGCGCCTGGTTTTCCACAGGCTACAGGTAGAGTCTATAAAGTGTCCATTGCACCCGAAGGACAGCAGCGGGTTGATACCGTGGAACGTGTTGGCTCTGTTCAGATGCCTCCTGCGGCCGGAGGAGTGTGACTGATGGTGGTGGTGCTTGTTCCCGTGCTGATTTTTCATCCCACTGGGGGTGTGGCCGAAAGGTTGTTGCATGCTGCGACAGTGTTGCTGAACAGCGTGAAAAGGCGGAGGGGGATGTTGCCGCCTGAGATTGTTCTCGTTCAACTCGTGCTCGCCGTAGTAGAAACGCCGGTGGGCCTCTTCTGCGACGTTCAAATTGTCGATGTGCAGAGAGGAGCCGGATGGAGAGGAGCTCTCGGCCTCTGAGTCCAGAGAGGAGGAGGACGGCGACAACGAGCCCTTCCTCAGGACACCGCCGCCGTCTCGCTTCGCTAGTTTTCCAAACACACCTCCCGGCGGCGGTGCTACGTTTTTGCAGTAGTCGCCGTGCGTGTCCGTGGAGTTGGCATTATGCGCCGCAAAGTTGCGTTGGTGGTGAAGGTGGTTGTCGATGCCAGGGTTTGCTCCAAATCCCTGAGAGGTTTCCCAAATGTGCATCCACAGGGAATTGGCAGGTCCCTTCTGCTCCGGCTGGATCCAAGCGGTCCTTGGGTCCATGAGAGTCGAGTTTACCGAGAACCCTTTCCACTGGAAATGGCGAGCAATTTGGCAAATTACACACGTCACACTGCAGGACACAAATAAATCCTACCGCGTTGATTTACTTGCTATCCTCGAAGCACTTCATGACTGGAAACTGGTTTGGTTTTTCAAGCGGCTAGCCCAACTCCACTCCCCATGTAAGCCAGCCAATATGGCGCACCCAGCAGCACGGATCATCATCTGCGCATGTGTGAGGGATTTAAATCTTTGAACACACCCCTCAGAATCGAGAGATGCGTCAAGTCTTCGTCATACAGGCCAGACAAGCCGGAAGTTAAACTATTTGAAAATTCTCTTTTGGAAAATAAAATCAAACAACACAAAATAAAATATTAGAAATGGGTCAGTCAGAGATATGTTGTATGAATGTACTTGCATTATTCACAAAATTATTATTCTTTTTAAAGTCTAGAATTGTTTGCATCAGCACAAATTGCAGAATAACATTCGGTATTTGTTACGAAAACCCCCCTCCTCCCCCGCGTTATTTACTTGTTTTGTAAATTATAATTTTTTTGTCCTTCCAGTTTGGTAATTTATTCCAAACTTTAACAATGTGTGTATAACATTAATTTACTATACACTTCACTGTATGTATTTCATACAGAAACATTTCAGTCTGTTTAAAATGTAGTCACCCGCTATATAATACAAAGCATTTCAAGAATATTCTTAACATTAATGTTTATCTGACTGACACACACATCAAGAAGGGGAAAAAAAACTCCTAGTTTCCAATTTAGGTAGACATTTATTTTGAAGGTCACTCCTGGAAATGAGACCTTTGTGTGTTTCGACACTTTACAAAGCCCAAACCGGTCATTACAAAACGTGAGAGTTGTAGTAATTTGGATGGATCAATACTTTCTCCACCGCGAGTTCTGTGCTACGTCTTTGTTTTATTCTTAATGCTTACATTTCATGTTTTACCCCAAAATATGGGCTAACCTTCCATCAAATGACTGAAAGACGCAAATGTCGTTTTATTTAGTTTTTAACTCCCCTTGGATATTTTCAGGGCTTTGTTATATATAACATTGCAGCAGTTTTGGAAATAATTCATGAAAAAATACATACATAGATTCAATATATAGACATTTTAATTTTAAATATTTAACTTATAAACTGTACAAAACATGTGTGAGTGTAACAATCTTATATTTAATTTCCAACAATAAACAATCTCTTGAAAGAAAAACTAAACACAATGGAGCCACAGTTAACCACAAAAGGCATCTACATGTTTTACAATATTTTACAGAATAACCTGAGTATATCAAAGAGGCAGCTGATTATGGGAGTACATTTATTACAGTGTGGACAGTTAAAAACCGAATTGAACAGCTCAAACATTGACAATTGAAGAAATATTGACCCAGAAAACAAGTAGTATATCAAAATGACATGTTATGTGTAAGTAGAAGTTCACATGAACATGTCTGAAAGTGACCTTGATGATTTGTTTCAGTTTAAAATACACAAACACTACACTTCTAAGCACCCTGAGATAGACACAGCACAAAACCAATTTGCAACTCTTCATGTTCCTCCATGCTAAATTAAGCATGAATTAAGCATAGTCTACAAGTGCATACTTTGAAATAAACTTGGGTGCATGATGGGATTTTTTGGTCATCCCATCTTTAAAATGTAGGTACAGACTGACATGCAAATCCATGTGGTTTTGTCTCTCTCAGCTCTTGATCTGTCTGCAGACTGAGGCTAACTGGTTGATGCAGCTCATAACAGCAGGAGGGACGCTCCGAGACGTTTCTCCTCTCCACTCTGCAAGAGCTTCCATGGCTTGTTTGGGATCGATGGGTGACAATTCGTAGATGCAGTAGATGGCTGCTAACTGGACCTCCCATGGCACTCCTGGGGAGAGAAAACATGGCCACATTTGAATCCTTAACACAAATACATGTAGTATTTAGTTTGTAGTTTATTCAGCATACATTTTTAAAATAAATATAAGCATAGGGCTGGGAATCTTTGGGTGTCTCACGATTGGATTTTGATTCTTAGGGTCACGATTTGATTCAGAATCTATTTTCGATTCAAAACGATTCTGGATTCATGGACTCAAAGTCATTTTTTGAATAAGTACATACTTCAGGATCTACTCCAGTCATCTGTGAGACTGGCTGAATTTCTTGCTGCTCCATTTGGCATTCTACTGCGTTAAAGAGCTAGCCTTAGCACTGAGCGACTGATCAGCACAAAAAAAAAAAATCTATTTTTGGAAGTTATGAATCTATTTAAAATCTCACAAGATAAGAATCTCAATTTTTACATGAATCGATTTTTTCCCACCTCTATATAAGCATGCATATATATCTTAATGTTCTGAGCTAAGATGTTGGAATCTGCTTAAAAAAATAAAGACAGGTCAGTGTGTGCATACACATATACACATTTTCTAAAAATATGATTAATGAAAGGCAGCTGTGGGAGAAATTGGCAGCTCTCTTGGCACACAGTAGCGGTTCTGTATCAAATAGAGCTTAGCTGAATCATTCTCTATTTACCAAGGTTTCTCATATTTCTTACCTTCACTGTGTCCATGACTTCCAAACGTGTTGATGACGTTGGCCACCGTTGTAACAGAGGAAACATTCCCCTCTCTGATTCCCAGCTGACAGAGGCGCCCTGTTAAAAAAACACAACAGATCCAAATATAACTCCAAAAATAACTGTAACACTTGAGATTGGATAACGCACAGGTAAATAAAAAACAACAACTGACCTATGAGTCGAAGTACAGTGGCAACGGTCACATCAGAGACGGGTGCTTGTTGATCTCTGGGCTGACTCACCCAAGTGTTCATTAATGGCCACAGCTCCTGGCTGTCGAAACAAAATGAACAGATTGCACAGAGTGTTTGCTTCAAAATGGATTAGTCCTTCAATGAAGTTTTACTTATATCTTGTTTGGAACAGGACTAACGTACAGACATACCCTAATACGTTTTCATAGGTCCACTTCCACATCTTGTGTGTACAAAGGAGGTGCAGGGTGAAGACTTGTTCCCATGCCTCAGTCCGCAGGTCTATCCCGTGTCGACTGTGTTCAGTGAAAGACAGGCTTGACCCTGACCGAATGTCAGAGAGCGTTCTGGAGATCAGCTCGTCAATATCACATGGAGGACTCTGCAATCATAGAAAGATTTAGTTTGACAATGCTCACTTGATATGTTAAAAAAAAAAGGCCAGAGATGGTAAAGTCAGGAAAGACAAGATGATGTGATCACAACAAGAAGCACACTTAAAAAATATCAAGTGTTCAAAACAAAGTTCGTATTGAGCAGAAAAAGACTTCAGGGTGTAATTTAAGGACGCTCACAAAATTCATGGGTTTCATCAGTCAATCAAAAACACAAATTGAAAACAGGGGGAATACTATATTATGTGAAATATGTGCAACACTACAAACATAGAACAAAGTCTCGAAAGTACTTTACCTTCTCCCAACCGAGGAATGCTGAAAGGCAGCTGAGGAGGTTTTCTGGTGCCTTCAGTTTGGTGATCACCTGTATTGCCTGGCACAGAGAACTGCTGTGTGACAGAACAGTGGGCCATGTAGTCACCATGAACAAAATCAGCGTAGCAGCATCTGGAAAATCTGCAGTAAGGAAGACACAATAAGAAGCAAAAATCACATTTGAGCCTTAGCGCCTGTGTCCACCTAGTGTTTTTTTCTGAGCGCCAGCGTCTTTTTTCAATTGTTTCTAATAAGTAGCAAGCGTTGGCAGCAGAAAGCGGCCGTCTGGAGAAAAAGCGCAGCGCCCAGCTTCTTTTCTTTCAAGGGCTCTGCCTTTTTCGTGCAGCCGCTCAGAGCGCTCAAGTTTAAAATCGTTCAACTTTTTCAGAAAGGCGCTGTTAAGTCACTTGTACTCTTTTTCAAATGTATGATATTCCCTGTATTTTTGCCCCCTACAGATCGTGTCTTGTACCCACATGCTCTTTGCTCTGTGTCTGTTTGGGTAAAAAAGTGTGAGTAAAAAGTAACGGAGCAGTGTCGGTCATACAGCGGCTGTTGTCAACAGACTGTTGTCATAGAGACAGGACGGATGTGCAGCGTTCTTCTTCTCAGCGCACAAATGCTTTATGCAAACATTCCCGAGCATACAGCCAGCGCTTTTCTGCCCGGAAAAAAAAACGCTAGGTGGACATGTGGCCTAAGGTAACAAAAAAAACGTGTGTTAATTAAATACCACAAAAACACTGTAAAAACTACTTTCAATGAAAAATAATGGCTCTGAATGAACTTCTATATGCATCCAGTCGGTTTGTTTGTTCACAATAAGTTCAAATACCTGTATGCAGTATATCAAGTGTTTGTTAAGTCTTTGAAAAAGACAGTATGGAATTAATTGTTTACCTTCTGCGAGAATGCTGTAGGCCAGGATGTGAGACTTCTCCCAGTCTCTCTTTTGTCTACAGATCCCTGTGTGGACTCTGCAAAGGGCCTGCATGTAGTTTGGGCTCAGATCTCTTTTCTCCGATTTCAGTTTGTTCAGGATGGCCAGAATCACATCATCTGCCTTAATCTGAAGAGACAAATCAAAGAAAGAGTCATACAAGTTCCTTCACAAGGACACAGACTTTGGAAAACAACAAGCTTCTTTTTACATCCCACTGCTTGGGATTTGTCTTTTAGACCTTTTTCAGCAGGAGGCAACACAAGAAGCACTTGCTGGCTTTATTTCAACCATTGTTGATACAACATCTTTACCACCTTAACCCAGATAAAACAGTACTGCTATAGATATCTCTTCTTTCTTTAACAATAGCAGAAAAAAAAGGTGGATATTCACTTTTTATAAACAAACTTTGTAGTAATGCAATGTACGGCTGTAGAGATCTTTATGGCTCCTTGATTTATAGCGATACAGAATGTATGTAATGGACAGTTTTCTTCCATTATGAATACAAGCTGGACTTTTTAGTAGAGTTCCTACAAAAACAACGGGGCATGCTTATTTCACACACCTAAGTCATTTGATTAAAGGCAGGGTTGGTCATTTTCTCCAGATGCACTTTTTAAGATTTTGGTTGAAATTGTCTTCAGGTCCTGACAGAAATGAATAATTCATGTGCTCTGAAAAAGGAACGAAGAAAATCCGTCATCTGTAGCGGTTGTAAGCCTGTAAAAACTTCGACCAATGTCTGCCACGTGGTACCAATTTCATGAACCAATCACAGCCTCCCGTCTCCCTGCTTGTTCTCCACAAGCACACACTCAAAGCATGAGCTGAGGTCCGCTTCTGGACCAATGGCGCTTGTGCATGTAAGTGAGGGGCGTGGCTTTTGAGGGAGCACAGAGGGGAGGGGTGGGTGCAGACGGAGCACTGAGGGAATGCAACTTTCAAAATCATGCTAGTTTTCGAAAATTACCAACCCTGCCTTTAAGTTGAATTTGGTTCTATAGATAAGAATTATGGATTTTTTTTTTTATGGGGAAAATCCTACAGAGATCCCTTCTCTCAATATAAGGTGTGCTGAAACACAGCTATGCAAAGTGATCATCATAATCCACAAAAACAAGCTGACTCACCAAGCAGCTTTGGCAGATCTCAGCGATAACCTCCCTCTCCTCTTCTCTTAGGACAGGCTTCTTGGGCAGATTTCCCACGTACAGGTGGCTCCGGATCACAGGCAGCAGATCAAAACACTGCGTTTCTATTTTCTTTAAATAAGTATCTATAAGATCTGTCCCTGTAGGTGCTCCACTTTCCATGGATGGAGAAGCTGCCTCGTTTTGGAGCTCTTTTAGCCTCAGGGTCTGTGGTGAGCTGGTCTCCTCTCCACTGTTTGAGGAGGCAGAAGGTACCTGCTGTTGACTGACAGTAGGAGAGCAGTTATCCAACCTGAGACATTTCCTGTTTTTGGGTTGAGGCAAACCGTCGGCCTGTCGTTTTTCTCCTTTCGTCTCAGTCTTGGTGAAGGCTGTTGATGTGGAGTTTATAGTTTTAAAGCCCGACATCTGACTCACAGTAGTTGATGGTGATGTTCCACTGTCTGATGAACACATGCTGAGACCGACGTTTCCTCTGAGGATGCTCAGAGTGCGGGCGTGGGCAGAGAGATCTGGGTACATGGTGTCAAGGATCCTCATAGAGTTTTCCTGAGATGGACTGGAGGAAGATGTCATGGAAGAATTCACCGCTGTCCTGGGCAGGCGACCTGGTACGGGTACAGCATGCTTTGGAGTGGCAGAGCCGAACTGAAGGGGTGATGAGGGGACGCCGTTTGAACGTACTGGACTGTTTAGGGAAGAGGAACTCTGCTGCCGACTGTTGGGTGTCAACTGGGTCTGGACTGGAGTGGTAGGTGAGTCCAATCTATCCAGGGGCGAGGGGAACAGAAGTTTCCCAATGGCCTGCCTTGGATTAATTGATTTTCCTGCCTTTGGAGGAGTGCTCAGAGGGGTCAGGACAGGAGGAAGAGGAGGCCCCATTTCAGTGAAAAGTTGGCCTATGGATTCAGGTGGTTGAGCTGCAGTTGAACCCATCACTGGACAAGGCTGTTCCTCTGACTCCAAACACTCAATTTGTCCTTCTGCATTTTGTTTTAATGAGGTAGTCGGACTAACAGTGCCCAATTTACATTCACCCACTTTAAGGATACTTGCATCAATGTTGTCCTCAGGCGACTCTTTGGCATTAGCGTTTTTTATAGCACTTACTTTCTCATTCCTGGGCACAAGCTGTGGAGTTTTCTTGTTCATTGAAACATGTTCAATGTTCACACCTACATCCAATTGTTCTGGGTTTTGGCAAGTTTCCAAGGCTTGTAATTTGCCGGTGGGAAACGAACATGAAGGACTCAATGCCCTGCGCACAGAATGAGAGTTTTCATTCAAAGATTCACAGTTCACAATCTTTGTCTCTTGGTGGCCAGAAAGGGAGAGTCCATGATCTGCTAGTTTAGTGTCCAATGTCTCTATGTTAACCTCCTTTTTTGAAGGATTTGCTTGACCAGATTTCCCATCCTGATCGCACTTGTCATTTTCAATCCCCAGCAGTGAAGACTCACAATGAGATGGAAGTTTCGTATTTCCATTTGCTGTTACATCGACGTTCTCTCCCTGCACTTCAGTCCCATCTTCCTCTGCTGGTAGTTTTATTGATACATCATTTTCAAGCTTCTCTTCAGCATTTTTACAAGAGACACTGCTACTGTTTGACAAACGCATCTTCTCAACGTCTGCGTCTTCATCAAGACACTCTGTATTCTCTCTTTTTTCCTCAGGTATTACAGCAGGATCTCTTTTTCTGGGTGACTCTCCACCATCTGAAGTCTTTGACGGATCATGCTTTGCACTGTTGGAACCTCTGTTGTCTGGATTTACACCGCAGGATGACTTTTGACTTTCAGGAGGCATACCCTCAACACTAATTGTTGCATCAGGAGTGGAAGAAGCACACGATTCCTGCTCAGACTGCGTGGCTTTTTTGACCTGCATTTCTTCATTATCTGTGCTTCTCATGTCCTTCATTTCAGTGTCGACATTTGGAAACTTTAGTACCAAGTCTTTAGAGAAATTGTCATCGGACATTTGTTCTGCTTCCTGTGGCATGACCACTGGCAAGTCCATATTGTTCTCTGTTGGTACAACAGAAGATGTTGGCGACAGGCTTGAGACTGATGTTGTGATGAGCGAGGACTTCTCTCGTTGAAGATGAACGGAGTTGGAGTTGTTCTCTTTCTCTCCATCTTCTGTCTCCATAGATTCTAACTCAGTGCCCTGACAGAAAGAAACAAAAGAAAGAAGAACCAGATTGATCAGAAAACAAGAAACATAGAAGTGTTAAGTAAACACAAAATGACAGGTGCCTTGTGGGTACACACTTGTGCTTCACTACATTTCCTAGACATATTTCCCATGTATAGTTTAAACTTAAGCTATACAACAAAAATCTGATTTTCTTGTGTCTAAATTATCATAAATTCATTCAGATAATTTACAAATACAATCAAATAAAGCTAAGATATTATCCGATCAATTTGAATTCTTACCGAATCTGGTAGTGGTGAGATGCAGGTGGGAAGCATTGGCTGGAACAACGACAGTATGTGCTCAACAGATAATGTGAAGCTGCTCAAGTCTGGGGATGACTCTTCAGGTTTGTGCTCTTCTGACAATCGCTTGCGCTTTTTGGGCGTGTCTGTTTTCTTCTTGGACTTTGTTGACTGCAGACATGCTGGACCCTTGTCGGCGTTTTGACGTAAAGGAGACGGGTTGAGCTGTGTAGAAGGGGCATTTGTCTGAACAGAGTGACAGTGGGCTTCTCTGATCTTGTGAGGAGACGAGGACGTGTTTTTTAAATTACACTGACGTCTGTTTTGTGGAGAGGAGGGTAAAACTTGTTTGGAACAGGGCTCTGAAAATAAAAGAATAAAGAGTTAACTGCAGACATTCAGAAACCTGGAATATTAAAAAAAATACAAAGACAACTGAATAACCAGGACTGTCATTATTCAAAAGCTAGAACACTAACACTATCCACTATATAGTGCACTATATAGTGAACACACCATTTTGTAGTGCTGTACGAATTCTGAGTGAGCATGGTCATACCCTATATAGTCCACTCAATGTATCCCACAATGCAATTTGAAAAGTAGTGGACAAGTGATGGTCACTATCCGAGCAATATATACCTCATGCATTGCGGTTTTACGAGCGGAGAGTGGCGTTTCACTCGGCTGCGCTCTGACGGACGGAGAGGAGCGACCAGTGTGAACACAGAAACACGATAAAGTTCATATTTGGAGCGTTTTTACTGAAATCTTTGATAAATAAAGAGTAAATATAGTTAACGTTAGTAACGGTAGTTTGTCCTTATGATGATGACAGACACGAGAGGAGGGACTGTGAACATAAATAAATGAGTTTTGGTCCGAAAATATGTTTCATTTTATGTAAAATTCAATATTTTATATTCATTTATTATTTGTAAATGTTTTCGTGAAAATCCACTCCGTATAATAGAAGTTATCACTGAAATTCATGCCGTTATTTACCGTTATTATTGATCCTCGGCCGTTGTTAAGCTGCACGTTTCACTTGCGCGACAACAATGACGTCACTGTCAGCGGCCGGCGAGTAAGCGAGTAGTGTCCGAAATGTTTTTTAATTTTTCTGAGTGAGTGCACTATATAGTCCACTGCATTAAACTCACTATATAATGAGTAGGGAGTAGGGAATGAGCGAGTGATTTCGGACACAGCCATGGTCTTAGCGAGGACTCACCAGGTAAGTGCAACATGTTTGTAGTGTTTTCCTGCTGAGGTTCTACACAGGCCCACACGTTCTCTAACAGCATCCGGATCTTTTCTGGAAAACAAAACAAAACAGACAAACATTCAAACAATGCATAAGTTAGGCCCAGTGTCCTCCTAGCGTTTATTTCCTGAGCGGCAGTGTCTTTTTTTCAATTGTTATTCAATGAAAAGAGAGCGTTTGCAGCAGCAGGCGGTCGTTCAGAGAAAAGGCGCAGCGCCCAGCGTCTTTTTTTCCGAGGGTTCTGCCTTTTCATTCGGATGCTCCGAGTGCTTTGAGTTAAAAATCTTTCACTTTTTAGAAAGGCGCTGTTGACGTCACTGGGCGCCCTTTTTAAAAAACATGATATTCCCCATATTTTTGGCTCTTACGGATCGTGCCCTGTACCCACATATAAACGCAACGGAGCAGAGTCGGTGATAAAGCGGACGTTTTTAAAAGACTGTTGTCATAGAGACAACAGGCATGTGCAGCGCTTTTATTCTAAGAGCACAAGCGCTTCATCAGAGCGCTCCACAGTGCACAGTCAGCACTTTTCTGCCCAAAAACAAGGCTAGGTGAACACAGAGCACTAAATAACAGAAAAATGTTGTCTGGATAAGTGCATATGATCAGCCCATCCATTTCCTTTTTTTTTTAAAATAAATAATATGTGAAGCAACCTACATACCTTTGTTAACTTTCGGCTCCTCAGGTACACTCGCTTGAGTTGATGTGCTCCTAAAGTCTTGTAAGTAAAGAGAAAAAAAAAAAGATTCTGATTTTTAAGGTCAAATTCTTAAAGTCACAAAACTGAGCAGAGGATTCACTTCAAAAAAAATAAAGGAAAAACAGGTTCTACATACATTTCTTTTCAAAATAAGCATTCATGTTAACACTGTTAGTAAATGAAGCTGCTCCTTATTTACCTTTAATCCTCTCTCTTTCCAGTTTGATCAGCCTGGCCTGTAGATCATTTAAAATTAAACACAAAGAAAGGTCATTCAAACAGAACCCAAGATTTTACTGACAATGTGCTGTTCATAAAGATAAATACAGTACCTGGAGGTCTCCCATATTTCCTTCCAGCAGGATCTTCTCTTTAGTCATTGTGGATATTTGTTGGTTTTGTTTGCAAATTAAGTCTGAAATAAAGACAAATATAAATTATGTAAAACTCCCCCATCAGACGAATTTAAGATACACATATCAACAATGCAGAACTGTAACTGTTTGAAAAACGATAGTCGATACCAACCTTCAAACTGTTTCACTTTATTTTCAAGGTTTTCCTTTCTGTTGATGAGAAAACGTGGAACATTAGAACGTACTACTTTACGACAATTCTCCAGAAGATTATCAACGAACCAAATATAATGTTGCACCAATAATATATATTGTAAGTGTCATAACACAAACAGACAGACAGGCCCTGACAGGAAAAGCCTGTCCTTCATTCACAATTAAACACACAACACCTCGGAAGCAGTTTTTACTTCTTACATGCTTGTTGTCTTGGCGTTCTCCTCCATCAATTTTTCAAGTTGTCCTGCCTGTGCCTGAGACTTCATCAAAGATGCCTGGAGAAGTTAAACAACAATGTAAATGTTATCAGACATGTATGAAGCCTTTTGAGTACAGTGGTCCACGAACTGTCAGTTCTGTCACTTTAAGAAGATCAAATGACTGAAGTGGAGAGAAATGATTGGCTTACCTGTGCTTTCAGCAAATCATTTTCCACAAAAGCCTTTTCCCTCTTCAGCTGTGCTCTTTCAAGTGACTGTGTTTCTGTCCGTTCAAAGAGTTTTAAAGAGAAGTTATTGTAAAAAAAAAAAGGGTGCATTTTATGTATTTTAAACACATTTTATTTACTAATTATGAAACTCTTCACTGTTAAATAAGGACACCTAAATGGAAATTACCTTTCACTTCATGTAGCTGGTCTTGAAGCTTCTTATTCCTGAGCAGATTCAATAAGAGATGTCATTAATGTACCACAATGATTACACAATAAAAATATAATTAAGATTCATGTCTTACTCTTCCATTGTTCTGCTGTTTTCCTGCTTCAATGTTTCCATCTCTTCAGACATCTGTCCATAGGCCTTAAGAGCACCCTTCAAATATAAAAACAGTGCAGGTTAAAAAATAACAGAAGAAAATGAACACACACACACAAACAAAGAGAGAAACAAAACACACCCAACATATTGTAAAGAGTCACACAGAAATGGCATACCTTCTTTTCCTCCAGTTGTGCTTGCAAGGATTCATAATCCG
Organism: Tautogolabrus adspersus; assembly: GCA_020745685.1. Classification (NCBI taxonomy): domain Eukaryota; kingdom Metazoa; phylum Chordata; class Actinopteri; order Labriformes; family Labridae; genus Tautogolabrus; species Tautogolabrus adspersus. Next base: position 18,383,799 of record CM036542.1, on the reverse strand, counting down.
CTGTCTTTTTCTCCAGAGAAAATAACTTGATCTGCAGCTCTTCCAGCTGCTGTTGAAGCCTGATCGCGTCACTGCATTAAACGTGCATTAAAAGTAAACATGAGTACATGCAGTATGAATAACTATCCTAATACAAGAGACAAAGTAATGCTAACAGCCGAGTGTTCAGTCTAACTAAAACTGTGTAGCTTTGTTACCAGATATGTGATGTGATGTGTCACCATGGTTACAGATCGTCCTTCAATACTCACTCTGACACCGCGATCCTCTGTTTCAGCGCCAGAAAAGACGACACATATTCGTTCAGGCTCTGTCGCAAGACAAAAGAAGAAACAACACAAAAACAAACAGGGGACATTTAATTGAAAATTACAAACATGTTCAATCTCGCTGATAAGATAAAAACACATGACTTTTGAAACAACAGTCATACACTGTTTAATTCAGTCCAAAAAAGATGACATGCTAGTTCAAATAAACTCAGTTGTTGCATATTATAGTCTGACCTGGTGCAAAAGAGAGCAGTTTTGACAGTTTCCGATCGTCGCTTCCGCGGCGATTGCCAGCGCTTTGGCCTGACTTTCCCCTGGCATCATGATCAAACAGATTCAGAGATCTTTACAAGCCGTACTTTTATTACTTAAAACAAAAATAAACAGACCAAAATCGTTAACACAAATTCCAGAGAAGTTCAAAACAACTTCACATTTTTCGCTTCTCCCACGTTGACGAAGGACCCAGCCAGGACCCCACTGGGGTGCTTCTTGAAATGCCGGTTATCGTAAAATGTAATACAAATCCCTCCACTTGGTAAGCACACTCACATTTAGACAAGTATTCAATTGAATATAAAGGTGGCTGGTTTTAAGAAGTTTATTTTTTTATTTTTTGGAGGTCGAAAAATAATGTTCCCATTCAAACGATTTTTCTTCAGGCAGTCTACTTTGTCTTATGGGGGGGCGTTAACGTGAAGCGCTTCAACCTTCAACGTGTATTGAGTGTTTGTATACAGTCTATAAAGGTAGTGACCAGTCAGGGAGTGTAGCTGCTCTGATGCCGACTAAATACTAACTGTAGCCTGTAATTCAGTTACATTGTAGACTGAATTTTAAAAGTCCTGCACACGTGACAACGCCGCAAACAGACGGTATAACTTACATGAGTCATTTAACAAAATGTAACCAAGTGGTCAGGTGAGTACCTGGCACCGTACTTAACTATTAACGCAAATGGCGACATTTTCCAAATCATAAGAGATCTACCGGTTATAAATTATGGCATTAATAGTGTAAAGTATTTCGAATGCAGAAGCAAGGTCCCTGGTGGTCTAGTGGTTAGGATTCGGCGCTCTCACCGCCGCGGCCCGGGTTCGATTCCCGGTCAGGGAACTAACTTTTGACGCTCGACCGAAGTTTATGCAGGACATGCAGTTCCACTCTCACGAACTTCACGTGGGATGTGCAATTTTTATTAAAGCCCGGCGCACGATTCTCGAAACAACAGACAATGACAAGTAAAACACTGGGGTGGCCTCTTTGCAGTGCATTTTGAAGTATTAGCGTTTTATTTCTGGAAATAATCAGCAGAGGGTGCCCTTGTACAGAAAACATTTTGCCTTCTCTCTCTCTCTCTCTCTCTCTCTCTCTCTCTCTCTCTCTCTCTCTCTCTCTCTCTCTCTCTCACGCACAAACATCCTGCTATCCTTCCCCTTTGGTTTACAAAAATAAAATTGGAACGTGAATTTCCATGTCAATGTATAACAAACAAACTAAACAAACAAACAAAAAACTGAATCCTTCAAAAGTTAACAATTTAAAAGTCATAACAATCTTTAAAGATAAACAAATAAATCTGAACCTGTAATGAGTTAGATTTGAGTTGCATTATAATGGCCTGGCAGCAGTTCTTCTGCAGCTTTGGGATTCCAACAGCTGAGAGGAAGTAACAAAAGGTGCTGCAGCTCGCTGTAGGTGCATCCTGATGGAAAGATAATAACTTTGTAACTTCAGATGAACCGTCTGAGCGTAGCCTCAAGGCTTAAGAGCCAACACTCTTGAAAAACAGATTCAATCAGAGATAGCATAGTTTCTTTAAAGTGGAAACAGGGAGTGTTGGGCATGCTTTCTCACTTCCTGTCTCTCTCTGACGGATCATCTCTTCTGTTACCTGACATGGGTTAGGTAACACTTTAGATGGTACCAGATTTGTCTCGATCACTTTTGTCATCTACAGAAAGTCTTTGTCTGATTGCTATCTTTGTACAAACAAAAGGGCTTCATCCTCCTAATCCTTTTCTTCTTGTGTGGTTGGATTTTCTCTACTTTTTCTTTGTCAAGCTGCTGAGGCAAATCATGCAGAGTGAGGGGGGATTTTGCTGACAAAACAGCAAAAACATTCAATCAGTCACCTTTCATAGCCAACTGATTTTTTTTTTTTTTTTGTTCATATTCCATTTTAAAGAAAGCATTATACCACCTCACTGCTCACACATTCATATTTAGTTAATGTTTATATTAAAGATACAAGTTTACAAGATTTCTATCTTCTTATCTGTTCTCCATATTGATGTTTGACTTGACATGGGTTAAACTTGGGGGGTTAGAGAAATGTGTGTGCGCAGGTGTGTTTGCTGTTTGTGCTTTAATTTCCAGGAAACTGGCGTTAAGTTATGAAAACAATACAATAATAACTTCTGCCCTGTCCTATAGACTGGATGACGTATTTTTGTAGGCCAACCCGGAAGTAGCATCGCCATGGGTTCTAACGAGAATTCGCCTATGGGATTTTTGCATTGGATTTTGGATCATTGCAGAAAATAAGCTCTGTGGCTAACGCACGTTTCTGATGCGTAGGCGTTTTGTTCAGCAGGATAATCTTTACAAATGAACACCACTTTTATTTAGTTTGAAGCGTTAATGCAGCCGAGAGAAGTAAAAAGCTAACGTTATGCTACAAGCGAACTACACCACGGTCGGTTGATTTTGACGTCACTACCGTTTTGCTTCATCGATCTAATCAGCGGTTTTGACAAGCTAGCAAAATCGTAGCTTAATAAGTTGTTTATTAACCTAATATTTGCAAGAGCACTGAAAAACATGACCAGAGGCTGTAAGGCGGACTAGTGAGAGAGTTCCCGGCGTGATGACGTTTAATGTCCCCGACAACCACTGTAGTCTCATTTAGCCACTTGTTAGCAACCGCCGTTTTAAGTACGCGTAAAAACTTTAAAATTCACAAGTTGGGGTCTTATCTAACGTAGTTTATCTCGTCTAACAAAACGCCAACATCTCTTAAGCTTGTGTTAACCACAGACCTTATTTCAGGCGTCTAACCACAAACCCATTCAAAATCCCCATTGACTTTTAGAGGATAGAACCCATGGCGCTAAAATGCTAAATCACTTCCGGGTTTTAGGACTCATTCCTGTGGCAGTCTATACATACAGCGTCTACACACTGTAAAACAGTGCCCACAGCTGACCAACAATAAATCAACTACAGAGAGGTGGTTGACGAGGAGGAAAACCCCTTTCTCTCTCTATACACACCTCTCTCTTTCTCAGAGCATTTTTCTATGACAGCACCGGCCTCACTCCTCCCCCCTTTCTTTCTACTCCGTTTCTTTTCCTTCTCCTCTCCTCCCTCTGACTCTCTGTAGGCCTGAAGGCTGTGCCTCTGGGATTATGACAATGGGGATCTTGTTTGGGGCATCTGTGTCTCCTTGACTTGTTGAGAAACGACTAAAGAGTAAATCCCAGACACAGTATGTCATAGGTGTTGAAATGGCTAATACCATATTGGCATTACAGTTAGCCAAGGCACTGGCTTATGTGTTGCTCTATATTGCATACTGAAGACTAGAGCTTTGTTCTGGGCTACATGGTTATTTCCAGTGATGCGTTGTTCGAAAACGTGTCGGCTCGATGATCTCTTTTATGTGAACGATGGAAGCCGGCTCCTGTTTGAGAGCTGGTTTCTTTTTTTGTTATTATTTAACACAAAACAGGGTGACCTTCTCGCCACAGACACACCATGCACTGACTGAATGCTGCGTCAGTGTGTGTGCTGTGCAACCAATCAGATGTGATGACAGTAAAGCTCCAGGAGGAGTGAGGTGACAGTGTTTCAGAGCAAGGACAGAGACGAGAGGAGCCAATGTGCGAACAGCAGGTGAGGAGAAGACGAGTGCCTGTCGCAAAGTTTTGGACTCGGGACTTGCCTGTCTTTACTTGGGACCTGACTCAGGACCTGAGACTTACTTGTGACATGCACAACAATGACTTTGTCCCAGCTATGCTTACTATGATTGATTTTATGAGTACATTTTTTTATAGACATCACATTAGACCATTTGCACTGTAGTGTTTGAGTGAAACCATCGTTTTCAGAGATCAGCATAAATAACAAGTTCAATACACATAAGGACTAGTGCTTAATGGATTAAAACATTCATGTTTGATACCAAACATCACATACAAAAGGGTTACTCTGGGTTAAGTATTTTACAATACATACATGCACACATATCAATCATAGGTCAAGACATTGCTAAATTTGGACGATTTAAAAGGCTACCAAATGAAATGCCCTCAGGGAGCCAAATGTCCTGGATCACTTAAAAGAGCCAGAATTCCCATCACTACTCATTTCCTAAACACCCAGTCCTTTTGTTCCCTTTTTTTTGTCATATTTTGGTATACGATGCTTACAGGAAAATGGCTGCAGTTTGAAAATGGTGACTGCAGGTTAAAATATTCTAAACTAGCTACTAGCAGGGCCTGAATTAAACCTAGTTAAACCTGCACAAACTTAAACAACCCTTAGTTCACTACAATCACTTTTTTATTGTTTCTCTGTGTTGATAACTCATCTGGGCTTTACTGACAGTATCATGCAAAAAAGTTTGAGTAAAGTAATCAGGTATCTTCCTGAGTTCTCTTTTTAAAGGGTTTTTTTTACATTTGCAAGTATAAAATTAGTTTTAAATTGTCACACTAATTTGGTTCACATTCACTCAAGAACTCCGCTAAAAGAATGAATTCAGGACACGACACAGCTGAGATGCTGACATGACACACGGTTGTTTATTGTTTTTCATTTACACAGTACAAATACATTGGAGTAGCATTAGCCGTCATCTGTCATTGCTTTGAAACCCTAACCAATAAATACTGCATTATTTTTGTGCCATCTCAATGCTTTAACACGACTAGTGTGATTATGTAGGACAATGAAACCTGAAAATGAAGCGGTGACTCTTCAAACGTCATGCTCATACTTTAGTTATTGGTAAAGATGTTGTAAATAAAACTCCAGTCATTGTTAATATTGCTAAATTGTTCTTTTGATATCATATGGTTTTCTTATTTAGAAATAAAACAAGTTTTAAATGAAAAAGGGTGCATTTCGTCAGCATGAAATCCTATGAAAAAAGTACAAAATATAAAGGTAATGAGCTTAGGGTAGCATATTAAAAGGACACAATTATACTGCTTAATAATACAGTCTTTCAGCAATGCTGTATTGTAAAGCCAATAAATAAAACAAACAATACTGTACACTGGTCACACAATGCATTTGTTCTTTCCTGAAACTTGTGATTTCACATTGTTGATGTGACACAAGACGACGTAGCACCACTGAGTATGAAAGTCAGTTCACACCGCCATGACCCGTTCTCTCATTCCACGCATTTTGTTTTTTCGTATGTTTTTTTTTCTTCTCTTTTAAAAAAACACAGCCAAGCTTCCTGTTATTGTCTAGCTATCGAAGAAGCCCACTTTGATTATTCCAGGTCTGTTTTTCATCAAGACGTCCATTACATTTTATTGCCTTATTCACTCCTTTGAAATCCCTTTTAATTATCAACCTTTGGATTTCTAATTGATTAGAATTTGCAGTGCAGAACATGGCGTATTATGTGTTGTAGCTTGGCAATGCCTGAAACATCGTTAAGCGTTTTTTTGTTCTCTTGGCCTGCCATCTTTAGCCTTTGGTTGAATGGAAGAAGTTAAGTATCATGGGTACAGATATGTTTAATTGCAAACAGTATATAAACAAAACTGGGGTTTTTCAGGTTTTCCATTTTGCTTGGAAATGTCAGACCTCTTCGCTTTAATCAAGATCCCCATTATACCCGTTCTTCCTCATATGTCTCTCCTGTAATTGTACTGTCCTGATCACATTCTTTTGTAGTGCTGTCAGCATCATGTTCTTGTATCCAGATGTCCGGCATCGCATGGAGAAGAAAGGGTACTGCAACTTTCTTCTTTTTTTTTTGCACTTCCATAGAAATGTCATTTGTTTTTCAGTGCTCGCCACACGCTTAAAGCAAAAACGCTGTCTTTTCAAGCCCGGGCTTCAAACAATGTCTTATGTCTATCTAACTGCCTCTCTGTCTGTGTCACAGACAGACTCAACCTGTGTGCTTACAGGTTTGAATTTGAGCAGGATTGGCAGCACTGCTTGCCGTAGAACTTGTGGTTGCAGACTCCATGCTGGGGCACCAGGTAACACCAGTTAAAGTAATCCCTACAGGCAACATCTGCAGAAAACAAGGGAGAAGGAACGACTTGAATTATAGACTTTAGATTACAAGAAGCTTAGTTTTAGTGTACAGAAACAATACGGTAGTCCTAAATAGGATCAGAGCTTGAGTACCTTTCTTCTCAGGCTGTGGGCAGAAGTTTGTGTTGCATGCCTGGGACATGGAGGGTTTAAGGTGGAGTGCACAGCCTGGAGAGGGCTTCCCTTGGACCAGACATTGGACCGTCCTGGCCTGCACTCCTCCTCCACACGTCACTGTGCACTGTAGAGTAAAAATTAACACATTTTTGATGATGAATACTATGAATCTCTTAAATCACGCATTCCCTGTCCATCCCAATTTTCCAAATGATGATGATTCAAAGTAGACAGATAAACAAAGCAGAAATGACATGGAGTAGAAGTCAGTGCTCCTTGCAGTGTTCAACTATCTTGCTCTGAGGCAATGTACCTGAGACCAAGGGGATGAGTGCCACTCTGGCTGAGATGGAGGTTGAGGGAGGGGTTGAGGTGGATAGGTGCGATGATGTGTGCTCCATCGGTGGATCGGTGGAGTTGTGCGGACGGGGCACTCAGGCAGAAAGCAGGACCGCTGGAGCTCCACTATGGGTTTGGGGACATGGTGGCACTTCTTGGCAGCAAGCTCTCTGTATTTTCCCGCAGTGTCCTTTATAATATAAATCAAGAACACTTTAAGATGCCATTACAGGCTCAAAAACCTCAACACAGTAAAGAAAGCAAAACATATCCACATCAAAATAGTGGAGATTAAAGACAAAAACTTAAAGCAGTGAATTGTTGCATTTATGATTATATAAAGCTATGTATTTAATAACTATGAACTTACATGCAAGGTTATTTGAGTTAACGCTGACATATAATACACACCTTTTCTGCACACTTGATGAAGCGTGCCTGATAACCACGACCACATGTAACTGAGCACTGGACGATCAAAGAGGGAAGGAACATACAGGAAATTGAGAGAGAAAAGTAAGTTACGTTGCCCAAAGAAAATACATCCTACATTAGTCAGATGTTCTTTAAAAAATACAACAACACAGAACTTGAATTACCTCTTGCCATGTGGAGACAAACCACTGGACTTTGCGTTGTTTCTGGCAGCGTTTGATGAAACAGGATTCTTGACTTGCAGGTTTCTGCAGGCCTGCACACACGCTGTCTGGCATTGTTTGTTTCTGGGCACCTGGGTTGGTGCTTGTACACAGCACTGTCCTCTTCTTCAGGCCGTTGCCACACTTACGAGAACACTGCCAAAAAACAGAATCATGAACATTTTGATATTTCATGTAATTTAATGCTTACGCCTAATTTTTCTCTTTATGCCTGGTAGATCAACATTTGTAAGGTACATTAGTCGTATACAAATCTTTTCAGAGTTAGCTGGTCCACCTTATTTCTCCTTGAACGACTAAAGTTAACACCGTTTGACATAACAAAGCTATTACATGACTTCAGCAGAGAAAAAAATGTCAAAGGTCAATTATCTTAACTTTGCACAGGAAGCATTTCAGCATAACTACCATACTTTCAAATCCTCCACACAGTCACATATTGTGCTTTACTTCCTTAATAATTCATTTGAGGTATAGTCCAACAATTCCCTGAATATTCATTCTAATCCTGCGCAAAATCTTATGGCACAGCCTGAATCAAAAACCTTGAAAGTGTTGCCCTACAGCCAAGAAACCAGAGCTGTGACGCACTTCACCGTGCCTCAGAGTCACAGAGAGGAAGTCAACTGGACACCGTTTGTGGCAGGTAGTTAAGGATATTTGGGGTGAAATGGCAGTTAAATAAGTTTAACAGTGCGACAAGTCACCAGGCACAATGTATGGGGATTGGACAGAGAACAGAACACGAGGTCTCATGGGTACATTCAGAGTTAAAAGCCGCTGAGATCAGAGTCATAAAATGTGGCGAAGCCATCAATGCTTGAGTTCACTGAACAACACTGTGTAAAGTTCTTTATGCTGAGTGCAAGTGTGTCACTTTGAAGTGAATTACTACCAGTCCCTTCAGGATCTCACAGGCCTTTTTCTGTGATTGTGACAGATTAAAAAGCTTCATTTAGTAGCAGCTTTTGAAAAAATGCTAATAGCATGTTGGGAGGCTTTTCTGTATAATGCATTACATATCCACTGTGTGGACTTGGACATTCCTATAATACCATCTGTTGGCTGAGCAAGCTCTCTGTGTTCTGATGTCACTACCAGTTGATTTCTGAGTCAAGATAACACAGAATGAGTGAAAACTGAATAAAGTAAACAGTCATGGAAAGTCCATCTCTTACTGTGTGTGCACATTGCAGTGATACCCACATGCCCTGTGGAGAATCTTTCCATTATTTCCTTCATTTGTGCAGTTTAGGTTGATGCTGACACGCACATTGTTAACTAAGTCTGTGGTGGAAAGTTTGTTACTTTGGTCAAAGTTAAAGTTAGTAACTTTGATTGGTCTAAAAGACATTTGAAAGTGGCCAAGTGGACGGCTTATAATTGACAAAACTGAAACATTGTAAAAATCTGTGGAAGACACAGTACTGTATTTTTTTTGGGTTGGCTGTTCAATGTTGTAAAAGGTTGCACAGAATGCAACAGAGTTTGAATTTGTGTTGATGGTTGCAATCTCGATTTCCTGGAGGGACAGAACTTCTACAGCAGTATGTCTTTACTACCATCCCTCAGTGCAAGCACAAGGAGAATTTTCCTGACAGCAGTAGCAGATCACTTTCACACATGCTCACCTGTGACCATGGCCCACTGGTCCAAACTGGGGGACAGCTGTGCGTGTTGCAGGCTTGCCTCCTGGCAGGAACGGGCTGAGCGCAGAGAGAGTCAGCCAGGGCGTCTACGTTGGTTTGGCTGGTTCTCTGGTCACACTGGACCTGCCGTGTCTGCTCCCCTCCTCCACAGCTCCGGCTGCACGCCCCCCACTCTCCTACAGACCAGCTGGGACAACACAACACAAGGCCGCTGAGTCAACATGCACAACTCCTCAATCACTTTTCAGACAGGCTTGTGGGAATTCACAAATGACATGATCACCGTACAAAGATAACAATTGTAGAGGAGACCCTGTGTTGTACAGAGATGGGAAGAAACAAATTACAATTACTTTGTTACTTTACTCAAGTAGAGTTTTCAGCTCTCTTTACTTTACTTTTTGACGTCTAACTCTTAACACTTTCATTTAAACACACGTCTTAACTTCCTACAACTTTTATAATTAAAACACTGAGGTAAAAAGAATCCATGTACTTTTGTCTTATTATTTTCAGTACCAAAACCCATTTTTAAAGAGAACCTCCTGGGCAGATTGATACAAATGATGTGAATAATAAACAGATGTAATTATTAGCATCCGTCTTAGTTTCCAAATATTAGGGTTCTTATATTGCTGACCAAAGAGATGTTTGGTTGTTCAGGTCTAAGTCTCCATGGTGGTCATGGCTGCCTGGCTTCAGATCAAGCCAGGACAGCCGCTGTACTTTTAAACTGCACCTTAAACCTTACTGTGCAGTATATATCCCACACTATCCTAACTTAGGCCCTCTTCACCACTAACACTAAAAACCACCAGATAGTTCAATTCATCATTTCTTGATTGTTAACTTATACATGTAAGAAAAATCCAGCAATATTAAACACCTTTCATTGATCTTAGAGACACAGTCCCTCGACCCTTAAGAGTGCTCATAGCTGTTATATTATTAGAGCATTTTTCAACACAGCCCCCCACCACATGTCTAAATCGCCCAAGCTTCCTATTCTTTCTTTTATCATCCACAAAGCTTCATTGCATCAATCCTGTGTGACCCCAAACACAAGGTACAGGCAACTCCATCCTTCATCAAACACTCTGTCATCCTCTCCCCAAAATGCCCACCCAGCCTCCTGCATCTACCCCAAACAATCCCAAAACAACACTGTCAGCATGTAGAGTTGTATATATGAACAGGCTAAACTGTATTTGTATTAATTAGCTGCATCACTCCCCTGGAATTTTGTTTAAAGAGTACATCTTTAAATGACAATATACAAGTAGAATCAGATCTAAGTAAATATTATGAATGGATAAATTCCATCTGGGTTATTGTTTGTCAGGATGAAGATACACTCTGTAGCATCAAAGGACGATTTGAGGCAGGATGAGGGGAACTTAAAACATATAACAATGCAAGACGGTAACCCTAATGATGTTTTTATATGCATAAGTAAATTCTAGCATAAGACCATCCATCCATCCATTATTTATACCGCTGTCCCGTTCAGGGTCGCAGGGGGGCTGGATCCTAGCTGCCATTTGGCGAGAGGTGCAGTACACCCTGGACACACACTGTTCGCAAGTCAATCTCAGGGCTGGCATATTGAGACAGACAAGCAGCCACACTCACATTCACAACAATGAAGTAAATTAACCTAACAAGCATGTCTTTGGACTGTGGGAGGAGACCAGAGAGTATCCGAAGAGAACCCACACATACACTGGGAGAACATGCAAACTCCACACATTGAGGTTCCTGTCCGACGGGGATACGAACCAGGAACCTCCTTGCTGTGAGGCAATAATGCTAACCACTGCACCATCGTGCAGCCAGCATAGTACCTTGGACCCAATGAAGATTGGAGACATACTTGGACACATTAGGCCTGCATAATTGGTTTCAAGAAGATTTCAGGATTTCTTTGCAAAATCGGTAGTAGCTTATATTATGGATTTGTTATGTAAGAACATTTAACAGCTTGCTACATTATAATATCATATTGGCATACTTAATCAAATCTTATGTTGGCTCTCTTGCACCAGCACGTCACATCTTGGATATCAGATTCCTCACAGAAGGTGAAATATAGCTTTTAATGTGCTTGATGATGATGGTGACATATTCTAGCTTTAATTAATACTAAAAGACCTGCACTTGTACCACAAATGTATCCCTTTAATGAGCCCTCTGGCACCAGTATACTCATATGCAGATTAATACCCTATAAAGTTACAGCTCATCTTGTGATCTTTGCCTCTAGTTTTACAGTGAGTGTTATTGGAGGATGAGTAAGCATCAGACTCTCTGCACAGGAGCACGACTCTTCAGATATCCTCTGGACGGTGTCGGATCACCTCTGCGGTCTAAATAACGCTGTTTGGATTCTCACCAAGGGCATTAAATAACCTCTGACCAGTGTTTATGGCTGGACCACTAAGTGTGTGTGTGTGTCGGTGAGCTTTCACGTGTGGGTCAGTGTCTGGGTGTTTCTCTGCTTATATCCGTGTTCATCCACACACTGAGACAGAATGATATCATGCTCTAAATAAGAGTGGGCATCCAATACCTTTTTCCATGATGTAATGTCTGTTTGGACTTACTTAGTGGTTGCACACGCAGCAAAATGAAAGACGTGCAGGGCCTCAGAATAGTATGATCTGCAGGGATGGACTGTTGACCACTGTCTAGTCTTGCCCAAATGTTTTGGTGAGGCCAGAACATGTTTTGTCTCAGCTCACAGTTTATGCATGCAGAGAGCCCACAGAGTGCAAGAAACTGATGCATTCTCAAAAATGTGTCAGATGCTCAGTGAAATAAATGAACACGTGTGCCAAGATAATAATGCAATATGTTTCAGCTTAGTTTAACAAAATGGTCTAAATGCAAGGCAGGCATTGGACAGACGTACAACTGAAATCAGTTCTGGTTGATTTAACCATGACGAGCAACTCTCAAATACCAGGATACACAAATTAATTTGATAATCAGAAAACCAAACAGTACAACATCACTGTAACTTTATTATATTATATTTTATGAGCGTTAAATATGAAATGTGAGATCTGGAAATGATCATAATTGGAGTGCAAAAGCATGCAAATGCAGCCTGAAAGTTTAGACTGCAACCAATTGCAAAAAAAGATAGATTACGTATTATTAATTCTGTAAAAATGTTATGCTGTTATATGAGAACTTTGTGGCTTTAGATGTTTTTAATCAAATTCAAAGTCTAGGTTTGTATATCTAAAGCTCGATGAGTCCTGAACCCACCAGGAACTCCACAACAGATGATAAAGGTTTTGATAAAGTGATGCTCAGATGTATATGAAATCATCTAGACGTAAGATTTTAAAGAGATGGTCAACTGATGCACTGATGACGCTTACTGATAGCGTGCGATGAAGTGAGGTGCTACATTAGTCAGAATTGATTTTGATACATTAATGAAATAATCTCTTATAACGTAGAACATACTTAGTAAATTTAGTTTCTTAAGTGTTAATCATTTGATTGAGTTCAGAGATTGATTTTAGTTGCATTCTACAAATTAATAGAATGTTTTTTTCACCTGTTGGATTATCAGTTCCCAAGAGCTACACATCAATATATATACAGTATATACTTTTTCCTGAAACCAGACCCTTTAATACCTGGTTTGATTGTGCACACACATGCACAGCTAAGCAGCCTCAGCTGTAGATAATGAAAGAGATAGGCCCCAGAGATGAGTGCAGTTGTGAGATTACTTTACAGCCACTATTATCACTGCTTCCTCATCTCAGTGTAAACACACAAATCCATTAGTGAGTAAACGCTGATAGGGGTGGTGTGTGTGTGTGTGTGTGTGGCTCTGCAAGTGCTGGAATTTCACACAAGAGAGAAAGAAAGTAGGAGAAAGATAAGCAGGCAAAGTTAAAAGAGATATCAGAGTGGGGCATCAATATTTAAGATGAGATAACTAGGATGAAGCAGGGGAGAAGCTGTGTAAAGGGAATGTTAATTTGAGTATATTTATAAATGACTTTTAAATGATACAGACAGCGAGACAGACAAACAAGCAGACAGACAGGGTGTCTGTTTGTCATAAAACCACAGCACGACAAATCCTCGCTGAGAGACGGGAAGGACTGCAACCTGAGCACTACACAGTTTGAGTGACAGCTATCCTTGGCTGGCTGCTTGGTGATATCAGTTTGAAAGTGTTTGTGGGTGCGTGTGTTTGTATATACGTGGTGGGACAGGGTTGGACATGTCACCGAGAAAAAGAAGAAGAAAAAAACGTCACATCAAAGTGTCCAGGCCACTAAGGTTATGTTTACAGCTAAAGGCACCCAGTAATGGACACTGCAGTGCAGGTCTTATGTCCAAGCCTGCTGTTCGCACCAGTGTGTGTGTGTGTGTATGTGTGTTTGTGTGTAGATGGCTGAGATGTGGGACAAAAGGGTCTCACAACTAACCTCAAAGGGTTCACCTATGCCTCTGTGTGTGATACAGAGACAGACAGCAAGACCAAGAGAAACTTTGGGTAAGACAGAGGGCTCATGGATGTACACGTTGCAGACAAGAGTTGTGTGTGTGTGTGTGTGTGTGTGTGTGTGTGTGTGTGTGTGTGCGTGCGTGTGTGTGTGTGTGTGTGTGTGTGTGTGCGTGTGTGTGTGTGTGTGTATGTGTTTAAAGCTGAGGGGGAAATGAAGCATCTGTTGTACCTATAGTTGCCTTACGGATGAGTAAGCAGCTAAGTACTGCCTGAAACCTGGAAATGAAACAGTCATTGTCTCTGTCTATCAGATAATGCCAGTGTGATCACAGACTACTACTGTTCAGATAAAGTCTGGATTGTTTGACTTGTGGGGCAAAAACCCACAGAGACACTGTGAGCACAGATTTCTGGATGTGTTAACTGATGTGTTCCAGCCTCACTTCTAAAATGTTTTGTTTCCTGACGGGACTCCAATCCATTTAGCAAAAGTAACATAATTACCTTTCCGACTATCAGCATGACACAGAAACAGGAAAATCCAAATAAAAATGTTCACACATTATGTACAAAGTAATATGTGTATGTAATGTAAAGCATGTGTTATATGATTTCTGTAGATGACAAACAAATAGGGGAGACCATTCCGAAATTGTTCCAATATACTCTTTTAATATTAAAACAACAATCGGATAACATTTACCCGATGCTATTTTTCAATTGCTGTTTAACTTTGTGTTAATTAGATATTAAAGTCTGTCAGTCTTTTCCTAAAAGTGTGTTGTGTAGCACCTTTGTAACAACCCCCATGTGGGTAAATGTACCGTATGAGAAAGAATAAGCTTGGACATCTACTTACAATCAATCAATATTCATGGCAACTGAACAACTCCATCTGCTGTAGGAGACCATGAGAGGGGGTAAATGAGCTTTGGACACATTCATTGAGTTGGACCCTTGTTTTTTTTTCTCTATTTGCATGTGTACAAGACTTAATAAGCTAATTTGACCCTTTGACAGTCTTATACACAGTCATTTCTTTAAGTAACGTTCTACAACTTATATCAACTTGTCAGATGACAGTGAGTGGTAATACTTTTTCTACGCTCTGTATTTTTATGCTGAGCTTTAATTCTGCTTTATAGATTAACTAAAAAAGATGTGCTGTTGAGCACAAAAACACCATGGCAACAGTAATAACTCCAATAAAAACCATATCGTTAATAGTTTAGTCTGAAGGTGGAGTGCAGTGGTGGCTATCATAACATAACATTTGCTTGACTCACAACTGTACGAGAGCCCAAGTTTTTGGCTTGTGTTGGGATAATCTGTGAAGCTGGCAGAGCTGCATTGTACTTACACAGTATCTGTTTTTATTGAATATACCAGTGAATGACTACAGCCCATTACCACACATGGTGACACAATGAACAGCAATCATGCCACTATTACTTAAAACCTCTGAACTAACAAAGCTCTGGAAGACACGGCTTCCTATTCCTTATGACCATATTATGTATCTTCTGTCAGCACCATCATTACTTTATGTCAGTGACAATGAAACGGCTCGGTAGTAATTATTGGGGATTTTCCTAGGATACCTGTTCCAAAACAACACAAACTGAGCAGGCACTGATGCTGCAGAGGAAAAAAAAGTCCCCTCTCAAACAGCTGTTGGTTACTATAACACATGAGATAAATGGCAACGTAAGTGGGTCTCCATGATTTCAGTGCTGATTACATAATATTGGTGGCCTGCATAATGCTAAGAAAGTATTTCTGAAACAGCAGTTCATTTCAGCAATAGTTTGGACAAAAATTCAAGATATTACTTCATACGTAGCAGATAGAACAAAAGATTGGGGAAAGAAGACTGCTTCTGCAAAAGGGTGCATCGACTTTCCTGTTCAACATTTTTTTCGTAGTTTTAGATTTCGGACTGCAGTTCCTTTGGTGGGGTGCAGTAGACAAACTGTCACTGAGAGGAGTCTTGATGAGGGGGTGAGAGAATTTGGATGGGAGTGGGTTTCAAAGTAATCAGACACCACCACTGATCCTCTCCATGCCTGCATTGTCTTCTTCCTTGGATTATGAAAGTACTGTATCTGTGTGTGGAATGGTGTTATTGTTACCTATTTGTAAAATGTTCAGGTATTAACACCAAACATGTGAGAACTTGAAGTCTGCATATCTGAGTTGAGGGTGGGGCGTAAGGTGTTAATTTAGGTATTAGCATAAAGGTAAGTGTTTTGCCTAACGGTGAACGGTTTGGGTTTGCTGTCCACAATGAATGAAAGTCAAAGCAATGTCCTAACAAGGATAGCTGTGCAAAATTGTGTTTGTCTGTGTATGTCCGTCTTCCAGACAGCAGCTGATTCATTCTATTCTTAGCACCATGAGCTGTAGCAGCATAAAGCATGAGTTTTTGTGAAGTGAATCATAATATTAGAAGCTTTAATGTCCTGGTAGAAAAAGGCCGTATTGTTGTCCTCTCTGGCATTGACTTTTATTGTGGAGAAGTAACGACAGTTCTAAACATAGTTTAGGCTTGGCTTCAGCATAACAAAACAGCTTTTGCATGCACAGGGAAAAGTCCCATTTGGACACACAACAACAGAATTTATTCAGGACATCCACATGTGACACTGACCAATATGAGACCACTTCCTCAGCTGAGCTGCTTTCTCCTCGTAAATCAACGTACAACTTGTCAGCGGCCTCCACTTCATTTGCAAGGACTTGGCTGTAATTTCAGACCAACGCAAAGAGTGGACACAGGAATATTCAGAATAGAGGCATGGAGGAATTGACGCCTCAACAAGCAGCAGACAAAAGTCTGTAACTAAATGCTGCTTCTATTTCTTTGACGAAAGGAATCTACTGTAACTGTTCAACTGTTCCTTCAAGGGACTCCATGTTATACACTATATCTCCAGAAAATAAACTTTTACCCCTTTTTTGGTCGTTCTTGAATTTATTAGAGAGGTTAAGAACTTTCTTGTATGGATTTATTTGGATTGCAGCTGCGATCCCTAATCTCTATGAAACATGTAAACATACTACACCTCCATCTTTATTAAGACCTCCATTGGATTTTCCAGTGATTGTCTCTTATAAATTCATGAAGATGGTGACCTTTTGCTCTGCTAATACTATACCTCCTGTGTAGACACCATGCCAGCCTCTCTATTGACACTGTTAGCAATGTTAAACCAAACCGATAGTGCTTCCTTTCTGTACCTTGTACTGATGACCTCTACTTACAGGAGTTACAAAGGCCCAAGAGATCAGGTCTGCGTGATAGCAGAGAAATTATGCCTCCAAACACACTTTGAAAATGTACTCATGGGAAGCCACAGCTGCTGCTGGAATGAAACACTGCTTCTTGGTCAGTGCACAGACCTGATTGTTTTTTAAAGAAGTGTTGTTCCTTATTACCTGTCATAAATGCTACAAAACATGTACACGCATATTTAATCTCTTTCATATGGTTGTTTAATATTTTGTGGCTTAATCTCAAATCCCTGTGTCATTACAGCCAGTTTAATCCAAAGAGTGTCTTCCACTGATTGGTTCTCTGGCAAGGGTCTTACCCTTCATGACACTGTCCAGAGCAGCACAGACAAGGGCGGACATTTCCCTTGTGTCTGTCTCTGTGTCTGTGTGTTCATACATGTCTGGACTGTCAACGGGCGCACCACTCCCTATGATGTCCACTGTGTAGAAATGGACCACATTGACTGATCTTTAATCCTCTGCCTTGGCCCTGCATGTGAGGAGTATAGACAGTGACCAACCAACTTAGTTGAGCCAAGATCCCACAGAATCACACCCTGAAACCACAGAGCCTTACTGGATCTCGCTCCCACTCGCTTTCTGTCTTGTATCATCAAGAGTAACTTTGTGTCACTCAAAGTGACAGCAGTGACGTTGAACGACATCAAGGAAAGCCTTCTTGGCCAAAGAAACGTGGAAGTGAACCTCAATATAGGTTAGAAATTGTCCCCAACTGCAAATTACTGTAGAGCATGTTCTGGTACAGCATTGTAGGAAAAATCCTGAGGATTACCAATGATTGGATGAACAAACATGCCCCATAAATACAGGCTGTAGTGCATTTGGTATACTGAACAACTCTTACACGAGAAATGGGTCTTGATAGGGCTGGAAAACTTAATTTTGTAAGCTTAGTTCCCAAAATGAAGCTACAGGGAAAAAGGTTTATGAAATTCTTTGCCTGCTGTCTTGAACAAACAAAGGCACTAACCATTCATGACAGCTGGTGAGGTATCAGGCTGAACTGGATCAAGACATGCACAGTTTACACAGCGGAACTCCCCCTTATTTTCCTCAAACACATGTTTGGGCCAAAATGTAAGTTATTATTTCATTTACGGGAGGGGAAAATGTCATCATCACAGAACAGGTGCTCTACTAGGCTGGGAAAGGGTGGAGAATACAGTCAGTGCTGCCTGACACCTTTCATTTCTATTATTATGAGGAGATAGTGTGGGAAGTTTGGAAGAATCGACTCAACTAATAAACAGCTCTTTTTGACACTGCATGTCAAGAAAGTACAGAACAGATGTGTAGGTGTTGTAGACCAGTAACACATGGCAGTCATACTGGTGAGGGAGATGGAAGGTTAAAAGGTTACAGGGTAGATAGACAAAGGACTACAGCAAGATGGAGAAGTCGGGTGAGAGATACAGAAAGAACAGATGCAGAAAAGAGGATATTAAGACAAAGTAGAGAAAAATAATCCCCCTGCTAGCATGGTGAGTTTGAGTCACTGGATCAACGTATTTGGCTGGTGGCCTCTAAAGCTGTCTCCTCAAGTTCCAAGCATGAACATGCATGTACAGAATGTTGAGGCGTTACAGCCAACAATGTTTTTGGCTGTCACATAGCGTACAGAACATTATAGGCCTATAGTCAGACCAGGGTGTGTCAACCCAGCAACTGAACAATTGACATACCTTGAAGTCTAGAAGGGCTGTTTCCATCCAAAAATATTTATCAGCAAATTACCAGGAAATGTCTGCACTGTCCAAATATCAACTGTTAATCATATCCAGGTTGAGAGCTCAAAAGAATGCAGACATATCAATGAGGTCATTGAAAAATGTCCGAAGCCACAAATGATCGTTGACATAACTAAATGTTTTAGATAAACGAGTTGTGTGATTGAAGTCACAGTAAACGGTGTATTTAAAGGTATATTTCCTCTCAAATCAGTGCATTGATTTAGTTGAGCATGCTAACGTTTGCTATTAGCACTATATATAGAAGATATCGGAGACTGATGGGAAGCCAATCTTTCAGTAGGTATTAAAACTGAAACAACTGAAACTCAGAATCCATTGATCGTATAAGTATAATAAAGTTACTGATGCATGAGCTTCACTAACCATCACTTCTATTAACCCCCCCAACACAAAACTGACACACAGTATAAAAGAGCAGAGAGTCGTACCTGGAAGGGCATGGTTTGGTGTTGCATGGCATCAGTCCAGTGGCTGGTCTTGACCGGGGATTGCAGAAGGATGTATTTACTTGCACTCTCAAGTCTTTGTAGCACGCTGACTTGGTATTCATCTGACCTACAGGTTATACATCAATATATTAAACTTAGGCACATCATTGAATGATTCTTTTCATTCAGAGTGGCACTCTAACCAATCTGTGTCTAGGCTATAATATACCATTAAAACAAAGCTATGTGCTCACATTCTCTATGATGAATTAGATGATGATAGAGAGCAGCATTGTATATAATTGGCACAAAAAGACACTCCCATTTAGAAAACAGCAGGGGACAAAAAAGATATTATGGATTTAAAACAGCATTGTTTTTTTGTTGTTAAATTTAAGCACATACTGAATATGTGACAGCCATTCAATACGGATCAAAACATGTTCCACAACCACAATTTCCTTCTAACCACATCTTACACATAATATCTTAAAAAGAGCTTTTCTTTAAATTTATGACAACACTTGAACAGTTTGATTACTTTTTAGTCTAGTTTATCTGAGGAACTTTCTGTAAGTGTCAATTCTGGCGCCCCCTGTGGACACAAAGAGGTAACTTTTGTCTCTTCGCCAATCTTGCCGTGTACATTTGTAAGGAGTGATTTCAGATCTCAGAGGAATGTCATCTTGCTTTTTTAACAGACAAACATAACACTCACCGTAAATATTTGCCTCAGACAATGTATAAAAGGCTGTTTAGGTAGGGTTCTGCTTATAACATCATCAGACATCTACACTTTGGCAGCATTAACAGGCATTCAAACACAATTAAATAGATAGAATCAATCTCTTCACTGATGTTATCTTCTGCTTTTGTAGGGCATATAGAGGCATCAGTATGTTTCCTAACGACAACTCCTCACAGCAGCTTTAACTTTTGTTTGTAATTTTAGGTTCAAACATTTACTTGCTAAGAATCTAATAAACATCTCACATTGCCCTTATGTGTTTGTTGTTAAATCCTTCCACAAATGTGGAGCCAAAAGTGTTTTTTTTTTTATTCATGTGAAACTTGAATCCTGGCTTCAAGGATCCCCAGGTTGGTATTTGGCCTCAGGCATGGTCAATCTGCACATCTTAACTCCTACAGGCCGGTTAGTCAGTCACACTCTTTAATAAAGCAAATGACCCCCAACCCATCATGGCCTACAATCAGGACACAAAGACATGGAGGTGGTTAGGGTGGACTGCAACAGGCCTGGGTGGGGAACTTTAACCTTAAGTGTCAATCAATAGGAACTCTACACTGGGGGCTTTGTTCACATGCAGGCAAACATGTGCATACATACACACAAATACACACAAGCATATACAAAGACCTTCAAGCACAAGGTCTGCTCGGGTCATTACAACAGCTTTTAAATGTTTGTGTGTGTGGGTGCGAGTTCAAAAACAGGGCCTCTGATTGGACAAGGTCACTGGTCAAAGTCTTGCATGCGTGTTCTTGCGTGCTTAACTTATATGTGCATGTTCATGTGTGCATTTAATAGCAGGTGTCCCTTAGAACAAGAAAAGGCCCCACCAGTCCCAAAGAAACGGCTAATGTCCCCTAATGATGTGGAAACTCCCCTTCCAATTTAAACTGCAGCTAAAAGCCTTTTTATAGATCACAGAGGTTGGACTGAGCTCTAGATGTTCAGCCAGATTGAAGATCTAAAGGTGATCTGTCCTTTTTCATTAGTGCATCATTTAAAAGGATCCAAGTTCAGTCACATTTTGACCTGATCTTTATCGCAAGTGTAATAAGATACAGTTTTAGGTGTCATTCATGTACACACATACCTCCAGCACAGGTGGCTGAACATTGGGAGCGTACGATGGCCCATGTGTAGTTGTGTTTTATGTGATTTCTTCTCTCATCTGCTTTCTTCAGAGTGTATTCCCAACGTACACCTGGGTTCCAGCCCTGCAACAAGATCTACAGGAGAAACAAGGCAAATTACATTAAATTATATCTATCATTAAGTGATCAAAAATAATCAAAGAAGGTTAAAAGTCATACAAGAAAGTAAAGGGTGTTTTAGATATTAAAAAATGAAATAACCATAATTAATATCAAACAATACTGTCAGGATCCTCTGATTCTTACCTCTATGACTAGTGTCTCATTGGTGGGGCCGGTTGATATGAGGCTCTCTGGTCTGTTATAGGGTCTCTTGTATTCAAAAATAGCTCCAGCGATGGGGTGTCTTCCTGGCCAGTCCACTGTCCATTGTCCGTTAAGGTGGTAGTGTCTCTGTGTGTCCCTGACTGCCAGGTAGGAGCTGGACGTGTTTAGTTCTATCACACGGATACTCCGAGCCCCTGCAGGGATGGTCACCACCCCGTAGTACTCTGGGAGAGATTTCAAAACTTTAAAAACAAGCACCAAAATCTGTCGACAGTCATTATCACAACAGTATTTATGAAATCAACTAAAGGCGTCTTCACATATGCACTCCTGAAAATATCTAGATAATTTCAGGAGGACAGCTCAGGATATTCTCCTGACCTGGCCGTTCACATACGTATGCCCCTCACAGCGGGAGACTATCTGTCAGACAGGAGGGGGGGGGGGGGGGGGGGAAAGACCTGACATAAAAAAAAAGACGCAGAAGTGGCGGACAAAGAAACAGAGTCCGCTATACAATATACGACCTAACAGCAGAGAACAACATAATGACGAACAGCCGTTTAATTACGTGAACGGAGATCGTAGCTCATGCATACAAACTATGCACCGTGCAGCAGTCACAGTATATAAACTTCACTCCCCACTTCCCATTGGCTTGAGGTGAATTTTCCAGAGACTATCCTGCTACGTTCTCACATCAGCTCACTTGGACTTGCTGCGGAAAAAGCACTAGGGGTCTGGCAGGAGAAACTACGTGGGAAGTCAAAACGAAAAATCCAGCTGTTTGCGTTTACACATACAGCTCCTCCGGCAAATATCAGGAGTTTTTCAGGAGTCTTCTGCAAATGTGAAAGCCCTATAAGAAACTGACTTACATTTTTGGTTTGTGTTTAAGTTGTAAAAAATAAATAAAATGCAGTCAAAGTCATTGAGGATAAAGAAACAACTAGTAGCTACAGTTTCTCAAATTAAAACCAGAAAGAAACAAAAGAACAGTCGATCAACTTACGGTTAGTGTAATGCTGCTTAGTGTACTGTCCTTTGTAGATCTTGCAGGTGGAGTTGTCTCCTTTACACACGCCACAAGCATCAGGCACAGCTGTGGAGCCCAACACTCGGTCACAGCCCACTCTCTAGGGAGAAAAACATCATTGCTTCTGACAAAAAGTAAATTGTATACATTGAATGCAACATTTCATTATAAAATAAACGACATCAGTTGAAAACTACCAACGTTAATCACAAATATGGTGACAGGCTGACATGTTTTTTTCTTATGATGTAAAAATGGGTTGTGAAAGAGCAAGGCGAGGGTGTGTAATGATGTTTTCTAGAGGGTAAATCCTCTCAAAATGTACAGCTCAACTTCAAAGTCTCATCTCCAAACTCTCTTCATCTGTTTCACTTCATGACATTTCAAAGTATTACCTCACACAGTCCGTCAATGCAGACGTTAGAGCTGTCCTGTGAGCACAGTGTCCCGTCTTTAACTTTGCTGGCCAGTGCAAAGAAGAAATCGTAGCCTTCAGCAAAGCAGTACAGCTTACACACATCCTGATCTGGGAGGGACATGAGCACAGGGACCACAGGTAACAAAAGAAGTATAATGAATACAATGAATGACATGGCTAGATGTTAAAAGCCTCCTCTAGAACGTACCTTTAATCATTTCAATTTGTCTTTTTTCATTTTGAAAATCAGGTAAAAAACGCATCTTACCATCCACTCTGGTGTATGGCCTCCAGGTGTAGAACCATCCTCTGAACTGTTTGCTGTTGAATTCTGCACACTGCTGAGCTCTATAGTCAGTGGTGTTGGCAGGACAATCCTGAGTGTTACACAGTTTGTAGGACCTTGAGGAACCCTCACAGAACTTCCCTCCAAACGTAGGCCTGAAGAAGAGAATTGAAATGTTACACTTGATGTTTAATATTTCACATAAGTATTTGCCTTGTGAAAAAAGTTATGCAAAGTGATTCTTGTTGTTGTATGAGAAAAACTTTGATTTTGTTGTGGTTTGTTGTGTTTCTGTTAAGTTCATACATTTTACATTTGACCTTGTCACTTCATAAAAAAACACACTTTCTTGCATTCTTAAACGTGATCTATTATGCTGAGTAAAGTTTTTTTTAAACACAAGACACACAGTTGTTGGTGTAATCGCTGGATCCCTGGTTTCCTGCGGCCCTGAAGGTTACAAGAATTCGCCAACGTATTAGAGCAAAGCATGGAGCAAAGCTGTACGACATGCCCACCCCAGCAGCTCTTTTAAGGACACGCCCACTCGGAAGCTCACTCAAATTTCTCTGCAACTTCAAACAGGGCTAGCCAATCAGAGGAAAGCGGGCAAGTGGGGAGGGGGGGCTTAAAGACACAGTAGCTGAAATGAACCATTCTAGGCAGAGGCTGAAACACCAGTATAAGATAAATGAGAGGTTTTTGAGCTACACACCTAGCAACTCTACTCAATAGGCGTCCCAGACTGACATTAGTAATGGTGAAAGTGAGTATAACAGATCTCCTTGAATAGATTCATTTGAATTCTACGTCTAGACTGCAGTTATTCACTAACAAGCAATCTTCCAATGACTCCTTGTTATTCTGCACAATGACATGAGCAGTATAAACATATTGGAAGCTAAGTAGAGACTTTTAGAGGGACTTAAAGAAGAAGCACAATATGCACAGTTTCTTTTGGCTCTGGACTGGAAGGGTGTTTAACAAATGAAACAATAAACTGCAATGATTTAACATGAAAATCTGATGAACCAAGCCTGTGATCTGAGTGAGGTGAAAATGGTGTGTCTAATTTCAAAACCCACTGATTTTTGTTATAAGCCTGTGTACTGGCATGTGTAAATATATAAGTCTGCACGTGGCTGTGTGATGTGTCAGTCGAAAGGCCTCTTCAATCACAGGTGTATATCCCTGGGCAATGTTCTTTGAAATCCCCTCTGTGGGACAACTACACCTTTCTATAACCCCTCCAATCACATTGTCACGTATCTTGTCCTCCCTCGCTCTCAGATTCTCTCCCTTCATATCTCTGCATTTCATCTTTCTCTTTTTAAATCCTTCTCTGTCATCTGTCCATACCTCTTTCTCCCAATGTCTATCTCTTTCTCTCTTTCTTACAAACTATCTTTCCTTTTTCCATCTCTCTCTCTCACTCTTTCTGCTCATCCCTCTCTGTCTAATTTAGCCCGCCACTTGTCAGGATCTTGGCATGACATGATAAAGAAGGGGCCCTGGCATTCGGGCTAGGGCCCCCTTACTGACTGGCTGTACAAATAATCCTGAGTGACTGATGAGTAGCAGACTAAGTGAACAGATAAGTGATGAAGTGAGAGACCCATGTGAGCCATCTTCACCATTTAAATCACGTGTCTTAATATACTCTTGGCCTTGAGTCAAGCCATCACAAACCGTGCAGGCTACTTCTGTACCAAAGTGTAGCCACTTGCTAAATCTTCTGTGTGCTACAAATCACAGTAGTGACAAGTCAAAGGTCAAATTTAGGATGTGGTTGAAATCATTTCCTGTGATGCAACCACAACAACAAAGTCAGCTAAATTGAGGGATTTAACCAAGTCACTACTCCTAGGTGTACATACATCATTCATTGCAAAACCACAAATGTAACATGTGTACAAACTAGTGCCGCAGTGTGTGAATATCAGGTACTCTTATGGTGTGTGTCTCTACCTGGGGTTGTTGCACTGCCTCTCCCGATAGGTGACTCCGCTCTCACAACTTCGTGAGCACGCAGACCAAGAAGACCACTCTGACCAGTGGCCATGCTGGGGCCTCGGGCCCTCGTCACCCTGTTTCACACACTGGCCCCTACGACACCACTAGGAAAGACGGAGAGACCAAGAATTATGATGGAGAAAAAGGGAAACAGAAGACACACACACACACACACACACACACACACACACACACACACACACACACACACACACACACACACACACACACCAGGAAAGTCAGCCATGAATGTGTTAAATACTTTCACTCTGCCTTGCTTATTCTTTATGGAGACCCTGTCACACCATATTGGAAATCTACAGAAATCAAGATAAACTGCTACCCAAAAGTTCCTGCTGCAGTCCTGGTTTTGTACTTACAATGTATCAGTGAAACTCCTGTTGTGCTGCCCTTTAGTCAGACTGTACCTTGAGCTGTCATCAGCCAACAGAGCTAAGCTAACACAACCACAATGTGGAAAAACGGTCTCATATCTGACATGGATCTTCTCCGACAACAAATACACTCGAACATTGTTTTACACAGCTATATTTGTATTCATTCAAAGTTTTCCTTCTTAAAAGCAGTAAATTGGAGGAACAACAGTTACAAGTAGGGCTGTCAAGGGATTACAATTTTTAATTGATATTAATTGCTAAATTTCAATAGTTAATTGCGATTGATCACATTTTTAATGGCATGTTTAAAATGTCATTATTTCGCATTTTAAAAGGCTTTTATTTTGAGTTTTTGTACTGTCCTAAGCTGAGAGTACTTTATTTGTTGTTTGAATTCAACCATGCTTTTATTTTGAAATAAAGAAAGGCCCTTCTGGTAGCTTGAAGGTTACAACAATAAATGGGACATTGTAAAACTAAATCAGAAAAGCTCAACTGAGCTGTCTGAACGTTTTTTTAAAGTGAAATGAAACATTCAAAGATGAAGAAAAGTTGTTGTTTTCTATCACTGTGACTACAGTGAGACACTGCGGAGACTTATCCACGGTGCGCCCAAAGGGACGAAAGCATGCCATTAGTAGTGAAAACCCAAATGTGTTTATTTCAGACCGTAATTAATCGTGATTAACTAGTTAATGCTGACAGCCTTAGTTAAAAGCTATTTACAAACTTTAAAAAAGTATAGTTTCCTTTCTTTACATCTTTTTGAAAACTACTTTGTTCTAAAGTAAAATAATACAAAAACAGCATCTTAACTTATTTGCAGTGCAGCCTAACTTAAGGTTTGTCTTTAAGCCCTTCTCTGACTTGTTCATAAGTCTAAAATACTAGTGTCTCTACTTTTTTAAAGAATTGAATTGGAACATACAGACTTTTTCTCTCTAAGGCAAATTGACTTCACAACATGACCATAAGTAACTTTTACTGGTATTATGCAGAGAGCCACACACATGAAGTCACCAGCTGCTTCATTTTACACTTCAGAAAGGAACTTCATTGTTGTACGCAAGGCTTTCCACACATGAACATAACCAAATGTTTTCCCACCAGGCGAAGCAGAGGAAGATTTCAAACTAAATGGCAAGTCATGTGATTACAGTTTATTCAAATAACTCGCTGTTTACAGCATGTGGTGATGGAGACAGTACAGGACACACAATCCCTCATACATCTTAAACTCATGATTTACTGTATGTCCCCAGAAAAAGGCTGAGTCATCAAGAAACCAACATGTCACGTGTTTCAAACTAAGAAGCAACTTGCTCAAAATCCCTAAATGTAATGTGAGAATACTTTTTACAAAATGTAGACTCACTTAAAGCAACATTATGTCACAATCAGTTTCCTGGCCCAGGATTGATCTGGATTTGTACATGTCAAGATGACATCAGTCACAGTATACTCCTCTGCTCGGCTTGGAGTGATCTCAGGAACCTTTTGCCAGCACACACGCACGCACGCACGCACGCACACACACACACACACACACACACACACATGCATTAGCATTGATGGAGGGGGTGGGGGGCATATAGTCAGCTGTCCCGCTTCTCACTGTGTGTTCATGCCTGCACATGAGCCATAATACACACACACACCCATCTAACTAATCTTGGTCCTTGACTAAGAGCTAGAACAGCTGATTTCCCCTCAGTTTTCCCCCTGCGGCTGAGTGCCACGGATTCCGAAGTGGGCCTGTCATTGTTTGTGTTCACTTAATTGTCCCGTTGAGGCAGAGGGCGGGATTAAACCATCAGGTCCAATATATTGAGAAGCAAATGTAGATGAGGGGCTGTCGGGGGAGTGAGGGTAAGAGGAGAACGAGCCTTGGGGGAGAATCATCTTGAAAGAAGTACGTGAAAGAAACAAAGAATAAATATAGAGCACAGATTGCTTTTTGGCTCAAACTCCAATGGGATTTTTTTTTTTTTGCCATGTCAGCAACAAACAGATCGCAGCTGCTCCCTGAGGTAAACTGATGGAGAAAGAGAGTTGTACCTTTAAAAAACAGAGGCTTTTTAAGACACTGAACTCAAATGAACCGAAATCTTAAATGTAATATAGTCAGTCCAAAGATCTCTCTTACAGTTTGATTTATTGCTCTGCACTGGGACACAGACATGAGTGTGGAAAAGGATGCTGTGAAAAGTGCAGCGTCAGTCAGCTCAAGGCTTTTTGTCTTCAAACAACCAAATTAATTGGGAGTACAAGCATTAAATTACACTAAAACGTCCAATAAATGTTACTTTTATACTGGTATATCCATGAATCTAGCCTGTTTTACTTATAAATACTACTAGTCTTGGTTGTGCAATTTACCCACTTAGAGGTCTGTGGTATCTCTTGGAGTAGATATCTGTGTGCAATAAATACTTTAAACTGAATGTCACACAGTTGATAATACTGAGCAGTACACTGAAAACACAAAAAATCAGTGTAGCGACTGATGCCTCAAAGGGAAAATCAACTCAGAATTGACTCACTTCATCTGGTTTGTGCAGCATCTGAAAGCTGTCACTTCCAATGTTCTTGTTTGAACTGTGTTGGTCTGCCGTAGGGGACATTTTCACCGAAGCTGCAAAGAACTGTTTGCAAAAAAAGGGCTGTTGTTTGGTGTCTTTCATTTGTGTTTCATTTGGTTAAATGTTGCCAAGGAGCAGCTTGCTGGCAACACTCATTAAAAAAAAAAAACACATGCTGTCCACATTTAACTAAACAGCTCAAAGATATCTCAAAGGCGTATCAACCGCAAAGCCAATTTCGCTCGTGTTGCAACGACACAAGTTATCTTAGTGATGACATATGATCCCTTGATGATCCCTTGATCCCTTGAAACATTATTAATGACATCCTGAAGGTAGCTTACATGTCCCTGCTAGCTTTTAGATACATCCTTGGTGTGACCACTTGAGTTGCCTCAAAGGCCGTGGATGAAAAAGTACCACGTAAGTGATGGCTCCCATGCGAGCCATGTGATTTCACTCCTGAGGTGACAAAGCTGCTGATAGTACCACCCAACCCCCCACACTTACTTACACACAGACACACATGACAACACTTTTTGAATCACCATATCAGGTCCACAGGCAGAGCCTTCAGCAGCTGGCATGAACTTGGTCTCACACTTCCTCCCAACACGGTGGCACCACAGAGCCTTACAGATATCCTGGAAAAATTAGATGAAGAGTAAGTTAAAATGTAAACTGACATGTTTTTTTTCTGCTTTAAATTTCAGAAGCAGGATGCTTTTTCTTTCCATCTCTTCAGCTGTAAACAAATTTAGCAATAGATCAGATGATGAATTATGACTGCATTGTTAATCGGCCACAAGAGAGCTTTGAAAACATGTTGATGGAAACGTGTTGAAATAGAGTTCGTCTTAATAACGATCCTTGGAAAGCTATCAGTGTGCAGCACCAAATATTTATGCTTCAGTAGCTAGGATAACAACATTTTAGGAAAAAAAGAAATAAAAAAAAATCATGCGATCTGGTCCAAGACATTATCCCATAGGCAATGAAATGCATGAATGAACATAAAAACACACACCCATTTGTGTAATATGATGACAGACAAATAAAATGAAAGAATTTGCAATCAGTATTTTCCAACACTTCATTTGACTAACAACAATAAAAGGAAATAAACACAGGATACAGTGATTCAAATAATTATATCAAAGTGTTTAATTGCATAGCCAAGCCTCTATGATGTCATGGCCTTGTTTCTCAGCGTTGGTCTAAAAGATTCACATGGGAGCACAATGTCTGAGAAACAAGGCTGGCTACTTTTTAACATGTCCACTCCATTACTATCTGAATGACTATTTCAGATTTTGACAACCCAGTGCAGAAGCTGACAAGCACCTCTGCCTCGGCTTGTTTCTGCCAAAAGCCACCATGGAATCCATCCCAATGCCTATTTGTCCAGCTGTTTTGCTTGTTCAGGCTTTTTTTTGTAGCAATACAATTGTTGGAGAGAGAGACAGAGGGAAGGAAAAGACAAAGTGAGCAATGGAAGGAAAAGCCTGAGAGATATGATGGACAGAGTGAGACAGAGACTGAGTTCAAGAGAAAAAAACGGACCAAAAAAAAAAGCACGTATCCCTTTCCTTTTTGCTCGTATATGCCAGGTTTATCAAACCACACACACCATGGAGAGTATCATTTTGCTTGTCGAGCTCCACCTTATCTTGACGACGCCTGCCAAAAAGTTTTGTGAAAAATGAAATCATGACGGGATGAATGACACCACTGAGGCCGATTCTTGAGGTGTTTTTTATGAGCAACAAGTGTTTGGAAAGACGGTGAGCGTGACGGCTGCTTGGGGAATTTCTGGGGTTCCTGCGCACCTTGCTGCTACCAGGTGCATGAGAAAGGATTGTTTAGGACCAAAAACAAAACCACAAGGGAGCAATTATCAAATATCTTGTTGCTGAAATAATGCATGGATGTTTCCATGTTTAAGAGAGAAGGCTGAGGAGGATACCATGTGCTGATGTTGTTGGCTGAAATCCAGTCAATAATCTTTGGTGAGCTCCTTTTCCCTTTCTAAGTACATGAACAAAAATGTATGAAAATAATATGAACAAATAACACAACTACTAATAGAACTACTTGAAGACGTAAGCAGGTTAATACCAGGATGTATTCTAACTCTTGCATCGTAATGTTTGTATAGATCAAATACATTATTAAATCCTGCTAGATGAATAGTCATGCAAGGATCCTAACTCCATGGGGATCCTGACATCGATGCCCCATTGTGCTTGTGGTGAAGGTCAGTGGTGATGGATTGACTAATCATTTAAAGATGTTTTCCAAAGAACCAGGGAGAGAGTCCTGTGTCACATTACTGTTAACCATGCCCCATTACGTTGTTCCTAACCTAAACCATGTAAACCGTTTGACCTCATTCACATTGAAACAGAGTTGGTATTTGACTATCTGGGATAAGAGTTTGTTGATATACTGCCCCCTCAATAAAAAAAAATCCATTGTGTCCTTTCTTTGAAACAACGTGTGGAGGCACCAGGGTATCCACATGTGAGATCACCAAAAACCTCAAATGCTTAACTGGGTCATAAAGTATTCTAACCCCTGTCTGTTCTAATGCACATAGTCTCAAAGAGGAACATCAGCAGTAATGAGACAATGGGAGAGCATTGGGGAGAGATTCCCATTGGCAACATTCCAGTTTATATTTAGTCATCCATCCCAGTGAGTATTTCATAGGCATCATTCTAACTTTCGCTGTTTATTTTTTGTGTGTGAGAGAATCTACAATATCACATCGCGTGTGTGTGTGTGTGTGTGTGTGTGTGTGTGTGTGTGTGTGTGTGTGTGTGTGTGTGTGTGTGTGCAAATGAGGACATGCAACCCAACAGAGTACTCTGTTCCTTCCTCTCTCCTTCACTCTTCCCTTTTTTCCTCTTATTCATTCCCCCATCAAACTCTCAAATCCTCTCTATATTTAGTTTTACCGCCTGTGCTGAGAAAACCACTGAAAGTATTATAGCATGGTATTGGATGGCATAATTTAATTTTAAATTTTCTTTTTTACCTTCTTAAAATCAAGGGTGCAGAGCTTGGCCTTCTCCCCGAATTGCCATTTACACTGCGTGTCTGCATCGTACAGCTCGCCAGGCAGCTTCTCAGGGTACCGATACTCCTTTACTGCTCGGGGTTCATCTGATAAGCACAGAGCCTGGGCAGAACTGCAGGAGAGGAGAGAAGAATACAATAGGAATGAGTGGACAGTAGGGACAAAAAAGAAGAGTTAAGAAAATATGGGAGGATGCAAGAAGAAGAAAGGTAAGTAGGGAAAAGGCAAATAAAAGAGAACAGCAGTTTATAAATAAAATACATGTAGACATAATCAGTCAAACAGATGTGATTCAGTGCCTGAATTCATAAATGTAAAGTAGCTGGTATGTAACGGGATTCCATCAGTCCCTTTCTGTTTCATTGTTCCCCATTTTCCCTATTACTGTGAAGTGTTGCCATGGAGACAAAACAAGCTGCCAAACTCAAACCCTTGGAGTAATGGTTTTTAATGCATCACACACTTAATTATGACAGACATAAAAAAATCCTTACCCCTATCGCTCATATCCTAACACCAGCGGGGGGTTTCCAATGTTAACTGATATCACTGGTTACTATACAGAGAGTTTTTATGCTTATACACTGCAGTCGGGGGAATATAATACAAGAATATTCTGGAAAGTGCTTGAAAAGGCAAATATGTTGGAAGGATTCACTGTGTTAGTGAGTGGTCCTGATTACTTTAGCAGAGTATGTATATATATGTGTGTGTGTGTGTGTGTGTGAGATTCTTTGTAGCTTTATGGGTCCTTTGTGTCTACAGAGAACAATGTCTGTTCTGCAAGTGCGATATTCTGATATTATACATTACTCCTATTATAAAGTTTCTGAAAAATACATTACGTTTACAGCAGGCGCACACGCCTATCAGCAAGCACAGGCAGGCGGTCATAAAATTACATGGACAATGTAGCAAATGTGCAGGACCTCAGGACAGATTTGTTTGAGAACAGCTTCTTGTGTTCACCGACGGATCTGCAAGAGGCTGAGAACAAAATGTTTTCCCAAAATTGAAGCTGTAAGCAGTTTACACCACAAGATTATCATCAGCTGCGTATAAATAAATAAAATAAATGAGAAAACAGGCACCCATTCTTTCAAGGACTCACTGTAGATCTGCTGACTCATCTCTTCCAGACCCAATTGGTAATGAGGCAAAACATTGATTTTTCTGTCAATAGCCCTGATAACAACAAGACGACAGATGTATGTAATTTAAAATAGAAGTGGAAATAATTAAGTTTACACACACACCTGACGGGTAGAAAAGCCCTGAAGTAGTGAGCACAGATAGGCGATTTATGGTTTCTCACCTGACATATGCACAAACTCTACCAAAGTAAAAGCTACGCATCACTGAGACTAAAGCTCTAAAAGTGATCATTGAAGAAAGACAACACAAAACAATCAAACCGCTCCACATTTTACCACCCCAACATTCAGATGGATGGACATAGTTCCAACAGCTTAGCTTAGCATAAAGAGAGGAACACCCCACCTGCCTCAGTGTAACTGAAGAAAAACATGTTTGCTACCTTTTTCATAGCTACACTACACTATGCTATGCTATGCTATGCTATGCTTTGCTAGGACTCTGGCTAATTTTACATCATATATAGATTCAAAAGCTATATTTACAGCTCTCACAAAAAAAGCAAAATGCTGTGTCCTTTGTTGCGTGTTTCTGATTCTGGAAAAAGAAATGGGTCCTCAAGGGGGTCAAACTTTCATGTATCACTGCATTCTTAATGGTTTTCACCAGAGGCCATAGAAACAAAAACAACTTCAAGTGTCTTTTAAAGGGATCTTACTCTGCCATGATAATTGTCCATCTATGTTATGCATGACAAAGAGCTCAGATAAAGTATCTGACTATACATACAGTGTTTGTTTAGACCTCTCTGTCATAGCTGACTGAGGAGAGGCAGATTTAGAGTGAGTATGATGCTTAGCCTGTTGGCTAACACAGCAGTCCCCTGCATAGCAGACAAATACCGAGATATTTAGCAGTCTTGGTTAACGCAATGAGACATAAACCTTCAAATATCATCCCATTCTGTCGATTGCAATTAAGAAAACGTGCAGCATTTCACCTTTTTAAAATCATGTAGTGATTATACAGCAAGACAAACCCGCTAGTTGCTTCGGTTGTGCAGAGATCCCCTCCAAGTGGCCTCAGGGGTGATGGGAGTTTAATATAAAGCTGACAGGTCTAACAAGGGTGAGGTCACCCCCGCTCTAATAACTCAGCGAGGAAATACACTGTCCGTCTCCACCACTCTGAGAGGGGAGACCTGACAGTTCGGTTAACACACTGGTAAATTTAGTGGAGTGGACTGGCCGTGGGTTATCTGGTTTCAAACAAACACACGCTCACACATGCATCACATGGAAACACAGCCAGACACTATGTCTGTGATGCTTGTTTTCCTCGCTTGGATTAGCAGGCTGCATGCATGAGAATGCACTCATTGCACAAACACACAAAACTTTCTGCCTTGCCCGTATTCCTCTCCTCGACATGCAAAATATACAGTATGCAGTCTGTAAAACAACACTTACAGAAGAACAGCAGTCCCACATAGGCTATCACTTATTTGCAATGTCACCTATATATTTCAGTCTGTCACACACACATTAGGGTCTGTTTTTCCTTGTATTTAGAATAATAAAGCAAGTCCTATATTAGTTATAACATCAGTGCAGCTTTTCTCTCGGCACTCTTTAGATCAGAGCAGCATTTGTAACTGATACATCTCCCACTGACATGTTTCTCTACAACACATGTTCATCGATCAGTAACACATGTAGAAACATATAAACACAATGCATGTTTGAAGGCACTTTGGGGGGAAACATGCCTTAATAATTTTGTTGCATAAACTGATACAGTTCTCTATGCCTTTGTTGCAATAGCACTGTTGCATGAGGATTTGCTCATTACTCAACAACGATCCATGTGGATGTGATGTTGTGTCCCCAAAAACCTAATAAGACTCTTCAAAAAGCAATACCCATTAACGTCATTCTCAACCACTTTGCGTCTTAAATCGACTCTCTCAGCTTTGGTCACCACAGCAAACGTTTTAAAGTAATAGGAAATGTGGTTGCCTACTTGAGGAAGCGGCTGAGGTATTGGCGGCTACAGGCAGACCAGGAGAAGATGCCATTGTGACCGGCTAATGTTGGAGACATGATGTTGCCCTCTGACTTCTTACAGACGTTTCCTTCACCATCATGGACCATTCCGAAACTGGAGAAATTAAGAAAGTCATTTTGATTATGTGCTTCTTGCCAGGGTTATCAAGCAGAAATCACAGAAAGGCATTAGTATGGGTACCTAAACGTCATCAACTTTGGATTTTTTTTTGCACAAGCAGAGTAAAAAAACATTGCATAAAAATCATAGTTAATCACATGTTGGTAGATGTTATGCCAATTTTGCGCTTTGTGATGGCCCGAGGACCTCTGCCGGTGTAGGTATATGTGTTGCTGTGGTGTTTGTCTGTCTTTTCAGCATCCCTGGTTCCTGATTGGTTGGTTCTGGCAGCAGTTAGAGATTAAGAGTCAGCTGGCCATTATCTCCATTCTCTCCAAGCCCTATAATAAAAGCCAATCCTGTTTTTTTCCTGCCAGTCTCATTCGTTGAAATCTACATTTTAAAAATTACAATTTATGGTAAACAAACCTCGTGCCTTCTCATTTGTTGTGGCTTCATAACAGTTGGCTTGTTATTTTATGGGCTCAGTTTTTATGTCATCTACTGAACAAATCATACATTATGAGTAAATTAGAGATTTGGAGATCTTTACTTGTGTCCAGATTCATGGGCGATGGTGAAGGCCAGACCCAGGCCTGTGTCCTCATTAATGGTACAGCTCCGGTACTTGCTGCACATCCCACTAATTGGAGCAAACCCTGCAAAACCAAAGACAGAATTCATAATAATTCTAAAATCAGTCATTGCAGTTTGGGCTACCTTTGGACTGAATGCTTAAAAAATATCAAACACACCATATCTGGGTTAAACCTCCTCCATATGTTCAAATATGGGATCTTATGGGAACATTCCTGGATCCCCCTGCTACCTTTCACTTCACTTTAAACACTCTGTGTCTGTCTTCACTTCTTTCTCATATCTCTCATTGTCTATTAAACTCCCTTTTTCTATTCTGCTCCCATTATGCCTCTTTCCTCTTAACACAGTCAGAAACACACTCACTTCTACACACACAGCCCCCCCCTGGCTCTGAATCAAAAAGGATAATAGCCATAGGGGCCTCACTCAGTGTTTTTGTCTCAGTGTCTGAGGGGGAATTTAGTCTTGTGTTTTGTTATTTTACAGGTCTAAGTCATGTGTTAAGGAGTGCACAACCCCTAAAGTAATGTTCTCATGTACATAACTAATGTGTGTAATAATACAAAACTTTAGCAGGCAGATTGACTGTGAGAACTACCATTTAGTTTAGTTTTTTGTGTCAGCAGAGAGTTAAATCAGTGATATTTTATACGGGTACTGATGGATGGAGGAAAACATTAAGGGATAGGGCTGTAACAGTAATGCAAATAAACTGTTACTGTATGTACTGACTGGTAGCAATAATGGTCATTTTGCATTGCACCTTTGGGAATAAGCCAGGGCCTACTCTTTTTAGACTGCACGGACGCACACAAACACATACACACGGACGCACGCATGCACGCACGCACACACACACACAAACGCACACACACACACACACACACACACACACACACACACACACGCACACACACACACACACACACACACACACACACACACACACACACACACACACACACACACACACACACACACACACACACACACACACACACACACACACACACACACACACCTTTGAACTGGGGTCTTGTTGCAATGATTTGCACTAATGCTAGCCTCAGCACTTTGAAGTCAAAACTTAAGTCTGGGTTTTGTAGGTGGTGTGTGTCTCTTTGCAAATGTGTGTGTGTGTGTGTGTGTGTGTGGGGGGGGGGGGGGGGGGGGGGGCGTTTGAGTGTGCGTCACTCTGTGTTTCACAGGAACACATTATGGAAGTTTTTTTCTCACCGTGGGGAAGACAACAGTGTGTTTGCATGGTCATTACCACAAACAAGCTGTTGTTAGTTTGTTAGATGGCATACAGTCACAATGACTGTGTTTGTTTAAAGCAGAGGAGCCTGGTCTGTGCAGATGATAGCTAAAGGGCCCTGAATGTTCTGTGATTTAAGTGGAAACATGATTGGTGTGTTAGTATGAGTACACTGCCGGTACTCCATCTGCAATAACGCATGTTATTTTCTATGGATCTTTTTTCTATAGCCATCAGTGATATGTTGCAGATTTGTCCAGTTGATCATGCTTTTTTAAAGCCCTTTCACCATATAAATGTAACTTTTTTTCTTCTGCATTATCAGAAGTGAATGATGTGTGGTGAAAAGACCTGGAAGATGCACAATTTTTAAACATCAGCTTTTGCAGATGTGATGCTTGGTCACACCATGTGACATGGGACAGGACCACCTTCCAAGAGGGCAAGGGAGAGTAAAATATTTATATCAAGAGAAAGAAACAAACACAAAATAGGGACAGATTGCATCAAAGTTAAAGTGACTTGAACAAACTTAGTAACTGTTACAAAAAAGCAGTTACTTGGTCCTGAAGAGTATTTCCTCTTGCCCTTGCATTTTTTGGGATCTGTTTTATAGCTCCATAGTACACTTTCAGGCATTTTGTAATTGCACAATCTAATTTTCGATGCTGTGAAGAAGAAGAAGAAGAAGAAGAAGAAGAAGATATACCAAGTGTGTCACAGGGTTCATTCTTCCACGAGCAGATGTCGAGTCCTGTGAGGAGGATGGCGTGGTCGTGGTGTTGGCCCTCCCTGCCTCCCAGTGTTGACTGCCAGTGGCAGAAGCTGTTCAGTGTGTGGTCTGCATGGTGGTTGATCACCAAACCATCCTGTGAGATAAAGCAGATTAAAAGAGGCAATGTTGTCTTCATGAAAGGAAGCTCTGTGGCACTGTGTTATCGTTGAAATCAGAAAACTGTCAGTCAAATTAAATGGCATAACCTTCCTCTTTAGGCTAAAGTGAACGACAACATGTAGGTTTGAGCAAGGACACTGATAAAAGTGATGTACAATGTAAAGTGTTTTTGCTAGCAGGACAAGTGTCTGGGACATTTTTGCAATATTTGGCATTCCTCAAGCTGGTACTCTCTCTTAAGGAAGATCGAAATCTATTAACGTCACTGGTGGATGGAAAACAGAATCCATAATCTCGTCTTTTCCCTGACAGAACCCCCCCTTGCTTTCATTTACTTATCTCTCTCTTTCTCTCGCACCAAAGCTCACCTTTCCTCTCCTCTATGAGAATTTCCCTCCTCAATCTGGAAAAGATCCAAGGGAATGCATACCCTATAATTAACCGCCGTAAAACTGCTCAGTAGTTAGAACCACTGCGGGAAAATCTCAGGGAGAACGAGGAGATCTGATCCTTCAGGCATACAAACAAATAAACAAACAAATGATCTGTATATAGCATGCCCTTAAGCTAAATCTAAAGGACTTTGTTGTTCTTAGAGACCATAGAAAAACAAAGCCTTTCAAGAGCAGGATTTTCATCCATAGCATATAAATAAAATGTTTAAAAAAATGCTGTGGTTTATCAGTTTGTAAGGTTTAAGAGGGTGGCTCTCTGACAACATGAAGGTTTTCACCTGACAGTGCTTATGGTGCTCACCTGCTCTTCATCCAGAAGCACGAGGCCCACTATCACTATGTTGATGTTTCCCCCTATTGTACCGTCTTTGAAGAGACTGGAGACCTACAACACAGAGAAGACAAAATTATTTTATTTGACTTCTATCAACTTGTCAAAGTTTGCAGCAAGACGGGTGATGTTTCTTCTACGACTTTGAAAAGTGGTAAAGTACAGGTTCAAATTGTTTTTCAAAGTCCGTCCTTAAAAGCTTTATATACCCATATCAACTTCAAAAACTGTATAAAGCACGAGCAGTTTAACCTAGTCAAATGAAGAGAGCATCCTGCAAACACAACTTTCAATGGCAAAGCTTTTGTTTTCAGAAAGCTTTGGATTGTTTGACTGGATCAACTACAATTGAAGTGTTTAGAATCACCAACAGGTTCAGTCATTAAAAATTCTACAAAACTGTCTGGTATGACACAACTTCAGTCTCAACTGAATAAAAGACATGCTTACTGTCTTAAAAAAAAATCCCTTACAGATAATTACTTTTCTAAAACTTTCCATAGTTTCCAGTAACATCTATCCTATTAGATAGTGGCAGTAGCTCAGCTTGCAGGGACTTGGGTTGGGAACTGGATGGTCGCCAGTTCAAGACCTGATATGGACCAAGTCGGGAAATTGGTCTGGTAGCTGGAGAGGTGCCATTTCACTTCCTGAGCACTGCCGAGGTGCCCTTGAACAAGGCACCGAACCCCTCCACCAGCTCAGGAGCGCTCGCTGTGGGCAGCCCCCTCACTCTGACATCTCTCCATTAATGCATGTCCATAGGATCCTGTTTGTGCATGTGTGTGTGTAGCATGTTCAATAACAGAGTGTAAAACTGAATTTCCCCTCGCAGGACTAATAAAGTATCTTCTTCTAAAATAGGCACGTTTCTGTACATGGGTTGCAATTTCAATATGCTTTGCTTCAAATCATAGATCTAAAAATAAGCCCTATAAGCATATAGAGATTGTTATTCATAATAAACAACTTCCTACATTTCTGCCATCTAGAAGTAAATGGAAGGTATTAAAGGTAAGTTAACGTCTTTCTGAATAAGGCATTAACGAGTGCGTCATGCATTTTTATACATGCTAAGAAACTATTTCATTTGTGTACCTTTGTATAAGGTGTTTCTGAGTTATATTTTCAAAGTGTCCCTTAGATCTCATGAATATCCTTTTTATTTTTACTAATTGATCAAGCTAAGAATCACTAAGTTATGCATTACAGCTTTATTTCTAATCTCTAACTTCTTGCACCATGCGGACACATACAATAAAGAGGTCTGTGTCAAATGTATGAGGGAACACACCTTGACATTCCTGTAGAAATAACACCTTAAACCTCGGTGATGTTTGACAGCCACAACTGCTGTTTCCAATTCAGCATCTCATACTCACACGGATATCTGACCATCAATCATAACAGTTTTGGCTTTGAAAGTGGACTCTTGATCTTATTGCTCTTGTTCGCGCTCTGTCTTTCTCTCGGGCCCTATGAATACCTCAGGTGCCACTCACTAAGCCTTTCTTTTCCCCTTTCAGGAACACATTCATTCGTTCCTTATGTTCCCGATGTTTGGTCTTCCTCTGACCTGACTCATGGGAAGACACATGGCCGTGGTTTGTTACCGATTTGGAGCTTAATTTGGAGGTCAAAGAGGCAATCAAAACCACTTACTTAAGCTAAGATCTCCTGGTTGCCAGTGTTTGACAGAATTTAAGATAAGCACAATTCAACAGATTGCAAAGAAACAATCACCAGTTTCCATAGAGTTTCAGTGTTTTGAGTTACAAAATGTGAAATGTTTTTTTAGTTAACTAAAAAATGTTTTCTATGGCACAGATAAAACATCTGAACATATCCTCTGAAGGCATATCATATTTAATTCTCAGCAAATATTAAATCACTTTTTTTTAACACCCATGAGACCTGGCATGTGGGGGGAAGGGGCTTGGGTGTTTTCTGTGAAACTCCATACCGTATTTAGGTGACTCCTCTGAGGCGGGCTGTGACCGCTCCAGCTTGGTTTCTACTAAAGGGAACTGTGTTTTCAAAATAGACGGATTATCTTTGGATTTGTCAGTCAGTCAGTTAGTAGCAAAACAAGGGTGACGGAATCTGCTAGCAGATCAGCTGAGATGGCTGGGGACACTGTGATCTCACCCAGATATCAGTTTCATGTGTTTAGATATGCTCTTTCTCACTAAACCCTGAGCTATGGTACATTTTAAATTAATTTATGTACCTTAAGTCAATCTATACTGCCCTTTAAATGTAATATAATGGCAAAACATGAGAGTTACTTTAAAGTCAGGCTTATGCTTTGGTATAAGATGCCAAAACATGCTATGACAGCAACCGCTAACTGACAGGCTTTCCTGAACTTTTGTTAAATCCACTTAAAATAATGTGTATTATTGTATTCATGCATTGCAGCTGTTCTTTCTATCAGAAAGCTGAACTTTACAAAATTGCTAATTGATAATAGCAATGCTAACACCCCATGTGGCTATGCTTAAGAACAGCAGTAGGCTACTTTGAGCTAAATGCTACTATAGCCTACGCCTGCTAAAACTGAACAAAAACAAAACTCTTCTTTGAAATAATAATTCCTATTCCTATTGCACAGGCAGGAATGAAGAACTATTATTTTCTATTTGTGCAGTTATAAACCCTATCTTGCAGCATCTTCACATGCCAAGTTTCAGCTGTGTAAGCTATTTTCCACATAACATTAGCATGCTAAGATACTCACAATTCACTTCCAGTGTATCTCAATGATTCAATGTTGTGCAGGTTGAAATTCAGTCATAAAACAAACATTAAGGAATATTAAAATTTGTATATGATTGAAAAATAAATGAAAACTTTATTTTTATATTTAGGGTCAGGCTGCTAGCATGGCTCATTAGCTAGCAAATGTAACCACGTTGCATTTCAGTCCATACAGCTCTGTTTTTGGTTTTCTTTTAGCTCATACAAGTGCATCACTTATCATCAGGCTTTCCTCACCATATTAAGCACAGTAAGAACATATGTGGTAATGTTCTCGTGGCCATGGTTGTCCATCATCTTCTTGTCCACGACCACTAGCATTTCCACGTTGAGCCTCTGGCTGACCTGATTCTTCATCAGCACGGCTCTTTTGTTTCTGGGGATGAACTTGTACTCATCGGGTAGAACAAATACATCGTCTTCCGGAGGTTTTGGCATGTCTGTTTAAAACAGGAAAGATAAAATTCAATAGCTGGCTGCAGAGTCAAAATGATTAAGAACAAACTGTTTTACAGTGTGTTGTGGGCAGCTAGTGATTTATTGAAGAAAAAACAATGAATATAATAGCAATTTAATAGCTGTTAGAACACCCATTACAAATATGCAACACCTCCTTCCCACAGGTGATTGTATGTTGTGTAATATTTGTAATGAACATAAAGACACTAGCTTTGCCTGCCAGTGATCCTGGCAAAAAGCAGAAAACCATTATGGATGATTTACTATACTGTTTCTTTCATGACCTGATGT
The DNA here is from genome assembly GCA_020745685.1 of Tautogolabrus adspersus. Taxonomy (NCBI): domain Eukaryota; kingdom Metazoa; phylum Chordata; class Actinopteri; order Labriformes; family Labridae; genus Tautogolabrus; species Tautogolabrus adspersus. The sequence continues at coordinate 18,342,219 of CM036542.1, read as the reverse complement.
CATGGATATACTGCAAAATTAGTTTTTTTTCTGTTGTTGAATCTGGCGGTCTGTTTGTTATGGTACCATAAAGTAAAGTGTAAAACCATAGCATATGGCCGTAAATTAGCAGCATCTAGCTAGTTGAATATTCTCTATATGCAATGGTTGTATGAGCTCTGCATACTCAAATACAAATACATTCTGTCATCAGTGTAGTTGCCAAATAGCCTGAGTAATTTAGCCTGAGTAATAGCCTACATATCTGAGTAATTTCAGATTTTGTAGACATAACAACATGTTAAATAATGTTGGAGAACAGCCATACCTAGACTCATAATAACAAATGACGTCAAATATTCACCTTTATATGTTTTAATTCACTTTTCAAACTGTTAATAATGGTGATTTTAAAAGGTGACTAGAGATATGTCAGTGGGTCACAGATTAGATCATATTTTTTTCCCAAAGGGAGAGCTTTGATATAGAAGAAATTACATAACTTAAATTGAATTCAAAATACAATCTTAAGAGGGGGAACTTGTCAGGGCTTTAAGTGAACATGTGACTCAGATAAACTGGACATACTCTTAACATCAAATGCACATCTCTGCCTTTTTGAAGTTGCTTTGCCTTTGGGAAAAACATCACACAGCCATGTCCACTTCTTCTCTCTGACATGAGGTCAATAGTACACACAAGTCAAAGAAAAGCAAAAACAAAAGTATTTTAAGGCGTGACAAAATCCCCTCTAATCTTCTCGTCTTTGTTTTCTTAGGTTATCACAACTTTCGCCCATCACTGCCTGGCTGTGATAAACAATAAAGACTAGAAAGTTTGCTTACATAGGCGGAAAGCAGGTGAGCCACCAAAGTGCTTTTTTGTCTGAAACATGGCACAGGTGTTCAGTGATGTCATTCTGTGGGAATGCAAACATGGGTGTGTTTTCACAGGGGACAGACAGCTGTGGTTCTGAAGGGTGATGGTGGTGGTACCAGTCCGGTCCCTGCCTGCTCTCTTACAAGTGACCCCTGTGACCTCGGCAATGTTATCTGATCTTGTGGTAATTTCTTAAAGCTAACATATGTCATAGTGTAAAGTGGATATCTCACCTGTCACAGGTTATGTCAAAAATGTCCCCAAAAAGTCAACAATAACTTAATAAGATAATATTCTTAAGTGGAAACTTTTGTTTCATCATGTGAGATACCAATCAAAACTTCCTCCAACTGGTTCCCACCCTTAGGATAACTTCCAAAGGAAATTTACTAAACGTTTTGATTGAGTGTTTATAGGAATACACATGCATATATGTGAACTTGAGCCTTTGGTTTAATCAGTAAAAATACTTGTCTGGAGGTAAAAATGGGTTGATGACAGTACAATAGCACATAAAGTGTGAAATGTAAAACAAGTTATAAAAAATGATACATCATGTGTTGATCTTACTGTTAACGTTGTTTATGCACTCACTGAACTTTGCAGCACTTATGATAATACTGGCATTCATTGCGATACAATTAATATGGTGACATATTAATGATGGTGTTTCCGCTTACTCGAACCAACCACAATACTTGGAGGTTGACTGCCACCAGAGAAAATGGGAATGGCAATAAATAGAGCTATTATGCTTTGCAAGTCTTTGTTTTTCCTCACTGACACTGTAAGTGGTGTGATAATTCCTCGAAACGACTAATTTAGTTACATCTGGAGAATTAAGCATTATATATATCATGTGTAACATGAGATATATGTCCAGCTGTGAACTTCATTATTTAAGTTTTAACCAGTTTTAATTCTATTTGAGGGACTGTTAGGGGCAAATATGACTACATGGTAATTATCAGAGCAACATATTTTGTTACATACTAAAAAAGATCCTGAGGTGGTAGGACAAAGGTGCATTAGATTAACCTAATGTTAAGATCTTACTGGGTTGTTGAAGTATTTCATGAAGAAAACCCTCTATCTGTGTTAACTTGAACCAAGCAGAGTAAACAGTTGCAGGAATGTTTAATATGAAGACTTGTATATGAGAGCACAAGTTGTATTATTGCTGTTTGCTACATGAGGATTAGAAATGAGAAATGGCCCTTACATACATTTCTTCCTTCTCCCGCAGAAGTGCTGCCTGTGCCTCTCATTATGTCTGTAGTCGTTTTCATGGTGATGGCTGCTATGATGATGCTCCACCTGGTCACCATGTCTGTTGTCTCTATTGTTGCCATGGTGCTGTTTTTGCTGCTCTCCATTTACGGTGCTTTCCATGGGTTCTGTCCTTGAGTTTGTGGATCTCTTGGAGACGGAGTGTCTGTGTGATTTGTGATGAGTTGAATCTGCTGATCTCTCCTGAAGCACCTGAGGCCCCTGACCCCTACGCTCGGCCCAGGCCGTCGTCTTGCTCTTGTAGAGGATGTGCGGCTGGTGGCTTGAGGGTGCTGTAAAGTTCTCTGTCTGAGCGAGGCTGCTTGGCACAGGTCTCAGGAAGTAGTCAGCATCATGTGTTCTGATCAAACCTGACTAGATGCAAAACAAAAAGTGTCATTAGCTTCACAGCAATATTTCTTTCACCTTTCAACTTTCTGTTAGGTTGTATGCACTAAAGCCATTTATGGAGACCCAAATGAAACATATTTAAATCTACCTCTCCTGCCTTTTAATGTAGAAGCTATCAATTCTGTCTGCTGAAAAATAGTCCCAAGGGCTGCGGCCATACTTTAAAAAGGGACAAAACAATAACCCTTTCTAGCGATTCATTTAGCTTCCCCATCTATCTCTGTCAGCAATTAGTCAAGATTTGAGTCATAGGTCACTGTGTACGTGACCCCACTAAACCTCTGTGTGGCTCAATTACTGGCTGTGTTTCTTCATGTTCAACATCTGTTTAGCTGGTCAGGGTCAGACGTTATCTCAGGAAAATCTAAATGAGGCTTGGTCAGATTGGACGAGTTCAAACAAAAAGGCTTGTGTGAGGATAAAAAGATGTAGCATGTCTCTCTCAATGCATATGTCCACAGATTTCAAGATTTCTTCCTTTAAGTCCCTGCTCCGAAAGAATCATCTAAATATAATTAGCAACCCAATCTAAATACATTTAAGACATCATGTTTTTTTTGTCCCTTTCTCTTGAAACTGCACTTAGGAGAGGCCACATGAAGGAGAGAGCCCCACTTCTGTATCAGTGCCTTGTGCTTTTGATTCTAGTGGATAAGTTATGGACAAGCCCTTAATAAATCTCTACTGGTTCAGCACAGGTTTCTTCAGTTGACCCTTTTCATCCCTTTTTTCTCTCAATATAAAAAGAGAGAAGACAGAAACAGTTTTCATTAAACCTCTATGCACACAGCTCATTCAGAAAGTATCTCTTTCCTTCATTTCTTTGTCAGTCTCTGCAAACACCACACAGCTGGGAAAAGATATTGTACTGCATTTGTGCAAGTGAATGTACCTGTGTCTAAGTGAACAGTTGTGTGCGTACCTTGGTGAGCATTCAATTAGGAATGTTTCTTGTTCGAATTAGTCAATCTTGCACAAGCAGACCTCTACAAGAGATGTATTTAGTGTTGCTAGAATCATCCTCACTGCTGATTTTTCCCCACGTCATCATCACTTACTAACACAGGCCTCTACCTCCGCCAGCCTGTCAGCCACAGATCAGGAAACCAGCGAAACAGAGTTCTTGGAAAGTGTTGTGACTGTATTAAGCTCTGAACTTGAGAATGATGAAATCTAAGAATAAAAGCCAACACAGATGTGCACAGTGCGGTTAGAATGACAGCATAGTTAAAAGCTGTTTATATTGTGAAAATGAAAGTTCTCACACATTTATGTTGCATTTTGTGAGTTACTGGTTCCACAGCAGCTGAATTTGTTCAGTCCCATATGTTCTAACAATGCACATTATCCTAATATAATAGCAGGGCAAATAAAGAAAAACTGTGTAAAACTTGTGAATGCATCTGTACGACTCTTAAGACACAAATATGCAATTGACTTCTGTGTGGGGATGACTTGTGAAAATCCTACTGTTAACTTGTATGCCCTTACCACGCACCAGTGGAGAGCAGTTGTTGTTTACAGGTGTGCATGCGTGAGGTAATGATCATTTCCCAGCGTACAGTAACTGGTGTTTGACAGACAAAAGAAAACCACAAAAATATTTGGAGATATATTTACAGCCGGAAACACACTTTTTTGCACAGTACTTATTGCTATGATTACAATCTTTTAGGCCCCTTAAAAAAAGGCTAAAAACATGCAAGAACAAAACAATAGTTAAGTGATGTGCTTGAGCCTTAGACAGAGTACATGTTTGTTACATCCAAAAACTGCAAGGATAGACATTTCTTTTCTCCATGTTAAAACCTCTATAAAGCAGAGGACTGGTTTTACTCAGCAACCACAGCAATGTCCTATAAAAGCACAGACTTTTAACCCGGATACATAGTCTAGTTTATAAGTGAAAATACAAAAAGACGGAGGGGTATTTAATAATAAAGAAAAAGAATGGAATATAGGGGCTTGCTTGCCCACACCTTTCTCTATTCTGTAGCGGTTCTGCCAGCAGACAAGAAATAATCCTCTCTGGGAAGCCCAGCAAGGAACATTGGTTACAATCACACGTGACAACCAGTGCGTGATCCTATCATCTGCATGGCACCCACCCCAGCAATGTGTAATCACAGGCAATTGTCATAATTTGGTTCCAAGTCACGGTGAGGCCTCTGACCTGAACTGCGCTGCTGTCAAATGTCCCATGTTAAGTGCTTCTTCTATCTGGGTGGTTTGTTTTGCATTGCGAGCATTAGCATGAAGCTACAGCACGGTGCCATGTGATAGTTGACAAAGGTTTCTGCTGATTTGGTTTCTTCACTTGTACACTGGGGACTTGAGAATTTTGGCGGAGATGAATAATTTCCTTTCATGTTGTTTTTATCATGGAGTATATTTTTCATCAGCTCTTTCCAATGGCAGTACAAAAGGAGATGGGAAAGATAAAGAAAAGGAAATCCATGATGGAAAGATACAATCGTGGGACTCACACCTGCAGCCTTTGGACTGGCCTGTACAGCTTGGAGTTCCTATACAGAACCTGTCATATTCTGATTTTTTTTTAGAGTAGACTGGAGTCAACAAGATCTGCTGGTTGATATTCAGTTATAAGAGAAACTGTATTTCTTTTTTTTACTCAGTAGATATGTACAGAGCAGACTTACCTACAGTAAGATTATTTTCAACTTCATACTGCAAACTCCTTCCATCTTATGTTGTAGGAAAGACATAGCTTTGCTTTCAGTGAAGTTAAATAACTGCATAGGACGCACAACTGTACACACAGTATGTATGTAAAAATGTATAAAGCAAATACATTCAAGTAGAAAACACAGTTATTTAAATTATGGCGGTTACAGTCTTTCTTGAGGTATTTCAACAAGCCTGAATATCGTGATGGCAACTGTTTCTTTATGATGATGTTCGCTTTCTGACTGCCACGTTTGTGTCTCCTCTCGTTAAGCACAGCTTGCATGAGTTACATTCCACAGTTTCTATACCTAGTCTGGTCTATCTTTTACCAATTGTTGCTGAAGTTCTTGTTTTTGATGTTATCATGTTCGCAATTAAAATAGATTAATTGTGGCTCTGCTGTACTGTATGTACAAATGTTTGGTTTGGTTTGTAACCAAAAAGGGTTCTGGAGATCTTCAGCAGTCTTTGATGAGGTTCCAATACCAAGGTCCCTTAACAAAATAAGGGATTCATTGAGATCACTGTGTATGTGTATTTCCATCTGCATATTGCCAACTACCTATATACTGCACATATAGCTGTATTGAATTTAAGGATGTATAGGAAATGTAAGTTATTCCTTACAGTATAACAACTGTCTGTGTTTCTTTACAACTGCTAATTCTGTTCTACTTCTTTTAAAACATTGGTTCCTTTTCAAAGTTGTTGTCAAATTTGAGGTTTTCATGATTTCTGAACACTTCATGTGAGGTGATCATAAGTAAATCAAAACCATGTTGTTGCAAAGTGAAGGAAAGGATGAGCTGATTTGGTCCATGTTTGAGGCTCCATCGTAACAAGAAGCACAAGTGACTCTCTAAACATCCTTTTGTTTCCTCTCATCTGCATCTGCTGTCACAGTGACTGAAACAACTTTTTTTCCCCAAGATACGTCAATGCCTCTACTGGTTTAAGTATTTTGTCTTTATGTCTTTTGTCCCTTAAATCAGAAATTAAATAAAGATGTTGTATATAGTTTTACTTGTGTTGGTACATGTGGTGGTCGTCTAAAGCATGCACATTTTCTGTTTAGTGTGCAGAAAAAGTCTTTCTTAATATACCAAACCCAGACAGAAACTGTACAGAAAACTACATGTTGTCACAGAATGTACAATGACTTCCTAAATGAAGAAACATGGATCTTTCGCCTTAACCAGCCATCAAACACCACAGATAATCTGTTGGTCTGTAGTCTGTAAACTGCACAGTCTTCAAGCTTAAACCTGGCCTAACATAAAACAACAAGCATTCACTATACCCAGGAGTTTGTGTGCATGCAAGCCCCTATGTTGGGAGATTAGGTCAGCTAGAGCCTTTCCTAAATAGCCAAAGTCATCAGATTACACAGTGCGCTCTACGAGGTGCAAATAGCAGTCATAAAATGCTGAAACACTACTTGGGAGGGTGCAAACAGCTGGACTCTCTGGAGTCAGACGCATCCAGACAGGCAGTAACAGGAACGGGGGCAGGGGGGTGGGAAAGAAACAGTAGGAAAACGGAACTGAGGGGGGAAGCAACCAGTGCATTACAAGGTGCACCTGACTGTGTACTGCTCTCTTTCTTTTTGTTTTGAAGTGGTCTCTCCAGCGGCAACCAAAAGAGACAACAAACCTAACTGCTGATATTACAGTTTCACATTTTTCTCTCTTTAATACTGTGCTTCTTTTTACTCAAGAAGCACAGTACGTTAGAGTGTAGTGTCCTTCAGAAAACAACAGAAATCTGATTTACTGTTTAACCATTTAAAGTTAAATGTTTGCTGAAAGAAAAAAGCAGCTGCACAAGAATGTAAGTAAAATAACAGCTGGAGAAGTTGCACCACAAATCTATCTTACAGCTTTGCAACTTGATCTCAAAATTATCCCAAACAATATTTTTTGACAGCCATGATACTTTACTTTGCATCATGGAAACTGGCTCTCTGATGGACACGTTTTAAGCAACTGAAGACAGGAGTTCAAACTCTGACTTAGTGTTGAAAGGACTTATTGGAAAATTGGAAATGATACTTTGACATTGAACCCCAGTGCTAGACACCATTCCTTAATCAATTAGTTGTTTCACTTCAAGCTGTACTTTAGTCATCTGTTGGCAGGTAGTGCATACATTACACAAACTGGATGTATATCAATTTGGAAACAACACATTTTCCAAAGTCTCACACATGCACATGACTTATAAACCAAATCGTCTTTGTCTGAATGAAAATCGTATGAGTGATGTAAGTGCATGACAACACTAACAATCCTTTAAGATCATTTGATTGATCTAACTATATGTTTTGAAAATTGATCTTAGCAACCTGCCAGGACCACACAGCCTGCTTTTCAAAGCTTCATCACATCAATGAACCATCCTTCATATATTCTTGGAAATCCCAGAGGTGGGACGAGTGTACTCATTCTATTATTACTACTACTACATGGCCCTGAGGCGAGAAACACACCCAACCTTTTACAAGAGGAAAACACATGATCTCTGGTGATTTGTAGAGGGAGGACATGCAGCACTTCCCTTTTGTACAAAAGAGAGGGGTGCATTAAACCTCTGGATAAAATTAAATAAAACCATAGTCTGTAAATATTAATGTACAAAGCCACAGTGACGTCACTCATCTGTTACTGCAGTGGGCTTTGAAAGCCCAACTATTTCTGTTTGCGCTAGCATGACTTGCTAGCATCACAATCTCAGAGCACATCAATGTGTCAGCCTGTCAGAATGCTACTCACAACTATGCTAGCATGTGAAGGAGGTAGCTACAATGTTTTAATAGTTTAGCGTGTTAGCAGGCTAACATTTTATGCTAATTTATAAACAAAAAGTTCAGCTGTTGCTAATGGGTATTTTCAGGAGTAGCCTAGACATCTAAAATTCTGAAATCAAAATTGAAATTTTCATGGGCTAAGTAAGAAATAAAGAAATAATGGGATGCACAAAGTTGACTTTATAGGGACTTATTATGTTTGAACCAAACTTTGTAAACAAATACAAAATGTGGAGACCAATTTGTTGGAAAGTTTGATCAATGCAAGTATTGCTAAAGCCTGGCTAAAGATAAAACAAACTATTATGATTTATGTCTTCAGAGTTTCATACCGGCATGGTCCTATAGTATTGAGTCAGATCGAAGTATTGTGCAGATTGTGCTAAATAATAAGTTACAGGATCAGCAAAGTTAATGGACTATATGCTCTGGGGACTTTCAATGTCTGTACAAAACTTAGTGCTGAACCATCCTGTACAGGTTTACTGTATAATAGTCAGGACCAAGATGTTGGACTTATAGCCCAACAAAGTCATTGCTAAAGCTTGGCTAAAAATCAAACAAGATGTCCTATATGGGAAAAATAAATGAATCATGTTGCCAGAGTTCAATGCCTGTATGGCATTCTCCTCACCCCTCAACTCCCTCACCCCCATCAAAGCCAGACTAAAGAGGATTACGCTGCAGCATAAAGTCGACACAGAGAACGAGCTGCTTTATGATCTCCTCTTCCACATGTGTGTCACTGTGCAGATTTCAAACCCTTTGGCAGGTGAACAGAGTCAGAGTGATTGGCCGGCTTCTTCTATTCCTTCTTGAAAGTCGGAGATTTTTATGGTTGAACTCCTTACTGTCATTAAAAGGGGGATAACCACTATATGGGCTGCCAGACCAGGGGAGTTGAAAAGGCAACTTATGCCTGAGCTTTACAATGTAACACTCTTTACAAGGGGGGTTTTCAGCACTTCAAAATGCCAGTGAAGAAACAATGACCCTTATAGCCTTCATCTCTACATCTTTCTTTCTGATTCATCGCTTTGCATCCATCATTCAGCCTGAGAAAAAAAATAGTAACCTAGAGGCCGAATAGGACTCTCCAAAAATAAGACTTTGGTCACAACTACAAAGGTTTCAAGCTTTTCACAAAGAAATGCTATTAAAAACCAGTCTTAACGATTGAAGTCAAATATTTTAACAGAACTAATCCAATTAGAGATTATATTGGGCCAAAAATAGCAACAAGGAAATTGAAGAAACCTTTTATAACATAGTATAACAAAAAGCTATAGATTGTGCATACAGAAGTAAACCCATAACTCCCCAGGAAGCCCATGTGCTTCATGCTTAGAGCACTTTGCTGTATGTGATTTCTAGGCCAGGCTTCATTCTGAAAATATAAATACTTTATCAAATAAATATTTTGTCGAACAATGAGTTGGCAAAATAGGGTAACAAAATGAAAGATTTCATCTAGGCAGCGTCTGGCTGCAGTTAGAGGCCCAGTCCTCTCCCTGATACAGGTATTGATCTGGTTTCCTCTGGTCAATATTTACCTGCCTCTAGCCAAAGAGAAACCTGACCAGAGTACAAGGTTTCCTACGAGCTCCAATGTGGCCTACTGAACTTTGTTCCCAATTTTGACCAGTCATAGACAAATAATGTGGAAGATCTGAAGTACACAAATAATAGTATGTGTATATTATGAGTTCAAGCAACACAAATATACACTAACACAATCAGAGGACCGATGTAAAAACTCGTCTTTTATGGAGTATTGAGGTCAAGCAGCGAAAATGGAAAAAATGCAATTCAGCAAGTGATAAGAGAAGTAAAAAAAAAAAATCTAACAATCTTTCGCTTTTCTAAGGAGTCTCAATACTTTAGTCTGCTGATAAACCAGCTTTGTTTTCTCTAATTACCATCAGAAAAATTCAGATTCTCATTGATGCACTGACCCAGTCCATCCTAGCCAGACTCAGTCGTGAGAACCACATTTACAGTCTCTGCAACCCTGGACCTTTTGGCTGAATGTTTTATTGGGATCTGGTCTGAGATGCAGACATGCACACACAAAGACACACACACACTCTCTCTCTCTCTCTCTCTCTCTCTCTCTCTCTCTCTCTCTCTCTCTCTCTCTCTCTCTCTCTCTCTCTCTCTCTCTCTCTCTCTCTCTCTCTCTCTCTCTCTCTCTCTCTCTCTCTCTCTCTCTCTCTCTCTCTCTCTCTCTCTCTCTCTCTCTCTCACACACACACACACACACACACACACACACACACACACACACACACACACACACACACACACACACACACACACACACACACACAAAAGAAGAAGCATCCCTGGAGATGTGCCATTCTCTGTCTGTATTTGAAGGGGGAATTCTCAGACACAGCAGTGGTCCCACAATAAAACACAAACAGCGAACCAACAAAGACAGGTCTGAAATGTAATATGATTAAAAACACCAAAAAGCAAAAACTGAAAAGGGCTCATATTGGTTTTTAAGGCATTTGTTTTGATGAAATGATGAAAGAGGGAAAATTTGAACGATTCAATCCTTTTTTTCTGCTACAAGGCCTTCCAAATAAAAAAAGTTTATATGACCACAAGTTTTAATGTTCTCAAGACCTTTTTTGAACTATGAACTGCAAGACTCATACTAAAGTAAATAAGCAACATTTCAGTGTTTCTCTTCCTCCTGCCCTGTTGCTGCTCTCCATCTCAAGTGATTGTTGAATCTTACATGAAAATGTGTCCATTTTAGTCCAGAGCTGAAAGGATTATTGTGCATTCATAAAGTCTTTTGTTTTGTCCAGACTGCTTAGAGGGCTAGAATAAAGTTGGGTCTTACTGGGGTGGAGCACTTAGGCTTACTTAGTGTCAATCTTACAGTAATGTTTCCTTTATATTCATGCAGAAGAGGAGGACCACCAAGGCAAGAACTGGATTGGAGCCAAAACTGTCCTTAGAAAAGACTGTACATTTAGCAATTTTAGCCTAAATTTAACGATAAACTATTTGCCTTAGGATGATTTTAATGTTTAAGAGATTTAAACAAAAAAGAAAAATTGCCAAAAAAGAGAAAAACAACAGCAGAGGTTTGGTTCATACATTTCAACCCCACACAAAGATAATCAATCTGTCCCTTAAAACTTAAAAAAATCTGCTCACTTTGGATTATGGTTTCATCCAAATAAGTTTAATAGCTTTTGAAATGTGAAATTCAAACTAATATAAACATAATTTACAAATCATCTTTCTATGCTAAAAAGCTGCATCCCATCCATCCAAGTCCGTGACAATTTAGGCCAATTACATTTTCTGCGCATTTTGCTGTTTGCATAATAAATCCCTTTTTTATGTTGACAGCTGTGTTCAGTCTGAGAACCATATAACATCCATGCAATAGGATTAGATCCCTGATCTGTACTTCATTTGATTGTGATGTTTACCACCAAAACATAGTTTTTGGCATGAATTCATTTTGGGGATTTTCCTGGCTTATTAACCAAACATTCTGTACTGCTCCTAGACTTGACTTTTCCATTCATTAGTTATTCATTAGCTGATTTAGGCAAAGTGCAGTTCATGAGGGATGAGCCAGAGCAAATGATGCACAACAGAATGAAGGTGGAAGTTTCTTGACTCCCAAGTAGCTATTTTTTTTTACTCTTTCTCTCAGATTCAGCATGACAAAAACACTCATGCTATGTTTACATTATCAGGGGTCCCAGGATGAGCCAATTTTCTTAAATTTGGCTCCCAGGCTCAATATTTGTTCTAGGTCATAGAGTTCAATTACAGTACTCACTTAGTGGTGCAGCCCCGACGCTGCCAACATTCAAATAAAATATAAAATGTCTAGGATACATACTTTCAAATTAACCGACCTCTGAGCACCTACACACCAACCCTGATAAGACTACTCCTTACTTATTATCCAAACCCTCCCACAACTCCCAGCATGCTCAGACTTACCATCCCCATGCATGTGGACAGTGCCACTGAGGAGTTGATCCTTGACCTCAGTGACCCCTGGTAAAAGCACAGGTCGTCCTTGTGGTAGGCCCTCAGGCTCTTGGTGCCATTCTTTCCCAGGACCTGGATGGTGAAGCCAGGTGCGATTAGGCTCTCCGAGGCCTCCTTCAGCTCCATGTGGAAGTCCTGCCCCAAACCGCTCAGCCGGAAGTGAACTGTTCCACTACTTCTGTCGATGTTTGGTGAGTCTGCATCTGGGTTCAAGGCTCTTCGTCGCCTTCTGCGCTGGTGGTGGGCGACTTCATGAGAGATGTAAACACCTTGGTGGTTGACCTCATATGGAGACACAATCTCATATTCTGGATGAGGGAAGAAGAATGACAAGGGGAAGAAGAGAGAGAAAATGTCAAATATGAGGAGATAATTGGGAACATTTAGTCAAATCTGTAAGTAAAACGCTTAATCTACATGTAAACAGAAATGATAGAGATAGAGAGAACAAAAAACAAATTCTACACTTTGGACACAACAAATAAATTGAATACCATAACATCTAATGGAGACATTGCAAAGAGAAAGTTGCAATGCTGCTCTCATGGACAATTTTCAACTTGGCAAAAGTAAGACACATTGTCCTTGTAGTCATTGTAGTCCCTCATTGCTAATTCAATCTGCCAAGATCAGTTACTGTGATATATTGCATGCTGAGTCAGCTCTTACCTTGAGTGCATTACCGACTGCATGAATAAAGACTACAACCCCCAGCCTTCCTTTGTAAGTTTTCCTTGACCTGCCTCATATACTTTTGCTGGCAGGGTCAAGAAAGAGTTACAAGAAAAGGAAGGCTTTTAGACGAATCCACCACGGGCCCTTCCGTGGAGAGTGAATCATGTTTGACCTGAGTGTTTTACTACAGTTTTTTAGCTACAGCTGCAGGCTGGATAACTGCAGGTCATAAAAGGCGATGGTGGCAGGTCACTGGCCTGGCCTCTACGATTTGTTCAAGGGCTAATGGCACTGTGGCCACAGAAATTGATAGGCCTTCTACAAAAGGTCCAAACACATGAAAAGCTGAGTCCTTGAGTTTCACTTAAATTGTTTTTTCAGAGGAAATCATAGCAGTTATTGATGTCTTGTCAATCTTTTGAATAAGAATGGACTGACTGACTAAATGGAGGGCAAATACAAAACATAAAGTCTGTCATTACCTTTAAAGCTTTGAATGCATAGCAGTGTTTGGGAAATGTATGCCCCTTTCATGCACAGTAATATATAACATGTATTTTTTCCAACTGATGCCAGGAGGAACAAGTGTTTGAAAGACACTGTAGTGTCATCTTAGTGATCATGAAGGGAGTCTGTAGGCCATCACACACCTTTACACATGCACAATATAATCTAGGACCCCATCAGCATAGTCTGGTGATGATAAAGCCTCACGGAGCCACAGCCATTTTTAGGGGGGGCTTCAGTTGTAACCACCATTTCCAGATTAGCGATACAAGAGTTCCTGACAAAAACGTACTTTATGTGCACTGGTGATTTTTGACGCTCCATCTAGCTACTTGATGCTTGATAATAAAGTTGCAGTGGAGAGATTATGTCTACAACCAGATCGTTAGCTGCACCTATATGCATGAATCTGTTAAAGAGAATCTTAAAAAAGCATAAATAGTGGTTGAGGGATATTTATTTGGTTCTGGGATTCAGCCGATGTGTTCTGTTGGGTTCCATGTAGTTCTGAGTAACCTCTAAGCACACAAAGTAAATCATATCCTCGCAGATTTCTTTGTAAAGTTGAAATGGCCATTGAAAGGGTTCTCAGCCTTGCCAATGATGCATGACCATTATATCAGCTTAGAGCACACAGAAATAAAAGCAACCTTGGACTTACAGTCAACAAGACCCAGTGTCAGTTACTGTACATGACCTGCTTTAGCAAGACTGAATAATGAGTAAATATAGCACAGAGACAGACATGTTTTGCCAGAGCAGGGAGAAACATGCAGGGTGACAGACAGTGTGTCATCACTGGCAGTGTGAATGCCTGAGGTCGGTAACTTGGATATTTGGTGCATCTTGAGGCTGGGTAACAGCCCTTTTCTCACAGCATGACATATACCTATTAGTGGATGCATTTATTTAAAACAACTTGCATTACTATGACTGCATGTTTTTAAGCTTGGGTGGTGAAGTGAAGGACGGAGAAAAACCTCAAATCCATGAAGTGTTACAGGACTGCAAAGAGCAAACACACAAGTCTCAAGTACTTTCTGTGCAGACATAAAATGGTCTGCTCATTCTTTGTCATTTTGTCCACCTGCCCCCAACACACACACACATGCACACACATACACACACACACAAAGTTACACCTAGGCCACTATGTTTGTTCCGCCTTAACTCAAAACCCAGCTGCAATGACCCGTGTCTGACAGTATACAAACAAGAGTCTGCGGGAACAGAGTGCACGCACACACACATGGCTGCTCTGATGGACTGAGACAAGATCTTGCAGTGGGTAGTTTGTTGGTTTAGTGGCTCCTGAGTGCCATTAGCACTGATAGGGGGTCCAACCTGTGGGTGCCTATAGGCTTAAACTTAACAAAAGACTGAACATGTGAACTCTTTCCTCACCCATTCTATCTAAGGCTGTATGAATGTTAAACACATTAAGCCTGAGCAATAGCTATTAAAGCTCTGGCTGTGAGATGATCTGAAACAGAAAGGGCTTCCCCTTATTTCAGCTTCATATAATCCCCACATGTGCACAGAAAAAGGGAGTTTTGATGTTTGTTTATTTGTTTGTATGTGTGCTTTTCATGGTAACTCAGAAAAAAAAGAAACTAAAACAAAGGGAGAGTGCGCAGCCAAAGCAGTTGCTGACTCAGCACCACATGGGGTTACATCTACAAAACAAAGAACAGATGAAAGTGTCACACAAGCTGCTTGCACTAATTAGTGTATTGACTCTGAAAAGCTCAGTTTATCTTTATTGAAAGATTTAGTGACTCCCCAGTGGGTTATAAAAATCTAAGTGTATTAATATGAAAGAACCATTTATTCAGCAATGGTATATAGATACACGTAGGATGATATTTTTGATCTATTAACAGACTATTTGTCAATCAACTCACAAAGTTTAGTACATTTAAAGTTACTACATTTCTTTTAGAAATAAGGCTATGAACTCAATCTAAGCTCCTCTGCTGCAGCAGACACTGATTGCTCTGTCAGGGTGAAGGTTGCCCCCTAGCGGTGAAGAGAGAAAATACACAGCGCAGGTGAGCAATGTTTGATGCCACCGGACTTTTGAAAGATACAGTCGGTGGGTGGCTTTTCTTTTCATCTTTTTGTAACTGATGGCAAGAAATGGCCAGGCAAGTCATAAACCACTCTCTCCAACATAATAAATATATAAAAGTCACAGAAACACTGATGAATCAGAAACACGTTTTTTGTATTACTCTGAGCCTACCTGTATGTTGAGGTAAATTAAAAGATCGCAGCAGGGCCGATACTTCTTGCTGAGATTCAACACTATCGGCACCATTATTCAAAAGTATGCTCTGCAAAGAAAAAACATGCAAAAATGATTTAATCTGTGCAAAGATAAATAACGCCACTCTAATCATCATTCGACGATGACACTTTCAAAAGCTTTGCATGCATGTGAGATAATACAAATGACTTACTTTGCTCAGTTTGAAAAAGCACAAAAGATAAAATACGAGCAACAGGGTCCACCGTCTCGACTCTGCACAAACCGGTATGAAAGCCATCTCCGTAGATCACCTTTACGCACGACCTGAAGCTTCAATCACCCAGCTGCAATCAAACAGTCCAAATAGTTGTAAAACCCAATCCAGGAGCAGCAGTTCTGAAGCTGAAAGAAGCATCAATCAGTTTCAGATGCAGGTTTCTTCTTCAATCTCGTTCCTTTGGTTTCCATTCATTTCCTTGCGCAGTATCCCAACGCGTAAAATCTCTTGACTCCAGTTCTCTCTCCCGGTCAGCATTTTCCCCTTTTCCATTCAGAGAGTCCGACCACTACCAAAAAAAAACCCATCTCTCTCACTCTACCGCGCGCGCTCTCTCTCCCCATTGACCCCCGCGGACCATTTTGACTCCCAGTGAAATCATGTGATTGTCTTAAATAGGCTGCGTCTCGTCTTGGCAGAAACAGACTTCTATGAAAGACGCACAGAGTACGAATCTGTTCCCCCCCTGGAGTCTGACGAGGGAGCACTGAACACATTGGCTGCTGAGGATTGTGTGTGTACGTTTGTGTTTTGAGGAGGGGGGGTGGGGAGGGGGGGGGTAAGTACAGCCTGTAGCCAATCACATTTGACACCTGTGCTGAGAGATGGGGTTTGTGTTGGTCCATCTCTCAGGTTTCAGGAGGATGTTTGAGAGGAAGAATCAGTGTGAAAAGAGGTTGTAGATTTTCTTGGAGGGAAATCCTAATCCTTCAATACACTGTAAAGTGAGTGCTATGTTTGCTGTGTTTGTTCCACATCAGGTCACTTTAAATTAATGATGCATTTCACAGGAAATAATATTTGCATGCATTCAGTAGTCTGGACTCTGTAACCCAAACGTGACTTGGAGATTACACCCTGAAGCAGGTAATCAGTAATTTGTGATGGATTAGGGGCTGAAATGTAACCCCTGACCCTGTTTAATCCACTCATTCTCATTCTCCCCATCTCTCCTGTATTCTGCAGCTGCACTGATAGGCATGTTGCCAACATTTTTAAACTCCCCACAATCATTCATGGAAGTGCTTTAGCAGTGTGGGAGCCAGAGGATAGGGAGCGCTTGTTTCATATTCTGGAGCATTTCATCCTCCCCCAAAAGAAAACCAGATGAGTTTTCTGCTGTGCTGCTGCAGAAATGTACGTGTGACGGTTTACGGTGTGATCCTCTTGGCACAGAATCAGAGGAATCAGAGGTGATAGAGAGTGAGATGGGTCTATGGAGTTCTATTGTTTGTTGTCGTATCATAGTCTCTGTTCCACAAGTGTCAGTATGTACAATTATTAAACTGTTTTTAAAGGGTTCTTTGATTTCTTCTAAGATTTTAGAAGTTTTAGAAAATGTATGATTTTTTGTTTTAATCATAAGGTTAATTGAATTAAACATGACCATCTGACCACTTTAAAAATTATCAACAGCACATCTGATGGGTTTTGAAGTGTGACATCTTTTCTGATTAAAGGCAAACAAAAAGGTCCATGCATATTTGATGTTCAAGTGTCCAGAAACGTAGTACACAGCCATTAAGCCAGAGATATGGAAGGACAAAAAACAGAATCATGTTCCAGCATTTTAGAAAAAGTGATGAGTGAAGGCCTTCATGATAAGTTCAAGTGAGTGATGGATGCCAGAAGAACAGAAACTAAATCAAAAGTGGGGCAGGACATCTGCTCTCTATGACAGTCCTGAGGGTTTGTGCAAGGTGTTTGATGCATCTTCCAAACTCTCTGTGTCATGTTGGATTAGCAATAGTGTCACAAAGAGGGATGCATTAGCCTATTTGAGTAGAAAAGATAAGATAACTTTGCAGAATCAAAACCAAACAACCAAATGTGTCCTAATGCAACTCCTGCAGATAAGAATGTAAATGTAAGCACATTGTCATCCTGAGAGTAATATGCTCTACGCCTTTAAAACTGATACATATTCAAAACTTTCTTCCAGATTTTTGCCGTTTGCCAATTCTGGATTTAATCAGTGATAAAACACCATCATGAAGACAATTCCTACCATATGTTTGGAGACTCAGTAAATCTTTACAGTGTCAGCTGCTGCTGGAGTTATATCGCCCCTTCTTCCCTTACGTTTACACACATGCACACACCCTTTACTTGCACACACACACACACACACACACACACACACACACACACACACACACACACACACACACACACACACACACACACACACACACTCACACTCACTCACACTCACTCACACACACACACACACACACACACACACACACACACACACACACACACACACACACACTCACTCACTCACACACACACACACACACACAAACAATAAAGCACATAACTGTCAGGGTGTTTGACGGTCTGACAACAAAACACTGTCACAGTGTTTCAAAGTTCAAAGCTTTGGAAACGTTCCAAATCAGCTGTGTGCGTTTGAAATTGCTGACCAAACATGCTGACCCGTGCATGCTAGCAGTGTGTTGTCATTCACAGACACCTAGGTGCATGTGAGTATTGTGTTGTATTGCACACATGTGTG
This sequence comes from Tautogolabrus adspersus, assembly GCA_020745685.1. Classification (NCBI taxonomy): domain Eukaryota; kingdom Metazoa; phylum Chordata; class Actinopteri; order Labriformes; family Labridae; genus Tautogolabrus; species Tautogolabrus adspersus. Next base: position 18,323,921 of record CM036542.1, on the reverse strand, counting down.
TGTGTGTGTGTGTGTGTGTGTGTGTGTGTGTGTGTGTGTGTGTGTGTGTGTGTGTGTGTGTGTGTGTGTGTGTGTGTGTGAGTGAGTCACGGAGAAGGGGGTGAGCAGGTACAGCAGTTTAAGAATAAAGAGAAGTCGCTGTTTTGTTTGAAGAAGTTGAGCAGAAAGAAAACCACCTGTGGTCTGAACTGAGCTGGATGCCGTGAGTGATTTGACCTTTATACCTCTGAGCTCCTGTCTGTCTGTCTGTCTGTCTGTCTGTCTGTCTGTCTGTCTGTCTGTCTGTCTGTCTGTCTGTCTGTCTGTCTGTCTGTCTGTCTGTCTGTCTGTCTGTCTGTCTGTCTGTCTGTCTGTCTGTCTGTCTGTCTGTCTGTCTGTCTGTCTGTCTGTCTGTCTGCTTTTCACATGTTTGCCTGTCTTCAGTATCATCTGGGGATGCACAAAGACAAAGAGCCGGCACATAAAGGGAGCTCTTTCCATCGCATGTATTTCCACTCACACTGACGCATGCAGACTCACACAAACAGTGCATTAGTTCACATCAGACAGGCTGCAAACATTCTTTACTGCTTTTCATTACAGGAACAGTTTGATCCTTAAACTAGTTTGAAATAAGGAAGAAATGCAACAATAACCCCCCCCCCCCCCTTTTAACATGTGGCTTTAAATGTGTGGCTTTGTTGAAAGAAGAAGAGGAGTTTTATGGTGGAGTTCAACATTTTGGTGATTGAGCTTACTCACTTTCATACTCAGATTAGTTTAACTCAAGTTTGTGTTCATATACAGTATGTAGCAATAACCTGTAAAAAAACGGCCTACTTGCACTGCTAAAGATTTAATTCTTGTTTGTCCTCATGTGTCCCAAAAGTGAAAAAAAAGTCCCCAAAACTTGCATAGCAACTGTTCTGCCACAGAAATAGTTCGACACATGACCACATGTAAAATAACTAAATGCTGTTTTGAGACTTCAGTGTTGGTAATCAGTGAGTATTAGTGTGCTGTCAGGCTGGTTTCTTACATCTGGACAGATCCAGATCACCTTTTATTTGTTGAATGGTTGATTGATTGATTTTTTACAATTGTCTTTATGCAGTGCTGGCAGTAGCTTCCTATAGATGTGACATTGGTAGATCAAATATTTACAAAGGAGGAATGTGCTTCAATTGTAAAAGTTATATATGTGTGTTTGAACTTTTGTATGTGTTTTGAGTTTGTTTGGTTTCTGACAAAGCAACACATTTCTCAGAATTGAAATCTTTGATGCAGTCTATGGCCTTGTCTGCCGCTTCCTTTTATGAGCTTTAACAAATGTAGGCTACATTTGTGGTGAGCATAGCCTATGCAAGTTTGTCTGTATGTTCTCTTATATGATCAATGTAATTCTGTGTCTTTGTGCATACGTGTGAGTGTGAACTTATGCACGTATCCCTGTGATTGTGTGATTTGTTTTGGTCCTTATGATTGTGTGTGTGACTGGTAAGCTGACAGCAGCTGTAAAATTCCTCTCTGAGCATCACAGAGGGGAGGCTGATGGGAGCTGACAGGGAGCGAGAGTGAAAGGAGGTGGGAGAGGAAGATGAAGGTGAGTGAGGAGGAGGGGGAGACGCTGGTTGGCAGCTAGCTTGATGATCGAAGGTTTGGTCTGGCTTTGCAGAAAATCTGAGCTGCTGTCGAAGAATAACTATGTCTTTATGGTTATTATCCTGACCTTATCGAATGTAACCCATACACCTTGGATGTATCAGCCCAGGGTGAAAGAACTGCTTCCTTTAAATATCTGCAGATGGGCCTGCAGTCTGGCTTTCAGCCACTGCTGGACCTTTTCCCAGCTATCCGTTTGCTATATGAAGAAAAATGTTTATTTAGTTTCAGCTTGACATTATTATACCCTAGAATGCATAACTGTATAACATCTTTTTTTTAATTAAATATTAACTTTAATAAAAAAGATTTGATAAAGTTGGGTTAATGTGTGAATAGATGCAGCTGGTTTACTAAAATAGAGATTGATGCTGTACAGTTTTGAGATTTCACTCAATGACAAAACAATTGTTCTATTTTTATTTTGGTGCATTTAGAAGATGAATCTGACATTTCAGTAAGAAAGTAAAAAAAGGTTTACATACATGTTACTCTGTATGTTCTCTGTGCTGTTTGTCCCTTCTCCCCTTCTGTTGTCTCCAGCCCAGGTGAAGCCATTGATTGCACAACGAGGCACACCTGGCCTCAGTGCTTAAAAGCCCAGTGTTGGCTCCAGGAGGAGAGGCTTTTGGGACTGCTGTGCCTCTCAGTCAGGGATCGGCTGTTGTTGTGTCTAGTTATATTAGTATTTGAGTTGATCTTCATTTAATGATTAAGTTTGTCTGTTAATAATAAATCCCTTCGTTTTGACTTTGGTAAGGTGTACGATGGGTTTTATTGGGTCAATCTGTGGGTTTGTTGTTAGCCCCATTGGGCTGCCTTATGATGGGGCGTACATTGCAAATAAAGGGAAGCCTTTTGCAATTATGTGCAAAAGCGCAACATAAATAATCTGTGCCTTGTTAAATTAAATGTGTAATCTATTTGGATTGATTGATTGAAGTCTTTATTTTGAACATGCACTTTTTTTCCCACCAAGACAACCAACAAAAACCCCCCCAAAAGAATCGTGTATAAGACAACAGGCAATTCTAAATACATGTTCGAAAAGGAGTGGGAAGAAGTTTGAAGTTATCTTATCCCACTCCTTCTCCATCAATCTTTAGTTAATAATTCAGCATAGGCTTCCTTATTGAATCCTAATTTATGATTATTTCAGATGCAAATGCAGCCGCTGCCCACTACTGTCAAAATCTCAGATTGACAACAGGTCATAGGTTTGTATTATTTTGATTCAAACTAACATCAAATAACCTAGTCCTTTTAAACACTATTTTCAAGTCACCATTAGCCGCACTGCAGTTAAAAGCCTATCTGATTATTGTTCTATTCATATTTTTTTTAAATCACATTATTTCACCATGTCTGGGACTAAAAGAGAACCAGAACATCTTGTAACTTTCAAATGCAATACACAAACTCCTAACACTTCTCATCATCACTCTTAAAACATCATCTGTCTTGAAAATACATTTAAACCAACAAAGCATACAACATAAAAGTCTTGTATGGTTAAAAAACAAAAGATAAAAGTTGTGGAGCCTCCAAACTGCTGTCATGTGAAGCGAGAATGAATCCACACTGGGTTGGTAGCAGCTGGATCTTCACCACAAAAACAGAGTGTAAAATAATGTAAAGATCAGCTTCTTACCGGCTACCTCACTGGTTTTGCAGATGTGTAAGTCCTGCACAGAGCCTTTGGTTAGAAAGCAGTAACATGTTATTTTGAAATGAACGAGACTGCCTACAATTGTCACATTATCGAGGATGCAATTCTCTCAATGCTCAGTTTGACAAACAACTGAATGATCAGTATCATGTTGGTTCGATCACAAGTTTCGAGAGTAAACGTTGGAAAACAGTTCAATATAAATCTGATTCAATTTGACAAATAATCATCTACTGTAAGCAAAGCTACCGTCTGCATAGACCAAACAGAGCAGTGTGCTTTGCTCCACATGGTTTATCTTCAGTGTGACTGAATCTGAGCTGGATGAGGGGTAACTACATATGAGTACTAAAACAATGTCAGATGTGTGAAGAAGCAAATGACAGGAAAGTTGTTCTCTGAAGGATCAGACCTAATGGCCAAGTATATACAACACAATTCGAGACCCAGAATAATAGATAGAAACAAGCAACAGGTACAAACAAGGACAACAAGATGAAAACATTGGTGTACACATGTTTACATGTAAAGACTTGCACAAGGAACTGCCAGTTTAATTTTTTTTTTAAAGATCTAAAGCGCCTGCAACAGGGAAGAAGTTGCGACAGCTTTTGTCCAGGGATGATTATTTTGATGAAACAAAAACATTCTAGTGTTTTTCTACAGCAGAATTTGTGAGTCTGTCGAAGAAGTTAACATTTTTTCTTTAAAAGTGAATGCACATCATTTTTCAACAACATATCTTTTCGCATGTTGCTGTGGCTTCCACCTTGTCTCCTCTCTTATTACTCCTTGATGAGCTAATCCTTCTGAAACAATCCAACACACTTGTTGAAAAAAAAAAAAAAAAAAAGAAATAGGTCAGTTCTTTTTGTGGGTTACAATAACATCAGCCTGAGCCAAATCATGGAGGCATGGTAGTTTCTGTTTTCTGGCACAAAACTGCTAATTATTGCTTCTGCAGGTTCAACAGCACTCCAGTGGAAAGTTGCACTTGGACTCTGTTACTGTACCGCTTCCACTGAACTAGATAATATATTGGGCATGGCTGAGCAACCCAGGCATTAGTCGTCATTAAAACCACTGATTAGTGGAGTTATTGTGCTGATGTCAATGCTCTGCATCAGCTGGCCCGAGAAGTGTTGCAGTGTGGGAGGTCTTGTGCTTATCCTGTTTGATCATGTGAGCAGTGATAGTTCACATTGGGACACAATACTGCATGAAGCTGACATATTGCTGATTAATCTGATTTATAGTGGTAATCATCATGTTGATCTATTGCTGACCAAGCTATTTATCCAATCAGGTGTGTATTATTTTCCGCAACAAGTGTCCTATGAAAACATTGATGAATCTTTGAGTGAATGAAGTCCTTTAATTATAACACAAAAAAGCTAATGGTCAAGGTCATTGATTACCACATTGTGAGTAATAAAGATAACATGTTTTATTCTACTTTGATTTGAAGAGATTAACCACTGAAACACATTCAA